>JBBMJY010000006.1:4051788-4163748 GCA_037833715.1 Toxotes lorentzi
GGTGGTTTTTCACACATATGTGTTGGAGGGGGGAGATGGGGGTGGAGGGGGAAGGGGGGGGGGGGGGGGGTGTGTGTGTGTGTGTGTGTGTGTGTGTGTGTGTGTGTGTGTGTGTGTGTGTGTGTGTGAAGGGTGATATGAGGAAAGTGCGCACAGCAGCAGTGGGCTACAGGAAGTCAATGGTTGGCTGGTGAAGAGACTGATCAGAGCAGTGGTGAGAAAATCACTGTAGCCCAACTTAATCAAAGCTGTGGTTTGAGTCCTTCTGTGGGCCTCTCTCTCTCTCTGTCTCTTTTTTGATCCGTCTTCCTGTGAGTTTGTAAAACATAGCTAAAATATTCTTTTGAATCACTCACAAGTGAATCTTATTTTCTCAGTCTGTTTTTCTGCATTGCCTGTCTATCTCTCTGTTTTGAACATCACTGCATTATATTTGCACAGACTAGAATTTTAGTATTAACTTAGCAGTAGCAGACAGTCAGTGGGTGTCTTCACTACAAAATGTAGAAATCTTTCGGACTCTCGTGTAAATTGACTTATCCAATTATTTCACATACTGGTATCATCAAATGAATGTAGGTGCATCTAAATACCTCACTATTCTTTAGCCTCAGTGGTGTAGAGGAGCAGCAGTTTCATACCATTTACTCCTTGGCTGATATATTTCAGTTACTTTGACCACTTTGTATGATTGAATGGCGTCAAACGTGTGCTGTGAGAGTCAAATTTCTATGAGGCACAGGTTGTGTATTGTACTACTCCTGTACTATTGTACTTCATTCAGACCAAAAATAAGAGCTGTGTCAAAATAAGAGCTGTCATTTATTTCAAAGAGACCACTGAAACTGAATTATTACACAGCAGTGAGGGTTAGGGTTAAAAAACAAAACAAAACACACAAAAAAGTTGATCCTATTTTAACTGCTGCTGCTGGTCAGCTGCACATTGCATCCTACTGTGTAGGCAACATGCTTCTGTACGCATTCTACTATTTACCTAGAGATGGAGGAGGAAAATGGTTCTTCCCTAATGGTTCAATTTTGTAAAACCGTACTTCAAAGGAGGATAAACTGTTGTTCAATGTCTAGATAAGCCTTTAAACTTGACTTCCTGTTTTGTTATTTTTTTAAATACACAATATACACCTCTCAGCCACAACATTAAAAAAGGTAACTGGTTTTAATGTTGCGGCTTACACGGCGTATACAGCATGTGTTTATGTGTGTGTAGGCTGGCCCTATATAACTGACTCTCAGAGGAGACATCTTGCTGTCTGTCTACTGAGCTCAGATTCATTACTATCGATCATCCATGTACTGGATATATAGATCCACCAAGTATATAGATAAGCCATTTATTATGGCAGATCTTGGTCCACATATATAGATTCAGCATGTGAGCGTATAGATCGACCGCAGACAGGTTTACTGCACATTATCTGCATCTGTACTCCACTGCTGCTGTTTGCCTTCAGAGAAAGTTTACGTTTGCTTCTTGTGTTCTGCTGTCAGGTGGTAGACAATGAGCAGAAAGCAGGGAACCACTTTTAGGCAGGTAACCATAATGTTTTGTATTGGTAATATATACATTCCAGGGAACAGGGAAGTTGTAGATTTCAGCTTGACACCACAGGAATAAAAATGTTTCTCTTCTCCAAAATCTGTTTTCTCAGTTTCAACAAATGTGTCACTTGAAAAGTAGATATGTTGTAAAAGAAAAGGCTAGATAACAAAAAAAAAAAAAAGATATGATGCATTCATACAGTCTTGGACATTTGAATACATGGATTTACAAGAGTAAAACCAAAATACCTTTATCACAGGATTTCTATCTCAGAATTGGACTTGAAATTGTCAGAGTTGAATGCTTCTTATTCACGAATGGATTGAAGTTATCTTTCCCTTTTCTGGGAAGGAGGGGGATTAACATAACATGTAGTATAGAGTTATCATTATATTCAGTATCCCCTCCCCTAAAACACCCACGAACGTTATCCTATCAACAATGCTCCCACCTCTTCTCCTTTTTAATTTACACACACAAAAAAACATGCTATTGTGATACATCCATCCACACGTCATCGGCCACCCGTCGTCATCATCAGCATCTGTGGAGATGATAAAGTGACGCCGGGCTTCGTTTCAACAGAGAGAGGGAGAGGAGGCCTCCCTCTCAGATTAAAGAAAGCCTCGGTTTCTGCGGGGACAATAGGGAGGAATTACCATATGAATATGACCACGGCACCCCGGCCTCTTAAGACCATCAATCTCCCCACGCCGAGTGCCGCGATGCCAGATAACCCCCTGGATATCCCCTCTTAACCTCAATTTCTCAGGATGTATTAAGAGATGGTCGTTACAGAGAGGAGGGGAGAGGAGTGGGAGCTAGGGAAGAGGAAGGGGCTGGAGGTTTGACCAGCAAGCGCTTTTTTCGCCACGCACCCTCCACCCCAACCTGAAACAAGTTATAACGCAATTAATCTTATCCCAGGGGAAAAAAATATGGCAGCTAAGTGAATTTTACATGAAGATCCTCCCTCTACTTACCCTCCTTTCTCCTGTATCACACCATCTATCAGCCGAGAGAGTTGAATAATGAAAGGGGTGTCAGCTGTATGTTAGTGTGTCAGATTCGTGGTGAGATGTTAGAGATCTTAGCATTGCTTTTGCGGAGGAAGGAGCTCCGCGATGGCTAGTGCAGAAAACTGCAGTATCTTTGTTTATTCAGAAGAGGTACAGTGCTAATGTGAAAAAGTGAAATAAAAGAATGTACATAAATCTAAAGCTACATTATCATATATTTTGACCACTCGGGGGCAGCAGAACAAGTTGTAATCACTACTCTCACTTACAAAGTTGTTATGGCTAAAGTTTAAGTAAGCTGTTAGCATTCATTTGGAGTCTTGTTTCTGGCA
This sequence comes from Toxotes lorentzi, assembly GCA_037833715.1. Lineage (NCBI taxonomy): Eukaryota > Metazoa > Chordata > Actinopteri > Toxotidae > Toxotes > Toxotes lorentzi. The sequence goes on from JBBMJY010000006.1 coordinate 4,054,703, forward strand.
GCCTGACAAAGTCCAGTTCTCAGTCCTTTTTAGCTCTCTTTTGGTCTCCACCAACCCCTGAAGGAAACACCTGACTGTTTAGCTGCTAGCTTAAACAATACTACGTTCACCAGCTAACTTCTAACTTTTTTGCTGCATTTAACTCCAGCTGTAAACAAGTTGAGACTGAATCAGAACAGTAAAGCAGCAGGTAGTAGCATAAAACCAAAACAATGAGCTGAAATGTAAAAAAAAAAAACCCCTCTCACTTGAACTGCGGAGTTAAAGACAAGTTGTCTTTGTAGGCTTTTTATGATTAGAGCCACCCTGTCACATTACACTTAAGACTTAACATTTAAAAAGTTATTAGTTCAGTTTTAAACATGAAACATCAGTATCTAGCATGGAAAATGTTGACATACCAGTCCGATCAGCTTGAGACTGAAAAATATCTGCTTTGATCCAAAATCCAGTACAAACAATTAAGGTTTGTGGTCATAACCGACGGAATCACTATGAAAGATTGAATTGTTCATAGTATGAATGTTTTATCGCAGCTCCTGACAAACATATTACCCAACAAAACCTTGACATTTTAATGGGCTGCACCAGCATTGGAGACCCCAATAAATAATGTGTGAAAAGATGCAAAGCTGCAACCAACATCTTACTGAAGAATCACTGCCTGAACGTGTTTCTGGTGTCAGTTTAAGTCATATTTCAGCATGTATAGTGTGTGATTTATAACTGTAGAAAACATGCATGTGTTTGCGACTGACATTATGTCACGTTCTGTGAGATATCTACAAGTCACAAAACTTTCAACGTGTGTGTGTTTTATTTGCGAGTGCGGGATGTGGAGTCACTGCAGGATGTGCAGTGCCTAAACACATCCTGCTGTCCAGGTGACAGCTGTTTGACTTTTATTTGTTCATATTGCAGTGACAGTGATAATCCATTAACAAGTCAGACTGTAACAACACCTCACTGACACCATGGTGTTCAAGCCGTCTAAACAATGGATGTGTGATATCAGCACCTTTTTTCATTTTAACATCTCTGATTTCCTTATTTTGTCAGGTGTGGTGTTTAAAGGGTTCAGTGAATTAAAAATAGTGCAGCACATCCTCTGCTGTCAGTGATTGGTGATAATCTATCTGCACCAAATGTGACCTGCTATTGTGTCATGTGTGCGAGTACAGTCCGTGCTGTGTGTTCTGTAGGCAAAGGCTTAACTCTGATATTGAAACCCAGGTCAATTCCTTCATCACATCCAGACTCAACTTGCAATAATGTGGTACTCTATATCCTCCAATGTGCTTAATAAATGTAAGTAGATGTAGAACTCCCTCCCACTCCCATGACAAGATCACTCTCACTCCCATGTCTGCTGGCCTCTCCACCTCATGACCACCACACTTCTTCCCACAACCTAGACTGGTTAAATTAGAGTGATAGTATTAAGTTTTTTCTTAAAAAAATGAACAAAGCAGCTTCTTTTCAACTACTTTTAAGAAAATACAATTTTAAAGGTACATTTAGCTTTTCTGTAACTATCATTAAACTATCCAAGACAACTTATTGTTTAATAAATCATTCTAATTAAAATGATTCCACATTTCAGTAGATTTTTATTGGTGCGTTTCTACAGAATAAAGAGAATGAATGTTTATTCTTGGTTTACTGGCTTTATTCTCCCCAGACTAGTCTATTATTGTTCCATAAACACAACTTGTAAAATTACAACTCAGAACTACATCTGACTCTCAGCAAAGTTTATATTAGCCTTCTCTTTTTTCCAAAATTCCCAAACCAGTAAATCTTTAAATATTCTTTTTCTGTAGATTATCACATCAAATTTAAAGCCTATGTTTGTTAGTTTTTGTTTTTTTTAACAGTTAATGTTACCCAATTCAGCACCTACAGCTTTATGCACGTAAAAAAAACCCCAAAAAACTGCTTTTAAGTCTTCTTAATGCTGGCGCAGTAAAAGAAGCAACAGAAATACAACAAAGGGAAAAGGTCAGATAATTATTGAATATGATTGACTTCCCCATTTGTCAAGCAGATGTACTGGTGGGTAACATAATGTACATGTCAGAGAGAGACAGTGGGAGATCCATGGCCTCGGAGGAAGAAAGGCAGAGAGACATGGGGATAGAAACAGAAGAGAGGAGACAGTGATATAGATGCATCAGCCTTTGCGAGAAAGAGCGACAGAGAGCTGCAGATGGAAGAAGGGAGAGAGAACACAGGTGTAATAGATTTCTGGTGTCTATATTTCATGTTGAAAATTGGCTGGTACATCCAAGCGGTTTGATCTATGAGGGCCGTCGTCTTAAGAAAAAACCTTAGTAAATGTGTAATTTCTCCCTTGATGGAACACAGGCGAAAGGCTATTCTTCTTATTCCCTTCTCTCCTTCTCTCTCTTTCTCTTTCTGGCTCTCTTTCGAGTTGTTTCCATGCTCCCTCACTCCCTCCCTCCCTCCTCTACTCTTCATGCTCCTTGATGTCTCCATTTCATTACCAGCCCTCCATCTATCAACCTTTCTCGTTTCTTTTTTTTTTTTTTTTTGGGTGGGGGGGGGGTGACTTTCCTCAGATACTGTTTTGGATGGAGGCGCTGTGACTGTGGGTCACTAAAACTGTGTTTTTGTGTGTGTGTGTGTGTGTGTGTGTGTGTGTGTGTTGCTGTGCACCTGCGTGGCTGTGAGTGCTGGGATGTTATGCTGTGCTTCACACTCTGCGGAGCTTGTTTACTTGTGTTTGTATTTTGCCTGAATTGTGTGTTTGTGCAGTACATTCACATTACCTTTGCCCACATGCTTGTACACACCCATGCATACACTCTATATTTATGTGTGTATGTGTGTGTGTGACCTCTGGTCATACTTGCCGCTCTCTCTGCTATGGTGTCAGTCAGATGAGCAGTTTTGTCCCAGTCAGACTTGATGTGAACAGCGAATAGAGACAGAGCAGCAGCATTATCAAGGGTGCAATTGTAAAAAAAAAAAAAAAAAAAGTTGGAGAATAAATGGGGCGGAAGGCTGAACAGTGCTGCACTACTGATGTGTAAAAGATAAAGAAGGTCTTAGCATTGATCTACAGGCGGGACGGCAAGTGAGAGGAAGGGAAAGAGGAATGAAGATAAAGCAAATGGAAGCAGAATAGATGGGAGCGTTAAAGAGCTGCAGACACATCCAAAATAATTTCACTGGTGTAGGTTTCAGAATACAAATTGAAAAAAAGAAGTAGTAAAATAAATTAGGATAAACAACCCAAAAGAAATAAAGTAAAGACAGCAAACTTATCAAACCCCAGAGATTTTGATTTCCAATCACAATTACTTTGAGTAATTCCATTTTATGCTACTTTATACTTCTATTCTAAAATTTCCAAAATTTACATTTATTTGATGGCCTTAGTTACTGTGCTGATTAATGTTGCTACTTTTACTTTAGTAAAGTTCTGATTATTTTGTTAGATTAGAAATCTATATAATTAGAAATATATTTGCACAAAATGACAGATTTCTAAAGTTCAGATGTTCCATTATTTGCCAGATTTATTCCCAATTTTCCAAACTTACAGTTTGAAGGTTAACATTTACTCTCAGAAATCTATTACATTTCAAAGATTACGATTGGAAGGCACAGGGTTGAAAGCGCAAACAACAGTACGTCTCAATAAACAAGTAAAATGGTCAAAAGAGGAACAAAGAACAGAACAAACAAGGCAATTAAGAACTAAATATTTTCAGTAGAGAATGAAAAAGAAAAAAAAAGCTGTTACAGATCACCTTAGAATGAAGCTGCTGCTGCTGCTGCTTGGTGGTGATCGTACTACTAATAATGTTAGATCAGTTGTCTCTATCAGCGGTGGGCTGGGCAGGCCTTTTAATCATGGTCTAAGGGGTGCCGAGCCTCTCTATCATCATTGAACTGTGTCCAGGGCTAATTGTGGCTATATTTCACTGTCCCCGTGGCTTGAACACCGCAACGATCTGCTGGCCTGCTGCAGAGCCACACACACACGCTCGCTTACAACCAACACATATAATACTGAGGTTTGGGGACAAGACAACACATATACACATCTTCAGTTCATCCGTACAAGCACAATTGTGCACCATTGGGACTACAAGAAGAAAGGCAATAACTTACGTTTATTACATTTTTTTTTTTTTTAGGAACACAAATATTTCCCACTTATTCTCTTTTATTCATGAATAAAAACAATGGTTCAAATAAGTCGAGTGGCTGGTATGGACAAATAAACACAGGCCGGCTGTTTCTAAAGTCCTAGTAAATAACCATTAGAATAGGTGTAAATACTTTAATCAATTCAAATCTCAATCTACTTTCCCTGTTTATTTTATTTTTTTGATCATTGTTATTATGTTCACTACACCAATAAATCCTGCAGATGTTTCACATTAAAATTCCATGTGAAAAGGGAAAGATTATGACCTCTGAGCAAATAAATGGCTTGCAGGAAGTGTTGAGGTCAACAATGACCAACATGATGATGGCTTGTGTGTAGGTGTAGAAATTTTGCTTATTCTGACTTAATCAAGACAACAATCAACAAACAATGAACAGATCAGAAAACAAGAAGATGCCTCAGTAAAATATAATAAGGCAGACTTTAATACTAGAGGCCTGTGGTTTGTATAAGCCTTTAAATGCAGGCCTGGTTCTTTCTTCAGCCTTTGAGAACTCCTTCTTTTTGCAGTGTTAACTTGCTGTTAATAAACACTCCTTACAGATGTTTCAAAATGAAAGTCCTCTGGCGAAGTCCAGAGATTGTGTCCCATTAAAACCTGGAAGGCTTTTAAAGTGAAACAGATGGAGGAGCAGCAGCAAAAGCAAATTAAAAGCAAATAGGAGCAAATCAGCAAACAGGGAGGGTTCGTACTTAAACATGATCAAATATACAAGTGACACGGGTGTCTAATAATAAACAAAACAAACAAAGGCCTTCTCTCTTAATTTTATATAAATAGAGGACTCTTTGGAAATTTATGCTACCTCAAAAGGTATCATTCAACCAAACGAACAATGGTTTATTATTGTGTAGCAGCTGGATTAACTCACATACTGTATACCCATGCACACACATAATAGAGATAATGTTTTTACTTCCTCCTTCTTCGCCCTTTCTTTAATCACTCCATCTTTCCTCTCTGCTTTTTTGTCACCTTGACACCAATGGGTCAGCTCTGCTGCAGAAAGTTTTAATTAAAGTTAGAGCCTTGGCCAAACAGGGCCTGAAGCCTGAACAGCTGAAAGGGGGATGGATGAGTGGATGGATGAGTGGATGGACGTAGACAGGGTTGTGTCCTAATATGTATCACCCATACTGAAAGTGCTTCCCTCTTCCCCAGACCTCAGTCTATGGATGAGTGTGTTCCACAGTCATTTACACAGACACACACACTGTGGCACTTTAACTTCCTTGTGGAAACCAAACCATGTTAGTGGCAAGTTAATGGACAAGCATCTCTAGATGTGTATTACTCTCAGTCAGGAGTGAGCTTCCAGAGTCATTAAACATCTGGCCCGTCTGAAAACATAACACTTTTACACTTTTTTAGCTGAAACTGCACAAATGATGTCTATGCTTTGTTTTCACTGGTGCCCTAAAGAATTCAAACAAGAGTTAAGCCACATGTTACACAATTTACTAAAAGATGTACGAAAGCAGTTCAAAGTGAGAAATGACTTCAGGGAATAAATTGTTCAACCTCTGTCGAAACCCGAATTGTGTGTAGTAAAGCACTTTAAAGAAACCAGTGAAAACACAGCTAGGGCCTAAATCTACTTAGAGTGTGTATATCTGATAGCACTTACAGGACTCACTGTCATCACAGGTGGCTTTCTGTGGTTTCCAAAGAAGTTGTGGTTACTCTACACACATGCATTCATGTCTGTTTGTGCTACATACTGCATGTGTGCATTTGTGATCACGTTGAAACCCTCTGTGCTTCCCTTTAGTGGGTCCTGTTTCAAAAACGCCTGATGCCAAAAACACTGAGCCGACACTTGCAGGCAGAGTAAAATATAATGTAAAGAGCCACATAACAATGTTAGCAGAGGTAACGCATTCAACAGCTCTCCATGTAGAGTGACATAAGCTAGTTAGAGGGAGAGATGAAGACAGGAAGAGGGAACTCTAAATTGAAAATCAAAGGATAGCTTTAGATGTACATGTATGCAATACTTCCATACATGCATACCACATGTACAATCAAAGACTTGCTCATTGTACTAATTCACAATTCTAGCTTTAAAGTGATAATAAAAATGTGGGTGGCAATTTTACAATCTTCGTTTCATGCAAAAGTCAATTTTTTTTTCCAAAAAGACTCTACCTTTGCTAGATGCTCACTTGAGTGTGGAATGAAGATCAACTTTATTTTTATGTCTGTGCTTAAAAAAACATGGCCTAGTTGTAACTGATATTTTTGTTATTTGTTACTTGGGGACAGAAACACATTGTGAACACAATATTGACAGAACTTTTTAAATTAATATAGTAAACAGTTGTTTATTTACACATTCAGCAGTTTTGGAGCAACATTCTCATTTATTCAAAGTGTTTCTGGACACCTGGCGAATGTAAGTCCAATATTTGTGCTCTTTTAGCTCTATTTTTGGTCTCTACCATCTCCTGAGGGAAACATCTGAATCTTTAGCTGCAAACTGCTCCAATATGCTCACCCGCTCGTCTCTAACTGTTGTGTGTTGTTGCGCCTGCCTTTAGTGCTGAGCAGGTAGTGTGCAGTGGGCTTTTAGAGCATCTGCTGCATCTGAAAATGTGATGTGAAGTCAAGGGAAGCTGCAGATTCACGTGCTAATTCTCTGTAGGTTCTACACTGTAACTTTCACATTGTCATTTTGTACATTGTTAGTATAAAAATGTTAAATATATATATTTTAAAGAAACACCAATGTTATTACACTTTATCCTGAGGGAAAAACCAGGGCTTCACCAAAGTCATTCATCCTCTGTCTGTACAAAATTTCATGGCAATCCAAGCAATAGTTGTTGGGATATTTCAGTTTGGACCAAATTGCTGTTGATGGAGCTGCTAGCTTGGCCAAAAATATTAGGAGGATATTTTGGACTTTTGGACTCTATCACAAAATTACTATATGCTATTCAGCCCTTGTTTGAACCCTTTAGTGGAGGTTTCTGGTCTTATAATATGAGAATGGATAGGTAATCACTTTGGTTTCTTTTTGGTGAATTCTTCCTTTAAAAGGCAAGTTAATCTTTTAATCAGTTTAAAAATAAAATATTTGTTTGCCATTTTAAGGCAAAGAACCTGCTAAAACCAGTGAAACTGAAGGGAACATGAGTTGAACTGTGTTCCTACTGCTGACAGACTCTTTAGAACATTTTGAGGAAAATACAGAGATTAAACATGACTCCTGTATAGCGTGTTACAGGCGACAGTCAGTGTGGATCGGTCCCTCAGTCCCTCACAGGAAGTATTCAGTGGAGAGATTGATGGAGGCAATCCTTCCTTCCCATCAACCACCTCATTAGTCCCTCTCAGCCATAAAGCCGTCCCATCAGGCCACGCTGTCATAACTCACTTTACAGCATTGATTTTAATCACAGCAAATGTAAACATACGTATTATCAATATCAATGCACAAAATAACGCTGTAATATGCAATTACCGAGGGGCATTGATTTTTCTTCCCTCTCCCCCTTTCGCCTCTTTTACCTCCCCTTCTCTTCTCCCCACTTCACTGTAATCATGGGATCGTCCTACTTTGAACTGATTTAATAAGGTTGTTATATATAAATATATATAGCAGGCAGACAGGCACTGGCTGAATATTACAAAGATGATTTTCATAAATTTCGGTGCAGGGATGGGAGTGTGTGTGTTTAGCCTGGGGAGGTGAAACCAGGACAAAGCAGGAAGACTATAATGTGGTGAACAGGGGGGGAAAGGACAATCACTGCACACAATTTCCCTTGTTTTCAATGTAGTTTCACCTTTCAGAATTTTGCAGGTTGTGTTAGTAAGTGGAAAAAAGGTAAAAATGAGGTAGATCACTCAGCAATATGTAGATGATGTCAGTGTAGGAGGGAGGAGAACAAACCCTGGTTCTGTTATCTGTAGACATTACCATGTCTTCTAATGACCACTGAGTGATTTCATTTTGAACTGGGGACCTTTGTTGAATCTTTCTCTCATTTGTTTCCTGTCATTTCCCCACTGTTGGTATCTAGTATCTAGATATGTGGTAGATAGTAACTAAAGTAATAATAATAAACATAAAAAATAATTAAAAAATGCATGAACAGATTTTTTTTGGCCACTTTGGGGCAGAGCAAACAGGCTTTGAACGTTACAGTGACACATTATCACTTTTTAAGTTTAAGTTTAGCAGTTACTTGCTGATTCACACGTCCAGCAGAGGCAGGATGCAGGAACATTGTCATCATGTCATTATCATGTTTCTGTTTGCCTTTTGATGCAGGACAGGTAGCTCTGAGCATGAATTTTATTTCTATTTTATTTTTTATTGTATTTTATTTCTTATCAAAAATGCTGTCTGTTGCTAAGCAGAGACAAATCAGTGAAGTGCTTTAAAAGCAAAACAAAAGGCAGTATTGAGAATTTCTCAAAACACCATAGCACTTGAATAATCATTTAATTAACAATAAAATATAAACTTAAAATCATCTTCAGTCTCACCTGGATCACATAACAAACAATGCCTTTTCTGTTTGCAGGCCTTTGCTCTTACCTGGTGCCACTACAGAAAACGCAATGAAGAAAACAGCAAGATCTGTGAGTAGCACGCACACGCACACACACACACACACACACACACACACACACGGTTGCGGTTGACACAGACTGGACTCTCACTGGATCAATCTGTCACCATTTGTCACTGACCGCTCTCCAGTCTACTGTGCAAGTTTGTACAGGTGTGTCTTTGTCTCCAACACTGTAAAATAACCTTTGACAGGTGTATTCTACACGGCTGCTTCCAGTAAAAGCCTGATTGTTACCTGTCTGTACGTGAAACAGCTCGGAAAAGATGGAGAGACAAAAGACAGTAAGGGCCGAAAGAGAGGGGAAAGCCCTGCAGTGAAGACACACAGCAAAATCAAATCCAATAACAGAGAAGACGAGAAAACTAAACTGATAGAACTGGGAGAAAGGAGATGAGAAAAAGGAGAGATGATGCACACAGATACTGACGAGGAAGTGGCTTTTGAATTATTTTGCCTGGAAAAATATGGTCCTGCATAACTGGTAGGTGTTAAAGGAATGAGGAAGCTAGCTGAATAAATGATTAACTACATCACAGATGCAGTTTTTATATGGCCGATACATCTCTGCCTCGCTCACAGCACAATCCCGCACTTATGGAATGTGCCTAATCCATAACCATAACGCCGGCGTGGCAGCATGAACTTATATATCAGGACATTTGCTCCGTATGATAATGCTCACATATCACCGAGCCTACTGATCCCGTACATATAAACAGATGCTCGTGTCACACCTTCAGTGTTTTACAAAGTTAGAAGCACATGGAGAAAAGTCAAATGATTTCTTTATTGGCATCCTCATCGTCTCATCATAAATCACAACCTTGTTAAATTTTTAATTTGTGCATATGGCACGTGCATTAAAAACATAAACACTCAACTACACAATGATAAATGACAAGACAAATCTCTTCTCCTCTCTTCTCCTCTTCTCTTCTCTTGGCAGCAGTTATATCAAAATTTGTACCCACCATGCTTTGTTCTCCGGTTTCATTCAGAACAGTTCTAATGAGGACAAACTGCTCCCCGGTTGAGCCACAATGGCTCCGCTGACTCCGAAAAGAACTAAAATGGCTGAATGGAAATGAGAGGGGCAGAGGAGGTCAGCCCTCAGCATCAATTCTCATATTACCACACACACACATACACACAACCACACGCACACAAATGACTATAGCACACTGAGGTGTCATAGACGCATAACGGTGACAGCAGCCATCTCTCTAACCATCCCTCTCCTCTAATACCATCATTTGAATCCCTCTCTCTCTCTCCCTCTGTCTCTCTCTCATCTCTTAATATTATCATGTGAATAGCCAGGTGATGGGATGTTGGACCAGGAATTGAGAAAATGTATTAGGAAAAGTGGAATAACTGACCGGTAACCTTATTAGCATATCCTTGGCAAAGGCAGGCAAATGGTAATTTATTTATTCATTATTTTATTTATTTTGCTGTTACATAAGATTGATAAGACAGACTTCATATTATTATTTACAGACAATACAGCAGTGATTTATTTCAAGTGTATCTGTGCAGTAGTATGTCATTGTCAAATTGCTAATTACCAACTTAGACAAAAACAATTGAGACCATTGTTAAGAGTTTTCGTGGCTTGTGTTTTAACCCAGTATTTGCTGTTATCATTGCTTTTGTTACTCAGGTTTTCCCATGAACTGGGTTTCTTCATCGTCTTTTCTGAATAGAGAGACTAAATTTCCTTGTATGGCAGGGATGGTAGATATTGGAAACAGTCCAATGTCCATGACATGTGAAGATGTGCTCAAGATGGTTTGTTCAGAGGACACTGACAACATAGATGTATATCTATTAACTTTAGGTTTAATTACTTTGAATTAATTTGGCTGGTATTTAAACATCCATATTTGTTTTGTTTGCAGTCACTGCAAGCAAAACATGGATTTTATAAGAAATCCTTGTTCCAATCATGACTTGAATGTTGACAGAAATGGTGTTTACAAGTCTGAAATGAGTAATTATCCAGTATGACATGAATGCAGCAGGTGTGACATGAATGCAGGTGTTCACCATCCATTTTTAAAGACACATAATCCATTAGAATTTGAACCCCTAATGATTTTTTTAAAATAAAGTTTTACAATATTACTTTGTTTGGATAACAACAACCATACTTTAGTTCCAGGGCCAAAGCTGACACTGAGGTCATGGCCTTGGTATTTCTTCTGGAAATTGGAGGAGTTTTTAGCAGTCTTAAGTGATTTTTACACTCTGCTCTTAAAAACATTTGGCATTTACTGTATACTCACGAGTCTTTTATTTGGAAGCCATGACTGTGTGATTAAATGTTGCTGGACCGACATGGATACGACAACTCTATCAGTGTTATGTATGAGTTGGTTGTTCTGAGTCAATGGTTTGAATCTATGCTGTCCAAAAAACATCTATGCCACTAGCTGTTGCTATTGATTGTATTGTCTTGCTATTGATACAGCCATGCTTGGACTACCTGTGGCCAATTGTGCTGAGTAGGATCTTTTTTTCTCCACAAAGGTCTTGGTCTTTTGGAAACTGGTGTTCAGTAAATGTTGTTAAAAACAGAACTATTAGTTAATGTTCTAGGGCTGTAGTCTAGCTCTATGTAGGACTAAGACCCAAGAGGTGATATTTTCATTAACACTTACAGTAGTGATAAACTCCCTTAACTTTTAAGCCTCTAATTTAGTTTGGGTTGCAATAAAAGCGCCCTCTTCCAGTTTTGTGCTGCAAAGCAGATTTCAATGCTCACTCAGGCTGACTATGTATGTAAAATACTGCATAGAGTCCAGTAAAGCCAGCTAGTCTCGTCAGAAGCACAATCTCAGTGCAAGGTCTAAAGCAGATGGATCAAATGCATTTAGGGTGCGTCCAAATCCACTTTCGCTTGTTTAATGGCAGTAAAAAAAGTCAGAGCACCAGGTGCATGGTTCAAAAGGGTTGTGCTTAGTCTTTTGTGTTAATCAGGAGTGTGTTTTGGGCATAGCTTGCAATAAACCAATAAGAGTGGCATTTCCCATACCCTTAAAAAGCCAGGCGTATCTGTACCTTGGCAGATTGCTGTTGTAATGGCGGACTTGTCCAAATCTTTTGCATGTTTGTGAGCTGCTGCGTGTCCCTGTGTGTGTATGTGAACGTTGTGCACCTGCCTATGTTTACACATATTGTATTTGTAATGCACCTTAAAATAACAGTGAAATACCCTGCCATTGATTTCAGACCGGGTTTTTGTTGATCAATGTCACAATTGCTTTCTGTTGCTTCAAGATAGGAGACAGATAGAATGGAATGCACCAACAATGCTCTTGACCACATCTAGTTTTAAGACCAACATACCCACGGGCACTCGGATGGGCTCAAGTGCGACAACTGCATCAGTTTGAAATTAGCAAAGACACTTGTGTTGCTTGTGTACTTGGCGTCGCTTTGCTCCAGGTGTAAGATAGGGTACACTGTCTCAAATAATATAATGCAGAACTGATTAATTTATGTAAAAACAGTGCAGATAGCACCTTTAAACCAAAGCCACCTCTTGATGTACCTTACACAAGGCTTAAAACTGTCTTTGGCTCACTGTCTCTGTTTCTCTCTATTTGTTCTGGTCACTCTCTCCTCTCTCTCTTTCTCATCTTGTTTCCTCTGAGGAGTGCTAGTGAGCGGCAGAGGAATCATAGAGCCATCAAAGGTTGCCAGCTGTAGGAAATGTCTTCATTTGCAGTGTGCTAGCCTGACACCTGAGCTCCAGGCTTCTGTGTGTATGATTGTGTCTGTGCCTGCTTGCATGCGTGTATATGCATGCGGGTGTGTGTGTGTATGTGTGTGTGACTGATAGTCAGCCATCCCAGCTCCCCAGCAGGTTCGTCTTTAAATTGTCTCTGTGTGTGTGGCTGTGGGCCTGTGCCCCATCCATCAGCGTTAAGATGGCACATTACTGTTAATGAATGATATTTGTGTTCAGCGTGTATGTCAGGAGGGAGGACCGGGGAAGCAAAACAAGCCCTCCCCAATCACCTCACCTCCAGCCTCCTCATTTTCTTTGTCAGTCTCTTGCCTGTTTTGCATTTTAGGAATTTACTCAGCTGAGTCTTGGACTAACATATTTGAGCTGTTGCATGAAAACAGCAATTTTGGTGTTGTTCCAGCCAGAGTCAAAAGTTTACAGGGCTGTTCATGTACTGAGTGGATTTCCATGAACCTTTGATTAGAACCTGAAGGTTTTTCAAGGTCCTTACTGTTGATCTTGTATGTTATCAATCCCACATTTCCCATTATTTTAGGATATTTTCTGAAGCCTACTATCGATTCAGCCAGTTTCTTCACAGTAGCCATGCATTTTTTTCTGTGAACTTCAAATAAGGATTATTTATGGGAAGAACTTAAAACTGGCTGGAGATAATCCACCGTCGTGAACATTCACCCTCCTAATTTTGGAGGGTGAATGTTGCAATGATGCAATTTCGTGATCAGACCGAAGTCTCTTGTTGATGCATTCAAGGCTTTTTTTACTGCACAAAATTACGGTTTCATGTCTGTGTTTTCTGCTTCCTCTTTTTTTTTTTAGGTTAAATAAATGGTTTGTCATTGCAACCATTTTTGAATTTGGCAGGTGATAAGGTTGCATTAAGAAGGAAAAACATTTCTGTAGACATGTATGTAGACATGATATTTTTACAGCAATGACACATGAATACAAATAAAAGTTGAGCACCAACCGATTTCTATCCTTCAGTATGTCCATCCATCCTTCTATCCATCCTCTCCTTGACTCCTTTCCCCTCCACCTCTGTGTCTCCTCCAATCTCCTTTCTCCTCTTTCCACCTTCCGCCCCTTCACCACCACCACCTCAGGACTGGTGCCCACCTTCATTTATAGAGTGGTGTTTAACAGAGTTTTTTGTGAAGTGAAATTTAAATAATGGAATGAGAGCACGCCAGAAGAAATTGTGTTTGAATTGCAGAATCAAATAATACTGCGTAGTCCAGTCGTCTGCTGGCAGCTAATGATGACATTCACAATAACTGGATGCATCCAGTTATTGTGCTCTCTAGGTATCAGTCACATAGCAACGAGTGGCATATATGGATAAAATTATAATTATGTGGTATATTACTGATCCCAGTGTTGAAATTGTCGTCTTCTCCATAGGGAGGTCAGAGGTCAGAGGTCAGGGTTAGAGCAGCAGCTGAGGAGCTGATGGGAGTTCAGTGTCTTGCTCAAGGACACTTCAGCCAGATAGGGGCTTGGAGAAATAAGAGCTGCATTACTACATCATTTTGAGATAATTTATTTAGTGAGTTGTCACATTGAAAATAATGATAATAATAATAATAATAATAAAACTGCAAAGGAAAAAGCAGAAGACGTGAAAGACACAAAAGATTTATGTTCAAAGTTAAAAAGTGTCGTTAATAAATAATTAGTAGACTCCACATTTTTCTAATGGTGTGTTTCATCTCATTTTGAATCTCTTACCACAGCTCATGGTCTGGAAAGACAGAGAGAGTAGCCTCATGGAAGCCATTTATTTCCAGGAAACAATAAATGTGTGAAAATTTGTACCATTTTACAGTAAATTCTCAAACTTTTCAGCACACAGGATATGTGTCACCCATCAACTGGCGTGAAAGGAGGGGAAAGTGGAGATATCAGATGTATCAGGACACCGGTGGGAGACTTACTGTGCTGAAGAAGCTCATAATCCACTGCTCACAAATTGTTATGAGGTTGAGTGCTGATGCAGGCAGAAGCACTATGACTTTATGAGCGAGATGGGCAAAGAAGATGTCTCCAGCCAGGTGTCAGTAATATGCAGAACAAGCAGTGTGAAACTCCTATTGTCTAGCTAATTATTAACATTTAAATTAAAGGAAATTACATTACATTACAGTACATTACTATTTTTTTTTTTATTATCAATGCATTTATTTATTTTACTCCTTACCAGAAGAATGTTCTGATGTTACTTACCTACTTTTATATATTACACCGTGCCAGCTGTGGCGGTAGATGGAAGCAGGTTGGATGGATGGATGCTTTCCCAGTGTCAGGCAGGGTGACAGCCCTCTGTCATACAGGCCCCCAGCAGATGTCACTCACTCATTAGTGAATGATGTGAGAGCAGCCAGCGACAAGCAGCAGTCAGCCTGTGCTGACAGAAGAGTCAGAACATGTAGTGAGCACTCTACCTCCTGCCTCACTGATGGTGTTAACAGTATCTAACCTATTCAGTCCACAATCCATTTTGCATTATTCTAAATGTATATTATCAGTGACTAATAGCCATCTCCTTCCCCTTTTGTTGATCACTATAAAACCCAAATCCCTTCATAAGAGAAATGCTTAATCATATTTCTACCATAGAGAAAGACAGGAAAACTACTGACAGCAGGAGGAAATGACAGACACTCGATGCCATCAAATAAATTTCAAACCCTCGTCATTGTCTGGAATTAACACATGAGGCGGTTGTGCAGCGCCTGTGAGCCACATAGCAACCTCTAGTTCACCCCTGATACTTGTGTCCTTCTCAGTCTGCCTGTGTTTACAGGTTTCACCTTGACCAGCGTCAAAACACTGTATGAATGTGTCAAACAGGAAGCTGACATTAGCTCACCATCATGTTATTTCCTATGACTACAGTGAGCTGTTCACAAGCTGAATGGGACGACTGAATAGAGCTGGAAAAATAGGGCGAGCGGTGGGTGGAGATAAGTGAGGAAATTAGGAAGAGGATGGTCAAAGGACAAGAGAAGGGGAGTAAAGCAGGGAAAAGGGAAAAAGGGTGGGGATGAAGAAAGGAGGAAGAGGAGGGAGCTGAGAACTGAGAGCTGAGAGTGGTGAGAGTGGGTAATGGGTGGTGGGGGTTAAACAGGTGTCGTAAACATCCTGCAAACCAAGCAGATCAACAACAAGAGAATCATGTTGACTCACAGTTTGGGATGATGCTGCCTGGCAAAATAGCTGGTGTCTGTGCAGTTGTGTATTTTGTGTGAACACTGTCAAACACAATATCTTAACTCCACACCACCTGTAGCTAAGACCTAGAAAACACAACTTGCTAAGTCCTAAATCTTTGGGAACACACATTATGATTATTGGGCCAATACACACTCAAATTTAAAGTTGGCATCAGGACTCTCACTGAGTCTGAAGTGGGTCTGCTGCTGTTGACAGTCAACAGATTAAATGAACAGTGTGTGGTGTTAAAGGGTTTTCAATGTTGGCCTTCAGATCCAGCTGCTTCCCGTTCTCATTATGATTAGTTTAAACTTAAATCCACATATTGGAAGGAAAAAATCTGTTAGTAATTTTTTTATATTCCAGCCAGTCCATTTTCAACACAGAGCCAGAGATCGCCCTGAAGTTCTCCTCAATCTGAAGTTCACCACCCTCCAGTTTCCTTTTCCATGCAAATTACATGATACTATGGCACACTAAACGGTTTTTGATGGATGTCCAAGAAGAATTGGTGTCATCTGTACATGTTGGTGGACACTGTCATGTGTGGGATTCCGAGTTTTGTAGGTTTCAAACATCTTAAAATCTGTTTCTGTCTTGTGGAGTAAATACGCAAAAGTTGTGTTTGCATTCAGTGTCACTCACCAAAACGATGTGTATATTCTGAGGTTTAACAGACACGTTGAGTGGTTTGCAAAGCCAGTTTTGAATCCACCATTGTTTACTTGCTAGCAGACTTCTTTTTCCCTGCCTTTGTTGGTGCATTACTCTGTTTCCTGGTGTGTCACCACCTACTGTTGATCAGAGGAATAGTGTGAAACCATGTGCAGGACTGTGTATCCTGACACCTGTGCATGCATGGTCATGTTTGTCCTTGTGCACAACATAAACAAAACACAAAGAATTCTCCATAGGATTAAAAGAGGTCAGGAACCTTTAGGTGATAATATATGACAAAGTGTCCTGATGTACAGTGATAATGGATCAGACAGCTTCACTATTTAATGGTGTGATTGTTTCTTTTTAGCCGTCTGATATTAAGGTGTGTTTTACACAGTTTCTTCTTAGTTTCTTTTACACTGCGCTTCTTGTAAAGTGAATGAAGAACAGTAAAACTATCTCACTCAGAAAGTAAACAGCTCAGTCAGAGAATTGACATGTGACCTCCTCAGTTTAATGGACTTTCAGGATCTTTCTCTGTCCCACACAAGGATGTGCGTTTTGTTGGATATGAAGAGGGAAAGGTCGCAGGTGTATTGTGGGTGTGCGCATTCGTTTGAGGGATTGTGACATATCAGTTTTGTTTTCGGTGCCTGAATGCATGTGGCTCAGTGGGCAGGAAGCAGAGTCAGAAACAGGAAACAGGAAGTTATTAGCCAGGATGATCTGAACACACTGGACTGTGGAGTACATCAAGAGAACAACAACAGACAAACTGCACCTGGCACTGTGTGTGTGTGTGTGTCGAAGTAGGAAGAGGAAGGCATTATAGACAGACAGAGGTCTGAGACCAGACTGTGCTGTCCTGAAACCAAAGTATCACAACACTTACACCTATGTGTGTGTGTGTGTGTGTGTATGGCCATGCTGAACTCTTACTTCAGTGACTGTAGTATCACAGCCAGTCTTCCCCACACTTCCTGAAAACATCGGGATACTCAGGTAAACTTCCAAAATAAAGGAAACACCTGGATAAATGACAGAATGGGAGTGTGTGTGGAGCATTTTCCTGCCTTTACTTTGGTAGATTAAACTCTGTTTGGAGGTAAAATCAATAAATATGAAATTCATATGATCATATTCAGCTTGACATAAAAAATTTATTTTCTTGTGGTGATTGAGTAACTATGAATGGGAGCAAACATCTTGTTTTGTCAAAGCAGGAAACAGTTTGTCTTTTAGAATCCAGTAAGTAGACCAGTGTTTTTCATTATTGTGCCAAATTGCTGTTAACAGCTGGTTAGTGTGCCTATACTGTAATCATAAACTATTGAAAGCAACTGAGGGGAGTGGTAGAAAAACACACACAGTGCTTACTAAAACCTTGACCTCCTCCATCAGTAAGAACCAACAACCATAGATTATTTTTTTCGCCACTTGTTCATTTTTTTATTTTTAAAAATAGCAGAAAGTAGCATAAATTACTCATCACATGTTCCCAGAGACAGACTGCTGTCGTTATTGTGTGAGAGATGACTTCATCCTTATGTTGTGTAGCTTAATCATAAACCATGTCCACTTTTCCACTGTCCTCACTGCACCATGCAGAAATAAAATGGTGACCTCATTAGAGGTGGCGTTCAGGTTGTGCTGGTCAGGATGTAAAGCTAACCGTTATGAGATCATGCTTGAGTTTGGAGTATGAAGTGTTAAATGCAAACAAACTGTGTGACGTGTGTTTTGATTGGCTGATCCAGAGTTCGGCAGGGTGACTGGCTGGTTGGCTGAGTTGTCTGTTTGTCTACATTTCTGACTCATCAGCTGACTACTGAACAATTCTGACAGAATCATTGCACTAGTATTGTTTTATACCAATAAAGACAAAAACTGAGATAACACACAAACACACAGTCATGCTGGCTCAATAGGCTCCTGGATATTCCCTCTTTCCTTAAATAGAGCTCTATCAGGCAGGTGTT
This sequence comes from Toxotes lorentzi, assembly GCA_037833715.1. Classification (NCBI taxonomy): domain Eukaryota; kingdom Metazoa; phylum Chordata; class Actinopteri; family Toxotidae; genus Toxotes; species Toxotes lorentzi. The sequence goes on from JBBMJY010000006.1 coordinate 4,073,106, forward strand.
TCCCTTGACGGAGAGACAGGGAAGCAGGGTCAGAATGAAATGGCAGCGTGTGTGTGTGTGTGTGTCCAGCAGGGCCAGCTGCCAGCAGGCACCTGTGTCCTGGCTGTAGCTTCCTGTGGACACGTGTCTGTCCGACTGCATGGCCTGACCAGGGAAGCCAGGGGCACTCCTGGTGCTGAAGCTTACAAAGCAGCAAGCTCGCTTCGGGTAACCGTTTAATGTGGGGAAACTCTTACACAAGAGGCCGAAGCCTCAAGTATGTCATGTCTCTTCATTCTGAGCAAGTATTTTTCACATCGCTATTCTATCTCTGTCCTGAGCTCTGGCTCTGTTCCCCAGATATTGTCCAAATTGCTGCTTGCTTTTGTCATTTGCTTTGTTTTTCTCTCTTGGTAGCAGGAATATCTCAACTTGTTATTCTTTTGCCAATAATGGTTTATCCCAAATAAAGTAGAAATTTTTCTGAAAAGCTTGACAACTGGGCTTTAGAGGAGTCACTCCTGTTTTTAACACCCACATAAGGAGAGGACACCGAAACGATCGAAACCCAGACCTTGAGCGTGAGTGTCATGGATAGTACTCTTCTCTCTCTCTCTCTCTCTCTCTCTCTCTCTCTCTCTCTCTCTCTCTCTCTCTCTCTCTCCACCACCCCCCATCTCTCCATCCATCCCCTCTAATCCTGATGGTGTTAATTGAAAGTCAGGAGAGGGCACCCTTGCGGTTTCATTATTAATTTAACACTCAGGGTAACTTAAAGTGCAATTTTCACCCACATGTGGAACAGAAAAATCAATGGCCACAACAGCAGCGAGCATCAAGGTTGATTGCTGATGCACGGGGAGAGATGGGCAAGACACCAACTACTTGAAGAGAAAGAGTGACGTGTGTGTCTGTGTGGGTGTCTGGGTGGTTTTTGCTAAGTGTTTCAGATGCGTCGACCCTGTTTTGACACCTCTTTCCGTAACACAAAGCAGTGGGTAAACACAAAGACGTTATCAGCTGATTAAAAATGACACCTGATGGCAGTGTGGGTGTATTCCTCCATGTGCGCTTTTTCATTCATCATCCTGTGCGTAGAGCAAGCAGTTAAATCATGTCTTCATGTTTGTGTGCGTATTTCTGCACGTTTAATTGTGCACATGCATGTACATGATTCCCTGTCTTATTACCGCTGGTAGCGCACTGCTTGGCCCCTGTGCTGAGGATTAAATGGGGGAAATAAAGGTATATTGCTCAGTAATGCAATCTGTCCTACAAGTTGAGAGATGAGCAGCCTGCCCTTTGCGCTGAGTGGACTCGCAGATGATTTAGAGCAAGCAGATGGAAAATTCTAATATGTTAGCCTAACCCCGGATGGCTAAGAGCTAATTTATTTCAAACCCTGCGCAAGAATTACAGTTCCTTCCTCAGATGCCTCTTTCCCTCCCCCACCTCGCACTCTGTGCTCTCCCCATCCTTTTCACTCTCAAACTCAAGAAAGGAAAGTGAAAAAATTGGCCAAAGTAAGCAGAGAGACAGAGGATAAGTGTAAAACTAAACTGTATTTACCCACAACAAAGCACCAGGTTGTAGAATTTATCCCTTTGCTGAGGTTAAAATTGAACTCCATTTATGGTGCAGCAACTCGCTGAGAATATGCCACTCTGAGGTGGGATAAAATCACAGTTTAAAGGGAGAGGATTCTCTGCCAGCAGCATTACCCTCCTCGTCCTCCATGATGTATGCCTGCACTTTATTTTAGGCAACCGGGATATTATGCAGTTAATACTGAATTACTTCTTGATTGAGGACCACTAATAGCCCCAGGTTCTCGCTTTCTCTGCCTTTACCTTCAAGTCCTGCTGCATGCAAACACCATAGAAACATGTATGATCAAATGCCAATACGGTGTGAGCTTGGGGCCAAAAACCTAAAGACACAATTATCCTGTTAATTAAGACAACACACACTCATGCAGAGATGCACATGCACCCAACTTTGTCCCCTCCCCCTTGTTTGCATCTAGCTGGATGAAGTGTTTCGGCGTGATTGCCCCTAAGTGGACATGTCTGTCTTGATAAACACTTTATGCAGATCAGCTTCCACTTGTTTTCTGTTTCTTGAGAGAAGGAGTGAGGGAGCGAGAAAGAGAGAAATAATACCTCTCTAATTGACCCATTTGGCTGCCTCTCTGCCCACAGGAGGGGGCCTCTGCTTTTAATGTTTGATCGGCCTAATTTCCCCAACACATCATTAGTGGCCATCTTCAGCCCCGACTCTTAATAACCTCTTTATGAGGCGAGTGGATGCCGTTAAAAGTCTTTGTCTCTCTCATCTCTCTCCCCGGGTCCAGCGACCCTCCTCGTCCTGCTAATTAAGTCAGATGTTTCAAAATATGGTAATGGGGCCTGAACCTGTTTGAATTGAATAAGCAAGCGTCTCCTGGACTCTTCTACCATTTACATAATTTCATTATCAGGTAAAACACACTAATTGTTGAGTGTGGGTGTTTGTATGAGGGAGCGTATGCACAGGGTGAGCCAGCGGTTTCTTGGCAGAAATGCAGCACTAATTACAAAGCGAGTGGCAGCGCTCCAGAGTGAGGGTGTGTAAAAGCAACAAGCCATTTACACAGAGGCTAATAGATTCCTGAGCGCCAGCTCGTCCATTCCAACAGTGTAGAGCAACATTTTCAGAGCAAAGCCAGTGTTTTATTACACATTGTATCCTAATAATAGGTCAGTGCTTACGATTTAATGTGCAAAGCAACAAGCCACTTATTCCCATTCATTTAGCATTAGAAGATGCTTCATATGCTGTTAATAAGCAATTCGAGTTGACACAGTCATAGCAATACTTTAAATTGCTTACAGACAAATATTGACTACACTCAGTGGTCTCAATCAGCTGTCCATGAAAACACAAAACTAAAATAACTGTGTGCTGTGTTGACAGAACCATTTCCTACATCTGCATAGGAAAGAGTAACACCACATGTATTCTACATCAGTGTGTCTGAAGCTGTAGTAATGGTCGTGGTCCTACATAAAAACACTGTCCGTGTGTTTATATAAGTCGAAGACAGAAGTTAGACTTAAAGTTGATAAAAGCATACTAACTTCTAAAGTGGTCAGTTGCCAGCTAATGACAACATGTTGACATCCTGCTTGTTTTCTGTGTGTGTGTGTGTGTGTGTGTGTGTGTGTGTGTGTGTGTGCGTGTGCATGTGTGTGTGTGTGTGTGTGTGTGCGTGCGTGCGTGTGTGTGTGTGTGTGCGTGTGTGTGTATGAAAACCATGTGCTTCCTTTGTTGTGCCTCCTGCAGTGTTTTTGTCCAGATCACACACAGCTGTGACCATCTCCTCCTGTATCACGCTACCAAACTTCCCTTACGTGGAAAACAACATAATCTTGCTTCTTTTAGACTCTCAGCTGATGATTACTGACACAGGCTCACCAGGATACAGCTGTGTGGACAAATGGCGACCTCACAAGCAGCTTTCCAGACAGAACAATGAGACTGGATGATTATGAGAAACCCTGGAATATGTTCAGTGGTGACAATCGAGGATTCCTAATTATTGTATAATTAAAGTTAAGCACTTGGTTAAGATTTTAAAAAATATCATGTTTCAGGCTTAGGCAAAGACAATTGTCTTTTTTAAAATATTAATTCACCATCCATCCTCCATATCTCTGCCTCCATACCCTTTCTTTTTGCTGCATCATAAGAAAGTTACAGTACTTCCCCCACTGACAGGAACATCCTGTGTAGAGAGCAGGCCGCATACAGCTCACTGCAAAACATCTTTGTTGGGAATTTGAACATTGTTTCAGCATCTGTTTGTCTGCCTCTCATAATCAGGGATCTTTATTGCACTGTGTACACAATTACTAACATCAGCTACTTTTTGCTTAAGTTATAGTTTATTCTTTTTCAACATGCAGTGCCACTGTATGTGTGGAAGAAACAGACCTGTAAATAGAAAGTAAAAACATGAATGTGTCTTCAGTAACAGAATCTTTTTTTTTTCAATCAGCACTGATCATATCAATTAAAACACTACTGATCATTTCTTGTTTCCTCATTTGTGTGTGTGTGTGTGTGTGTGTTAATGAGAGAGACACAAATTCCCCATTTGTCCCCAATTTCTTTTCTCCGCTCGGCACTGTCTGCAGCTTATTCTGCTCCCCGACAGCCAGAAAAGTGTGTGTGTGTATGTGTGTATGTGTGAGTATATGTGTCTGCCGAGCCATCAGAGGCCAAGCACAGGAGGCTGCTCTCCTCCGTCTCTTTCTGCCATTTGCCATTTACCCCGAATGGTTATTAATTACCAGACGGGATGAGACTGGGAGGAGCCAGCCGGTTTAGTGCTGGCATTACGGTGGCAGACTGCTGTAATCTGGTTTCTAAAATACGTCCTGTTTAAAAAGCTTTGGAGACTTTTTTTCATTTTTTTTATTTTGAGAAATGTGCTTATTTTCTCTTTTTCAGAGTGTTAAATGAGACGATCAATACCACTTACATGTCTGTGTGTTGACTATGGAACCAAACCTTGGAGGCGATTCTCATAGATCAGCACACAGATTAGAAGTGGAGAAAACATCTGGCCTGGTGTTTCCAACGATTAAAAATATACCAAGACATCTTCTCACTAATTTACAGCTCTCTTTGTTTATGAAATGTCTTTTTTATAGAGGTGTTTTGTGCTGTAACTATATCTTGAAAAAGTGAGAAATTAGTTTTTTGGGGTTTTTTTCATCTGCAGGAGGTGTATTCTCATATTTACTGCATTGTCTCTAAAATGTGCGTTTTGTTGTTTTTTTTTTTATCTGATCTTGACTCCATGCATGAAAGGATTCTGCCCAGTCAGTGTCCAAACGTTGTTCGCTCTAAAAATTTGACAAATTCACTTTTTTTTTTGTTTAATTGGGAGTTACATCAGAACATCATGCATTCAGTGCAGAGGACTAGCTGTGTGGTGTGTTTAGCCTTAGCAGGAAGGCCAAGCACGGCAATATGGCCAGGTAGCTTAGCATTGTCAGAGATGTATTCCGACAGTGCAGAGTGTGATGTATATGTTGCATTTTGTGAATTTAACACTTGTACAAATACAACACATGACATAGTATCTTAGCATGCAGTTTGCTAATGTTAAGGCTGGGCCTGGCCTGTCCAAAGTCCAGTCCTCATGGTGAAGTTTCCTGCTTCATGCAGCTGACTCTTTGATGTACTGGTTGACTAGTTTTACTACTGTAGCTTAGATACAACAGATAAGTACGATAGCTCTATATTTCTTGAGTAATGATATTGCTATCATGTCCCTCATCTAACTCTCACTAGCAAATGAGCATTTCCAAAAAACCTGGCACTTCTCAAAAGGAAACTAACAGTTGCTTCTCCTCACTGAAGTTATTTAGTTCATATTCAGTCATTTGCGCTTAGTTAAATCTGTCCTCAGTGCAGCTGAGACAAGTCTCATTGCCGATGGAATAAGGGGAAATAAGATAAACTACAGTCAAGAAAACGACTCTTAACACCTAGCAGCTTTTCTCACTTATGTATATGAAATAAAAGCGTGCAGCACACTATACCCACACTCTCCTCGTCTCCTGCTTCTTTTTCTGTTTCTCTCTTTCACACAATAGCCTGACACCACATAGCTCTTCATCAGGTGCTGGCCGTCAGGGCCTCTTGCACGTGCAGACGATTACCTTGTCCCCTGATTGCCACCGTACAGAAAGGGGGAGGGTTTTTTTCTTACAAATTAGTGGATAAATATATACCCCACCACCGCCACCACCATTCACCCCCCTCTCCACTACCCAACTCCACCCATTCACCCTGTGCCTAATGACGGGGGCTGGGGAGCGGTAATGAAAAACTATACATCACAATCAGCCGGACAGTCCTATTCATGGCTATGCATTATGCTCACTAGTCATAATCATCGCTGCTGTGACAGAGGGAGAGATGTGGAGAGAAGAGAATAAGAGGGGAAAAGAGGAGAGATGGGGAAAGGAGAGGATAGTAGGATGGAAGAAGAGATGGCGTGAAATGGTCTGGAGAGGAGAAGAAGAAATGATGAAATTGTTGGTAGGAAAAAGGGAAATGGGAGAAGAGAGTGCAGAGGAGGGAATGACAGAGAGGAGAAGTAGAGGGAATGAAACTCAATCAGGAGAGAATGGGTGCTGCTCTTTCTTTATCTGCAGTGTTTTTAAGCATTACCTCTGTAATGAAAGCACTCCATACCAGCACAGGAGTACTGCTGCACTGTAGCACTGTTACGTGACTGAGAGGGCGTCTTCTCCTCTGATTTCAGGAGTACAGAAATAGTTATTCACCAAAATCACATGAAGTAATGTGGTTAAGGATATACTGGGGCTATAAAGTCCGGGTGTGGAGGTCGCAGTGCCGGATCGGTTCTGTAGCTTGTCTCATGGCGGAAAATGGTTCTAATAAAAACACAATCTGTGTCAGCCTGTGCTGAATGACTGGATAATCTTCACTCTACCATGTAAATAGAAAGAAAAACATAATGCCAAATGCTATAAACTTGCATCATCATTTGTGCTGCTTTTCCTCATTCTGAAAATGCAGCAAAACAAAAGCTAGCACTGACCATAGTATTGACTAAGTTTCAGTTTTACTTTATTCGTAACTGGCTCTTGTAATGTTACATAGACTGGTGTACTGCGTTATTTCATGCTGAGTGGTGGGTTTCTAGATGTTGTAAAAACAGTAACTTTGTGAGAGTTTGGCTCTAAATTTCTGACTCTCTCAGTCAGTTTTGATGTAGGCTCTGTATGGTTTCCAAAATTTCTACATAAGCCGCTGTTGGATATGTCTTGCATATCCATCTCCATTGCGCAGCTCAACCTGGCATAATTACGATACAGAAACCAAAATGGCGAGACTCGACTCACCAGTAGAAAACCAAACATGCAGGAGTCGGTTGAAAAGCTACGTGGCTTAGTTCACTCACTTTTCCTGTATCTACAAAAGAGCAGAGTTTTAAAAACAAGAGCATAAAGAACAGAGAAGGGGCAGAGGAAGAAGACACAGAGACGCTGGAGGAAAGACGAGAATGATATTGGCTTTTTATCTATCTATCCTTTCTTTTCTCACTCAAACATACATACATACAAGTCATGTAGACGCTGTGTGAGAACTGTATTTCTGCAGCTCGTTAACCAGAATATCTCCTTTATATTGGCTTATTTGGCAGCCACCGCATGCTGAGCATCTTCTGCCATCCAGCATTCACAGGACAGTAAATTGTAGATGGTGTGTGTGTGTGTGTGTGAATACGTCGCAGCGTGTAGGTGTGTTTGCATTAGTTTGTTGGCGGTAGGTAGGCAGCAAGCAAGCCAGGAAAGAGAAAAAAGGGGATTCTCAGAGAAAAAAAAATAGAATGACAGACTCAAAGTAAGGAAATGACAGAGGTATGTCAGGCATACATACACACATGCTCACCCAGAATCCTTAGGGGGAGCTTTGTATTAGGACAAAGCTGCGTAATAAAAGTCGGATCACATAATCACTTTGACTTCAGCGAAAAACTAGACTAGCTAAAATACCCTGGGGACAAATAATAAGGTTCTGCTATCAAGCACGTTGGGCCCGTCTGTTGCCAGGTGTATGTGTGTAAGTGTGTGTCTATGTGTGTGAGTGTGTGCGACATACAGAAAAAAAAAAAGAAAATGTAGAAACAATTATATCTAACACACACATGCACACTTTATAAGCACAGGCACGCACACACACACCTTTGCTCGTTGGTCTGCTTTTATAGACTGATCGCTTACAAGCCACCAAATGTCACCACTGTTGTTAATCCCATACAGCCTGCCTAATGAGACCATACTTCACACACTCCTTCGAGGGTCTACGTGTGTTTGTGTATGTGTGCATCGTAGTTCACTTTGTGGATATGTTAACATGTCTATGAGAGGCTGTGCATGCATGTTAAAGTGTTATATATGTGTGTGTGTCACCCCTGACCTTGCCCTCACCCACATCTCATTCCATCTCATTAAATATGTATATCTTATCACACAACCTTCTCTCTCGCACACTCACCGATGCCTATTTGCATGTAGTAAATTCCAGCAAGCAATGGGGACAGGGTTGGAGGGAGAGACAGAGAGAAAGAAGACTGGCCTACTAATGGGTGAGCAAGAGCATGGATGGAGGGTGGAGGGGTTATGCAAGAAAAAGAAGGATGGAGGAAGGGACATAGAGAGTGAACAGTGAATTCTTCTTCTTGTCATTCATATAAAGGAAGAAAAGAATATGGGTTTATTTGGATTCTCACCTCATCTTCCCTTTGCCTGCCTCACCTCTCTCTTCTGTCTTCCATCTATCTCACTGTTTCTCTCTCTCCGTGTGTCTTTGTGTACAGTGAGTCTTGATCGAATCTGGCCTAATGAGAATGATGTGCTACAGTGATAAAACACGGCTGTGGCCTCCTGTAAAACACTGAGCATCCTTGGCATTAATTATTGACCGAGCTGAGGTGCGACTGGAGGGGTTTACAAGGAGAGAAAACATTACACTGACCAGCTGCATAGTTAATCACAAACGAACACTGGATGGGGCTGAGAGAAACTGAAGCACATGCACATAACACACATTGTCTTGAGTTAACTGTTAAGTGTTGAGAATATTGACACCAAAGTAGTCAGCGAGTCCTTGGAAGATCTTTACATGGGCATGTTCAGTGACCTCAGGAATAAACTTACTCAGTGTACACTAACTTTACTCACCTTTGATAGTGATCTGAAATGTTTGACCTGCATGTATCCAAATATTTTTTAAATAATTAAAAGTTAAATACATAACTATACGTTCAAATATAATACATCAAACAAACACACAATTTACTCTGTGAAAGAATGTAATTTTCCTCTTAATAAAGGTCAAAACTAGTTGATTTGAAAATCAGATACATCCCACGGCACTGTTGGATTTTTACCACAGATTTGAAAATTGCCACAAAATGTCTTTTGAGAAAATAATAATTTTTCATTTGTAATTTAACTAATCTCCTGATGAAACGAGACATTTTCCCAGGACAATGTTGAAGAAGACATTATTTGATAGCTCAAAACCAGGCAGAACAAAAACAGGATGATGAACTGTATGATGAACTGATCCTTTGATGGCAGCCATGATGGAAATCACAGGTAGCTGACTAAGATTTTTGACATGCGAAAAAAATCCAACCGAATGCTTGATTGTTGATTGTTAAGGCTCTTGATCTGCCATCATGATCCCCCTCAAACGTCTCAGCTCATCTCAAATGACCAGTCTTGCAGTAATTATGTTACGGTTGACCAGTTCAGGGATTAAAATCAGTGTCTGCTTGGCTTGGTGTTTCAACATGCCTTTGATATATAAAGATCAGTGCCAAAACAAGACATTGTGACACTTTGCAGTTTTCAGACGTGAAATAGTTACTCCCGTTACATTTTCCTGAAGTATTTTTGGGGCATAAATCTTTTATTTGAGAGACACAGTAGAGAGATGACAGAAAATGAAGGAGAAAGGAGGCAGGAAGTGACATGCAATAAAAGTCCCTGACCAGACTTGATTCGAGGATGTTGCCATTCTAGGTAACCCTGTAACCCCTAGGCCACCAGGGTGCACCTCCCCTGATCTTCTGTAAGAAGAACACTGATCTGGTTGTTGAGATTGCTTATGTGGCTTAATCCAATCCTAATTTTACAGCATGGTTTAACCCTTCATCTTATACCCACGGTGAGCTATACTTTGACCAGCAACTTTCCAGTTCAAAATCTTAAACCAAATTAAATCTGACTTTGGGATGAATACTGTTAACATACGAGCCTGACCTCAACTCCAACATTTTTCGGAGAAATTCAGCCCAAAAAGATCTCACTTTACACTTTACATACGTTACATTAATCAAGCAATAAAGCAATCAAGTTGATCACGTTTTACACACACATACACTAAGGTGACAAGCAGCACGGGCAAAGCTACGATCGATGACCAAGTAGGGGATCGGCTAGTATAAATGTGTGTGTAACCATGTTTCTGTGTGTGTGTGTGTGTGTGTGTGTGTGTTTGGAAAGCCAAAGCCAAAACAATGGCCCATCAGATTGAAACTGACTTCACCTTGTATCTTTTGGCCCCGGCTTGCGACAATAGATTGGACAGGAAATCCAATGGCAAGCTGAGAGACAAGGAGAGGAGGAGAGGGGGATGGAGGAGCAGAAGAAGAAAACAGATTGCTAATATGCTGCTGTTGTAGAGATGTGTATGTGTGTGTTTGTATGTGTATTATACGAGTTATTTTGTGCGTTGTAGGTGTGTAGGAATTCGTTTGTGGGGATGTGTGTATTAAAAACTGGTGAATTTTCTGTTCATTTTTGACATTGTTTTTGATTATGTGGGTTTGTGCATGTGTTTGTGAGTGGACATGAAAGTGTGTGTGTGTATGTGTGTGTGTGGTGGGTGACCTGGCCCATTTTAATCTGTGGCAGAGAGAAGATGTGGTGAAAACCATTATCACCGTCTCCCTGTCGCTGATAACAGCTCGCTAATCTGTTTGCTGGAGGTATTGAACAAATGCATTTGTGCCACGGACGGACAGGGAGAGAGGAGAGGGAGGGAGGGGATGAATGGGGAGATGGGAGCTGGTGTGTGTGTGTGTGGGGATGGGGGGGTGTCAGAGGGGAGCTGATGAAAAATGAGAGGATGAGGAGGTTGGGAAAACTTCCCCGACAGCGGTGGCCTCCCAGTGACAACAGGGAAGGAGGGAGAGATGGGGCAGGAGAATGAGCGAGAGGTAAAGACAACACGTGGAGATGGAGGAAACAAATTGAGGTAATGACAGAGATAGATGAAAAGAAATGAGAAAGAGAAAGACTGGGAAATGAAAAGGAATAGAGAAAAAAAAATCAATGTCACAATAGTGTCCTGTGATAAGGAATGAGAAGGAAAAAAAACAGGAAAGGAGTGACAGTAAAGGTGGTGAGGGCGTCTTGAGACTGGAAGAGTTGGATGCTGTGGGTGACTGATCCGGTCAAGTAGTACATCATATGCCGACTCATCCTTGACCAGGGCTTCAAGTTTGATCCGGCTAAAGCTGATCATAGTCAATAATGTTCTGATGATACTGTTTTTATAAAAGTGTAGTTTGTGTCCAAAACCCTGTTTATGGTTATATGGGTTGCACTGTGGTCAAATCTACAGCAAGCCGATTGGAAAGCCATCCAGAAAACTTATGCTATATTAGGTGAACCTGTGGATTGTAGTGCTAATTGTTTGAGTGCAATAGACCTGTGTTGACTAAAGGACATTTGAGTCAAGGAAATTATCATTTTTAGCAAATAGCCTTACAGCTATATTTGGAAAAGCTTTGCTGTCTTAGGAACTCTCAAAGAATCTGAGTGGAGACGAGGATCCTGGCAGGAAAACGAAACTCATTGGTACACAGACGAACATTAGATCTTGGTAAAGCAACTGCCAAAGGCCTGGCACATGAGGACATTAGGGTGGTGGAGGGAGCTGCAGGAGTGAAAAATCAGTATTAGTACTGTTCTCCCATAGCAGCTGAACAAAATAACAATCTGTGCTAACACCAGCTGATTAGAACTGTTTGGCTGCATTAAGTCTACCTTAAGCCTCGAGTCAAAAAATCCAGTCCCCTTATTTATCTGAATGAGACCAGTCCCTCGATGCAGTAGTACTGACAGTGTAAAGGACTCCAGGAAAACATTAGAAACTTATCTGACAAGGCACCATATCTCCTTCCTTCATCCATGGATAGACTTTACTGTGTGCTGTTTACTGTCTATCTATAACAGTACCTAATGTACAGTACCTAATACCTCATTGTCACAACCTCTAGGTGACGACTGCTGACATTAAGAAAAAAGTTAGTGTAGGACCACATCATACATTTAGTCATCTGAGTAATTTCACTGTGCCACTGACTGAACGGCTTGTCAGTGGAAAATGGTGGTACTGGTGGTGGTGGCTGGGTGGAGGGGTAGTTGGGTGTTACTGCAGGCCCCCAGGCTAGCAGTTAACCTGAGCTCAGAGCCCTTCTCCTATGAAACGCCGTAGATTGCAGAGGCGTAAAAGAAGAGAATGGGTGAGTGGGGTTGTAACACCCTGGGCTGTATGTCAAACACAAGAAGGACATGACTATACATCTGTTTTCTCTTCCCTCTTCTTACTTCCTCAATATCTTCCTTTCATTTTGTCCATAATGCTGCTCTTCTGTTTAACATCAAATTCCTATTCTCCATGTTCTTTTTTTAAATTTTCTATTCCCTCTCACTGTCTGTATGAATCTCTCACTCCCTCTTGCTCGTGTCATCCCTTTACCCCCACTATCTCTCTCTCTCCTCCACCCCCACCCCCCTCCTCCTCCTCCCCCTCCTCCTGCTCTGCTGAGGCCCTGGGGCACCATCAGGCTGCACCGGCTAACCCTTGTATAAGTTTTCCAATTCCAGTTCCTGCTGGATTATGGCATGGTGGTGACGAGGGGACATTTCCTCTCTGATTATATATTTGATTCAATGGCATGATTATTGGAGTAGTGTGTGTGTGTGTGTGTGTGTGTCCGTTGATGGAGGAGGTGTTGATGTTGGGGAGGGGAAAAGACCTTGACCTCACCCAGGGGACAGTGGACATCCCTGTGCCTTCTCTCTCTCTCTTTACATGCATGTGGGCGCAGACATACACATTCAAGCAATTGTTAATGTGTAAACAGATACACCTGTGCTCCAGTCCCCAAAATCCATGCTTACAAATTGCTGTGCACACACACACACACACACACACACACACACACACACACACACACACACACACACACACACACACACACACACAAAATGCTCTCCACCCTCTAGCCCTGAGGTTAGGGGCTGTAGATGGCAGACATGGAGATTGGTTTTTAGTTAAATGTCAGTGGAGGTGAAAGTACTGCCCAAAGGCACCTCTGTGTATATGTGTGTGAGTGTGTGTGTGTGTGTGTCTTGCTATCTTTGTCACTCTTGCAGTCTCTCTCTCTTCCTTGGTCGCTGTTTGTTACAACAAGTCTCTTTCACCTCCTCTTCTTTTCCTTTGTCTCTCTAGATTTTCTGTCAATACCTTTCCTTCCCACATATCTTCCTTTTCATCTTCCTTTCTTCTTAATCAGCCTTTTTTCTGAAACATCAGACCAATGTGTATCTATACATAAAAGGCTGGTCTCAGTCTGTTTTTGTTTTGGTTTCTTTGGTTCTTTGATTAAAGGGTTAGACTCACATTAGGTTTGGTGGGCCAAGTCTATAGTATCTCAGTCAGTTGCTGTTGGCAGTTAGGAAAAACTGTCAGTTGTGCATATCTCCTAGAAATATCATCAGACTTCCCTGACATGAGTTGCAGCAACTTGTGATGTCTGCAAAATATGTTTCTATTTGCTCTCATAAAGCTGCACTAATAAATATATTTATATTAACAGTGATCACATGACCTCACTCAATGTGAACGAGGTGGCTCGTAGTAAAGAACCAACAAAGATTTATCATCTAGTTCTGCACTTCCTTTAAGTTTCACCGCATGTTAGCATCCTCAAACTGAGTGTTTTGGTTTTATGACCAGCAAGTTTGCATCTTTTGCAGCCCGTGGCTTTAACAGTGTTATCTTTTAAATTCAGAAATAGTCAAAGTCACTGTCTTGGCCTTTTTGTTGTTGGTGAACATGAAGCAAAGAAGAAGCAGAGGTATTTGACTCATGTCATCGTCAGTTTGTTCCCACCAGTGGAGACATGACAGCTGGATCATGCCAGAGACTTGGCATGAAAACTGCTTCTGAAAGTTGGCATCCTGTCTGGAGTGAAGATTCGAATACTTATGTATTTTTGTGTGAGTGTGTATGTGGCCTGTCCTGTTTAAACCCAGATGTGTCAATCAGCTCAGGGTGGGAGCCGTCACACTGGTATTCACGGCACCAGAGCCCGAGGGGTCACACACATACACAAACTGGTTTTCAGAAATCATGTCCTGAAGGGTTGTTATTGTCCTAACATGGGCCGTACGTTGCCTGTCCACCAATCTGATCACACAGACCACTAAACCTCAGCACCGCCTCATATCTGTGTGTGTGTGTATGTGTGTGCGTGTGTATGTGTGTGTGTGTGTGTGTGTGTGTGTGTGTGTGTGTGTGTGTGTGTGTGTGTGTGTGTGTGTGTGTGTGTGTTTACTGCATGAGTGCTGACTGACAGCTGTCAAAAAGCCTGAGAAGCAACAGACCGTATGCCTTGTGTGTGTGTGTGTGTGTGTGTGTCAGTGCATATATGGTATGATGGATTGAGTGTGTGTGAATATGTGTGTGTGCCTCTGGACAAAACAAAAGGTCAGTATCTGCTAGCTATTTGACTGTCAGCTTCACTGGGCCGATGTTTCACGCACGTTTGCACACAGAAGAATGCTGAATGCAGCAGATGATAGTTATTTAAGTGGGATCATACACACACACACACACACACGTGTTCACACCTCCAGGTGTGTACACGCACATCATTGCTGAATGCATGAATGCAAGGCTCACTGGTTTTCATCTTTTTGCATTAGCAAAGTGGGATGAGAATATCTAATAGATAGTGCACTTTGTCATAACTCCTGGCGAGATCCTGTTTACTCTGTCAGTTCTGCCTCTGTCCCTGCCTTCAGCCACGTCACATCCTCAGGCCCCTGCATTTCTTAGAAACCTTACAGTCCCTGTCATTCACCAACTGAGCACAAGACACCCTCAGACTTTCCCACCAGTGCTGGTCACCTAACTTCCACACTCACCTCATCTGATCCTCATTCCTTGATCATACCTGCAGTGTTTTATACCAGTCATTTTAACCTGTTCCTTCTCAAATTGTTATTTTACCCATTTTGTCTTTGTTGTAGACTTGTGTACTCACCATCAGATCTGTTACCTGTTCCTGTTACCTGTAGCCTACCTGAACCTGTACCTGTCTGCCTGTAGGTCTATAGGTGCTATGCAAATGTAGATTTTAAGCAGTTTTTCGCGAGGCAAGTCTATATTTTTGTGTCTGTGCCGGTTTGGTAATTTCCTGGCACTGAACAAACATGTTTAAGCCAGTGGTGGAGCTGTTAGGCTCTTTGGCTCTTAGGTGTTCACGATGGTTAGGCTCCTACAATGTGAGATCTTTCCCATGTAGATGATTAAACACCCATATTCATCACACATCAGCAGAAATCATATGTGTTTCATTTATAGTCTTCAGTCATGATTTGAGATAAAAGACCCTGAGTTTGCCCAAGAAGTTCTTCAGATGGTAGTTCCATGCAAGCCCTGCTCAAGACCCTGTTGCTCCGGATTCTGTCGCCTCTACCACCCGTTTAGCCACTTTCCCTCTTTTCCAGTTGGCTAACCTTGGCTCTGCTACCCTCAAGCCTGCACCTCTGTTAGCTGGTCCTAGACCTGCCTGCTTCCCAGTCAGCAGGCCTTAGGCCTGCTGGCCTCTTGCCAGCTCACCAGTTGGCTACTCTCTGTCTTGCTAGCCTCCAGCCTCTGCTGCCCAGTGCTATAACTGATACCCAGTCTGATCCTGAGTTAGTCATCTGGGCAGACACCATTCAGATGGCCCTGCACCACATATGTTGACCAATGCTGCAGATGCCCGAACTGTCACTGAACAGATGACTGATCTTCAACTGGCCACCACTGGTGATGTCTTTGTTCCCCGGTTGTCTGCCTGTCATGCCTGGTTCTCTTACCAGTCCTCTCTGAATCGGCCCAGACTTTCCAGCAAGCGGCTATTTGTCGTGCACCCCAGTGACCAGCCGCCTGCCTTGATTTGCCTCTAGACCTCACCTGTGTCGCCGACCCTCAGGCTACCTTCCAGAGCAGTCCTGCATGACACTGCCAGCCTCCATGGGGACTCTGCCTGCAATGTTGCTGCCGCCCTCCAGAGTGGCTCTGCCTCCATTGCCACCCTCTACAGCAGTTCTATGCATCTATCCTGCCTTCTGAACCTTGTCCACCATAGAGTCTTCAGTTCCCAGGAAATCTCCCAAGCAGCCACTTCTTCCTCTCCGATCCACAGGTCGCCCACCTGAGTCTTCCTGCTTAACCAGTCTTCTGAACTGTTTTGCCCTGCCTAGCTCCAGAGCTTACGCCATTTGCCTGAGGTTTTCGTTTCTGCTACTCCCCAGCCCCCAGGCTGTCCACTGGAAGTCCCTTGCTCTGAAGCTCTCTAGCCCTCAGGTTTCCCACATGAGATCTCTTCCCTTTTTATTCTGCCCCTCTTGAATCTCACCTCTGGAGCCCTGCCATTTGTCTCTGTTACTGACTTATGTTCTCACCATCCTACCTGTTACCTGTTCATGTTTTCAGTCCTGTAATCTTTACCTAAACCTATACCAGCCTGCCTGTCAGCCCGAGTGCCTGCAATTGGGTCCTTCATTCAGTGTTCTGTACACGAACCATGACACATTTTAGGAGTGCTCCTGCTGGAGTACAAGGTTTTGCCAGTTGTGCTCATACCCAGAGAATTTAGAATTTTGAAAACAGACTGAATTATATGTATGAATATTTAGTTTAATTTCCCACATTCAAACGGTATTGAATTAAATTTTGAATTTAAAGTGGCAGTCTTAATTCACAGAGGGAGTGAGGGAGTAAAAAGCCTGCCAGTTAAAAAGTACTGATGAGATTTTGATCAGATTTTTCATTAATGGGCGATATTAAACATTTCTTTAAGGCAGTGTGTATTCAGAGCAAATGCAAAGTGAATTTTTTGAAGTGATGCAATTGCAGACAAAGTCAAAGGAATGACGTAAGAGGGTGCAAACTTACTCTGTGTAGCACAAATTAAGTCAAAGAGCGCGTGCCTTATGAAAGTTTCAATCTGAAGCTGGTAGCTCATGTTGAGGCTAGAGTTCACAAATACACTCAAAGCAACATCATACACATACACACTTTGTGTGTATGTGTATGCTGCTAAATGGCTACACCTAACTATACATTTAGTACAACTTAAATAAAAGAGAATGTTAAAGCACATCAAGTAGCATGAGGGGAAAATTTTCTTCTCATTTAGTCTTGAGAGAGCACCTTAATAGTGGTAACCCTCCACTCTAACTTAATTTCCACAGGCTTAAGTCTGATCAGATTGCGTAGCTCGACAGAACATTCAAGATGCAAAACATGTTGTTTTTCCTCAAATTCAATCATGTTAAAAATGTCTGAGCTTCAGTCTTCTGCCATGAAGCTCCCAGCTGTTTCTCAGTGTTATTATTTCAGATTTTCAACCTTGTTCCACTTCCCTCACTTAAGTGCTGTGTCCATTTGAACCAAAGCATCATGGGAGAATGGCAGAGCAGAGCAGCCAAGGCAACAAACCAGCCAATTTGGAGACACAAATGGCCTGGCACTTTCCCATAGTCAAACCCTAGAACAATACACAGAGGCAGAGAGCAAATGTGACATTAGTGGTTTGGAGTGTATCCCTGTAGGCCAATACACTGTCTATCTGCGTGTGTGTGTGTTGTGGCTGTGAGTGAGTTAGACAGTAAATGAACAACAGGAAATGTCCATAACTCTGGGAAATCCTCTCAAACAGTTTTCCTGCACATGAAGATGAGCATAAATAAGTAATGAATTACTCATTCGCTGTCACTCACTGGAGAAGTAGAGTCATTAATGGCAGCACTGATTCATTACATTACTTATATTCTCACCACTAAGACTCTTTCTACTTAAACCTAACTCACTCTAAAGTGAAATACTAATTGATGACACAATTGTTACTGCTTAAAAAAAAAAAAAAATCATGTGACATTAACACAGATGCAATACACACTTCTATTGTTGTCTATTGGCAATTTCAATGAAAATGACTGTTTATTGCAACTTAGGCCTTATTTTTGTGGTTTGCGGTTTGTCTGTTGTTATGATGACACTATACTGTCCATTTTTACCGAAGGAAAACTTTGCACTTCAGGTACAGATATGTCACAGTTGAACCACAAAGTGAGTCTGTAACCTGTGATGGACATCTACAGCACTCTTCATTTTCTCTTTCAAATGAATCTGAAGTGCTGTTTTTAGTGCACTAAAAACCATGTTTCACTGAGATGACTTGGTTCCAGTATCTTGGTATTGTGCATAGTGGCTTACTGGCATGGTGTACTGGGTCACTTGATGGACCTGAGCCATCATAACCAAAATTTGTTTCGAGTGAATCTGCAGTGAAAATGGCCTATTGCTCACCAAGTTCAACCTGTGATGGAAAGACAACATACAGACTTAACACATATTAGGCTACAAATTCGGGATTTTTAGTTTCTATACCAAATATCAGTAATTAACTTGTCTAATGTTATTTTTCAAACTATGCAAACAAGACCCAACTTTTACAAAGTGGAAATTTCCCTTGAAATGTCTTGTAGTCCAAACCCAGCAACCCTTATACACCAGCAACTGCCAACATGGCGGCTGGCTGATAAATGGGTGTCCCCTGTGCCTATAAACAAATCTCACACACACACATACATACACTCAGGCAGAAGGGGCTCTGTGCTCCACTCTAGCCCACTAATTCCTATTCATTTAAAACAGCCACCAGGGCACAGCGTAGCCTAGCCTGGCCCCAGACACCAGCCATTCATTATTCAGCCCCTTGCTTTATGAATGGCTTACAGGTGGATGCTACAACAGCAACCGAGAAACACTGCTCGTAAATCACAACACACCAACACACACACACACACACACACACACTCCCCCCAGTTTTTTAAGGATACAGAGCCTGAAGATTCAGAACCTTTTGTGTGTGTCCAAGAAGGGGGGTGTTTGTTGTCAGTTTCCCTCTGTGTGCTTTCGCTTGCTGCTGTTGAATTAGTAATGAGGACAAATATTTGTTTGTTCCAACATTGAGGGAGGGAGGGGAGACAAGAGAGAGAGTGAGTGAGAGAGAGAAAGCGAGAACCCACCAGACTAAATGAGTTTCCCCTCGTTTTCTGTCAGAAACAAGCTAACAGTTGTTCGCTCTCCATAGGCAACCAATGATAGAGATGGCCACTATACTGAGTGTGTGTGTGCGTCTGTGTGAACCAACACCAAAGCACAGGGCAGCTGTTTAACATAGTCTGTGGTATAACTAATAGATCACACAGTGTTACATTTGTCAACGTGACACTTTCTCCTATATTGAGTTACACTCCAGGGCTTTCTCTCTTTCTTCTCCTCCCTCTGTGTTCTTCTCCATACTCCTTCCTCTCTCTCTCTCAGTCTCTTTCTGACCGTCTAACCTCTGCAGTCTTTCCCGGCTTCTCTCGGCAAATCATGACTCAGGCTACGTACAGTGAGGGAGATCGTCCTACCAGAACAATGCACTGGTCTGGTCAAGACGTAGACACCGCTCTCATCCACAAAGTATGATGGATGACGCGATGGACTGTGTGTTCTTTGAGAGTTTTGTCATGTTATATGTCAGGGTCTGCTGAAGTGCTCCTTGTAATACGACAAGATGCTGCTAAAACGTTCACACCTTTTTCTGTTTTTATCTGTCTGTGCTTATCTTCTTTTTTCCTTCCCCTCTGTTAAACGGAAATATCTATTTTCAGCAGCAGAAATCTAATTGATCCGCAGGGATCAGTAAACTTTCATAAGAACATTGAATTAAAATTGGTTATTTAATATTAAAATTTAAAATACAACAGTATCAAATCTGCAATGGTCAATTTCAAGAGTATTTGTATAGATTTAAAAATGTATCAGATAAAGCATTGTGTCTGCATATCTGAAACAATTGTATTCTCTGGATTCTATTAGAAATAACGTGTAAAATGTTTTCCTCTGTGCTACTGATGATCAACAGTCACCAGGTTCTAAATACCGAATCAATTTAGAAGGATTTGAAAATGATCGCACTTATCCATCCCATATCCATCCCAGAGTGTAAGCAATAAGGTTTGAAGTATAGCCCCTGTACCTTAAAGCAAGCTAAACCTGAGGGTGACCATACCAAGAGAAAACTCAAGCCATACCAAGTCATAGTCAGTCATTTAATGAGACCATAGAAAATTCCTGGAATTTCAGTAGGTTCAAATGACTAATAAACCTGAATGGATTTCATACAAAGAAAAAAGCATCACAAGTGACCTACATCAAATCACAAGTCATAAGAAGACAAATGTGGGGAACCTCCTATGCACCCCCTATCCTATTATTATTAATAGGTATAATATAATAATAATAATAATAATAATAATAATAATAATAATAATAATAATAATATATATTTTTTTGCAAAAACACACATTGTTCATGGTGTTAAAACGTGCTGAAAACCAGAAATGATGATATTTTTATTTTAACTGGATATTTCACTGTCAAATGGAATAAAAAAGAATTGGACCTCATTATTTACCAGAGCTTACTCTTTGTGCGTTTGTATGTTCTGTGTGTTTCATGTGCACTCTGTGTGTGTGTGTTTGTGTGAGAGTGGTGGCATTGCAGCCGTGATTGATGGATCCTTCTCTTTCTTCCAGATGCTTCCACTCAGCTTGTCTTTCACAGCCAGGCCTGTGATTCTGTTTCCACTCTGTCACTCACTCACCTAAACACACCTACACATCCTTGCACACACACACACACACACACACACACACACACACACACACACACACACACACACACACAAACACAAACAGGCACACAAACTCTGATTCTGTTTCCAGTTCGTCAGTCACGCGGATACACACTGAGATATGAAAGCAGTATGTGACAGCGCATCTAACGGCGCTCTCAGCAGCCACACACGCGGCCATGCACATGCAGACACACACACACACACGCACACACATACATACATTCTCTCACTGGTGGTTTTTGTTTCCCCCAGCTGACCTCTTGAAGAAAATAGCTTGTTTCAGGTTGTGTTTTCTTTGCAGTTGTCAGGTAGATCATGGTTAAAATGCTGTGCGTCTATGTGTGAGTGCATGTTTGTGTGTTTAGTTGAACACATTTGACTGGACAACATCATTCCTCATGGATTTTTGATCAATTACTTAGTAGGCCTTTTTTTCACAGCAGACATTTTGACTCATGGCAGTAAAAGCTCAGGTGTAGCTGACATTAATGATGGTTCTGTTCTGTTCCCACTAAGCCACGATGGTGTGACAGTGAGCCAGCAGCACACAGGACCCTGAAAGTGAAGCAGCTAAATGGAATTCATGCATCATTAGTTTTATTATTTACACCTGTCCCTTTCCTACAGTCACATGTCAAAATTTCAAAAGGCTACCTTACACTATATAAGAGGCTTATATTAAGAATTATATTCTTACATCTCCTACATGTATAATACTTCACAACACTATACAAAAACATTTTGATGTAGAGAAATGGTTGTATGGTAAAAGAATGGGACCATCATGGTGAAACATGTTTAGACTGTGTTGCTTTTTGATTTTATTCCATTCATCCTTCATTCTGGAGGCTTTGCTGTGAATGTACACGATTGCTTTGCACCACAAAGCAGCTGATAGATACATGAGGGCTGCTTCATTTTGTTTTGTAGCACAGACGATTTACTAATTACGGCTAATTCACTACGTTCATCATAGTGATGAACTGAGCCACAAACGGCTGGATGTTATAAATGTGCTTCCATCCACCTGTTTTTACATGCATTATCTATTTGCAGGATAAAAAGCTTAACTATGGGCAATAAATACACACAAATGACAGTGAATTAATGATGACATACATGAAGCGTATTACTTAAAGATCCACTCAAGCTTCCACTCCACCGGAGTGATGAAAAATAGCAGCAGACTAGATGGAAAGATGAGGACACTGTAATGCTCTTCAAATAGATGAAACAAACAGAAACGAAAGGATATATATATATATATATATATATATATATATATATATATATGATATGCCTTGTTTTTGTTCATTTGAAATTTCTCTGGCCCTTTTTTGTAATCGTGTCTCATTGTGCGCTCTTCTTGTTCTCATTTCTTTTGCCAATTTTGAGGAAATGTTTTTAAATTCTAAACTAAATTAGAATGTAAATTTGGCTTATCCCAGGATGGGTGACATGTGGGGTGCACCCATACAGAAATACAACCACATGTACAGTTTCCAGTTCACCTAAGCTGCATGTCTTTGGACTGTGATATGAAAGCAGAGCACATAGAGAAAACCAGCATAGACATGTGGTCCCAGACCAGCCAGTGCGTTCAGATCCTGGAGCTTCCTGCTATGAAACAACAGGGCTGGCACTGTTAATTCATCCAGTATTATGGACAAATTCATACTAAATTAAGCTGACTGAACAGGTCACTGGTCAGTGCATTTCAAAATTTACCCATAAGTGTTTTGCTGATCTGTTTCTTGCAGGTGAGTACTTTAGTACTAATTTAATTAACTAAAACTATATGTTGAAGTTAAGGGAATGAATGCGTTCAAGGTTAAAACAAACCAATACATGTGGATGTCTGTCTCCAGTGTTTAAGTCTAACACTTTTTACTCCCATCCTTTAACTCCTGCTGAAGACGTCTGACTGACAGTGACCCATACTTTATGCTTTGCTACTGAATGCAGAGGTCATTTTGAGCTTTTTAACCAAATTATGCCTCTCAGTGGGCTGAAGTTAGTGAACAGAAGCTTTACAGTGAACCTATTTAACTGCAGTGGTGTTTAAGCATAGTTAGAGTGCTCATGTGCTTAGCTTGTTGTGTAGCATTTAGAGACTAACCAACCCCTCAGAAAAGCAGCTGTCTGTGAGGTTTAGATAACATATGGGACAAACTACTTGCATGCACTCACTGCACACACACACACACACACACACACACACACGCACACACACTTGCATGCGCCATGATTCATAACCCAGTGTGTTGCCTTTTGACACAAAGGCAATAGGAGCAGCAGCGTGTACAAGCCTGGACTTTTATTCCTTTCAATTTGTCTTGCTTAAAAAACAAACCGGCCGTGAGCCAGTGAATAAATAAATAAAGCTGTAGGTGCTGAGGGAGGGAGAAAGGATGGATGAATGGCCCTGTCTCAGCATGTGGGGTGGGGGGAGTACCAGGGGGGTAGACCTACCTTGTACTTTGTAGAAGAAAGTCTGGGATGTGTGTGTATGTTGGAAATTCTTTGTCCACATATAGCTGCCCTTTTTATGTTGGCATGTGTGCAGGGGCATACTTGCCTTTTATATACAGTATGTGTGCATGTGTGTCATACTGTACAAGAATATGTGCAGATGTAGTTTTACCTTTGTTGACGTGTGCAGGTGTATGTGTGCAGACATGTCTCTGTCTGTTAATATTTTTTTTTTGTTTTTTTGTGTTTTTTGTGTGTTTGTGAGGTCTGAAAAAGCCTGTGCATACCTGCCTGCCTGCATGTGTGTGTGTGTGTGTGTGTGTGTGCCTGTCTCCTGCTCTGCTGTTGATCATAGAGTGTGTGTGCAATAATAGCATTTCATCTATCAGAGCCCATCCCACACAGACAAAAGCAGACAGCACTGTTCCTCTTCTCATCCTCTCAGCTTAGGACTGGAACCAGCTTCCACACTGAAACACACTCTTTTGTTATTAAGCTCCTGTTCTGCTTTAAAATGCTCGATGAGAAAGGTTATTAAAAGTGAATAATACTAAATAAATCATACTCTCTTCTTTATAAATTGTAATTCAGATGGCTTTATTGGCACTACTGTTTTCAGATACATTATTGCCAAAGCGCAAACAACTAAGGAATCAAGGAAAAGTTTTTGTAGAACATAACTGTGAGAGACGTGAAGACAGTGAAACATTTTATTACATAAACATCAGTTTACATTAGTCAAGCTTCTACAGCTGACTTAAGTTTGTACCCAACAGTTTCCTTACGTAATAAACTCTTTCAAATAAGTTTATACAGATTTTATACTAATGCGATTCTACAGGCTTGTTGGTGCTGTAAACTTCTATGGTGTTTTTTTTCCCCCTGTCATTAAACATGTTCAAAATAGTGAAGCAGCTGTTTCCTCTGTGGTTTCACAGGGCTCTGTGTATTTATGGATCATTTAAGCTTGGAAAATAAGAACATGTAAACTCAACATGTAGAAATTATGCTGTGTTACTATTATTTTGCTTTTTGGTAAAGTAGGACTTTGTCATTAGTGTGAGACTTCTGATGTTGGGAGCTGTGTTATGAGAAGCATTAATGTGTATAGGAGTCATATGTAAGGAGTCAGAAGGCAGAAGTCAGTGTATGTCTAATGAAAACAATGAAACACACCAGATCTGTGATAGTTAGTAGTAATTTGAAAACCCCTGTTTGTGTGTTATCTTTTTCACTGACGCAGTTACAGTCAACAGATATTGTGCAGTGTTTTCATCATGGTCTCTGATTTCTTCTGTGTCATCCCTCTTTCTCTTTGTCTCTTTCTTAATCCACAAATATCTCCCTCCATTTCTGTTCCATCAGTCCAGCCCTCCCCCTTTCCTCACCCAATAAGTTTTCTTGCTCTATTCTATCTGATCGTAACATCTTGCCTTGTCATAGATGTTGGCTGATTTCCCAGTTTTAACATTCTACAATGACCAGTTTCTTCAAAATCAGTTTTTCCATGTTTTCCATGTTGTTTTGGGAAACATGTAACCCAGTATCTCCTTCATTGTTCTCAGTTAATTGTGACAAACATGGGCAGACATCACCTGACTCTTTCCTGGAAATTTAAGCCACTCCAATCTGAGCACCATGTGACTACTTTCTATGTAAGGATAAAATCACATTACTAATCTAATCACACTTAATCAGATAATAATTCATTTGTAGGAGACAGTAGTGTCAGACTGTTTATATTTAAAATAAAAGCTTAAAGTCAAAAGAGAGATTAAAATGAACTCTGTGTGTCTTTTTCTCTTGGACACTCTTGATTTGTGAACATAAACAAGTTTTACCCTCTGGGGGTTTGGTGGATATAGGAATCATTACTTAACAGCGAGCAGAGCAAACACATTAAATATCTCATCCCTCCATCCTTCGCCACCTCCTCACCATCCACTCTCCTTCTTGTTCCCTGGACTGCCCTGTAGTTTAAATACACACTTTCCTGACAACAACACAGCATTGATCCTGGTCGACACACACACACACACACACACACACACACACACACACACACACACACACACACACACACACACTCGCAGAGCTGTACAAGTCAAAACCCAGGAGATTGTTCTGTTAGAAGTGGATTAAGGGGGGACATGTCACTAAGTGCTTGGTGTGTGTGTGTGTGTGTGTGTGGATGGTCAGGCCAATAAAGGGAGTATGTTTTATGACAAGTGAAATGAGCCCAGTGAGAAACTGCCCAGTTCAATACCTCATCACACACTCCAAATTGTGCTGTGCTGATGACACACACACACACACACACACACACACACACCCACACACACACACACACACACACACACACAGATGTGTGTGCACCGGAGCTCATTTCATCACAAATTGTCAATTCCTGATGACAGTCACACTGAGGAAATTACTCATACACGTACAGTATACATACACAATAACAGTAATCACACATGTAACCAGTAATGCTCTCTTGTTCAGGACAGAATCTTTATAGCTATAATATTGTCCCGGCTCACAGTTATTTAAGTTGGCTGGAGGGATCTCTGGAAACTGAGCAGATCACCACAATAAATGCACATTTGAAACTACTGCTCATTGTGTTAAAAAGGTGAGATCTACAGCTTTATGGTTTAAAATAAACATATTTTTGTCTCCTGCATGGAGAGATGTTACACATTAGAAATGAGTCACTAAACCCAGGTTAAACTTTTGTTCTGTGTGCTGTTACTCAGATTAACAGTGTCAAACAAAGTATGTTTATTAAAGTAAAATAGTTTTCACACACCACTAGTACTATAAACATAAAATTAATTTTATAAAGTTAATCTCATTAAAAGTACTGAGTTGCCTAGTTGGTCAAGAAAATTTTCATCACTTAGTTGCATACAACAATATATACATTTAGAGACAGTGTGATGCATGAATCTGAATTCTCTGCCCTCTTTGCTGTATTGTGAACATTGTTTGAATGACCTCTTGCTGCCAGAGAAGATGACAGTATGCAGAGAGGTACAGACTTGAGTGAACAATTAGGGATTTTGAAACCTGTTGGTGTAGCCCTGTGGTGAAACTGTACATTTGTGACTGATTACAGAATTGTAGGTGACTTTTTTTTTTTTTTACCAGAAAAATGACTGAATAAAAAAAGGCTGACAGACAATGGAAGCAGTTAAAGGCGAATAACCAGACATGTAGGCTCATTCCAGAGACGGTGGCTTTTTGTAGGATGAGAGGCTTCTGTGGGACACTGATGACAGCTTCCCCATTTCTTTTGTGTCTGGGGGAGAAGGAAAGCGAGGGCTCTTTAGACTTTCCAATTAAAAGGTGTGTGTCACACATTAATAGAGCACACAAGTAAATCAGATGTATACACTGCGGTACAATGCCCATGTCAAATTTGGCCACAGGAAAAATAAAGGTTATCTTGACAAGGTGCACAAAAACATACATGCATGTCACTAAATAATAATTCATGCCAAATTAGCAAAGATGCGTCGCTCACTGTACACACACCCCAAGCTGCAGGCACACACATCGTCTGGTCCAAACAACATGCTCCAATTAACAACTCCTTAATCGGCGCTAAGCCGACCCCCCACACCCGTAGCAGAACCCTCAGAACCCAGCAACCTTTGGAATCGGCGAATCAAAGAGCAGACATTTCTCAACAAGGAAGTAATTGGCCTGACCCCGCGACCTCTCGTACCTTACATCAGGGACACATCGAATCAAACCGAGCTACTACGAGACACACCCACACGGCTAACTAGCGCCCTGGTCACTTAAAATGCGTGCACACACACACTTAATGTGTACAGTAACACTCATGCACATGCACACACAAAGATGCGTCATTAGTGGCTCTGCTTCGCTCATCGCTCATTAGACACAAACTAGCGAGGGATGTTCACTTGATGGGGAGGCAAAGTGGCTTCAGTTGCACACACACAAACAACACATTTATAGGCGTATAAGGAGAAACATTAAAATGACTGGGTTTTTATGTAGCGAGGACGAGAAGCTGCAGGACTGATAAGGCAGTCTTGCAAATAGAGAAGAAAGAGGAGGAAACGATGGAGAGACTTCCATTCCTCCCCACTGTTTAGAGGAGTTTAGATTGATGGTGGGACAAAAAGATTGAGACTTCTTTAATTAACCTCCCAGGAAGGAAGAAATGTCTCTGCACTGTATGTGCATGCTAGAAAATACTATCATTACAGTCTTACTACTACTATACTGTACATGCATCCACATCATTGCTTTAAGATGAAAAAATCAGTTTGTAATGTAAAAAGCTTGTTCCTCAGAACAGACATTTACATTTTTTACATTTACAACAGTAACATTTTGCACCAAATTCAGATGAAATAAATTCATGCAAAGCTTTTATATCAAGTTAAACTCTGCTTAGATTCTAAGTGCAACTGTGTGGTGCTGATAGACCAGCTGATACAAAACTGTGTGAAGGCTGTAGATTACTGTATGGGCAGTCACGCTTCAAAAACTGAGGAGGTAATAATTTTAGTTAATGTCATGTCAAACAGTGCTTCTCAGGTTAAATAGAAAGTATTGTACAAAGGTAGTATCACGTTGAAGTATCACATTAGAAACCGCCACCCGGTTAGCTCAGTTGGTAGAGCACGAGACTCACTCTCTCGGGGTTGTGGGTTTAAGCCCCACTCCGGACGGCACCACCTCCCATGGGCTCACCACCTGTGAGAGGTGCTGTAGGACTTCGGTGCTTTGTGGACTGGCCAGGAGTCGCCCCCGCGACCTGGGCCTGGACCCAGATGATGGCATGACATTAGAAACCGGTGGTTGCGCAAAAAGCTTTTTATTTTAGTTTTTTTTTGCCTTTTTTTACAAAAGAGTTTATGTACTTCATGGGAGATGGAAACACCTTTTCTGAGTTCTGACATAGCAAACATATAACTCACATGACTGACCAGCTGTTTCCCCCGTCTAGAAGTTTCCGGCGTCTTCCCGGATATTCCCATACAACATGAAACTGGCTGGTACTAGCAACAGGTACATGTGAACTAATGAGGAGATTCCTCAAAAAAAAAACAAAAAAAAACAAACAAACCCATCACAGCCTCCTTCTGTGTTGTTACAATACATTACCGTAAACTCAAACTTGCATATTTCTTTTAGAGATCCTAAGAAACATTGCAATTCATTATTGCTCCTTTGCCCTACACTGTAAAAAAATTACCTTAAAATTTACAGTAACTTGCTGACTAATTGTTGCAGCAAGTTACTGTAAATACTTTTTACAGTAAAAGTACAGAACTTTATGTAGTCACTGTAAAATAAAAAACAATAGAACACTGTGATTTCAGTTGTATTTACAGTATTAGTTGTTTAACTGTTGAAGAAATATCAATTAAATACTATGATTTCAATTGCATTTACTGTACAAATAAAACCAGTTAAGCATTGTTTTTTTTAAATGGTATTGAATATGGCAATACAGTACTATTAACAGAAGTTAACAGTTAATCACTGTAAATTCAGTTTCTCACTGTACAATTTAAATACTGTATCACTGTGATTTAATATTAGCCATCATTACTAGAATCTTGTTAACACAGTTATTTGTTTAAGACATTTGGTGAGCAGGAATATGATAACAGGTTACCAAAGTACCACTATGTACCAAACCAAATTTTCAAGTACCACTTCAGATACCAAAAATATAACAATGAATTTTTAAAATACTGCAATCATAAACAAGAAATCAAAAACAAAAATGCCAGTCTGGCCCACAACCTCAAAATATTAACAGACAAGCTTCACAATTCTAAATTTTTGAATTTGGCAGTATAACGTAACATCCCAAACATTTGCATGAACAATGCAACAGGACACTGTAAAAACTGTAAAATGCAACATTTAAAACAGAAATGAGTGAGTGAGTTGGATCAGAGGATGGGGGAAGACTCTGGACAGATCTGGTAAACCCAAGTATGTAGTGCAGGTGAACTGGGAACGTTTAGAGGAAGCCCCTGTTCAAGAGAGAGTTGGTCAATGTGGCCCAGGAAGGAGAAGTTTGGGGCCCCCTGCTAAAGCTGCTGCCCCCACAACCCGATTCCAGATAAGTGGATGAAGATGGGTGGATCTTTAAATAAGCCATCTTGAACTTTCAATGCAAAAGCTATTATCAGAACCTCACCTGCATCTAGTCCGTTAGCCAATTGAACTCAGTGAAGTCCCTAATCAAGGAGATTACATGGGGGTTCATGTGCTTCACCACTCTCCTAGTCTTCCGGCTCGTCTGATCCTTGGCACTGCACTTAGTGGAGTCAGGATTAATCCTGTTTAAAAACCTATGAACATGAGTATAGGAGTTAGGGGTGGGACAATATGTACATGTTAACAAATAACTGGTTAGCAAATCACAACTGTTTACAGGACATAAACCATTGTACTTGGGCAACCGTTTGCAGAACATCTGCCTTGCAGTGTTAATTTTGACAACCTTTTTAATTTTAGTCTTAGTCCTAGTCTTCTTGACCAAAATGCTTATTAGTCACATTTAGTCACTGCAATCTGTAATAGTTTTAGTCTAGTCTTAGTTGACAAAAATTGAAAATATTTTAGTCCAGTTTTAGTCATACACACACTATAGTAACAATATACTATAGTCTGTGTATGGTATAGTAACAATATAACCTGAAATTTCTACATTCCTGTTGTCTTTAATATGATGAAACTTGGTAAATAGTTTCTTCCCAAGCAAGTGAATGACATATTTAAGCAAGGCACCAATAGCACAGACATGTGGACATTAACAAAACACCACTGTATCTCTTGAACGTATGATTCAATTACCACCAATTTCGAGTGCCATCTTCAGACATGAATCAATCATCAACAAAGCATGCTACAACTTTTTGAAGCTAGGCCACCAAGCAGTAGCAGCAGCAAACACAGAAAAAACATCTGTTGATTTAATTGTTTGTTTTTTTCAGGGCAAATCATATTCCCCAGCCATCTACGCATTGTATCCCCTCAATTTCTCCCAAAGGTTTTTATGTAAAAAAGAATATAGTGTGTACATGCCCTTAGCCCAACAGCCCTTCTGTTCTCTAATAAAGCATTCAAGTTTATTAGAGAACATTTTTTTGAAGTCAGGATTGTCTCTCCTTAGTAAAGAGTCATTACAAAAATTATATTTCATAGCAATATATTCTATAAATGATTTGCTCCACATGAATGACTGTAAAAACAGGGCTGGGAGCATACATATCTTCCAAGCAGTGCATCAAACAGATATAAGGAGCAGTTACTGGGTTGGTGAAAGATAAACAAAAAGTGACACATGCATAGCAAGCAATCTGAAATAGCAATAGTAAAGTAAGGATGAGAGAGTACACCATTATCTGTGTCTATTCAATCAACTAAATTATCTATATCTGTACACTGAATTCGGCTTAACCCAGAAGTGGGTGTGGTATAAGCCGGAAATAGGCGGGTCTTACCCCAGAAGTCTTTTTTGCCTGAAATTGATTTGGGTTGATGAGTGTATTACAAGCTGGAAATCCTGACTGGTGCAGAGGCAGTGAATGACACAATACAAACTGCATTCACTAGTGTTTCCAGACTAGACTTTCTTTGTTTGTGCCCTCTATATTCAAAGGATTCGTTAACATTGAATGCAAAACTTACCAAGCATGATGATCCTTGGAGTGAGGGGGAGAGTGAGAGTGAGGGGCCTCTGCATCTGCGGGTGTGGTAGTCACCTATGAATGCCAGCAAAGATAAGAGTTGCTTGAAACGAACTAGACGGTATATTATTTTTAGGAAAAAAAAAGCTTTTTGAATTTTGGTGATAAGGAAGCAATGTGCCATATTTTTTGTTGCTCCAATGGTATGCGCATGTTTACATCCCTTGGAAATAAAAAAAATGAACTACATCAGTTTTCTTTTAATAATTAAAATACTGTACACACAGTGGACAACAGTGACTTTACCCAGCATCCTCTACAAAAGAACTGAGATAGAAGCTTGTGCCATATGGGTTATAGTGTGAGGTGAGATCTATCAATGAAATTCACCAATAACATAAAGGTGCCCTCAAACAATATACCTGGCCTGAAACCCATTTCATCAAACTATTAACAAACATAAACTACAAACACCTAGGAAGACAGGATTGCAAGACGCAAACCTGCATTTACTTGAACCCAAGTACAAGATGCCATTGGAGGCTTGCCAACCTGCAATACAATTTGGGGGGTGTAAAATGTTTCACTCTAATCAGGGAAAATGGAATCTGTAATAAATGTGACAAGTAATTGTTGAAAACTCTGAATAAAAGATTAAAGTAATTAAGGAGCTTACATCAGCAAGGAGAAAAAGTGACTCTTGCTCTTTGAAGTGTGCCAACATCACAAGCATCGTTGCTAGACCATCAGTTCCTTCTCTGTCCTTCTTTAGGGCTTCCTTCAGAACAGCTCTTACTTCCTTTCTCCACCTTGTAATCTGACTACTGAAGAAATCCAGGAGTACCCTTTTTGTCCAAATCTTCGTTCAGTCTTGTGTATAGTTCAACATTGGTGAGAGTGGTGAAGTGTGACAATAAATACTTCTGTGAAAAGAAAAATGGCCACTCTTTACCCACGTCCAGAATGCTTGGGGAAGGGTTTGCGTTGATGTATTCCCACTGTTTGGCATAAGTGATTGCCATTAGGTCTTCTACCCTTCTTCTGTCAGCGCCCTTGAGTCCCTCTTGGCTGAATATATCCAACATCTCAAGCTTCTTTTCCTTTAATGATGCGGATGTTTCCCCATCTGGATAGTCCTCTGGCTGCCAACAAACACAACCATAACTGTCGACTCTTATGCACGTAGCTACTGCTCGCTGGTCATGATCACCATCCTCATCATCTCTCTGGGTGCGTTTGGGCTTCCTCAGACGGGAAAGAGTGTTGCCTCGATTCAAATATTCTACTCTGGTCTTGAGCTGATTTATAACACTGAAATACCCACATCCAATTAGTTCACCCTCTTCATTTTTGTCTAAAAAGCTATTTGGATATTTTTGAGTTATTGCTTTTGCCACTACCACGCACTCTTTGCGAGTAGGGTTCAAGGAATGCTTTCTCATCGCATCAACTCTCATCAAGTGTCTGCGGTCCTCCGGAGCTGGCCTCTCACCAGCATCTACTACTCTTCTGAGAGTCGACCTCACTTTGTTCCATGGCACCTCAAATGCAGAGATGGGACTGATGGGTGATATGGGGCATGTGCTGGAAGAGGCAACTGGCAGTGGCTCAGGCGATGAAGGGCTCAGCTGGGGATTGGCAGGACCTGCATTACACACGTATGAGTGAAAGCACAGAAAAGGTTGTGACCAGTTTGATACCATAAAATAATGTCCTCCAGATTTTCTATATAACCCCATATTAAGATATAGATCCGCAAGTAGCTATTTTTGATTAATCTGTCAATCATTACATGGAAAAGACTTCTCTGACATTAAAATCACAAATGAATGAGCAAAAAACAAACAAAGTTGCATTAAAACACTTTGATATGCTCTGACATTATGAAGTCATAAATCTGTGATGAAAAAACTCTCCATGTAATAAGCTGAAATCAGAGAATTTGGACTTGTTTTTCTTTACAAAATGATGACTGAATGATTGCTTTAGTTATTAAATGTTGTTGTTGAATGAAGAATCTTTCTGCACTGAATGGGTGTGAGCAGATGTTTGATGTCATCTTCTTGAATGAACTGCAGATCATCTGGTCCTTCAACACCTACTTTGGTCACCAA
Source organism: Toxotes lorentzi (assembly GCA_037833715.1). Lineage (NCBI taxonomy): Eukaryota > Metazoa > Chordata > Actinopteri > Toxotidae > Toxotes > Toxotes lorentzi. The sequence continues at coordinate 4,106,006 of JBBMJY010000006.1, forward strand.
TTCATTGACCAAAGATTCAAGTTTTGCTTCATCTAGCTGTGGTAGCACAGTCTGTATTGCCTTCTCAGTGGAGTCCATTACTCATTCTTCTGAAACACAGAATGATGCAGAGCAACAAGATTAAGACCAAATTGATTATATACAGAAAGAGGGTAATAATCTGCACGCTTGTCTACAGTCAAACACTGATACTGTGCTTCTGAGTTGCTTTGTAAGCAATACACACCAAGATCCACAACAGGCACAGACTGATACTGCTGGACAACAAAATGCATGTTTGACTCATTTATCAGTATGAACAGAATTTTCCCAAATAGATACCCTGTGTCATTTTGGTCCACTACAACAGTCATGCCTCTTTTGTACAGAGTGCCTTTGAAAGTGACAGAGGGTGTTTCAATAGTGTGTTCTGGGCGGAGACCCTTGAGACTGACAGCTCTTTGAATTCCAATCTGGTACAGTTGGTCATCAAATTTACTTGGCTGGCCCAGCGCAGTTGCGCAGTTGGTGGAAATAAGCTACCAGCATGTAAATATGCTTGTAGCAACTGATGTCTTTCTGCTAAGGTACTGCAGAGGTTTTTAAAGTTATGCAGTTTCCTTGCACACTGCTTAAAATGTGAGTGCTTGCTTTTGAAGCGCAATGTCCACAGCCTAATGAGGGGACCAAACCGAAAAATGAGTTCTGGGTAATGGACAAGATAGCGGTGCTTGGGTTTTAGTGTCTTTTCTGGGAATGTGGCAGTTCTTAGCTGGATGTATTCCTCAATGAGAATCTTCAGGTACGCTGCTTGGTTGGTATGGATCTTGGGTGCACATATCAAATCCACAATTTCTCTGAGCTTTAAACACAACTGCCACACCTCGTCATCAAGTGGATTTTTGATTCTGTCTCCAACCAGAATAGGAAAGAGACGCAAGAGGCACCAGTTTTGAGCAGCATGCCCTCCCAGCTTCTCTCCATCAGTTTTGACCTCACATGGCTTGTTATTTGCATCACTGCCTAGGTATGTGAACTGTGACATAGTCCAATTCAGTTGACCATAGGTGAAGTGATTGAAAACTGAGTCAAACTTTATTCCACTGGTCATTTCCTGGTTTAGGGCTACCGGTGCCACACTGTTTTTGTAACTATCTATGGTTCTTTTAGGACCAGATTTGGTGGGATCTCTTTCAAAAGACTCTCTGTCTATGACACAGTACCGGCAAAAATGTGTGCTTTTACTGAAGTTTTCAGTAAACCCGCCAATACTGTGCGACCCAAGATTATCTCCAGTAATGGCAATCACAGAGCCTTTTACCTTCTCCTCAGCACTATATTCAATTCCATTTTCCTCTGTTTGTTTTAAGTCACTGATTAAAGTGGAGAACACTTTTTCTTGTCCAAAAAATTGGAAATCCTCCTCTCTGCACAACATAAGTTGCATTGGACCTGTTGTGTGGCGCAATTTCTGCAAGTGTCATGTACATAGCCAGTATTTTGTGTTTTTTTCTGCCTGAGCCCAGTGGGTTTGCAAGTTCAAATGAACCCTGATACAATATAACAGACAATGAAGATGGTGAATCTCGTAAAAGTATATTCTCTTTAATGTTTCTACCATCTCTCACATCTTCCAGAACACCAGGAGTTGTTTCTATGTCAACTTTAGCTTGAGCATACTGCTCTTTAACAGAGTTCTGAGTGAGGAGTGATTTTATTGTATCCTTGATGGGCACATACTGACAGAACCTCTCTTTGCCTTTAGCATCAATGCCCAAATAAGTCTTAGCTGGCTCAACGTAACTAGATCTGCTCTTAAAGAAGGTTTTCCGGGTTTGATCTGTTCTGAACACTCCTTTGTTGCATATTTTTTGAAGGTTATCTTTTGAGAGATCATCAAGGAGCCTCTTAATATCACTTTCAGGCACATTCAGCTTTGTTAACTCTTCATGCATCCTAGACAAAAGATGAGTCAAACCAGTGTTGTGCAGCTCTTATATTTCCTCTATTAAGGTCTGAATTGTACTGGCTGGTAACAGCTTTTGAGCCTACATTTGGAGAGAAAACATGGCCAGATTGTTCATAAAATCATCTGTGTCCACTTCATCACTTGTGTTATCATTATCGTCAAAGATTGTCTCAAAAGTGTGACCTAGTTCACGATCTGTTGACGTATTCATGCAGGCACTAGGGACGTTAGTAGCACTGGTAGAGGTTTGGCTACTACATGGAGAACTACAGATCTTTTTGTGCTTCCAGTTCAAGACAAAGGATGAACGGACACGAAAATACTTAGAACAGTTAGTATGGGGCATGACAATTTTTTGCCATATCTAATATGCCAATGATGATGTTCACGTAAGGTTAAAAAATTTGCTGACACAAAGCTACAACCTTCAACAGTGCAAGCCAAATCAACTCCATCAATTTGCCTTTCAAGTCCTGGTTTAGCGGTCTTCTTGTGAAATGTGGCTTTGAACTGCGCCATGTGTCACAAAAGTGGCAAAGCATTCTGCTACGCCACATGGAAATCTAAAATTAGCTAGATTTCTGTGTATCCTCAAATGATGAACAAATACAGGAATTGAAGCTGTGGTAAAATTACAGTGCTTGCATGAGTAATTCATTTTGATGGCAAGCTAACTGGTTAATAATCCTAGCTGGATACCTGTGGTTCCCCACAGTCTGACAAGTGAGGCACAGAGTGTAAAATTTTTATTTTGCTCCTAGTGATGGTAACATTACTTGACGATTTTCTGGAAGTTCCGACAAGTATTTGGATTCCAGGATGGAAACTCCCGCAGACACCAAGGGTGGAAAAAAAAACTTCACCCGCGCAGCCAAACAAGACAATAAAAAATGGCACAACTCTCCAGGAGCAAGCTTTAACCGGGTCTCTGTCTTGGCTAATGTTTCAGTTAAAAAAAACAAAACAAAGCAAAGACTGTCTGGTCAGTTCGTGCTACATATCACGTTTATTTATCACTATACGTTTTCGCTGAATTCCTCTCTGGCAAAAAGTGAAAGAAATCAACATAGATGACGAAAATACACACAATCGCAACAAAAATTAACACAAGCACAAGACAAAGCCTTGTGTAAGGAACCGAAATTTGAGTAATACTGATTATTTACTGAGCTTTCCTGTCACTAACGAGTAGGAATAGCGAGTAATGTGTTCACGGTTTGTCCTGTTTGCGATGACGTGACTGGTCCATTCGAAGCATGACCGTTGAACTCTCTTGAACCTCACTGGATAATTTTATGAAGCCCATTCCCGCCAGTGAAAGAAAAAAAAAATAGATAAAACTTAGGTTGATAAAATTAAAAATCCCATGGTATGTCATTATGAGTTAAAAGTCATAATTATGAGATAAAAAATCATAAAAGTAATTGAAAAATTATGATAAAATATCAAAAGTAAAAAGAAATATGAGATAACGTTTTCATTATGAGATATTATGCTACACACTGTGTGTGTGTGTGTGTGTGTGTGTGTGTGTGACTGGTCCATTTTAAGACAAAAAAGGAAAAATATAGTAGTTTACTATTTACAGTACTATACTGGCTATTGTGATTTTTTTACAGTAATGCTTTGACTACTGTGATTTTGTCATGTGGATAAGGTTTTTTGTAAACTTTACAACATTTTACTGTAAAAATCATACACAGTAATGTTACTGTGTTTAATACAGTAAATAACTAGATTTCACAGCCATAATTTACAGTGTAAGCAGGGGAATTATTTCAGGGTGAAATGGTGCATTACTGACTCAAAAACATACAATAATAATAATCACAGCCTACACACATATATATCTTTAAATATCACCCATATTCACCCATGATAACACAGCATAATGAAGGGGTTTGACAGCCGTTGCAAGGGGTGCTGTAAATGATGGCACCCCATGCAGGAGTTAAGTGATATTCATTTCATATACACTACATGCTGTATGCTAATGAGGCCATTTTATTTAGTGGACTTGGAGGAAAAACTCATAAGATTGTCTCAGTGGTTTATATTGTTAACCAGGTGTAAATATGCTATTTGCATTGTTATCAGGGATACATATGTTTCCTCTTCACATTGAGGGGACAAGCAGACTTAATTTCATATCAACATGTATTTAAATGGCACTAGGTTTCCGTGAAGGGGGGCTTTTATTTATAGAGTGCACAGCTTTCCCTGCCATGCATGCATTTACACATTAATGCACAAGTAATGCCTAGTACATATACTCAAACGTGCATTCTTATAAACACAAAAATCATATTAAAAAAAGCCCACACACTCTCACGCACATATTCAGACACACATTAATCCAAATGCAGGCAAACATACGCACAAATGTACACACAACTGCATGTAAATGCTCATCATTACGATCACTCACGCTATCACCCCTCTTAATTTAAACATACTCAAAAACACACACACGCATGCAGGTTCACTCTTTTAAAATCACACTTGTAAACAATCTCCCCCTCCTTGTCTCACTGCACACGCACCATACAGTACACACACACACACAGTGTTCGTTAATCACCACGTTAGATAGAGAGCGGACGCAGCCTATGCTAATGTCTCAGTTTAATGCCTCGGTGGCTCTCCTTGAGAAATATATTTATCGCTTTATTATGGGCTCATTTCTATAATTCATAGGAAGCACGCCGTCCTAGATCACCCCCAGATGAATAGAGCTGGGGAGAGTGGAGAGATGTAATTCACTGAGGTCTGCTGCTGTTACATCCTTCTTCACTTCTCTCTCTCCCTCTCTCTCTTTTTCTCTGTGTCTGTAGTTATGGATCATAATATTATGATTGCTGTTGGTTGTGCATGCACCATTAATGATGTTGCCTCATGGGTGAGAACAACTGTTTCAGCAAGTACAGACCCTTCTGGGAGCAGTCAGAGAGAGAGAGAGAGAGAGAGAGAGAGAGAGAGAGAGAGAGAGAGAGAGAGATTATATCAGATGTTCCAAATGGTCTTAACTTGAAGCTTCAGCAATGTTTGCATCACACATGTTGATAAAATTTGAAATTGAAAGTTTCTCTTACCAGTTGTTGTAAAGTAAATGTAAAAACTGGCCAGAAAGGGGTGTCAGAGTAAAGGTCTTAACCTGTAGTATATCAAAGAGATTTATGTCGTGAGCATTAAAGAGTCAGTAGGTGTGTGTGGCAGTTTTACATTGGCAGTCCTTTTTTTTTTTTTTTTTGCCTGAGGATGGTGTGAGCAGATAGGTCAGTTGGTTAAGCCTCTTTTGCGATTTTAGGATATAATCACTGAAGTTATGAAAGAACATGAATGCCTGTATCAGATTTCATGGCAATCCATCCAACAGCTCTTTGGACATAGCACTCAAACCACAAATGCAAACATCTCGTTGGCGTCAAGGGCTCACCAAAGACTGCGGCCTATGGGTGGTGCTAGAGGAGGTGGTGGGAAGTGTCTTTCTGCAAGGACAAAGAACGTCTCTACCAAATATCTTGGAAATTGGTCCCATGGTTTTTGAGAAACTTCACTCAAAACCATGCGTGGTGAAGAATAAAGGGATCACTAAAGTCATTCATCCTTTGGGGACCATGAATGCACCAAATGTCAAGGCAGGTTATCAAGATATTCTCATATTATCAAGCTTTAAATCTGAAATGAAACTGGCGAGGTGACCAGCCGTCACTGACTGACTCAAATCACTAGAAAAAATGGCAAGAACAGGACGATCTTGTTGCTGTGTTAAAATTTAAATTCATTCACATGCCCACAACCAATATGCTGTGCATGTGGTGTACAGCATATTCATTTTTGTTCAGTAGATCTTTGTGGCAATTCAGTGTGTCCTAGCAAAGGGCAGTAAATATGAATAGCTGGGTAAAGTAATCCTACAACAGAAATCAAAGAAAGTGAAAGAGCTTTACACTTTTGCCTGAATTCTATCCTTCAGTGTACAAAGCACACACACTTTCAGTGTACTCTTTGTGCTGCAGTGGTACCGTTTGTTTGGGACTATTTCTGACACTGTGTGAGCTAGTGGGATATAGTAGAATTGTAAATAATGAAGCAAAAAAGAGGGAGGTAAAAAAAAAGAAAAGAAGAAAAGAAGAAGAGAGATTCCTCCTCTCTCCCTCCTGAGGGAGCGACTATTTGCTCTGACATTTGCTTTGCCTACCTGAGTGTTTTCCCTAAATCACCATGACTGTTATGAGCCCAGAGATGGAGGGGAAAGAGAGAAATTGTGGGAATTGAGGTAGCGAGAGAAAGTGATGCAGGAAGGGAGAAAGAAACAGTTGGTTGAAGGAAAAAGGAGGAAGAGAAGAAAGAAGTGGGAGGCAGAGAATAGTGAAAATAAGGTAGAATAAAGAGGGATGGAAAGGACTAAAGTGGAGAAATAGAGGGATAGATTAAGCAAATTAGGCCACTGTGATGGTTGTGATGTATTATGTTAAAACTCTACATGTAGAGTCAATATATATATACATGTACTACTGACATTTGCTCTGTCAACTTTTACCAGAAAATCACCACGTCAATGTACTGCGTTTGAGTTTCACAAAGGATGGAGGACGAAAAAGAGAAAAATGAGAGAATAGGTGTAAAAAAAAAGAAGAAAAGGAATCATGCTGTCATACAGTTTCTCTTTCGCCACCCTCATGTGTCACACACCATAAATGCACACCCCCCCCCCACACACACAGATACACACACACACACACACACACACAAACTCACACACACCATCCATCCACTTGGCAAACATCTTAGAGCAAGCACTGCCAGTGGTACCTCTGCTGCTGCTGAAGGGGTCAAGCACAGCATAGAGGTGATCACTGTGTGTGTATGTGTGTGTGTGTGTGTGTGTGTGTGTGTATGTGTCTGTGTGTGTGTGTAATGGCGTTAGTATGTTGTGGCCTGATACAGGCCTGGGTCACAGCACATTTACTCACTGACATGACTCTAATTACATCTCTCTCACACACACACACACATTTCTAATTATGTCACACTACTGTGTCACTGCACAGTGAAAACGAGGGCCACAGGGGCCACAGGGGCCACACAGGGGTTACAAAGAAACAGTGACTTCTACGTTCTGTGTCCTCTCTGATATGACCTCTCCCTGCTCTTTCCTTTCCTTTACTTCACATGGTTTGCACTTTAAAGATGGATTGTTTAAAAATGTGTTTAAATTACACACATCACACTTAAAAGGGTGATGTAATCTTTCCTGGCACAGTGATAGGACAGTGAATGCATCCAAAGTCTCTGTGAGGCTGTGCTTATAGGCACAGTGGTCCTTCAAGCTAAATGCTAATGTCAGTGTGGCAACATGTTTAGCAGGTATGATATTTATCATGTAACCATGTGTCCTAGTTTAGCTTGCTCTCACTGAACACTCTTACTCCCAACGTGAAAGAGTTAGAGGTTGCACTTTGCTTCATCACAGCATTTTCCTGGATTTATTCTGAATAATTCAAACTAGTAAAACAAAAATAACCTCAGGCTATCACATCATGCATTATTTTTCTAACAGACGATTGGCACAATTTGTCCCTTCTCTCTCTTTCTCTCTATGTCTCTCTATTCCCCTCTCCTCTTCTTGTCTTCCTCCTCTTCCCTCCCTTTGTCTCACTTTCTTTGACACACAGTGACAACATTATAGATCAGTGGAGGTCATTTTATTTAATGCACGTGTGTGTGGATGGGGGCTAACCTTGCTGACCTTTGTCCTTTGCTGGACACATTATGGCTATCACCCTGTCTCATAAGTACACATACACACATGTACACACAGGATAAATGTATGTGATAGCATGTCCGTTGATGTGAAAGAATAGAGAGATGAACAGCTGATTGGTCAGTAGACTGAGGGAGAAGGGGTGGATAAAAAGAAGTCAGTGAAGGGGAGGGGGAGGGTTCCTGATAAGGTGATAGCCTTGTGCGTGTGTCGGGGCAGAAGGACAGATTAACATGTGAGAAGGGGAACAAGTTGCTCTTCATCACAAACAGCTCTTTCTTGTTTCATCATTCCTTTTGCATGTGCGTTTACTAAACTTTCATAATTCTGAGACTTTATATGCACCAGAGAACACCAAAGAATGGAGAGTACTTCAAAATCATTATTGATAATAAATAAAAAATTGATAGATTAGATAATTACATATTTGGTTTGATGACACGTCATGTATATATTTAGACATAGTACATTTTCTAACGATCCATTTTCCACCTTTTATTAAGGTCAGGATTTTGGTGGTTTTCCATGAGTGGACCACATGAACATGGTCCGGAACTGATTTTTCAGCATTTTCAGTCCAAGCCCACTGAAGCACAGGATGCCAAGTGGCAACTTTTCCCTGGTCATGATATTGTGTAAGTGTAGAGTTGTTAGTTTCGGTTTACGTCACCAATGTGTGGCAGGTAGAAGGGGTTTCACCTTTTCAGTCTGACACAGAAGAAAGTACTGCCAGTTTTCCCCTGGGGAAAACAGGTAAGAAGCTAGTGAACAAGAAATGCATGAAACCCTTTTCATTCGTCATGTGATGCTTTCAAATGACATAAAACAAGGTCTAAATTGAAACAAAGTAGTGCACAATGCACACTGCGGTAACACTGCTATGAGGTTCGGCATCTCCTCTCTTCATGGCAACAATTGATCTCGCCAGTGCAAAGCTCTTTTGATGCTGTAGATAGCCTATGATCCTCAATATGCTTTAAACGAGGTGCTTGTCAGATGGTCTAACAGCATCTGAACCCCCCAGGGGTTAGAGGTTAGTCTGAAAAGAAATAACATGACATGAAATGACATGCGAAAAGTAAAAAATGTGTTGTGAAAGCACACGAAAATGACTTCAGGAAGTTACCAAGTTATTCATACGCCATTTGGTGAGACCAGGCTGCACATTGGGTTCAAAACTCTGATCTGTGGTGGTCCATGCAGGAGTCCCTGATGGTTTCCAAGCAAAATGAGCCAGAGCTAATTCTGATGTCACCAAATGAGGAAATGGGCCTGAAAAAATGTATAACATTGATTCAGTAGTAATTTCTGTAACAACAAAAACTTCACCACATTTGCCAGAATGATTACATATTATCAAACAAGGATCTGTGGCCAAATGTGGATCTATATTTCGGTCCTTGACACAAGGGCAGCTCAGAACCTCTGAAGGTGTAAATGGTCTGGAAGTTGATTAAGACTGAGGGGAGCACTCCACTACCTGCTTGTCCCTTAAAGAGCTCTTTATTCTGGGCATGATGAGTCCCAAGGACCCCTCTCTCCAACCACCCAGGGATAGACTAGACAACCAGGCAGGCCAGCGACAGCGACAGATGAATGCAGAGCAGAGAAATAAAGTGCCTCTTCACACTGCCAGTTAATAGTACCAGAGTGGGGAGGAGGATGGAGGGGAACCTCTTGGCTGCCTGAACCCATGAAGAGCTCTCAATCCTGGGCTCACTGAGTCTCTGAGCCCCCCTCACTCTCCTAGACCTCCAGCCCTGCAGCCCTGTGGGGTCAGAGCTAACCCCACATCCCTAATCTGGAGGCCTGGTAATAGGGCCTGGATGAACTCTTCAAGGGGATTAAAAGCCTCTTCTGTCCCCTGAGCTCTGGCTTTTTAAACTGGCTGAATTTTCACTACCTGCCAAAATTGTGCCCATTGCCGTTGTACAGTCTTAAGACTACAGTTTTTAGATAAATGATGCCAACTGAGTCAAGATCCACACATTCTGCTAAAGACAATCTCCACTTCATATTAACACTGAAATAAAGTCTGTAGTTTAGACAAAAGCATTTCACCAGGGGACAGTTATGATTTAAGACTTAAAAACGGATGAATATGAAAACGGTCCACAGCAGTTTTGAAGCTCCAGTGGAAACTAAACCACTGTTAGGTAGGTGGGAGAGCTGTAGGATGGAGGACATGTGAAGAGGCAGAGTGGCAGTTAAGTGGAGGGATGGAGTGGTGAACTGGTGTCAGGGTGGAGGAGAAGAGATGAAGAGATCAACATGGGGAAGAGGAGGGTAGATCAGGAAGAGAGGAGAGGAGGCACAACAGAATACTCCCACATCCCATGTCCAGTTCTGAGTTACAGCGCATCATGTCGCTGGTGTTTAATCAGAAAATAGTTTACCTGAAACAAAAAGTATATCCATGCAGTTCACCTCACAAGCTCAACTGTGAAACATGATTTTTCCAACTCAGTAGTCTCAGGCAGTAGTTCAGTCTCATTAAGCCCATCAGACATCTCTGAAATCATGATCATGTGTCTGCCAGTAGTTCACATAGCCTGCTTCGATTTTTTCCACCACTGATTATGTTTGGAAATCAGAAACAAAAATGGCTGTGTAATATTTAGCCAGGCAGATTTCTTCAAACCATGAATTCAATGCAATGATATGTGCAGATTTATGAGGAGTTATACATCTTTTGATGAAGATATCTCCAGAAGTCAGTGCATCCTCTAGCATTTCACAACCTTGTAAAACCCCAGATTGTTGTTTTTGCACTTAAGTGTTTGTGCAGAATAAACAAATGTGATATCAAAATGCAGCTGAATCCAGCAGCCAATTAGTACAGACATCAGAGGGCTGTCAGTGTTTTTATCCAGGTCTCAGTAAGAGTGAACAATAGTGTGCTTTCAACTTTGTGGCAACCATCTGCCCCCTCTTGCTTTCTCATCACAATGCTACTGTATACAAAACCAGGTCCAGGACAAAAAGTTTTTACAGTTTGGTATGGACAGTCTTGACTAGCCTACAGAGAGTCCTGAATCTCAACCCTGTCCAATATATTTGGAATCGACTGGAAAATGGAGTGTGAGCCTTTTCAGAAAACAACTGAGCCTGAATAATCTGATGTATCTCTCTTCTAATAATGTTAAATGAACTAAATTAAAACCACAAAGCATAGAATATAAACTGATTCAAAATGTAAACCAATCAAAGCCAGTGAGGATATATAATATATGTATGTCCTTCTGTCCCTCTCATCATAATGCCTCCTCTCCCTCTGCCTCCTCTCATCTTGTTTCTCTGTGACAGCATGGTGCAGTGGAAGCTGCAGTCACGTCAGGGGCCACGCAGGGTTAAACTCTAGTGCTCTCATTCCACATGGCAATTAGGCAAGCGGGCCTTTTGGAGCTACTGGAATTGCTTTAGTCACTTGTGGGAGGCAATTTGGTGCATTTTATGTAAATGTGACCAGGAGAAAAACAGTTGATTTTCTTCATTTGCTTTTTTCCCCACAGTTTTACCTCTTTACTGCTCGTCTCCTTCCCCATCACTTCATCCGTCTTTCTCTCTCTCTCAGTCGCCACAGTGTCAACAGACGTCTTTCTCCACCCACCTCTTCCCTCGTTCTTTCTCTTTCTATCTCTCTTCCCCTTCATCTCTCCTTCACCTTCCATCTCCTTCGTCCACGTTTTCCAATCTCCCACAACACCTCTCTTCCACCATACAAATCTCTCTCTCTCTCTCTCTCTCTCTCTCTCTCTCTTTCCAAGTCAGGTGACACCAGCCAGACCACTAATTAGAATTCTGTCACTAAGTAAATGCATTGTGACCGGTGGCTGACAGCTCCGTGTGTGTGTGTGCGTGTCCGCGTGTGTGTGAGTGTGTGACAGTTTGGGCAGCTTGTTGGCGGTGACGATGGCAGCCGCCTGGCATTTTTAACGTGGCAAGGTGCTGCTCTCGCCACTGACCTGACAGTCATTTAAATTACACAGGGGAAGGCTGCTGTGTGTGTGTGTGTGTGTGTGTGTGTGTGTGTGTGTGTGTGTGTGTGTGTGTAAGGAGAATGAGAGAGAGATTGAGGAAGGACCATTAGTAGCTGTGGGATAATTCACTGACTCGCAGGTTGACTGATTGTGTAGCTGACTGACTCACTGACTCATTGTTGGAAAACAGACAGACAGATAGGAAAGGCTTGTTTACCATGTCAGCTCACCAATATAACACAAATCTCCCTCTCTCTCATTCACACACTCTCTCTCTCACACACAAACACACACATAAGCTTATGGAGAAAAAAATATATAATGTGAAGCGAAACAGAGATGAGAGGGGGAGGAAAATAAAATAGTAAAAAAGGAGACGGAAAACAAAATTGGCTTTCATTGCCTGACATTCAACTTTTGCGGCTTGATAAAGAGATTGATGGTGATGGAAGGAAGGAACGGATGAGGCAGATAAATCTGTAAACAGCATTTACCTGTCGAAGGTTTTTCAGTCACACAGGCGTTATCAGATTGTTTTCAAAAAGTTCACCATCCAACCTACAACACCAAACCATGGGAACAAACAACTTCTCTCTCCTCTTTCAGGCATACTCAGGGCATCTGAGCCTGCAGTGTTACAGCTTTTTGACAAGTAGATTTACAACTTTTTCAAAGTGATGTTTGCTAAGAGCAAATGCAGATTATGGTAGAAATACAAGCAAGTCAAGACTGAGAACTAAAATAGATCTCTGTATAATTACTAAGCACCAGCATTTTCATAAACCGTTGCCCACTCTGAGAGAGCATTTTTGAAACGCTTCTAATAGTGAATAGTGGGCCAAAATATCCATGTAATCCATGGACATGGTGCACAATAACATCTTTTCCAGCATCTTTCTCTTTTTCCATGCAAGCCGCAAATCCTCAGTGACAGAGCATATTTTACATCATAGCCAGAAGCCAGAGTTAGGAGAAGAAAGAAGAAATTCTGAAAAAAAATCAGAGGAAGTCTAACATCTGAATGACTTTGTAGTAATGTCATAGCAAGGAATAACTCGTAAATTTTCATAATTTACTAAATGGAACTGGAAAGGCTCCTTTAGGTGTTAATAAATAAATAATTTAATCAACTTTTCTTGATTTTATTATTTATGATTATTAAAGAAAGGTTTGCTATGTGGTCGAATGATTTGATGTTTGACAAAATAACTGTGAACACAAGGTCCAATCTTTTTTTTTTCTTCTGTTTCCAAGGCCAAAATGAAAGCTAAAACTTAGTGTTCCACAGTAAATGGTTTCTGTCTTTTGAAGAGACAAAACACAAAAAATCCTCACAAAAAAATCTAATTACAAGATCTCTGTTAGTACAATGCTGACACTGCTAGACAATGCTAGAGCTTGTAAGGACAGAGGGAGATGTGATGAATCAGGTTAGGCTCCTAAGTTTTAACCCTTTATGGAAATGTTTTTGGCGTTTGTGTTAGCGTCTGTAAAAACGTAGAAACAGTCTCAGTGTGGAGTTAAAAGCAGAGGGAGGAGGAGGACAAGAGCCAAACCATCATCAAGAGACAGAGGGAGACACTGTGAGTTATTGACTGGAGTTGGCATTCTAACAAATAAACCCACTTGCCGCTCTCTCAGATGCAGAGACTCAGTCTGTGACTCCAGAGAAGCACTGATCACTCAGTCTGCCATGTCATCTGAGCTTCTCTCTGCATTTGTTTGCAGCCCAGAATGTTGGGCTTTTGGAGCAGTTTATCATCGTTACCATACTTTCAGTTCATGCAAAATGCATGTTTCCAGATTTGTCTTTCTTTCTTTTCTCTGTACCTGATTCCTGGCTTGTACAACATATAGTTAACATACTTGACCTATAGGAAAACCACATCAACAGACGCACCTACCTTGTGTTTGGGAATATGCCTGTGTGTTTGTGTTTAATTGAGCCTCTGACTAGACTCAGAACTCACCAGAAGCTCCAGTTCATTTTTTCTTTACATTATGGAGCAGATTCATTAAGCCATAATGTTCAAGCTGACATATTTTTAACTTGAACTTCATGAGTGTTTGCTCGGTTATCTACAGCTTGGATGTGTAACAGCTGTTTTTATGGCCATTTTGTCTGTTGTTGTGATGCCACATCCAGCTGTCAGAAACTGGTAATAATAGCTTGAATTGTATGCTTGTATATCTATGTCCATATCAGTGGGTGGGACCTTAACTGTGTTTAATTGTTTGAATTTTAGTCCAATTAAAGAAAAAAAGAATCATGTCTTTTTTCAGACTGTGTGCTATGAAGTGTGTGTGTACTTCTGCATGAGTGAGAAATTTGGTTTAATATATATGTAAGTCTGTCATTCACATGTCCTTCTCAAAGCTTGTTATCAGGATGTCAGGAGGCACACCTGCCCTTTCCTTTCTGGGAGAAAAGCTAGAAAAGGAAGAAAAGATATGCTCATTAGAAAATTAAGTGTATCAAAGAAAAGAGATAGAAATGTATTGTAAAAGTACAAGACAGTGTGGAGTGAGAAAGAGAGGGAACAGAGTAGACCCTCACAGAACAGTCCCTCGAAGGAAAACAGTGCTCAGTGTCACCGCCAGCAGACAAGCCACAATGACAGCAGCATGGTAAAACACCTCTAATGCACCTCTATGGGTTTTTACTGCTTCTCGTATAGCAGCAAGGACACACACACGGCACATGACTTCACACGCATGCATACAAACACGCACACACACACACACAAACAAGCCAGCCAGCCATGGGGACTCTTGAGATTCACATTTTTGTTTTTCACCGGGGCAACATGCTTCAGTACAAACTCACGCGCACAATGTGGATATTTATTATTCACGCTTTTGTTTTGTACACAGACAACATGCTTGGTGGAGAGAGCGAGAGGGAGAAGGAGGGAGGGAGAGAGAGATAAATAACAGTGATAAGTCCTGTCTTGTCAGAGGAGAGGAGAAAGGCTGAGTGACATATGATTGGTCTGCCGGTCGTGAAATATGCATGGCTTTTTCAGCAGCCAGAGGAGAAGAGTTAATTTAGGCCTCTCGCTATGCTCGGGGTAATTAAAAGAGATGATCGATAGTTTCCCCCCCGTGACTGATAACAACCACCACACACACGCGCACACACACACACACAGATACAGGAGCAAGCAAACATACGTGTATTTTGAACACACAGACACTGACAACACATAGACAACTGCAGCGAATACACTCGCACATGACAAAGCTCACACTTGCAGCAAAACAAACAAGGGAAATGAAGCAGAACAATGGTACCTTATTCAGCCAGTGTGTCAGGTTATTGACGAAAATATGTTTTTTTCCGAGTTTCTTTTTATACATTTTTAAGGTAAAGTGTGAATTTAAGTGCATCGGGTCCAAAGATTTATTTTATGGTTGTGATAATAATGATGAGGATGATGATTTTTTAATTTTTTATCAAACTTACAATTACATCCAAATCCAAACATACATTTAAAAACAACAAATAATTGAGTTTCCATAACTCACATAAGCAAACTTTCAGACCTTCACATCGACATTTAAACTCTTGAGTGACT
Source organism: Toxotes lorentzi (assembly GCA_037833715.1). Classification (NCBI taxonomy): domain Eukaryota; kingdom Metazoa; phylum Chordata; class Actinopteri; family Toxotidae; genus Toxotes; species Toxotes lorentzi. Next base: position 4,121,279 of record JBBMJY010000006.1, read on the forward strand.
GAAAAAGCAGATGTAATTGAAACCTGTTATAGTAAGGACTTAATGGTCCAACTTTGCTTCTCTTTGCCTTCCTCTCACCTGTAATGAGACGATGTCAGCTAACCCAAACATATCAGAATCAAACAGCTGAGAAAACAGTCTCACCACAAGGAATATTTAGAAGCTGTTGTGGAGCTTTCAGTCGTATGACATGATTTTCATCAGCAGATAAAAGACTGCACAGTTGTCATGGAATAGCGGATCAATTTTCCATTTTCTGAGCACTCTAAGAACCTTTCATCAATGTTGGTCCAAAGTCCAGATTTTATTCTTAACCTTCCACTGCTTTTTCTAAGGTCAAGAATGATCTTTAAACCACAAAATTTTGCTGTAATCTCTTAAACCAAATACAGAAACATCACACCAGCGTAGTACAGATGAAAATGGAAGTACTGTTTTCACATCTACCTAATCACACAGCTCAGGCAATATAATTTCCTCTTCAATATTTTTTAATCTACCAACCTCAGTAGTTTGAGGAAGAAGAAGAGTTTTGTGTGAATTTGTGACTTGTTCCAAATATGTTTAGCTTTTCTTCTGCCACTGTAATCAGGTTGTGTTATTGTCAGATAATTTCATAATTGTTTTGTACTGACACAGTTACTCAGTACATTTCCCTGTATCACTTAATAAGACAATTACAATTAAAGGGTAATGTAAAAATACAAAATAAAAATTTAGGGCTGGATTTTGCCTCTAATCTTCCAAATCGGTTTTGATTAGCAAAGTTCAAAATAAATTTGTTTAGATTAATTTTTGATTCATTTTAATTTTATCCAGAACTACATAAAGCACTTCTCTGAATTTATCCAGGGAACTGAAGCTTCTTCTACATTCAACAAGGAAGCAACACTGCAGTAACAGGTAACCACTGCCTGGATGTAATATTTAGTGCAGATGTGTGTGTTTACTGAGTAAAATTCAAAGATCAGTCTCAGGATCTCAGGAATCAAAACTGGATAATTCAAATAAAAACTGTTATCAATCATAAATTTCACAATAACGAACAATGTTGAATTTCCATTTTTTCCTCTCTATAAACTATTACACATTATCATTCTCACAGATCACAGATTCATATTTCAGCATTACATTATGCTAAGTGAAGCTCATCACCAGTGCGGGTGTTTGATCCGGTGATAACTTTTTTTGAACAAAGAAATACATAAAAAATAGCAAAGATTTGCATCATGTAGCATCTAATAACATGGCAGAGAAGAAGAGAGCTCAGTACTCCAATCTCTTCCATAAACAGGCACTCTGTCGTCAATATTGTAGAGGAATCCATACTGCAGGAGTAGAAGACTAATTAGAGCCAGCTCTAAATTATTTAACTCCCTCTGATTTTATTGATTTGTCAGTTCAGAGCTGCGACTCAGAGCTGTAAAATTGACTGCTGAAAAAGACATGCTCGTCTGCAGGTTTATGGCTGTCAGCACACAGACAGAGACAGACAGTGATGTACTAATACAGCAGCTTCGCTCGTGCAGACGCACAGAACAAACAGAATGAGACACAACATAATACATACGTGTGGACAAAAGCACACAGTGAATAATATAGTAAAACCATCAAGTTGCAGCGTTAACCAGCTTAATTAACAGTACTGCAATTAAACACTCCAACATGTACTCAACACACACACACACACACACACACACACACACACACACACACACACACACACACACACAGAACTTGTAAACTAATTACATGGCTCTCTCAATTAACACAGATCTTCATGTGGAGTGCATGGAGCCCCAAGGATCCCAGTTAGCCACCTGTTACTAATATCTCAATTCAAGCATGATAACATCAGAACACACAGATGCACACACAGACACGTTCCTCAATACTGAGCTTCAATCAAATGCACAAACACCAATAAACAGCAGGGCATTTCTAGCAGGCCTGACTCGTGTGCCTTGTTAGATGTTTGCTAAATTGGTTAAATGCCTAATTGGTTAATTGCAGAAGGATTATGTTCAGATGACTGGGAATCAATTGACCGGGCATGCACATTAGCGTGTATGATTGACAACAGCAGGAGATGATCTCATAGGCTGTGAAGCAAATCAGGAGCAATGATTAACCAATCAGAGCAGATGTCAATTGATCTCCCAGGGCTGGAGGTGAGCGGGAGCTTATGACAGAAATGGTCAAATGAATGTTATTAACAGAGCACCCTAACGTGATCGGGATTGATATTGAGTATCTTTTTAATGTTTTGATGTATGCATTGATTTTGAAGTGTTTGGAGATAAGGCTTGTGTAAATGTTTTCATAAAGGAAAGGAAAGAAAAAGAGGTTTTTTAGTTTTCATCTTAGGAAGAGTGTGTGTCACTTATTTACTTTCTACTCACAAATGTTCCTGAATAGCTTATTTTCCCTTTACAGGCTTTAAAAATGCCAGTGTTTTATTCGCACTGTGGTATGAATCAGTTGTAACTGGAACTTTTAGGAGCTGGTGTTCATGAAGGAAAGCTGTCTTTGGTGGCCCTGTGCAAGCGTGTGCATCTGTTGTCATGTGTGTTCATAATCTATGTGTGTAAGATCACAGTGGGTTAAATTCACAGGTCAATCAGTGATTTAACTGTTGTGTCTACTGAACAGTAGGTTGCAGCTGTGGCCTCATGGCATTATGAAACAAAGGAAAAAGACAGATTGATAGGTTTTAGCCAGCTGTTTTGTATCCTCCATGAAAATAAGCTGTGGTTGTAGTTACTCCAGTGCCATGACATTAGGGCCTCAGTTTGGTAAAGCCTGTTAAAAGTGCTCAATTATGTTTACTTTATCAAGGCAGATTTTAGAGCTTGACTCATATCACAAACTAAAGGTCAGGAAGTCTCAGTCTCTGTTACTTTTTTTTCAGTATTTTGTTTTTCAAGAATACAAGTCACACACAAAGCAACATGAGATACAACACTACAGAAGTTTCTGAGAAATGGTATGAACTATCTCATAGGCTGTCTATCTATCTCCAATAACATCATGCAATCACAATGTTAAAACTCAAGTTAACATATTTAGCTCATTTGGTTAACCTTAGAAAATCATACATCTGGCTGCGTAAGTTTCTAGTGTTTTTAGTGTATGTTAGCCGACGTGTACAGTAGCATGTATCAGACAAACACCACTGGCAAATTCAGCAGCCAACGTAACCACAGCAGATGCTCTAGATGTAGGAGGAATATAGTCAATCCATCACTCTTCAATCATTTATCAAACTCTCTCACTCTGTCTTTCCCGCTCTCTCACTCTCTCTTCATTTATCAAACTCTCCAAACCAAAAGAAAACCAGTGGACCCTGAGGAACACCTGGCCTGCAGTGACAGGAACCATCTCACACACACAAACACACACACACACACGTGCACACGCACATACACACACACACACACACACACACACACAGTGAAAAAAAAATCTTCCAACAACAAAAGAATTTCATTTCTAACCCCAGTGTCAATCAGCAGCAAAGAGATGTGACTATTTTTCATGTAGCTGAAACTGTGGCAGATTAGAGGTGGCGTTACAGGCCAGTCCCTCATTGAGCAACAGTCAGAGTGTGACGGCTGTCCCTCTCTATTACTCTCTCCCTCTGTTTAGCCCGCTGCAACAGCAATTTCTTTCTTTCTTTTTTCCTTCTTTTTTGTGTCCACATATCCACTCCCTTCCTTTCATCCATCCATCAACCCATCCTTTTCTTTTCCTCCATCAGTCCAAGAAGCAAAGCTGGCCAGAACAATAGATGGATTGGACCAAGCTGAATAGCTTGAACAAAACCTGATTAATAACAGCAGTCACAGGGGTGCAGGTTTTATTCCATGCTGTGAGGAGAAGTTGTTGGAGCTAAGTTTTGCCCCCCCGATATGAAATCCAAGTTCTGGGTACTGTCATGGAGTGCTAGCAGTCTTGTCAGTCATGGCTGATGAAGCAAATGTGTTGTTGAAACATTGGAGACTGTTCAAACAAATACTACAATAATAATCACCATTTACCTCTACCGAGGGCACAATGAAGTCGGGGTCCATAGCAAGGACAGATGCCATGTAGTCCTGGATTAGGTGTGGGCAGGTGTCGAGGAACAATGAATCAGCAGGACGATGGGCATGTGGCAGCAGGGAGCATGGACAAGGTGGGAAGAACCCTAAGGAAGAAGTGCTACACAGCACTGGCAACACAGCCAGGTGCTGATGACAGTTGCACAGGCCAGTTCGAGAGCCGTGGCCAGCAACAAGCATGTCTGCGGCCAGAAGAGCATCATCTTCATCAGGGTTGGTGAGCAGCCTCTGCTAGTCACTGTGCACAGTATACATGTTACATCAGGAGGAGTGATATATGGGACAGTGCTGCTGGGTCTGATCAACCCTGCCTGGGTCGCCTGAGAGAGGGTGTATGATGCTGAGAGACCCGACACCGAAAATTTCAGGAACATCAGTGAGGACGTGTCCCAGGGAAATCCTGGGATGTATCTTTGAATCAGGATATGAAAAGTGGGGAAAGACATTTCCCTCATATCCCCTGTGGAGATTTATTTTAACATCTGCACGGACAGCAGCAGTTATTTCAACAAAGAAAACCATATGAATGTGTATGTTGCACGTATACACCGGATATAATGACACTATTTAATATATGAAACATTTTTGGTGAGAAGATGGAACTTAAATCAGCTAAATGAAATCTGGGGATGCACTATGGGAGAAAATAATGCTGGGAAATAAAAAAGAAAGAAAATATAGAAAAAAAGACAGGGGCCATAGTGTAATGAAATATTTCCAAAACATCCTGAGCTGTAAAGTACAGCAGAAATGGAAAGAAGCCTCATATGCTCAAACATTTAGGTTTCAGAAGCACATATCTGATCGCCCAGTGATAGGGGCTGCACTCAGTATGTGCTGGGATTGGCTGGAGCACTACACACCTTAACAGAAGTAACTGGTATGTAGAATAAATAATTCCATATTCTGGTTATGAGTAAAATGTTGTGGTTTTTGTGCCGTGGCTGAGTTTGTTGCAGTGAAGTAAGTTACTGTGAATAGACACCACATTACAACTGTGTCTCCAGGATAATAAGTGTTTACTAAACCTACATTGCCCAGTGGTTAATGAACATCCTCAAGATGGAAAGCAACTCACTGACTCTACCAATCAATTCACATATTTAGATACTCTTGGTCTTTTCAAATCTAAATAATAATGCACTGAATCACACTGGGTGTGAGTGACTGTGCTGTATATGTTAAGATATGCATGTATGCACCTAAAGAGACACTTAAGTTTGCATGTATGTCTCAAACATACTTCTCCTCCTGTCAATAAATGTGCGTGTGTGTGTGTGTATGTGTGTGTGAGGGGGCAACAGACATATCCAGTGGCAGTCCCATGAAGAATGAAGTCACCTGGCTTTCCCCTGTCTTTGAAGGTCAAGGAGAGCCACTTGCATATTCATGACCGAGCGCGTGTTTGCATGTGTGTGCTTTATGTGTGTGTGTGTCTGTATGTGTGTATCTGTGTGTCATGCGCGTCCACGTATGAGTGTGTGCTGGGATCGATGGCTTTTAATTGTTTTTTCCTGAGCTGTGGAAGGAAGTGCCAGCAGTTATTGATTGGATGGAGGGGTGGAAGAAGAGAGAGGGAGAGTGGATAGGAAGACAGAGAGAGTACAAAAGAGGAAGACATTGAGAGAGAGACAGTGTGGCAGACAAGAAGGAAATGTGACAAGACAGGGTGGCGACATGGAACATAGAATCATTGTCTTGTGGGTGGACGAAGGGGGAGGTGTTTGTGTGTTTGGGGAGGGGGGGGTTTATGGGTGTTCATGGTTGTATGTGTTTGTGCGTGTGCGTGCGTGTATGTGTGCGTGTGTGTGTGTGTGTGGAGGGGGTGTGGGGAGGTGGTGGTGCTAGGGGGAATGTCACAGGGTGTCTGATCTGGATGCTACACACACATTGCGCCACACACTCACTAGGTGCATTATTGAGTCAGGTGTGCGAGTGTGTGTCTGAATGTGTGTGTGATTCACTCAACTGGTTCCTATCATCTGTTATCTGTCATTATATTTTTATAATTTAAAGTGTTAAATCTTACATTTTATCAATTATAACAGGTGCATTTACTGAATGTGCAAACAAAAGAAAAAAATATAATATCCAATGGACAATAATTATCATTAATATGCTTGTACTGTTTGAGTATTTGCTGCATATTAATAAAATAAATATTTGGAATCTTTTTAAGCCCTTCAGACATACAAACATTTTTTTTTTCTTTTTGTAAGTATTTTCTTGCATTCTCTTGTATTACTCCAAGGATTGGTGAAACTGGGAGTAAAGTATTTTTTCCGGTGAATTTTATTTCTGTTATTGTGAGCTCATTGTAGCAGTCTAATGAAGCACACTTCATGGTGATGTGATGTGTGTGTGGGAGCTGGAAGGTGGGAATTAAGCAAAAATGAACACAAAAGGAAGTCATTCGCTAAAAGATTTCATGTCTCAGGCCAATCATGAGTTGATAAATTGGTAGCATCTTCCCTGAATTTAAGATGAAGAATCATTGTCATTGGCTGGTTTGACTCTCAGAGGTGATAAACATGTGGGATGCAGACCGATCACTACCGAGAGGAAGAGACACTGCATTATGATAATACAATCGCTTTTCTCTTTTTTTCATGAAAAAGCTTCAGGTTCATATAACACACAGTGTATGCCACTGTATTATATGTGCAGAGTCACAGCCAGGCTTTCAGACATACTTAGGGGATTAGCCCAAGGTCCCTCAGTGCGCCCCTCCCCTCTCAAAAACATTTAATTTTATTTTCCATTTTTGATTAATATAACTGATCAGTTAGATTTTCTGTAAATAATAATTTACCATCCTAAATGTCTAAATGCTGCTTCAAAACCTTTTCCATACTTCAGAGAAGAAATAATGAATCTTTATGAATAAAATTAATGCATCTTGTATTCATACAAATACTGAGGGGATTAAAAAAAAGACGTATGTGTTTTCCTTGTTGTTACTTTCGCATTGCTAAACTTGGCTTTACAGCTATTAGTTTCTAGTGTTAGTTGCCTGAAAAAGTAAAATGTAGATAAACTGAATCTAAAAATGGTGAGCTCTTATGCTATAGAAAGAGATGTCTTTATAACTAACAATTAGATTATTGTTAAAGTGACCTGAGAACCTACATAGTCATTTCCATCACAAAAAGATTTAATATTAAAGATATCAAACCCTATGAAGATGATATATCCTGTGAAGATTATTGATATGTAGCCGCAGACCCTGATAATGGTGCATGATGAAAGCAGACAGTCTAAATCATTATATGTGTGGTGTATGATGTTAATTATGTTGTTAAAGGTTCTTGGTCATATTAAATGAATACAGTACTCAGGGGACTTTTGAAAAAGACATATGTGTTTCCCTTGTTGTTTGCTTTCCAGTCACATTGCTAAACTTGGCTTTACAGCTATTAGTTTCTAGTGTTACGAAAAAGAGAAAGAGAAAAGAAAACAAGCAGGCGAACGTTTGAGCTACAGGGCAAGATGAAATTGGAGTCAATGGTGTTGGTCAACCCTGACCCAGTGTTAGCTAAGGCTTGTTTGGATGAATTGTGCATGTATCTCTATTGTGTGTGTGAGTGCATTTGTGTGTGTTGGCGAGTGTGTTTGGACTAAAAGTAACAAGCTTTATTCCCTAACAATGTTCCACCATGCCCTCATTACACATAGGTTAAAGTGGCACTCGGCCCTGTCTAGACAGCTAAAGAGAGCGTGCACACACCTAATACACACACACACACACACACACACCGCTACACATAGGTGAGAGTAGACTGTGGCTTGGTTTCACTGCTGACCAGACCACAAGCCCTCAATCATAGAACAGTGAGAGGGAGAGATTGAGATGATGTGTGTATGTGTGTGTGTTGTTGCTTAATTGCATTTAATACGATCTAACCACAAAGTAGGAGTAGTGTTGTTGCAGCTCAGACTGTAGATTGTGTGCTGTTGATGTTTCTGGTTTAGATAGTGTTGTGTTTGTAGTAGTTGTTGCTGTTTAGTTTTTTATTTTTTGTGTATTTGTTGTTATTGTTGTCATTATTGTCATCACTGTTACCTACATAATATAATAGAGCAGTAAATTTAGAATTTGAACACGTCACCACTTCAGTGTTTCAGGTCATCACTGTACCGTTTGCATGGTTTAAGCCAACGCACATGAACAATCAAATTTCCAATAATAAATTAATGATTAAACTCAACACAACTAACTACACTAACTGAAATCAAAGTTTCAGAGCTTTGTTTCCATTTTTCTTATAGAGTAGAACCAAATAATTTAGTAATTGTTCCAGGAAAAAAGTGTTTTAATCATTTCTTTTTTATTGAAAAAAATATTAGGAGAAAACAGACATATTGAGCTGTGGTATTGTTAGCAAAAAGCAGTGTATATGCTATATACTTTTTTAAGGTGTAGAGTGCATAAATACCCCTCTCAGAATTTGGGCGTTTTGATAAAAATGGCTGGGTGTATATGTAGCGCACTAGGTATCAAACAGGGAGTGATTTCACACAGTCCAGGGGTCCATGGACATGCAAGAGGGTAGGGATGCACACACACACTCCCACACTCACACAGGGTCCCACACTGTATTTTCTCTCTCTCAAAGAAGTGTCTTATCTTCTTCCTCCATTGCTCCCCGGTCTCTCTATCTTTGAGTCTCTCTCTCTCTCTCTCTCTCTCTCTCTCTCTCTCTCTCTCTCCCCCACTTTCTGTCTCGCTCTGTGCCCAAAAACCTCCATTCCAAAAGACGTGATAATCAGTGTGTACTGAAGCACGGCAGAAAAACATTTAAGTGAAGAGAAGGTGGGGTGGTGGTAGAAACAGCGATTGGTGGGGGGTGGGGGGTGGGGTTGGGGGGTAGTGGCGTTGGGTTGGGTTGGGAGGAGGGTGGGGAGACTGTGGCGACAACACACACAAGGCTTTGCTCTGCTCCGCCACACTGTCAAATGTGCCTTGTATTCACACACACACACACACACACACACACACACACACACACACACACAAAGATTCTCTGTAATAGATTCTCGTCTTGACACTCAATTCCGTGGCGAGACGATCCCGCTTTATCCCTCCCTGCATCAAATATTTAAACACTTGTATTAGTGGCTGTGTCATCCCCTCAAACACCCGCAGCTTATGGCACCAATCTCCTCTCTTTCTCTCTCTCTCTCCTTCTTATTTCTTTCTGCCTCTCCTCCACCGTGCTCTCTCTCTTTCCTCATCTTCCGCAATTCCACCCCTAATATCCACAATGTTATCACCTGCTTGCCTCCCTCCACCACCCCATCATTTTTTATTTTCAATACTTCAGTCCTTTTTTTTTCTTGTTGAGTGTGACAGAGGGAGGGACACAGAGGAAAGGGTATGTTTTTTTTTTTTTTTTTTCTGTTCCCATGTTCTTTTCAGGCTTTTTGTTGCGGGCCGAGAGCCCTTTTCAATCTTAAGAGGCGAAGCTCTACAGTTTGCAACAAGGAGAGGGGGAGATGGGATGGAGAAAGCAGGATAAAGGACGGAGGGGAAAGGAGAAGGTGGAGGGGGAAAAAGTGGGAAAGAAAGAGAGAGAGAGAGAGAGAGAGAGAGAGAGAGAGAGAGAGAGAGAGAGAGAGAGAGAGAGGGGAAGGGAGTGGGGATCGGTGGCGGCGGCTGTGCGCTTGAATGATGTCTTTCAAGAGGAGCAGTCTAGCTTGTCAAATCGCCGGCTGCAAAATGAATTGGCATATCTGTTGGGCTCGGCGCAGAGATGTCCTGCCACAGCGTTTCATATTCCTCGATAAGGCCAAATAACGCAATTGTCAGAGAGACAGAGAGAGTGTGACAGAGAATGAGAGAGTAGAGCCAGTTAGAAGAGAGAGGCGGTGGAGGAGGGGGGAAGAGTACAACTGGCAACAATGGAGTGTGTATGATAGACAGAAAGAGCTTTCTGTCTGTCTGTCTGGGGTTTGTGTGGTGCCAGGCTAATGTAAGCCTTTTAAAACCACTCAGCACATGAATCTGCTGGCTTAAATCTGATTGCTTGGCATTGAAGTTTTCCACTCTCAGGCCAAAAGGGGGCTAACACCATGACCTGCTCATTTCTGCTTTAGATAGAACACAATAAAATATACCAAGAATGTTGAGAGAGGGGGAAGGAAGTGATAAAGGTCATGAGCCAGATTTGAACTCTGCAATGGCTCCTGAGCCAGTGTTAGGACCCATAACACTGATACTGTCCACTTCACTCTCTCTCTCACTTTGAGGTGTTGGTTCCCTTCCGCACTGCAAACTACAGAGATGGTTTTGTCCTGCATCTTTTTGTTAAATCTGGAACTGAGAATTACCTCAAAGATGTTTCTGAAGCTGCTTTAATGAGGGCGCTCCAACAGTTTTTCACCTGGAGGTCAGTTGACTCGACATGGGGAGTACAACTCAGTCTGTAAAAGCAGCTGTGTGTGGGTATGAAGAAGCTTTGAAAAGTTTGAAAAAGTAAGCCACTTGAAGAATTCTAACCTAAAATGTAGGTATGTTTGGAGCTGACTGAAAGGCAGGATGTCTTGATCTTGTCATCCTGAGACCCCCTCAGATTTTTTGTGAACCTTTTGTGGGTCCTGACCCTTGGAATCACCCGCTGTGGAGGGAAGGGGGGGCGCTGTCTGTCAGTGAGGGTTTGTTACATATGTCAGTGAGTGCAGTCCTGTAACACACATTCAGCACAGGTATACAGAGAGGGCCGGTAAAGAGACCGACAGGACCGGTAAAAACTTAATGGATTTCTTGACGGTCCACCGGCCCACATTCTTATTTATTTACTTATTAATCGGAGTTGCCGGAATGATTCTTTTTTTTTCTTTTTTTGCAAAGCGAAAAGTCAGGGTTGTTATTCAACACGTTTTCTACCTCTGGGGACAAAAGTTTTGTAATTTCCTTGTAAATTTTAACAGTTCCAATAGGAAGGGAAGAAAACAAGCTGCTATTATTTTTTGGTGTTTTCAAACTCTAGAACTTTTACAATGGAGTTATCCTGTGTATTAGAGGGTAAATGTGCAAAATGATATAAAGAAGTACTGTTTTTGGTATCAAAGCATTGGTATCATTTATAACAACTTGGATCTTATTGATGTGGGTTTGTCCATAGTTTTTATTAGTAAATGACATAGTCAACATGTTGAATTCACCAATTTAATAACTGAGATCTGCATGGGAATTTGGCAACATCACCAAAAACGCATTGAAAAAAAAATTCACATTAGCAAAAGCAGAATAGAAGAGAAGAGAGGGAGAGGTCTGACTTTGACCTGTCATACTAATCCTAGCTGTACAGCAGTGAAGGATTCGTTTGATCACTTTCAGTTTTATATCGTCCTTTGCCTGTTTGCTTTTCTAGCCCTATCAGAAGGTCAGTTATATAGTATATTTAGTAATTATGTAGTGTTGCTATGTTCCCAGGTCTCAGTAATTAACTGGGTGAGTACAATGTTATCAGAACCAGTAAAAGCAATGGCCAAGCTGACAAAAATAAGATCCGAATTTGAGCAGAATCATCCTTTAAAACTATGTACCCGACAGAGCAGCGTTCATATCTTCTGCAGCCTTTATTTTTCACATACCTCCTACCTCTTGTGTCTACGTGTGTGGGGTGGCGGTGGTGGTGGTGGTGGGGATTGTGTGATGTGTCACTGGGTGGTTGAGGGTTGTGCTGTCTAACAGCAGACTACAGTCTGGTCTCAAACCGAGACTTGTTTGTTCAGTAACACAGAGTCCAACAAGGGAGAGTATCGTTAAGGGAGACCACTGTCTCCCGAGCTTATGATGAGGGGTGTGAGGAGACATACCGTAACATACACAAACACTCAAACACACACATACACACACACATACAAAAGGGAGTGCAGTGGTGGACTTGAGCTTGGTAGTGGTATAGTATGTGACAAACTCTGAGCAGGATTGTTTGAAGCTGTAGTCCAGTTGGAAAGAAGACGAAGGCGACTGGACAGATTTGTCTCATAGTGAATTACTACTGCAGGTGGGTGTATGTGTGTGTGTGTGTGTGTATGTGTGTGTGTGTGTGTGTGTGTGTGTGTGTGTGCGTGTGCGTGCGTGTGTGTTTGGGGACCACAAACGTGATGGCAGATAGAAGCTCCCAAGCTTCATGGTTACTAAGAAATATGCAAAAGAAACAAGCAAATGCTGTCAGACTCTGACAGCGTCTTGTACATGAATGCCTACGGTACACACACATACTGTAGATACAGACAGTCTCATACACACGCACACACACACGCACACCTATGGTAAAATATCCTCTTGCAATTGTGCTGTTGATATAAGTAAAGTTTACTGCTAATACACACTCATACATAATTCACAAAACACTTTTCAGATGTTAATGAAAACAAAAAAGCAACATTCACAGACTCAGAAAAGAAAAATAAGTGTGTGTAAAAGAACATTAATGCAGTAAATCATGGGGGTGAGTTTGAATTTTGTATGTGTTAGTTCAAAGTGATTTATTTAAAGCATCGGCTTCATAAGTTACAATTTTCGTAGCCACAGAGAAGATACAGTCTGTATCACAGCCCCAAGAACAAAAACAGTATACATTTCTAATTATTTCAAATATTTGTATGTCCTTCAGTGTGACAACACGTCCTAACTTTCAGTCTTATATGATTTGGAGCACATTCATGCACATTTAGATTCACATACATTCATTCATGTGTCATCAGGTTAATATGTAGATGTTCCTGTATTAGAGTCAGTAAGATTTCGAGCTTGTAACGTAATGTTCACAAATAATTCCAAAGTTTTTAATTCTAAATCAACCTTTATAAAACCTGTGAAAGAAATCTGCATGAGAAATTCAAGTCTGTGCATGTGTAGAAAAGATCTGTATTTGTTACACAAAGACACTGTGCTTTTGTGAACATCGCACATGTAAACTCAAACTGTAAGCTCAGTTCCCACAGTGTCTGTGACAAGTACAAACTCTGAACACCTGAATCTGACCCAGTATACAGTGTACAAAATCTTTAGTGAATTTGGTGGACCAAGAGTGTGGCTTATTGACTCTGTGGCAGCTTCTCTCAGCATCCATTATGCATAACATATTTCCCTATGATGTCTGTTCCCTGCTGGATCCTCCTTAGACGTGCCTTAATGTGGCAGGAACATTTCAGAGTCACCAGGACAAAAAACCACAACAACAAAAAAGGAACTTATTCCACAGGACTGCTTACGTACGGTATCAATAAGGGACATTTTCACACCTCTGAATCCTTTTGAACCACCAGCTGTGTGTGTGGAGGGGATCATGTAGAGTTTCTTTGGTCTCACAGAGTCATTTCTGATGCATTTACCACACTGTCTCTGATATTATATTGTACTAACTGATCATTATTTCGAGGGCAATTTCAGAATAAATTGTATAATATAAAACACCAACTTTATCATATAACAAGGATCTTTAAAACATAATAACATCAAGGCCATCTTTGCAATACTACAGTTAATATAATAATTGCTTAAATAAATTTTAAATTTAAAATGCTATAAGATGCCAAAATGGGCTCTGTAATTATTTGTCTGATGTCTGAAGTCCAAAGCAATTTAATTTATATTTACATTTGGTCAACTTCATCCTTCTTAACCTTTGGTCAAATTATAGTTGATGAAAATCCTAGTCTCCGTCACCTAAAACTTTGAGTATTTTTGTTTACTGTGCTTTGTATGAAGTTCTGTATATATAAACTGTCCATGGCATTATTTCTGAAAGGATCCTTTTTTAAATTTGAGTGCCTAAAACGTATAACGCACAATACATTCCTCTGTAACAAAAGAAAAATAAGCATCCTTTTCTGTAAATACAGCGAGGTGGTGTAACATTAGAAAGATCTGAGCACTGTTAAAAGGAGCTTTCTTGCTTTCCTGTGCTTCCCAACACTTGATAGCAGCCTTTCCCTCTCCCCTCCATCTGTTACGGCCCACCTTTCTCCTCTGTGGTCGGCCCATTAGCTGGGTGACCAGCGGACTATGACAGGGTGGCCTGGTCATGGCAACACACAGCTGTAACATGGCTGGTGCCTTTCACATTAGTGTGGTGAACAAGAAACGGGAGCAGGAGCTTTTCCATTAGCACCTCCCACGAGCTGCCAAGATCCTGACAGAGAGGGAGAGAGAGGGAGAGAGAGAGAGAGAGGGAGGGAATATAGACCTTGTTTTCAAATGGCTGCTTCTTAACAGTGATCTGAGCCACACTCTGGGCAGGACCATCACTCCATACTCATACATATACAGAGCGTGAGAAAGAATGCGAGAATGTGGCAAACTGTAATAACAAGGCAAATAAAGGACAGAGCATTGTGTATAATGGGGCAAGTGTTCTCTGTGTTTCCAACTCAATGAAATTTAACTTATAGGATTATCCTTTTTGATCACTGATAACAGTTTAAATTTCTGATTCTTAAACAGTTCTTAATGAGATAAAGTGATCGTAGGCCTACACCACACAATAATTAGTTTTTGAGGTGGTTCTTGACATCGAGTGAAAAAAATGTGTCTAATTGACTTTTCTTTTTTAAAAGTTTGTCTTTTTTTTTTCCTTCTCTTGTTGTACAGTAAACACAAGGTTTTCTCACAGCAGTACAGTGTTTTAACTCATTGTGGCAGGAAGTTTACAGCCTCTGGGTTTGTCCTATTTAGGTGTGTCAGTGATCTATCACTTACACCTGTTTACAGCAAGGAAATGACAGTTAATAGTTACACTTGTATCAGTAATATAAAGTGTGTGTTCTCAGAAATGTTCATAAATCATTTGGTTATGGAAGCCAAACAAAACTTCAAAAGGTAATCAAAAGGTGAGGAACTGGTAATTATGGAATGAAAAAAAATCACTTTATCCTGTCGTTATTGTCAAACATGGACATGGGTGCACACATTTGTACTGTGACATTAAATTTGTCTGTGAGATTATGTATTTTCAGATTATAAACCTGACGCACATTTATTGGTTTACTGACATCCAACTGTTCATGTCAGTGAACCAGCCCCTAATATTTGCATAATGGTAGTAAATGGAAACATCTTATTTTAAATTTTCTTTTGCCAATTTTCAGAGTGTGTGCTAGATTTGAATGGAATTCTACGTTTTAACTTCCATGACTCCCAAGACTTAGCACACCTGATTCTACAGTTCAGATATTGCACCTTAAAAATGTCTTTGTTAAGCCATCTCACAAATTTCTCTCTATTTGTGACACAGGCTTTCTGTTACCTAACCCTGATGATGTGATTTATTTTGTCAGACTTGAACTAAAAGAAGTGTTAAGTATACAGCCCGTGTGAAAATATAGATTATGAGCCATGGAGTCAATTGATTATGATGATTTTTATTAGGTTTCCTTAACAAAACCCTCAAATTGCAACTTAAATCAATTTCCACCCATAGTGCCTCATTTATTCCATAGATTATTTGATTGTATTTCTATGCTGCAAAACATGCACATTATTTTATCTGTGATGCATCTGTTGTACAAATCTGCTTCTTTTCTTTTCCATTTGACATTTTTTTCCCAAAGTCTAGAGGTATAATTAGACCAGAGCCATTGAAAAGGGTTGCCTAGCATTTCATCAATGGTTTGCTTTTTAAAATTTCTTTGTTTCTTCCCCACCTCCAAAGGTAGCAAGGACATCTCTTTTGATAAAGTGATCAAATGATGAGGGTCTCATTTGCCGTGATCACAGGGCCACGCGCTCCCAAGCAAAGTCTAACAAGTTCTTTATTTATTTAATCTTTTTTTGTGTGTGTTTCAGTGTCATCTTCTTCTCCTGTCTGCTCCCTTGTAATCTGATGTGGAGATGCTTGTTATGGCAGATCAAAGACAGCCATCTGTGGTCTGTCAGCCTCCCTCAGACAAAGTGGGAGGTGAGACGAGATGATGTACAACAAGCACCTCACACGGAGAGAGACAGAGAGAGAGAGACAGACAGAGAGAGAGACAGAGAGGGAGAGAGAGGGGGTCAATGAGGGATAGATGTACAAACAGACAAGGACAGAAGAGTGAAAAGAGAGGGTTAAAAAGCAAAAACCAAAGGAACAAGAATGAAAGAAACAGGAAGTACATTGCTCACAGCATATGCTTTACATTGCAATCGGCCATTAAAATGTAAATAATGTGAAAGTGGAAGTTCATTCTTGACACTGGGAACAGTATGTGTGACAAATAATTTTAATTAAAAGGTCCACAGATGGGCTTTTTCAAAACTTTTACCGTCAAAATACTGATGAACTGTTTTTATTCTTGTCTGTCCTCTGTCTGTCCTTGTCTGTTTTCAGCATTGCACCCAGATAATCATGACCTTGGTTCCTTCACAGTCAAATAAAAGTTTTAACACACTACAATGCAAGGTAGCATGGCTGCTCCACCACTACACCTCTCTCAGATCCACGCTGTTGACATTTTCCAACTGCCAGCAACAAAAAAATTCTGATAAACTCAATGAACATTACCAGCTCAGCTCCAGATAGCAGCCAGACAAAGTTAGCAACTAGCCGATGAATACAGTGAAGATTTAGCAGCTAAAGATCCACATAT
Source organism: Toxotes lorentzi (assembly GCA_037833715.1). Classification (NCBI taxonomy): domain Eukaryota; kingdom Metazoa; phylum Chordata; class Actinopteri; family Toxotidae; genus Toxotes; species Toxotes lorentzi. The sequence goes on from JBBMJY010000006.1 coordinate 4,137,961, forward strand.
TTTTTCTCAGGAGTTGATGGAGACCAAAACAGAGCTAAAAGGAGAGTGAAACAAGACTAACATGTTCATGATAACAACTTTATGAGGTTTCCGCACTGTCAAAAATGGCAAAAAATAAAATAAAGAAATAAAAAAATCTCTTGCTTCTCTTGTCATGGAAAAAATATTAATAGTCAGGACACAAAGTTGTATGATGTGAAATTTCAGACACACCCCATTTTAACCTGTATAAAATTAACTCTTGGATTAAACCTTTTCACATTTCTCAAATTCAACACATTCAACTGTTACTTTCAGTGCATGACTTTGCTTTACACTGACACATAATGTCCTTAAAAATCAATTCAGAACATCAAATCTCTTTATTGTTTGGTTATTCTGTGTTTAAATTCATTCTCCTAAAATGAACTGTTAACAGTGATCACAAGGTGAGGAATTCAGTCTGCATGTGATGTGTTTTCAGTCATGATGGTGACTGTCCAGTAAGTGCTTCTCTGATAAGTGCATAGATGTACAAGATGTAGCATGACAAGACAATAGCTGCCTAATGATGAAGGGCGCACATTACATGGAAGAAAACATAGAAATGGACAGGACGGGACACTGTAGGCACGTAATGGTACAAGACCCTCATTACACAGGACAAGACACTGCAGAGGACAGGACATTAAGTGATCGAACCCTATCAAGAGAGATAAAAGAGATGGGAATTACAGAGCTGGGGACAGGGGATGAGGGAGTTTGGGAGAGGACGAAAGAATGAATGAAGGAAGGATGAAATAGGGGGACAACTCCTCTCAGAGAGACCCTATCCCTCAAAGTAATGATGATGTCTTAGTTGGTTAAAAAGCAGTGTTAAATATTGGCCATGTTGAATATCAGGGAGAGCTGGCTCAGAGAGATGGATGGCTTCTTAAGTAACAGCATCCTGATAGATATGTTGGCACAGGAGCCAAGCATGACGTTTACTGTAAGGAGAGGAGGGCGTGAAATATTACAGGGGCAGGGAAAAAGGAAAGAGGGAGAGAGAGAAGGAGGCCGTCAATGTTTCAGAAAGAAAGCCACACACTTACTCTGAATAAAAAGCTAAATTTTATAACATTAAACCGTATTTTACATGAAAAAGTGAACATTTTAGCAAATGGGTGACACAACTCTTGGCAATTTGCAGTAACTGAAAGAGCATTTCCGTATAACCCAAGCTGATATGTCTACATTTGATCTTCTCATTTCTGCCATGATAACAGAGTGCTAAGAGTAACTTCTGCACTCTACAGCCATGATAGTGGCTCTGTGATGCTGTACAAGTATAGTAATGCCATTGGCTAAATCACTGACACCTTTAACATATTCACTAAAGCTAAATTCTTAAAGCGTAGCAGTGTTTGAAAATTATAAAAAATCTCCTGGTAATATCAGTTTGCTCCTGCATCATGCAGAATGAACAGTGTCCTTAAAAATAAATGTAAGAGTCGTCCCATGCTAACCATTTTAGTTTAGCGTGTTAGCATGCAAACATTTGTTCATTAGCACTATGTTCAAAGTACAGCTAAGTCTGATGGAGATGTCATTAGTTTTGCAGGTTTGGTTCGGAGTATTGAACAAATTCCAAGTTTGATGTGATGAGGATGTTAAAGGAAAAGTTAAAGGAATAGTCACCAAAATCAGTAGGAATCATCCTCCTCCATGAATGTCTGTATAAGTTTAATGGCAGTCCATCCAATAGCTGCTGAGATACTTCACTCTGCATGAAAGTGGTGGGCCGACCAGAAGGTCGACACTGCTGTAAAAATGGATGACAGGATGAGCAAACAGTAAAATAGCTGAATGTGGAGTGAGAACTAGTCCTTGTTACCTGTGTCTCTCTCTGTCTAACATCACCTCCAAATTTAGAGTTTCATCTCTGTTTTTCCCAGAATGCAGCATAGGCTAGCAAGGTAAACATATTTTTGATGGAAGTACATTTTTGTTGACACTATGAGCATATCTAAAAAAAAGATGGTTTTCATGACCTGCTATATGCTGACCTGTTTCAAGTCACAGAAAAAAACGCTTGAATCCGGTGAAATGATGTCAAGTGGAAATTCTGTACGATCTGATGTTTAATTTGTATGACAAGAAAATCTGTATTGAATTGAAATTGGACATGCACAAAACGGGAACATGTTGAATTATATTACCACCAAATTTTCTTAAAGAAAAGAACACATGACCCTATAAGACTTGATATTTCTCATTAAGACAGACATGTTCTAAATATCTGAAAGAGAAGGTTTATTGATGATATGTTTCTGAGAAAAAAACAAACAAACCTGAAGCTCGCCTTTGAAAATATGTCCATTTATCATCACCTTTAGACTGCTCTTACCCTCTGAGGGTTATTTTGTCTGATGGGACTGAACCAGCCCACCTCCCCAACCACTCCAATAAGTGTTTTTCAATTACTGCTGTCAGCCCGTAATCATCTCGTGATGAATAGTCTGATATCCAGCCTTTATATTCATCTGCCTTCTTTGTTAGATTGTTTCTAGACAAGGCTGCACTTGTGTGCGTGAGTAGACGGAGAGGTAATGTTTTTTTTTTATTATTATTATTATTTACAAAGTATAGAAGGTGAGATTAAATGAATGGCAAAGTTAATGAAGTTTGCCTTGTTTAATTTTTCATAACACAAACGAATATAAATGCTGCTTTTGTGAACAATTAAACCATCCGCTGTCATTCCTGAGAAGAGGCACAAGATTTTATTTTGATCAAATATTTATGATTATTACTCATCATAGATAATTATTGCAATTTGTTTCTCTTTTCCAGCTCTTTTGGTGCTAACAACAAAAGCTAAAGCACAGGCAAAAGTGGCCTAATATTATCATTAGAAGCATTATGTAAATACAGTATTATGCAGAAAGCATGTAATTGCACCAAACGAATGGCCATACCAAGCAGATAGGGAAAACATTGATTTCATTACTTTTGGGTCATTATAGCAAGAGCAAACTGGTCAAATATTAACACTGGAAATGTTTTGTAAATACAGTAGTGTACACAAAATGGAAATCACTCCCATTTAAATGTTTTTCCAGTACATGAAGAAAACAAAAACAACAAAACTGTTATGAACAACGTGACTGTTGTTATCGTTACAATGCAGCAGAGCTGGCAGGTTTGGAGAAGCTGGTCTGTTTTGAAAGTTCAGGGTGTTCTTCCCACCATTCAGTCCGAGGCCTGACTTAGCGGGCGGGTTGTCCTGGGGCCTCCGGAATCCAGGGGCCCCTGACGTGCTATGTGGGTTTTCTGTCTTCTAGTATGTCAGCTGCTTTTTGCTAATTTAATTTAAATGTTGTTAAGAAATATGTACCATTAAAGCATGATATCATCTGATAATCACAGGGCTTCAGATGCGTCCTGCTTCGATTTCCTGTGTAAAAATTGTTCATAGACTTTTTTTGCTTCCATGTTGCAAATTCATTAATCAGTGTTTTTAATCAAATTACCTTGCAAACATTTGAGGAATGCAGTACTCCAGCAGAAAAGAGAAAAGAAAAATTACACACTGCACAGTGAAGGGGGAGGACAGGGATACCTGAGCAGGTGAATCTGGCCTAGATTCCCTTTGGAGGCACAAAAGACTCATGACAAAAAGCTACCACCTACTAGAAGCACTGAAATGTCGAGGGTTCAGTATGTTTGTCGGCCAATGACTGAGGGCAAAAGCCTCTGTACCTTTTTTGAATGGCCACACTCAAAGGGCTGGGCAAAAAGCCTGTCATTCTAGCCCCTGCTGCCTCATCTCACTCTGCTTCCAAGAACTTTGTGTCTTCAGTTTGTCTTTGTAGTCTTTATGCAATGAATATTACAAATGGAGATAACAGCACACATCTTCTTATCGTCTCGACTTTATAGAATTTATGGCCTTTCACTCGAATGAACACATAAAAAGGAACAGAAGTAGTGCGAGGTTTTGTGACAGCAGAGTTCAGGTGACTGAGGAGAAGTAAATGCTAGTCTGGAATCACAGCTGCAGACAAAATATATAGTTTATAGTATATTTAGTTATAATTTGGCTACTGATGCACAACAGCAACAGCACAATTTGCTACTTATGTGAAGTCTAAAGTAAAGAGATATTGAAATGGAGAACAAGCTGAAGAATGAACTGATTTTCATTACAGTATGACTAAATAGTTCCCACACACAAACACCCATCCATAACCAACACAAACACAACTGGCAATCACGTACAGCCAACATGTAAATACTGTTCTGTCTTTTCTTCTACCAAACTTATATGGTAGAAATGTTCTAAAGTCCTTTCCTAGAAACAATAAAATAAAATCCATGTGCAGACAGAGGAAGGACTCCCTGCCCTCCTCCCTTCTCCTCCCTCCTCTCCCCTCTCTCCGCTCTCCATCTATCACATCCAGCAGGTACCACAGGCCACTGACCAAGCCTGTCCTCCCGTCATTAGCCCTACGTTCTCCCCACACGATCCGTGTGGCTACCCCTGTCTCCTCTCTCCAGCCCGACACCCCATAATAATATCTCTTTCAACCTTCACACCGTGATAAATAGGAGCGTGCAGAACAAAAGGGATGGTGGCAGAGGAGGGAGGAGGGAGAACAGAGGGGTGAAGTGTAGACGAGAATTAGGGATAAAGAAAGAAAAAAGAGGGGAACTCTAATGTGGGTCTTGTGTGTGTTTCTGTTGTGGCATGCTCTGTTAAAATCTGGCATTTACAGGACATAATATGAAAAGTTTTTATTTACAGTCTTTATGTATTAGTTACAGTACATTTTCTTAAAATAAATTTACATTAGTTTTATGAGAAGCATGAAATTAAATCACACTCAAATCATCAAATCATTACTGACAAACCAGAATCATAAATTTCAAAATTATCTTCAGTATTTAAAGCCCAAGTCAAACAGCATAAAAAATTATAGTACTTCTAACTTTCTAACTTGATATTTAGGCAGTGGTTTGGTCAAATGACTCAGGAACAGTGTAATGTAAATACAAATACATACAGTACACAGGGTATCATTGTCTGTTGTTTTCGGAAATATTCTGATGATTAGGTCTCTTTGACCCTTAGCTAGAAATGAATAAATATGGGATTATTTGCTTTTCTAAACCAAAATTAAAATTCTAAAATATAACAGTAAAGCTCTACAACAGGGAGCACTGTATATTTGGGTAAAGTAACTACGTACTTTTACTCAAATCCTGAACTGGAGTCCAGCTCAATTGAAAATTATTGCCATTATTGGCATTTTTTACTGCTTCTCCCCCACTGAATTTCAAAGGAACTATTGTTAATAGTTAATCTGCAGATAAAGATTTTGCATACAATTCATATTATTATCTTATACGATACAATATACGATTACTGTAGACCAACATTGTATTGAAATTAGCTCCACCTTGGCCACCTATTAAAATGTTTCTTACTTGTATACATTAATGCACATTGACAGGTTATGTACTTACATGTTTAAACACATTTCATCTGTATTGCGAATGAGTAATTTTACATTAAGGTAGTAGTAACTTCACCTATGCAAAACAACTTCCACAATTGTGAGGGGTGTAAAAGTGGTTTTAATGACTTTATTGATGTAAATGAGTATCTTAGTAACAACTTCAGTAATAAACACAGGTTTGTGTGAATGTACATGTAAATGAAGAATAACTGATCCATCTTCACCTTTATGTATTTCTCTGTCTTTATCTTTACCATTATGTTTATCTTTGTGCCAATCCAGCTTTCTTTGTGAGCACACTTAATAAAGTGGCATCTTTACTTGTGAGGACTCCAATAACAATAACTCACACAGCTTTAAGGACACCATTTGCCCATGGCAACATACTAATATACATGAAGATCTGAGATAATCCAAAGAATCTGTATAACATGAAGCACATAAGAAATATAATAATAAAATGCAGTTTTAGATCCCAGGATGTGGACTCAACTGCAAGTTTCTCAGGTCTCTTATCTCCTCCACTGTCTACCAATGTCTTTGTCTTTTTCATTCATTCAATAGTGCAAATAATAGTAATAAAAAAATAAATCAACCTCCCTCAGACAAAAAGGGGGAGATGAAATCATTATGCAGAGTCCCCTGAGACATGTTTTGAGTTTGATGTTTAAGTCATAATTAAAAAGTCTCTCTCCTCTCCTCTGTCTCAATCCCTGCTCTCATAATATTTGTATGATTTATTAGCACAGCCACAAATTACAGCTTTTTTTCCCCTCTGTATGAGATATGTACAATATTACATTTTAGTGGTTAAGCAGATTGTTGCTTGTGTGTGTGTGTGTGTGTGTGTGTGTGTGTGTGTGTGTGTGTGTGTGTGTGTGTGTGTGTGTGTGTTTGTAAAAGGCCTGTGCTCCGTTTCTGTACTAGCTTTGATCAGTGTTGTGCTGTTTTCATGTCCAGTGAAGGACTGTGGATGTGAACTAGTTGTCACATCTTTATCCCCTGCTGAGATGAATCCTACTGGTTATCGGTGGGGAGCTGGGTGACTGTGACTAACTAGGTGTGTGTGTTTCTGTAACTGTCTGTGTGAACTGTGTGCATTGCCAGGTTACTTTTAATATCAGTTTGAATTGGACTGTGAGTCACGTGTGAGTAAAACAAAATGTCATGTCATGTCAGAAGAGGAAAGGTTCTTAATTAATTTTTTCCTCTTTTGTATGTGACACTCAACAGTGTAGAACTTGCTCTCGACTTCCTCTCCCATCTTTCCATTTCCTCCATCAAAAAATCCCTCCATCTTTTCCTCTGTCCTTCCTTCCATTTATCCATCCATCCTTGCTGCCCTCCGTCTCTTCCCAACTTGATTTAAGAGTTGCCTTCATGTCTTTGACATATCGGTATTTCTATCAGAGCAGATTAGAATTGTGTGTGTGTGTGTGTGTGTGTGTGTGTGTGTGTGTGTGTGTGTGTGCGTGTGTGAGAAAGAGAGAGGGGAGAGAGAGATATCAATGATGATTCAAATATAATCTTCATGGATATAATCATCATGGATATATATATAATGTATTGCTGCCTTCTATCTCTAACCGTACTGTTCAGTCTCAGAGATTAATGTGTGTATGTGTGTGCGCGTCTCTACTGTGCATATGCGTAGAATTGCGTGGCTACACATTCCAGCCCAGACAGTAATATCTGCCACGCATACATTATCCATCCTCCCTATTATCCAGAAATCACAGGCAGAAGAATTAGAGTGCGGTTCCTCTCAGTCTTGTCGGTGTTTCTGAGCAGGCTGGACTGTGGTGCCCTCCCCCACAGTCAGAGGTTAAGATAGCAATCAGGACAGGACCGCAGATGGAGGCAGACATTTTAATATTATTTTAATATTCACAGCGGCTGGTAATTGTTAAAGGACAGTCCGGTCCTCACTGCTCTCCTTCAGAGTGCTGGTAATTGCGCCAAAGGCTAAAAAGCACGCAGACTAGAGAGTGGTGAGCACGCAGGGGAAGGAGAGGAAACAAAGATGGTGAAGTGGCTTGTGGAAAGTCAGACCAATGGGATGACGTAGCTGGAGCAAACAGTTGTTATGTTAACTGCTCTTATTTACTCTGATGAGTGTGTGTTGGTTCAGAAAAAACTCCTAATTCACGGTTTGTTCTCACAGGACACCTGGAAAAAGTTTTTTTTTTGCTATATTCACGTCTGATATGATCATATGTTATTCTAATCACCTTTTTTCCCATGTAAAAGCGTGTTACACTCATACTATTAAAAAATATATGTTTACCTTTTTTGGTACCTTGTAATTCAGTTTTAGACAGATATCAACACGGTGTGAAGAAATGCAGCCCATTCATTCTAATGATACCACTGTGTTTGCACAGTGGTATCATTACACTGTGTTCTGACAAATAAATGCAGAAAAAGTTCAACCTGACTCAGCTTTGGAAACTAGACACTAAGACATTACCTGGCAACACACACTGCACTGCCCAATCAAATACATGCAATCACCTTCACCCTAATATGATGAAGGTGAATGAACTTTTAATGGAATTTAACTGGGAAAGTTTTCTCTGAGGAAAACAATTCGACAATTCGGCATGGTTACAAACCAGTAGAAGTGATTCAGAAAATAAAATGAGTGAATGAGTGAAAACTGTGAATGGTTAAAGCACTTTGCTGATCCTGTTTTGTTTTTTGTTAGGAGTTTGGGATGTGAATGAGTTTGAGCGGAACACAGAGAAGGGATGTAAAATGAAGCCATACATTTTATTTTACTTGAAACATGTTAAATTATGAAATCAGATGTGAAACCTGATCGTCAAGTGCAGTGAAAGGACAGAACACAACTCTGATTCAAGTCATTTCCCCGTCTCAGAGCCCTGTATCAGAGTCACAGCATCTGAAGTGGCTGAATGAAACAGGGCCTGCTGGAAAATAAAGGGAGTTGACACCAAAATAGCCTGGCTGCTCTGCATGCTCCTTGCTGTTATGCATCAATCTATCAGCCAACCTTATTACTATTCAGATTACACACACTACACACACACACTATTCAGATTAGAGGCTGAGGTGTATGGGACGTTGAGGGGCACAGCGGAGACATGAGTGACCTTTTCAATCGTTGCTGGACACTTTGAGTTGGCAGTGAATCCATCTCAGCGAACTGGTGTGATAGGCGATTTCTTGAGGCCTGTCAAATGCTTTTCAGATCTACTACCAGGCTATTGTAATGTATGCACATTACATTTGTTCACCTGTGTACTGCCGCACTCTCCCTTTCTACTGGGGCCGCTGACTGCAAATATTTTTCGCTGGTGTTCAATCAGAAAAATCAAAGTTCAGGTAATACAGTTTTATCTAAATGAAAATCTGTGTTGTTGGACTCTAGACAGGAGCAGTTTGCAGGGCGTGATTGTAAACCTCAATACTGTATGGGGTTTGTCAGTTTATCCCTGAGACAAATGTGCAGGAGGGAGCTACAGCACAGAGAAAGAAAGAGAGAGAGGTCTCTGTAGAAGCAGAGAATTGGACTCACTTTGAATTATTCTCCCTGTTCCCACAGATGATGCATTTGATGTAGATGTGCAGCAGCTGTTGAAGATGCCACAGCTCTGGAGAAGCTTGGATAACCCCTCTGTTCTCCAAAGTTTTGTCAAGAAGCAGAGACCTACTGTACAGCTCTGGTGAGTTGCCTGCTTTCCAAATCACAGTAACGTTTGAGGCTGTTAAGTAACCAAAACCCAAACTTGATTAACTCTGAATCTGTTACACAAAAACACTAGCCTGGTCCCAGACCTCTGAATCACTGAATAAATCTAATGTTGTGCTCTGTGACAGCTCTTTCCTCTGGTTGGAAAAATACTCAACCAAATCAGAGTTTTATAGGAGAGATTGAGAATCACTGACTATCATCTTATAACCACAGAAAATAGCAACGGAAAATTGGATACAATATATTGATATTCTCGTATCTACTGGGCACATGCATTTCAGACCCTTGGGATAAATTCAGAAAGAAACAATGTACATGAATGTTGCTCTTTTAGCTGCAAGGAAATGTATAACACTTAGCTGGAGATCTGATTACCCACCTACAAAACCTACCTGGTTAAACGAAATCAAGTTACATCCCACCTCACACAATTATTATAACATTAAATGTAAAACAGAGGATTATTTTAAAAAATTGGCTCAAGCATATAAAATTCCCAGTCAAAAAGCTGCTGCTTTGAACAGTATCTGATTTGTGCTTTGCGGTAAATAATGCACCTTGGTGTGTATAGACTATATCTGTGTTGTTCAAAGATTCTAGCCTTTCTCTTTCATTCTTCTTTCTTTTTTTTGTGTATTGAACGGGACAATATTGTGCTGGGATAATTGTCTGCCACAGAGGGAATTTGAGAAAGGCAGGGGATGTCATTTGTTTTCTGAAAAACTTTATTATTAAGAATTTATTTTTAAAAAGGAGAAAAAAGTGGCATAAAAATGTTGCCAAACTTGTGTGAAATTGACGCTGTATACAGGTTGTTGTAAATTGACTCGCAGAAATAACAACACTGAAATCAACATATTTCTTAGTTGTGAAAAGCTGCTACTAGCAACCACTCCTGCAGCTTCTGCATTGTCTAAAAATTACATCAGCAGGGCTTATATGTCACTTTCTACTGATTGGTTAGGGTAAAATAAAATGCCAGTTAACCCTGATGACCAGGAAAATAGAGCCATGTAAGTTACAAACATGTGTTAATGCCACGTAAGCAAACAATAATCATTTTGAGGAAAGTGAGTGCTGCTGATTGATAGAACGACTGGCTTGAATTTGCCCTCTGATGAGTGCAACTAGGGGAAACAATACTTACACACACAGTTTTCAGTCTGAGTTGTGTCATTTAATGTCTCAGTGTCTATCTGCAACTTGATGATGTGGCAGCAAGAGGCAAATTGTTTTTGTGACAGCTGATGCAAAATACTGCAACTGAGTACCTCGGATAGTCACCAGAATCTTCCAAGATACTAATTCATGAGGTGCAAAGGGTGCGGATGGATGTGATTTGCACCAGTAATGTCCCACAAGTGACAACTGCTGTTGTTGTTAATGGTGAAATTTACTTACTGCTGAGTTAGTTCACATGAAAGTTATGTCCCTGTAGGAAAATCATATTTAGAGTAATCTCCTGCTTGATATATGTGTGTTTTTCTCCCTGTTGACTTTTCTTACTTCTTAAATCAGTAGTACTTCTCAAAAATCACACACAACCAAGTGCCGTATACACACTCACTGAAGTGACAGCAGGCACATGCAGAAACACACACATACGCACACACAATACAATTGCGAGTTCCCTAATGGTGGCTGGTGCCCTGTCATGCATTTCAAGCCACGGTGCTGGTTAATTATCCACACCATTAATTTATTGCTTTTGTATATTTGTTGCTTATTAGCCCTCCAGTGAGAGAAGGAACTCTCATGTGCACTCACACTCCAGCTCCCTGTCTCTCACAGACACACATCACAGAGATAGAAGTGTGTGTAGAGTTTAATTGCAGTGTAATCGGCTCCTGTAGGGACCAAGGACACAGGGAGGCCCATAAAAAGAAATGCATGAATACATACCCACACATCAGCAACCACACTACATGCTATAGGCTACGTGTAGTATAGTGTACTGTATGTACCCCATTGTTAACACCACCACTGTAAAAATACATTGAAGGTGGACAGTCAAAAAAAAAAGTAGAAAGTCTTCTGACAAATGAAAGTAGTCAATCTCAACATTCAAATGTCTTTATTATAAATATTTTCATTTTCAGATAGATCACATAGTTGCAGCAGAAACACAATAACCTTTCTTTTCACATTGATATAAAATACAAGTGAAACTCAATCTGCTCCTTCTGCAAAAATCTGGATATTTGTCCTGCAAAAAATTGTTAGTAAATAGAATAGTAAATAATTCTTTCCTCAGGAACGGAACAAAGTTGAGAACTAATCCACAGGGAATCTACTGTGCAGTTCAGTGACAACCTTTTTAGCCTTTTTAACATTTCACTTTATTTTTATTCTATCTGTGGGTTTTGACTGACTCTCATGTTATCTCTTCATTCAGTCTGTACTAAAATAATAAGGCAATTTTGTGATGCTGTAATAACCTTACTTTTCGCTTATGGTGCTTTCTGTCTCTTTTTCTTTTTATTCTCAATTTTTATTTCCATGTGGTTCCTTCCTGTAACAGACCAAACACACACTATTAAAATCCTACCCCTTGGTACCAAATAATAACCTCCAGTAAAAGCCTACACCAGACACACACACAGAAAAGTCACCAGACACCTACACAAAGACAAGGGAGGGAGCTCGAGCGGCAGATAACTTAATAGAGGGATCGGACGAGGACTAAAAAGGAAGAGTGAAATCATTAGGATGCAAATGAGAGGGAACGATTAGCATGTGTGTGAGAGATTGAAAGAGATACTGTATGAAAGGCGGAGGAATAGATTGAGTCGTCTCTGCTTTCACTGGGGTTTTCACACTGAAAGCAACAACTGTCACATGTTCGCTGTCAGAGATCCAGGTGACGGGTGCAATTAATTTTACAGTGATGACTATTTTACCAGCTACAGGAATTTGTTTTACAATGCCGTGACTCATCACACTGTCCAAACAATTTCGTGCAGCATTTTATCAAAGACGTGGCGTGTATCGAGCTTCTGCAGTCGATTTTCTCTGAACTGCAACACACGATGTGCAAGTTTACTGGGTTTTTAAAAAAACATAACTTAGAAGGTAGTTTACAGTTTAATTTATGGTATACTCTTCTGTTTTTAGGTTTTACTAAATCATCATAGTATAATATATAAAATATGTGAAGATGCATATCAACTTCCATGTGTCGAAGGTGAAGCTTAAAGCTTTCTGATAAAGAACAACTTATAGTGACCAAAGAAGTTTACAGAGACTTTTAAAATTAAACAATGAAATAATTGGAATGGAAAATAGTTTATCAAACGATAAAATCTAAGTTTGTTTAAAAGAATATGACTTAAAAGCATCTTTAAAAAGGTGAGGGGTGAACTGTTCCACAAATCGGCAACAACTGAATCTGTCCCCCTACTTTCTGATTTTAATTGAGAATTTGATAGCACTGATCGATCAGTAGATCTGGAGGTTTTCTGATCAGGGAGATCAGACTATTAATAAACAGAAGACAGAGACAATTTATTTTGTGTGAATTTAGGGAACACAGGTAAATGCCAACTGGACTATTGCCATCTAAGTATAACTTGTCAGCCATAGTGAGTATGAGTGTTTTTGTATGTGAGCGTATAAGTAAGACAAACTCTAAATGTTTGACCCTGCTGTGTTTTTATGTATCTTATAAATTAGGCCACTGTCCTCTTTTCCACACTTAAAAAATGTTTTTTTCCTTTCTCTTTGTCTTTGCCTTTCACCTGTTTTTCCCTCACGTTCCTCCTGTTTTCTCCACCAAACCAAATGAGGTGAGAGGGTTCGCACCACTCTGTTAGCTGCTGTCTTAGCCGCTGAGTCTCTTCATAAAACAGAAATATGTAGTGGCTCGGGCCAAAGCCGCCACCAAATAAAATCCAGCCAAGTGTCTTCCAGGGAACCCATCCATTCACATCATAAAAATGGCTCTTTATTTGTGTTTTCAGTCCGTCAGTCTGTTCTTGGCCATATTGCTCATCTTAGGCACTGGGATATCGCTCCTGTCCATAAATCCCCCTCTCATCTCTCTCTCTCTTTTTTTTCCTCCTTAACTCTCTCTCGTCGTCTCTGTGAGTGTTTCATGGTGCATCATGTGAGATTTATTTCCAAATATACTGTTACGAAATGTACTGTGTGTCTTCTTGTTTTGAGGAGGGATTTACTCCCCGTTAAGAAGAGTTATGTACACTGAGGCGTTTTACACCCTGACTCTTGGTAACAGGGTGTTCTGACATATTTCACCTGGGCCTTCGCCTAATCCACATATCAATCCACAGCCTGCTATAGAAACACTTTTCCACACATTTACAGGAGGAGAACGAGGTCTCATGGGGTATTTGACAACAATGTTTTTACCTCTGAGGTTGTCTTTTGTTTTTACTTATAAATAATTAAAAAAAAATCACTGAGAAATGTTAAAAGTAATTGTGGAAGTTGAATAGAATTGAATTAGATTTTAGTTTTTGCGCTGGTATTGTATTTACCCTTATTTATGAGCATCATAGTTGAACAGTTGTTACAATTCATATATTTAACATGAGACTTCCCATGAGAACCCTGTCTCCTAAAAATCACACTTCTAATTTTATATTTACATACAAATAAACTGCAACAGCAAAGTTTTGTAACTGCCACCAGATCCTGTTTTCTATTAACACAATGAGGATATCATTAATTTAATGTTGAAACGGAACATCTCAGAATACTTTGTTTATGACTCTTACAGCACTGGGTTAAGTTTAGGGAAAGATCGTGATCTGGTTTCACAATGTATTTATTTACATTTCACCAAAACGACAGTCTTCCTCTGACCAAATCACTTCTGTTACTTAAACCTGACTCTGTGGTTGTCTTCAGGTGCAATGAATTTCCAAAAACAAATACACTGGATAGAAACATTTTCCATTAACATAATAGAAAATGGACTGGAGGTGATGCAGAAGAAAAAAAAGCCAGAGTATGAGTTCAGTGTCACTGTGTCAAATGACAGTGTTGACTCTCTTCTTTAGTCTTCTTTATAAAACCAACGTGTCGTCTTGGCCTGTGGTGTGTTTGGTGGGGCTATAAATAGATTCACAAGTACTTCCTCAGCTGGAGGAAGAATTGGTCATTTGTTATAGAATGGCTGTTCAAGGCATGCTTTCATATTTACATCACACATTGCAGAGAATAAGAGGAAATTGTTGTACTATTCTACATACACTCACTCACACATACAGTGCCACTGTCCATGACCTTTTGTATTTTGCTGTTCAGAGAGTAGAATCCACACATTACAGACAGGGTGACTTCTGGGGTTGTTTTCTCAAGGCCTGAGGCCACAAATACACATAGAAATATGCCCCTGCAGCCCCTCTCATATATGTGCTGTGCTATATTGCTTTTGTCTTTTAACTGAACGGCTATAGATGTTATGAGCAAAAGGAAAAAAGAGAAAAAGAACCCAAGTAATGACACTTCACTTTAATTCTGTGATTATACAACTAAGAAACAAGGCAGTCCTGTCCTGTCTCCCAATCTTAACTTTCTCTTCCTTATCTTCCTCCTCATCTGTTCTCCGATCTGTGTTCGAATACTCCAGACACTACATATGTTATTTCATGTAATTTCAAACCATTTAAACGAGAGCGATTTGACCACGCCGATGAGCTGATTCCTGTTAACTTATCCTAAAAGCAAGGGCTCAGTTCGAGATGAAATGGTTTTCTAAGATGGATCATTTTGGCTGTGTTCCTCTCTGTAGTTTCATAGTCTTCTCTCCTTTTTTTCTCCCATCTCTCCGTCCCTCTCTCTCCCTCTCTCTCTCTCCTCAGGCTGTGTATCAGGGCTCTATGTTAATGACAGTTGACAGATAGTTGAAGGGCACGGGCTGCTCCCTGTCAGCCCTGTTTTGGACTCATAATTATTTCACCAGTGTCATGTCACTGTCACCCTTGCCTGCTTAACACTGTCACACACACACACACACGCACACATACCCCCCCTCTCACACCCCAGCCCCTCGCCTCTCCCCACCCCAGCCGCCCTGCCTGCTGAGCCTTGAGGAAAGAGAGAGAGTGTGAGTGTGTGCGCGTCTGGCTGTCACTCGACCTCAGCGCTGGCCGTTTCCCTGCCAAGACAAGCATCGCTGCCACACGGCAACCGTCGCTCTGCGTGCTCGTCTCCGTGGTAACAAACCAGAACCACAGCCTTGTGGCAGTGTGTTGGCGTGAAGGAAGGTGACTTCCCAACTGGATACCAAAATAATGTTTGGGAAATATGTTCTACAACTGGCAACAGATGTGCTGAGGTCTGCACGAGAGGGAATTCAGGAGGAATGTGAGCAGCCTGGCTGTTTTTATCAAAGTTACTTTGAGTGACAATAAAGGTGATTAGTGCACAAAACATGCTCGGAGGAAAATGTTTACTTTAAAACTATCAAAACAGGAAAAGCAATTGACAGTCTCCCCTGTCACTGTCATTTAAAACTGCCATACAGTATCAGTTTAACCCTTGTGTTTTGTTGACATCGGGCCCACAGACATACTGCTTCGTGTTTGCGCCACATATTTTGTGAGCCGGTTGTCATATGCCTTTTACTCTAAGTGGCTGCTGTCTAGCTGAGCTACCATAAAGGCCTGGTTGATGGAGTGCTGCTGACATGGTCGTGCTTCCAGCAGGTTCTCCCATCTCTGAAGAGTACCTCTGAAGCTCTGTTAGAACGACAGTTCTTTGTTATCTTTGTTACCTTTGCTCCCTGATCAAGGTCCTTCTTGCCATCAGTTTGGTTAGATGGCCAACTCCAGGAAGAGTCTTGGTGGTTCCAAACTTCTTCCATTTCACAATTATTGAGGGCTCTGTGCTCCTACTGTGCTCCTAGGAACACTCAAAACGTTGGAAGTGGTTTTTTACCCCTGCCTTGATCCATACCTCTACAAAGAGCTCCTTGGTTTTTGTTCTGACATGCAGTGTAAATTGTGGGACCTTATATATACAGGTGTGTGTCTGTCTAAACTATATCCAATTCAGTTTGTCACAGAGCGACTCAAATTCAGTTCTAGACACTTCTCACAGATAATTAAAGCAAAGAGAATCCACCTGACCACAGCAAAGGGTCTGAACATTTGTGTAAATCAGAGATCAGTTTTCAGTTTTTGATTTTTAATGAATTGGGGGAAAAAAAAAGAGAAAACATGTTTTCACTTTATCATTATAGATTCCTGAGTGTAGATTGATGGGCAAAAATTGAAATTTTATCCATTTAAAATTAAATCTAAACCAGCATAAAATGTACAAAAATGAAGGAGTACTTTCTGAATGCACTGCCTGTGGCTTCACACTCGGAAAAGTGACCCAACACTTGACTAGCAACACCACACTAATACTGCATAGTTCCTCCCTTTGCTCTGAGAACAGCCTCAGTTCTTCGTGGCATTGATTCCACAAGATGTTGGAAACTTTCCTTTGAGAATCTATTTTTGTCTCTTCACTGGATTTTAGCCACATGCTTCATGTGTGTCGTGATTTCCATTGCACTATGCTGCATTTTGTTTTTGTCGATACTCCAACTTTTCCATCTCAGCCAAACGTACAAACAGTTTGGAGATATTTTAAGCGTTTTTTTTTTCTGAATGTCTGGTGTTTCCCCACAAACTAAAAATGCACTTAAAACTAGTGAATGGAAACACACTTAATGACATATCTCATCTATCTTAATATTTAATCTGAACAGAGAAAGCACAGCTACAACTTTCCTGGCAGCCTTCAGTGAAATGGACAGTTAACAGTGCCTCTAGTAAACTGAAATAGATCAGTAATGAGAAACTAATGAGAAACTAATGTATGGCTTCAGAACCTTTGAATAGTAACAACAACCATGAAAAAAACATGAAAATGTGGCTAGAGTAAATTTGTCAGAAAGAGAAAGGGAAGGGTGAGAACACAGACAAGAAGACAGGATGCCTGGGTGATGGACACAGAAACGTCTGAGGTGACGAAGCAAGAACGACTGAAAAGCAGAACAGCATAAAGGAGAGGGAGCAAGATAGATAAATAGAAAGCTAGAGAGAGAGCAAGAGAGAAAAGGGAGGCAATCAATGATTTAAACAATAATGCAGCCCTCTGTATTCACTGTCACACTCTCACTCTCAGCTGCCATCAGGATTGTCTGTCAGACACACACGAGTCCTGACTCTCCATCTGCCTCATGCTCTGTCTTGAAACTGGAAGGTGGATTCACCTTCCTCTTCCTCCACTTCCCCCACTCCACTTTCTATCCCTCTCCCCTTTCCGTCCCTCCTCTTGTGTTTCTGTCTCTCAGACTTTGTTACTTACACCATCATGTCACGATCAAGTCGCTCCTGCTTAATCTACTGTGCCTTCTTCCCTTTCTCTCCTCTCTGTCTGTTTTCCCAGTTTAAGTATGTCTACATTCTTACATGTACTGCTACCAACAAACACACTCTCTCTTCCTCACACACTCTTCTGTACTTATCTCTCAGGGCATTTCCATATTTAAACATTTTTGATTGGTGTGTGCAATTAAAAAATAAAAAAGGAAGGGAGTATTTAAAGATCGCCACACACTCGTTCTGTGTGTACAGCAGCCACTATAAGAAACACTGGAAACACCTGCAATTCATTCCCTCACTCCTCCCTCAGTCTTTGCCTCTCTCCCACTTACAGCCTTCTGTTTAAATTAAGGTGGGCTGACAAACAAATTAAATCTGTCACATCCTGTTTACATGAAGCAGACAGGAAGTCAATATCATCAGCCATGTTGGTTAGCTGGAGTTCTAATCACACCTCAATACCATGGCAACGGAGATGAGGGTGAGGGACCGAAGAGGCCACACAGGCTTATACACCCTCACATCTGTTGGCCTACTCTCTGCTGTGCAGGTTTATTGTAATTCTAATTAACACAAATTTCTTATTTTTTTCTTGTCAGGAGTCACATGCATTAGCCTGATATTCTCATAAATTACCGTTATATTGCACTACTATGCCAGATGATACAGAACAAAAATATTTAACATATTACCACATACACAAAGTTTGACATTTGATGGTATGAGACAACAGTCACCGTAAAGATGAAAATGATGCCACATAACAAAACTAAAAATTCACAAAAAGAAGGAAAAAATATCAAATTAATAAAGCCACTGTTAGGTAAATGATTTCTACAGTCACACTAGCAGCTCAGTGATGATGCATGAGATAGTAGCCGTATGCTATCACAATAGTATTGCTAACATGCTAATGTTTAGCAGGCATAATGTTTACCATGTTTCCCATCTTAGTTTAGTGATGTACTGTATTACGCTAATTGGCCCCGAAAAACAAAGTACAGCCCTGCTAAATCTAGGGCCACACCGCTAGTGTAGCTTAAAACAACTCAGCAAATAAGTATCACTGGTTTTCAGATATTGTAAATATCATATTCCATGTGTAAAGTCATTTTTCATGTATGAAAGGGCCAAATGCCAGGTGTCTGGCATTTATACTAAATAGAGCTGAATCATGTCAGACCTTTAAACTTCGGGCCCTGTTTCAAGAAAACATCACATACAGAGTGGCATGAAGTCACAAAACGCACAGGAAAAAACCACACACACATAGCAAATCATTCAGTCATGCCCATGCCCAGACACACACACACACACACACACACACACACACACAGAAGAGACCAGAGGTCACCGTAGTCTTCGTGTCTTTAGCCTGTGTTTGTCAAATCAATGCAGACCTTCTCTTTCCCCCACACAGTCTCCCTGTCTCTCTGCGTCACTCACACTCACACACACATACTGAGAAAGACATACACTGGCTGCTGTGTTCTACTCCGTGTAGAGACATATAACTAATCTCAAAGACATCAGTCTCAGTCATATGCTGGAGGCAGTGTGTGTAGGTGTGCATTTTTGCACATGTGTGTATTTGTCTGTGAAGGTCAAGGGTCAGAGGTCAGGGCACCTGCAGGGCAGAGTTTGACCCTGCCACCCCCTAAATACACAGGTTTCACACCACAATCTTCCCTGTAGTAAATTTGTGGCTGTAAAGATTCAAAAAGAAGAGAGAAAATGGGATGATAAAAAAAGGTGGAACTGCAGAACAAAGAGAACATTTTACGACAGTCTGACTTATCTTTAAGGAACATATTTATCCCAACATACAAAATTCTATAAATTCCATTCACTTTTTTTTTTTTGCAAAACTGACTCACTTGTTCATGCAGGCTGTGATAATAGGGTGCTGTTGTGGATCCCTGATTGGTCACCATTGAAATCCATGTTTTTTTTTTGTTTTCTTTTCACAAACAGCAATAGTTTTACATTCTCTCTATCCAGCCACACTTACAGTACATATCCAATTATTTCATCTCTCCTGCACTTCTTCCTTTCTTCTTGCCCTCAGGTTAAGTCATGTTTACTCATTTGACCCTGCTGGTCTGCTGTTTAAAAATGCATGAACAATAAATAAGGATGCTGCCTCTCTCTCTCTCTGTAACTTGCTCTCTCTCTCTCCATTCACCCATCCATCCATCCATCTGCTCATGTTTTCATGTTTGTGCAGAGCTCATTCAGCCTCTTAAAGGAAATGGAAATCCTCCGTAGTCACCCTGCAGTCTCTGAGGTGACTAACTGATATCCTCTCGGTCAACATTTACAATTCTTTGGCTACAAGGTACGAACCTTGGACTCCATGTCCCAAAGGACACTGGGGCTGATGTTTTTTAAAGGGGTCTGGTTGACTCCTAGGACCTTGAAGATGAGGCTCTTTAAGGATCTAGATACCCCATAAAGCATGGGGTACGTCCCCTATGTGAAGCACTTAACTAGAACTACATATTCCAGAGGGCCACAGTGCTACAGGACAGAACAGTCATGCTTTTTTAAAATTGCATGCCATGGATGCTGCAGACTCGTGTTGCGTGATGTCACATGGTTGGTATCAGTATAGGTGATATTTGATCATTATGATTTACGTTACAGAATTGTAGTGCAGACAAACAATTCCCACTGACTTGCAATTATCTTTCCAATATTTTACTGTTGTGACTCCCAGTCCAACATTTGGATCATTTGTATGTGGAAAAGGCTTAAAATACTTTACACTATGCATCTTTTTCCTTTTCTGTCAACCCTCACAAAGATTTCTTTTTTTGCCTTCAAAAATCAGGTAACATCAGGTTTTTCTCCCATGGATAATGAGGGCAACTTCTGCTCCTGTCCAATGTCATCCTTTAGCTCAACACACTTGTCATGATGGCAGCACATCCAAAAATCACCTTTCTCCTGGCTGTGGACACTAACCAGGGACATTCAACATTG
Source organism: Toxotes lorentzi (assembly GCA_037833715.1). Lineage (NCBI taxonomy): Eukaryota > Metazoa > Chordata > Actinopteri > Toxotidae > Toxotes > Toxotes lorentzi. The sequence continues at coordinate 4,158,489 of JBBMJY010000006.1, forward strand.
ACCTGCGAGGCTAAAATTATAGGCTAAATGGAGAAGACCTCAGTGGGAGAAGTGAGATGATGTCAAGTACAAAAAAAAAAAAAAAAATCCAGCTCTGAGTAAGTTTTACCAGTATTAAATCTCTGTGGTTTCAGTATTCATTATACATATAATAAATGGTGAGGTGTCTTGTCAACAGTTTTATGGTTTTTGTGTCTTGTAATGGTTACCACTGTTTGCCTCTGGGAAAATAATTGGCAGTAAATGGCAGGATATACTCCAAAATGGGTAAAGGCAAAGGCAGTAGGGTGGACAGTGATTCTGTTTGCATAGGTGAACAAGTTTACATGTGTAGTCAGGACGTATGGTTCATGCATTTTTGGTTGCACATGGATGGCTGCACAGATTTACTCACAGACATGCACAGAAAACAAAATTAAAGGTAACCCTGTTGTGCAAAGCCTCGTGTTTAATGACAGATTGCATCTTGTACAATCTTGCTCCATGCTCCAGTTTAACCAGTTTATATTCCCTTCTCTTCAAAAGATCCTATTGGTGGCCCTAAATTCCAGTGTTGGTGATGAGAATTGTAATCTGCAGAGAGAGACAGTGAGACAGAGAGAACGAGAGAGATGCCTATTTGGGGCAGTCAACTGTTTTACAGACGTCTCTTTTTTAATGGTGATCTGTGAACAAAATGCTTTTTGTGCCACAGCTACAATTTCCTTTGCACTACTGCAAGTGCCCACTGGTTAAAATTATCTGCAAGCTTAAATGGCACCACAGTATCCAGCTCTCCAAATAAATCCACAATCTGATTTTATACATTTGTGTGAAAGAGACTGTCCTCCCATAAAGAATGACCCCATAGGTTGTTTGAGTAAGCAGCTTATTTCGACCCGTAATTGTGTTCATGTAACAAAGTCTTCTAGTTGCCAAGGAAGAAGTCAGGTTATAGAGCCACAAAGTCCTGGTAAGGAGGTGGTCAGGGCCAATGAATGGGTCGACACAGGAGACTGCTGTGTGTTTCCCATTTAAAGCCAACAGTTAACTTTGTTTCTTTTAAACATCTTTTGCTTCATTTAAACAACTGTTCCATAATTTAAACAGCATGTTTATCATTTTAATCATGACAATGAAGATTTCTTAACCTTATTGAATTACTGTAACCCAAACCACGATCTGTCTCTAAACCTAACCAAGTTGTTTTTTTTTTTTTTTTTGTGCGTAAACCTAACCAAACATTTCAGCTGAGATGTTTAACAGTTTATCTGTAGCAGATAAGAAAAAGGCAAATAACATAAGAAAGAAGGCAGTGAGGGATTGACATTGCTTGTAAAATTTGTTTACAGGGTGCATCACTGTGTGTCCTACATTACCTCCCTTAATGCTAATAATCCTTTGCAAAACAAAATTCATTAGGCAAGCTGCATGAAATACGTGAATTAAAAGCAAATAATCTCAGATGTGCTTTGAGTTTGTTTCAATGTCACATTCAGAGATACATCTGCATCATTAAACAGACGTCTGAGTACGTAACTCTGGTACAACAGAAGACGAATAGAAAAAAACAGACCAGCAAGGACAAACGTTTTAAAACAGCAGGAAAGCCATCAATCTTTCCCCAGATCAATTTCCTAAAGGCCAGGGGATCAGGAATAAAGCCAGAATGAGGTTAATCTGTGGAAATTATTTTGTTATTAATAATAATTTCTTAAATATCTAACAGCCAGGAAAGACGAACTGTAACGCTAATCAAAGCTGATGGGAGAGTCTGTCTTTGCGCATCAGGAAATTTCCACTCCTTGATTGCTTTAAGTGGTGTATGGATTTAGTTCCTATGTATTATTCCTATGAAATGTATTAATCCCAGTGTGTTGCAATTAAACACAGCAGAATTCTTTTCTTGTAATAGTTCGAAATGTTAACCACTTCTAAATCACTTTAATAGAAGTTTTACACATAAACAGTTACATTCAGTGCAATTAGTCATTGGTAAGTCAACAGTTTTCATTATGAAGTAAATGCACTCTGATTCAGTTTAACTGCTGTGTTGCTCATAAATAGTCACAATATTATGTTGTTAATAGATTCAATAGTCTGACTGTGTGTGTGTGTATGTGTATGTGTGGCATAATGAAGTAGCAAAAAGCTGCCTTCATCCCAAGACCCCTGAAACAAGCAATTATGGCTAATTTGTCCTTTTAAAAAAGACATGGGGAAGCCATTTGTCCTTAAACACATACACACGCACACACACAAGCACAATGAGAGAATATTCATGTCTCTTCCTCCCCCTCTACAAACACTTAGGAGCTAATTATTGTTATTAGCATCATGGTTGAAATCCCCCCACAAGGACATGTCAGCACACTTCAACATCTGCACACTTCTGTTCTTTCATCAAAGGAACGAGAGAGACGAGAGAAGAGGAGGGAAGAAGTGACACATAAAAATGTCCTGAGATCACCTTGAAAGGGCCTAATCAAAATGGTCTACACTTCCAAGTCATTTTATTTCACACACAATGACACCTTTTCACTACAGCAGTAATTGCCTCTTGCAAAATATTGGCCTAATATATACATGAATATTGATTTAGCCATAAGCACAACCATTCCCATTATAGACAATGTTGCTCTGATTTTACTATTATTTCAATCACAAGTCCATTATGGAAAAACACGTTCAGTACAATGACAGTATATTAACTATAAAACATGAATTAGACCATGATTCGTATTCAAGATGAAAACTATAAACATGGGTGAAGATCAATAAACTGTGGATTGACTTCAATATAGTTCATGTCAATGGAGCAGCAGGAATAAATAAAGCATATTTGGCCACAATGTGACTCCTCCATCCTCACTGATTCACCAGCTAATGTTCAGTTCAGTTTGGTTTTGGCAACTTCATCCATCCATTCAGCCATCCATCCATAGTGTCATGGTGGCAGCAGTCGGCACCTTTTATTGAACTGCCCTGTAGTCTAGCTGCATTTTGGCAGTGTTAACATTTGGAGGATTTAGTCTTTAAACTTAAAAAGATACTTTACATATTGTGCTCACAATGTTCACACTCATCTGTCTCTTATTATAAAACACAATGCACAGGCTTCAGTCAATTGATTGTTTGATTCTTCAGTGTCTTCTACAAAGACACATGCTGCCAATACACACATACACCCACACTCAGACACACAAAATTAACTGTCTTGCTCTTGTGTCTAATGCATCTGTCATATCAGGGATAAGCCCTTTTGATCTCTCGCTCCCTCTCTCTCTGACAGCTGGCTTGCTGCTCACTGGTCCTAAATGAATTGATATTTCTTCTGGCCACTTGAATTTGTCACTTGACTTCTCTGTGTAATCTTCACTCCTTAGTGACAGCGGTGTCTGCAGTGTGTGCATGTGCTTAGAAACCTGGGTAGCACAGTTCTGTGTTTTGGATGAAAACACATGGCTAATAGAGTCACTGACTGTCAGGCCATCAAGTGAGGCAAAATGCCTCTAGAAGGCCTCCATGATGAACCTGTCAGAGGTGATCTCATTTTTCCTTCAGACGCAACAATGAAACATAATCGCCTGCAGAAGAATGACTAACACAGTGGAAGAGAAATCAAAATTTACAGAGCATGGCCCTTCGTGTTTATTATTATTGATATACACCTACAGTATGCAGGGTGTCTGTGGGTTATAAATTTGTAAAAAATGTAAGTAAGAGTTGAGTTATTTTTATCTTAAATCACTTAGTGCATCTTGTTACCCTCAGCTGGGTCAGGCATGCGAGATCAGGACTGTAGTAAAAACTTGCAGGTGGGTTGTGAATCTTGTTCATCCACAGCCTCATAGACCTAAAGGGCTGGTCAGTTTAATCATGTTATGTGCCGTTGCAAGTTTCTTGCTGCCTCTGAGTATATTTTCTCAGACAGTGATATAAAGAAAAAAGCCTTTTACTCATTCACATTGAACAGTCACACTGCTAAGCTTTGGAGAAAGTGGTAATACATTGATTTCCATTGTCTGTTGTTCAAAGCAGCGTGACTGACCTCACAGGTGTTCTCAGAGAGTCATTTTTGGATGTAATTCACTTCAACTTGACATTGAAAAGCTGCACTCACCAATTAATATCATAGCAGTGTAATCTGTATTGTTTTAAACATACTAATCAAATTCTCTGACTCCTTTACATTCTTCTTGGCTATTAGTATCTTTTAGAATAGAATAGCATGTTCCATAGTATATTCCTTCATTCTGATCACATGTTGAGTGTACTGTAGCTCTCTCAGTTCATCAAACAAGCAAAGCAGTGCAAACAGCTCTGTCACATCTGCCCGACATAGTGCAGCTCTTCACCAATTACAATTAAACAAAGAATTCTTGTATGTCACCCAGTGCAGAAATGTAGTTCTGGGTAAAGTTGTTGCTGTTGTGTTATTTTGGCTAAATAAATGAAAAAAAAAAAGACAGAAAAGATTTGATTTGCATTTTGAAAATTTTCACACAAGAGAAAAGAAGCCGACCAACTTTGTCAAAGTCCACATAAAGTCACTCACCTGAATCCCACAAGAAGAGGCTACAAGCAGCGAGATACTACATCTTACATGTCACCTTTTGTTCCTGAATCTCTGTGTTTGTCTCATTTTAGCTGGTCACACCAGTGCTTGTGTGTGTCTTTAAAATTCTGTTTTCTAAATTTCAGTCTCGAGTGTCATGGCAGGGTTGAGAAGAAGAAGCACTAATGTTAATCGGCGCACAAAATGAATATTTCCATCGCATCTTTCAAATGAAAGAAAAATCACAGACCCACTCTCCCATCTGCATTTCTCCTCCTAGCTCTGCTTAAGTCTTTATATATCTGTCTTTCTTTTGTGTCTGAGTTCAATCACTCCATATCTCTATCAAAAGCACTCTTGAGGAATATGGCACAATAATACTCAGCATAAAATCAATGGCTTGTTTAATTTAAACAGGGAGGAAGTGGGAAGGCTGGGTAATTGCAGAGAAAGGCCCACAAATCAGCCGTCCTTGTTATCCCATTTGACGGACCATTAAACATCTGCAGGAATAAACATTATTTTTAGCTTAACTACCAGCTTCTGCCAGCTATAGAGAAGATGGGCAAATCATTTCAACAAAAAATACAACAGGACTTTAGAAATACAAAATTCAGGAGTGTTTGTTTATTCCATCATATTTGTATTTAAATGTTATCCTAGAGTAACTAACAGCTAACACTGTGTAGCATCTGTGGACAATTGTAATTGTCAAAAATGGTC
>JBBMJY010000006.1:4163777-4177151 GCA_037833715.1 Toxotes lorentzi
TATATATAGCTTTACTTGTTCTGGTGTAACCAGTAGCTTATGGTGTCGAATGTTAGCTGATGTTAGCAAATTGCTGTGTAACTTATTTCACTAATTCACTTTGTGGCTCTTTTCTACTTGAGTTACTGTGACTACTGCATTTTAGCATATCATGTTATTTCAGTATTTTCATTACAAAAGAAGAGCAAGCAGTAAACACTCCACCTCACCATGTTTGTGTTTTCTGTTGTGTAGTCCCATTTGTCTCATTCTGATTCAGGTCATTTATTGAAACCGACTCAAGAGGATCATAGGAAATGAGGGAAAATTCAATGTGCCATCATCCCTTAACTGCTGTTTGTGGTTGTGTTTAGCAAATGATACACAGACTGAGTTTGAAGGGTTAGCCGGTTTGTCACTGTCAAAGTCAGTTATTATCTTCACACAAAAGGAATACATTTCTATCATCAGTTCAGTATTATGTTGTTGGCCTACATATTATGACGATCAAGGATCAGTGCAGTGTTTCCCGCAGTAAGTGAGAGATTTGAACAACCACTTCAGTTCTTTTGTTCATAATATGTAGTTAGTACTTTTGTACTGAATCTTGAAGCCAGTGCAGAGATGCTTCTTCATGCTGTTAACTAAAGACCTGTAAAGGCTCCAACATGCTACTTGCAGCAGTCCCTGTGCAGTCCTCTCTGAGGCTGTGTTCGCACTGTCCGAGACAATTAATATGTCCATGCAGGGGTTGTCATTGCTCTCCAACACTACAAAGGAGAGTTGCTGTAGAAGAAGATGAACTTGGCAGTTTGTTGTTGAACCTTGTATAGTTTCTTTAGTTCATAGTTGTACAGCAGGTGTGCTGACTTCTACTTGCTTTAATGTTCTTCCGGTCTTTCTAAATACACTGGTTACCTGATTTTTGGAGTGTTTTGGTCAGGGTTCTCACAGACCAATGAGCTGATTGTCAACAAGGAGCCATGTGCAGTTAGTGCAGCCTGAGGGTACGAGCAGTTTGTGGAACCCTTTGGAAGAAACATGTAGTCAAGAGGAAAACCCCCAACTTCTCTCTCAAATTTCAAAGTCAAAGCTTTCCCTCCCCTTATTTTCCTTCTAACTTCTTCTAATGTTTCTCATTGGTGTATCTGAAATTGATTGTGTCATGGAGGTGATGCTAAAGTTGCAAGTTTGTTTGCTTGAAATTGAAATTGTTCTCAGTTTGGCTGAAACTACTTTAATTTTCTTTCAAATCCGTAATGGGTCGTGTCACAGACACAAGCAACATGTTTTCCTCAGTCTTGTTTTAAAACAGGTAAGCATAACTACAATCCATTTTACTATTTTATTTAATCCATTTACAACTAAGATTTCTTGGCAATCTGAAACATATGTAAGGATTTAATTCTGGGGAAAAAAATGGGGTGTATTTCTAATCAGCGTGTAAAAATTATCCTCCAGTGCCCCTGACTATAGCAGCAGGTACAGTTTCACTGGAGTAATATGGGGATTACTTGGACTATGAAATAGGATGGTTTTACTGGGTAGATGATCATAGAAGGAGAGCACTTCACCATCTTCACCTGACTGACTGAGGAGATTGCTCATTCTCTTTCTGTCATTGTAGTTTCCCCCCTCATATTTATCTCTGTTTTAGAGAACAAAGCAGATACATGTTTGATACTCATGCGACCCCCCAGATCCTCTCTTCTTTTCCACAGATAAGACATTTTTTTTTATATGTTGCCCTTGATAAATGTTCCCCCGGGGAGTTGTCAGAAATTAACTTTATCTGGTCTTTAATTACAGTACATGTGCACTGATGCATCTCTCACCCCCCGCCCCCCAACCCCAACATCACCCTCCTCAGCCCACCCCAACATTGTCATTTTCAAAGCTATTTTAAGACAATGTGTGATTATCTGTGACATTGCTTGACATGTGCCTCAAGGCTATCTCTCTCTTCACTATCTCTGCTCTCTCCTTGTGTCTTCCCCTCTCTTTCTTTATGTCTCTCTCTAATCAAAAAGCCAAACCATGCAGACAGCTCAGAGCAAATAACAAGTCACTCCCCACGGATGTTTGAAGATGACGGAGAGACCAGAGAAAAGAGGGAGGAAATACACTCTGATCGTTCCCGGTCTTGAAGCCAACACAATATTCCAACCCATATTTTTGCACCAGTATTTTTTTCAGATGTTCTCGTTTTTGTTGTGATCCATTGACATAGATGTGTTAAATGTAATGTAACAAAGGAGTCACATGCTAGGAAATTAACAATAGACATGGATTTTCATCCAAAATTTTATTACACGCATATTAAAACACAATACTATTTATTATGGTTAAAAAATAAAGTATTCGTGTGCTCAGAGCGTAATGTCTAACACAAAACAGATCAGATTTTTTCTATATCCATTTGATCTACCCTCTCTTGCGTTCCAAAATGACTACATACAACCACTGTAACCCATTTGCTATGACAAATTTCTGACTGACCATCACTTTTCAAGTTAATTTTAAGCAAATAAAACTGCTTGGTAAGGGTTGAGGAAAGATCATGGTCATGGTCAAAAGAAACCAATGCTGAATGTTGGGAATGTTTGGAGAACAATCAGTTTCCTGTGTCAGAGTCACATTCTTCCAAACATCCACACAGACCGCCTGCCTTCGACCTTTCACAGCACTGGAACAAAGTTGTGTTGCCAGTCATTATAAACCAAAAGAGTGACGTGTTTGGAAATCTTTAACAAAAGTGGTTCACTTATCATTCTCACAATATGAAACTACTCATAGTCACCACTACTGGCTGAGCTCTGTCACATCATCAGGAACAAGCTCATGGCCCTGTGTTTAGCAGAATCACACAGGAGACAGAGGTGAGAGAGAGCAAACTCCATTTCAACTCAATCCATTTGGATTCACAAAGCAGCTGTTAAGGCAAAAGTGCAGCGGCCGTCTTGTCTGCTTTAAGGAAAAGGTAGACCACTTCCTGCACAACACTCAGAGTGATAGAGAGCAAGAGCTAGGACGCTTCAGAGCCCTTTCAGATATACCCTCTCCCAGTGGCGGAGTTCAAAACCAGAGATCCCACCTGAAAGGAAGTCCAGGAGGTAGTCACTGAAGCCAGAGCCAACCCTCTTCCAGGATCCATTCGAGTACCCTATATGGTGTACAACTGCTGCCCAGGGCTTCTCAGAATCCTCTGGAAATGTATGCAAGTGATTTGGCGAAGGGGAACTGAAGTGGACCAATGGAAGCAGACAGAAGGTGTCTGGATAGCGAGGGACGAGAACTCAACCAAGTTGGGGCAGTTCAGATCCATCTTGCTTCTCAGCGTTTATGGGAAGATCTTCTTCTGTGTCCTATCCAGAAGGATGACAGACTTCCCCCTTAAAGAATGCCTGCATTGATACCTTGGTACAGAAAGTTCACCTATCTGTAACCTAACTGAACAGGGAGGCACAGAAAGGGAAAGGAGACCTAGTTGTGCTTTAGCTTGACCTCGCAAATGCATAGGGCTCTATACCCCACAAGCTTGTAGAGACTACCCTGAACCAACACCATGTTCCCAGTAAAGTCAAGGACCCCATCCTGAACTACTACAGAAACTTCAGGCTAACAGTCACTTGTGGGAATACAACATCAGACTGGCACTGCCTCAGAATGGGGAATATAAATGGGTACAAAAGCTCAGTCATTCTCTCCTCCCTTGCCATGAACATAGTGTCAAGGCAGGTGAAACTCAGTGCAGAGGCCTTCTGTCCAAGTCTGGTGTCAGCCCCCCATCAGAGCCTCTATGGACAACCTCACTGTCACCACATAATCAGCACTTGGTGATAGGTGACTCCTCCAGGGCCTGGAAAAGCTCATCTCCTGGGCAAGGATGAGTTTCAGACCTGTTAAAGCCAGGGCTGTGGTGCTGAAGAGGGGGGAAATGGTGGACAAGTTTGCTTCTTTTCAGAGGAGTGACTGGAAGGTGTGCTGTGAACCTGTTGAAGTGGGGTGTAGAGGCTTTGCTGTTTACTGTGCAAGGTCTACACTCAATTTGACATCACTGGAGCTGAAAAAAAGAAAGCCATATAGTTTATATGGCAAATAAATTCCATATAATTTATTTGCCATCAAGTCTTTCCCTATCCTTACCATAATTTCCAGGTACAGAATTCATGTGCAGATACTCCAGAAAGCAAGAATTCTAAACATGTAGGCATTGGATGCTAAAAAAATTAAACAGACAAAAAAAATTGGCATTGTACAGAATACCTGGTTTTGTAGAACAATCTCCATATCAGAAACTAAGAAACATATCAGCCTCAATTCTGTTTTCTAAACACTACAAGTCTTATAACTCAGTCTTTTCCCCCCTTTTTTTCATGCACGCTATAATATAATGACTGCAATTGTTTTTAAGTTTACAGTTTCCAAGTCCTTAAGTGACGACTGGGGACAAAATCAGCATTTATATTACAGCAGGGATACATGGCAAGCAGTGAAACATTGATGAAATTACCCATCTTACCTTCCCTCAGAATGTTGCTCATGTATCATAGCCAGAACAAATACCACATAATTACATAATTAATCAGATCATGTATGTTTCCTTCCTTCATTTTTTGTTCTTTTGTACAAGAGTCAAATGCATGTAATCACTTGTTCTGTAATGTAATCTGATCAGGGCCATGTAATTCTTCATTTTCCAACAGCTCCCTGGAGCAACAGATCTGAGGGTGAGATGAATGTGGCTGAGTCTCTGTCCCTGCTCTCTCTGTCTCTCTGCTTTCCTTTCTCTAAATGTGGCTCCTTCAGTGTGGTTAACCGCTTGGCTGTGTAGCTGCTGGCAGCTGCGTCTACTGCCACAAGACAATATCTCTCCTCCTCACTTGTCTCTCCATCTATCCATCCATCCATCCATGCCCCACTTCTCTTTCCTTTTCCAGTCCTCTCCTCTAGCCGGCTATTCCTCTTCTTTCTCCTCATCTTTCCCCTCTCCTCCTCCTCTTCTTCTTGCACTTTTTATTTCTTGTGTCCTCTTCTCTTTCTCCCCTCCCTTCTCCGCCTCCCTCCCTCCAGTGGCGACACCAACCATCAGGTCCCATCTATCTGTGTGTACGTCAGCAATTAGAGCGTCGTGGCAGCCAAATGCCAGCCATGTCCCCAAGCTACACACACACACACACACACACACACACTCAAAGGCTATGCCCTGACAAAACAGCAAGAGAACAAATCACACCATAATTTATAATCTCGCTGTGCTAAAATCTCATTATATTACAGACATATGGATTTGGCGGCATGCAGGGCTGGGGAGCTGCTGCTATAAATTCCACCAATCGTAAATTATTAAAGGAAAGATAGAAATGACCGTCGCCTGTCCAGATTAGCTGTAAATCACACTCAAACATGGTTTGTTTAAGGAATTAAGTCCCACATGGTGTAAAGGACCTTACACCGTATTGCTTAAGTCACCGGGTGGTAGGGAGGGTCAAGTATGAGCTGCCTTAGAATATCAAAGGATTATGGGTTCAAGCCGTAAAATAGAGAAGGGTTAACTGCAAAAAAAATTTGTCTTTATCTGTAAATACACCGGCTCAAACAGCTCAAACAAAAATGAAAATGTCTTCACTACAGCACCTTTTTTTCCCTACATGATTTTTACAGAGATTGCCCATTAGCCAAGCCAGCAAGCAACATAAACAGAACAGGAACCCGCAGCTTGTCATACCCTCAATCTTGCCCTCTTATTTTAGACTTTTAAAAAGTGGGATTTGATTTAAGGATAAACCCGGCCAAGCAGAGGTGAAAGCAGGCTGCGAGAGGGCAGCCTCGGCCTCTGCTGTCAGCTTGGCTTTTCATTATCACTCCGACGTTTTAGGGGAGATGTCAGGGGTTTCATAACACTAGGACATGACTCAGACGGATGCTAAGAAATCTGCTTAAAACGGAACAAGGCCCGATGTTAATATACAGCACGCAAAGCTGAACACTTACCATGTTGTCAGTGAGGGGAGGTCTGGCTGTGCGATGGAAATGCATGTTGGCCGTGATGTTGGCTGCGTTAGTCGTAATGCGAAAAACTGCATTTTTAGTGTTTGTCTTGCGATCACAATGATGAAAGGTTAAATGTGATCACTGGTGAGATTGTGAAGTTTAAGGTATCAGTGAGACATGGAATACTGAGTAATCCAAAAAGTCCAGTTTAAGTATTTGATCCATGAGTTTGAAGGCTCTGCAAAGCATGAGACAGGATTTTACAATTCTGGAAAGTTATCACTGCGGCACCTATTCTATCTTTCATTGCAATGATTGCGAGTAAAACAGTAGAAATAGAAAAGTTCATGCTGTGCAGCATCTTGCTGGTTGACATCAGGTTGTGTTGTTGCAAGGTTCTGAAGTTTTCTGGACAACATAGCTTTTTTTGGTGCCACTTTCTTCAAAGAGAATATCCCCACTGCATCACGGGACAGACCTCATTCAAATTAAAAAGGGTCCAGCATTATTTCATGCAGGACTAAATCTAATCTAAATCTAAAATATCGAGATTACTCTGGATAGTCCACAGAACATCAGCAATTTCATTGGTAAAAAGTAGTGTTTACTGTAAAGGGTATAGAATGTTAAGAGACACTCATTGTGGGAAAAGCTGCTTCTGTTGAACTTTTGAAATATATATCTTTTTCAATGCTGTGAGCACAACAAACCAAACAGCATTCACCTCCACATATGTATGGTTGTGAAGGCAAAGATAGATATCTAAAGAAAATTAGACAAATGAAATCAAAATTATCTGTACAGCTGTAATTTGGGTGAATCCACTCTCAATAGTCCATATTTCTTACACACCTTTAAACATACTTCCTTCCCACCTCTGGTACACAAACTGCATGGGAAATGTCTTCACTCTAGAGTGGGGGGAAGAAGCAGTGCAGTCACTGCCTCAGCAGTGAAACAGGTGCTATCAAAGTGCTTCCTAGTCAATACACACAGAGGCAGCATTTAAAAACATCAGGGGGGTTGGACTGAAGGGTGGCATTAGACTTTGAATGGAGAGGGATCTAATACATGGATGGTCCTCTTCCCCAGTCAGCCCATTGACTCCAAACTGAGCCTATTAGCAAGACAACACACCACTAATGGCACTGCTACTGCTGCTACTGCCCCTCATGTGTATGGAGACCACCCAGTGCACACACACACACAACCCTCTTCACTTTTCCCACGCCATTGTTACCTAAAACTCTGGTATATTATAGCGTGAAACCAGATCAAAGTGCTAGTTCCATTAGAAAACTATCACACCCTGTTAGGACTACATGTGCTTGTAGGTCTCCTATGATGAACTGTGGCTGGGAGACGAATGAGGTGGAATCTGCCTTGTTGGCACTGGTTGTTAAATGTTGGTTAAGGTCAACCTGAGAGAAATTTACAGGTAAAGAACAGTTTATCTACCAGCTTCTGTTGTGACTGAAATGTAGCATTTTTAGATTCTCCCTTTACCTTTGCAGAAACATTTTTGAGGCATTGTGAAGGCATCTAAGCTTCCATGTTTTCTATTTTTTTTTAATGTTTCTTTTGTATGTTATATCATTTCTGTTTATCTGCAATTGTCACATGTCTTCCACTTTCTTTCCCTATAAAAATACTTTATTCTGTTCTTGCAGTAATCCAGGTTAAGCCCAGTATTTCATCGCTCTAGTTTCAGGTGAATATCACGTGAATCCTAAAAGTAAAATATATTTTTCTCACTATAGTTTTTCCCTCACATGTTTTTGGTGTGGTTGCTGAAGTCACCTACACTCGTTTCATTATAACACAAAGTGGTTTGTTTATTCTAAGCAATGTGTAAGCATCAGTGTTGGCCTTATTGTAAGACTCACATTAAGTCACACTTTCCCCGCCTGTTTATTTGTCAATTCAGCGCCTTAGTTTGACTCAGCCATGAAAACACTGTGCCACAGTTACCGGACCAAAGTGACTCATATCTGTAGAAACAAGTAAGTTTAAGGCTGGACTATTGGACTATTGGTCAGTTCCACGTGTGACCAGCAGGGGGATGTAGCGGAGAGGAAGACAGAGGACAACCTTCTGCATGTCTCCCTCACTCTCTCCCCGTCTCTCACACACACTCTCATCCCCTAACACACACACTTTATTTTGTCCAGTGCTCAAATTATTTAGTCTTACTCTTTCAGCCACAGCCTCACAACATCGGAAAGATCCCAGGTCTAATATTCTAAAGTTTGGATGAATAACTAGACACTTGGGGCTTGTGTTTGTGCCATAAATCTGTGCCCTGTTATTTCCTCATAATTTAACTCTGACAGTTTGTGAACAATGGTTCTCAGCTAATTGCAGTCAAAGGAGTATGTGGACACAGGGGTCTGTCGGTGCTTTGTCGCTGGTCATGGAAAGGAGCCCAAAATGAAATTTGGATGGATTTGGATAAACATGGATGATCCCGTGTTTCCTCTTCGGGTTGTTAGGTGAAATTTAACACAGTTGAATTTCCCATAATGATGATCATTTCATTTCGTATATTTGTATATTGTGTTGAGTTTTGGTTGATCGATGCCGGGACTTTGCCACACAGCTCCGGGTTTAGTGAGCTTCCCTCTGTCTCAGTAACTTCGGTTTCTAGTGCGCACTTTATAAGAGTGCCTGGTAGTCCACCTCTTTTTGTTAAGAGGTGGACTTCATTGGCTTTATGGCAAGCAGCAGTCTCTCCAAGGGGTGAAAGAGAAGGGGGGGGGGGTTAATTCATTCACTTTGCGCACAAAGCGCAGTGGAAATCACCCTGGGGAACGAAACACCAGACAGAGGGGAGAGGCACAACGGGTGGTGGGATGGTTGGGGTGTTGAGAAACAGTGTCCACACACCTACACGGACAAACACACTTCTGCTAATTCAAAAACTAAATTGATCCTAGGATTCCGGAAAAAAAGAAAAACAGAAGAAAAAAAGCCCAATGTTGGTGAAGTTTACTTTGTCATGGCAGAAATTTTGTTGCCATGTTGGTTTTTAACCAGCAAAAGAATGACACAAATAAAGCTAGTTAACACCGTCCAGTTTCTCTGATCTCTCAGGAGAGGAAAATGAATGATCCGGATTCGTTTTAAGACAAGAATAAAAAAACGCATCCCCATGTTTAAGAGCAGTGTGTGACCAGTTTGATGGCCTTTTAGAAAAATATCACGTAGAAATGACAAAGAGGTAATGATTAATAACAACTGTGTTGTTTTTGACCTAGAAATAAAAGGCAGAGAGGTGTCATGTCAGTGTCTGTCTGTCCGTCATTGAGCGACCCGAGCGCTGCGCGGCAGCACTGCACCTCGGAGCGCCCTGGACCCTGGACACCTCCCTCCCTCCACCAGTCCTCTCCCATCCACCCCCACACACACACTCCCCGCTCAGCCTCGCGCAGCCCAAGCTCTAGCCTCACACACGTCGCTGCTGAGCACTGTGAGAGCCCCCCAACCCCACACCACCCCACCCCCTCCTCCCCTCACACCACCACTGCCTGCCACCGTCTCTGCGATCCTGCGCTCCTCCACCGGCTTCACTCCTCTTTCCTCTCACTGATCGTCCCTCTCGGTGTTTCAGCGGAGGGGCTGCACGCGCGATTGCGCTATTGATAGCCACTTTACACTGTGTCTGTGGAAAGTCAGCCTCTCTTTCTCTCCCTCGCTCTCTCTGTCCTCCTCTCTGGCTGCGCTTTGGTAACCTAACAGGGAGGTGTTAACTACTTTTGCTTCTCCAAAGCGCCTCCCGTTATCTCCGGTGCTACTGCGCAAGAGCCAGAAGAACCACTGCTACTGATATTCCCACTCCGCACAAAAGTTTTCATTTTGTTGTGAGGATAAAAAAAGAGAAGCCGGAAACCGAGGAGTCTTCTGTAGAAGAAGCGGATTCTGCCGCGAAGAGGTGAGTAACTGACTGTGTTTTTGTTGTTGTTGGGTTTGAAGCTTGTACATTTTGTGTCTCCACGCCTTTCTCGCGTTCCGCCGTTCTTTCTGTTTTGGAAGCGGATTTCGGCTCTTTTCACTAAACTTTCACGGGGTTAGTGCGCTTAGGTGGCTGCGCGCGGCGTGTGTTTCTACGCGTGGAAAATTGGAAAAAATAAAATAAAATCACGACATGGTCTGTGTCCATTTGGACACGGACTTTTACGCGTGTACGCGTGTGTGCGTGTGCGTTTCTATCTGTACTCGTCTCTGTGGGTGTGCGCGCACATGCGAGGTTCCCGAACAAGAAAGTGGCTTCTTGAAAACACTTGAATTGAGTATTGTGCATGTGTCAGTGACATTACGAATACATTACCATCACCATACACCAGCACGTTAGAAATGTGCTGCACCGCCATACGCTGCAACCAGTACTGAAACTTTTCATAACTCCAAACACTGATTGTGTCGTTGCGTTTGAGGAAGGCGGGTTTCGCCCTTTCAGAACTTGTGATTAGGTCCTTGAATTACGTTTAAAAAATCCGAGATTAAAAAAAATAATAATAATAATAGTAAGTAAAAATACAATCAGGTTCAGTCAGAGAAAATATCTGTTATCCCTGCAGAGCTCCCGAGACCCTTTTTCCCATCATTACGCAGCAAACCCTCAGGAACGAACTTTAGTCTGCAGGCCCACTGAGAATTTATTTATTTTAAAGTTAAAAATTAGTTCCTCTGTTGAAGACAGCGGGGGTTATAACTTCTATCGTTGGTTTTCAGTGAAAGTTACAGTTGCTTTGGAGCACTAAAGCGCTCATAATGATGAGGACATGTGGCTTTAACTGCCGCAGATTGGCCCCGTTAGTTTGGGTCCAATAAACCCTCTGATGAGGCTGAATTTAAACGCATCACGTAACACAGAGACACGCGCGTGAAGGATTCCTGCAGTACACTGTAATAAAGGGACAACTTATCTCTATGAACGAATTTGTGCTTTAATCTCGAATTTTGAACTCGTTTTTATTCAGTCCGATGTGACCGTGGCAGTTAAAATGAAAACAAAATTACCAAAGCATGAAGAAAAAAAAAATAAAACAAAGAAAATCCTACCCCCTGTATGAGAGTGTTTCTTCTCAAATGCGCAAGAAATTACTCTCAGTTTCTTTCAAAGAGGCTTGAATTCAAAAATGAGACGTGCTGCGTCGCGTGCACGTGCGCACGCATGAACACACACACGCACACATAAACACAGGCCGAAACACAGTTGGGAAACACCTGTTAACTAGGGAGCCACTATAATTTACATCCTCCCCCTAAATAAGCAGCGCCCATCCAGAGGAGGTCCCCGGGGCCTTCCAGCTTCATGGCCGAGCACAGTGAGCCGAAGACGGCTTCCCCCAAACGATAGGTCCCGTTGCTGCTGCTGCGTCGGCATTACAGAATACAACATTCAGTTTTAATCTATATTTTTGGCTTCCTGCCTCATCTCATGAAGAAAGGATTATTGCTTTTAACAGAATCCAGGTTTATTTTTTCATCATTTTGGCGAACAACTCCCTCGTCTCTATAATGGGAGTTTCGGGATATTTTTCAGGGGGTTTTTTTGTGTGTGTGTAGTTCCTCAGATTCTTTAAGCCGTATGTTTGGACAGCGACATTTTAATTGTTTTTTATTTTATGTATTTCTATTTAAAAATTTAATTTCGTATTCAAAGGCGCACGCACAGACAATGAAAATCGTGGATGAGACTGAGTTTTTTTTTTCTTTTGTGAGTTTCTCTGGACTCACAACTTACACTTTAAACTCGCAGTGATTTGATGATTCCACTAACTTGAGCTTAGTCTTTTATTCATTTCCCCGTGTGCCCGCCTTGTCTTAATCACATCCATGCTGCTTTAAAAACAAAACAAAAAAAAAACAAGACCGACCTCACAGGAGTAAACAAGTGAGCAATCGCGCACGCGCCTCGGATCAGTGCGCACAGCCGCACAAAGCCGCAACGCTGAGAAGAGGGAATAATAAAATTAGTAGTGTGGGAAAAATGCAGCAGACCCATTAGTAGTAATTTCCAAGCTGAAAAGTCCTCTCAGCGCCAGCAATAAATAGCGCGTAAAAACGCAGTTTTGGAGCAAAGGTGCGCCGGAGGCGGGTCATTGAACTCACCGCGCTGTGATGATTGAATTATAGTTCCTCAAAAAAAAAAAAGAAGAAAAAAAAAGAAAGAAATCAGAAACTCCGGTTCAGATCCAGTGATGGATCTGTTCAAATTGATTTCATTGATTGTCAGATCAGCAGCCCCTCACTTCGAACGAACCAGCCCGAGCTTTTTCATTTTCCAACCAAACATATTAGAGACCAATAATTATCTTTTAAAAGTGGAAAATGAATAAGGGAGAGAGAGGCGTCACACAAACACCCTTTTCAAATATAATCATGATTTCTAGTTGAGTCCGGTGCAAAGTTTTAATTTCACAGCGTGTTTCTTATCAACACGATTTAATGATCAAGTAAAATTAAGCAATTGTATATATATATTTTTTTCCCTCTCATAATATTCCGCATGTATGACACATGTTATTTCTGCATTAAAACCTGTTGTACGGAGCCACAGAGACGGATTCCTCTTGTACACTGATTGATACCATTGAATGTATTCGTTTAATTAATCATTTTGATGATTAATGTGATTTAAAGAGCAGCTTTATTCAATATAGTTTAATGTTTACACACAGGGGTCTGCTTTTATAAAATGACTCCAAATCACAGTTTTATTTATATATTTTTAATTACACACTAATGAGACATTCAGTCCGATTTATCAGATTGATTTCAGTCACATTTGTCACATGAACTGTTACGAATTTAAACGACAATTCAAACGAGCCCGCGTTTCCTAAAATGTCAATTTCGTTTTTAATTAAAGAAAAATTAAAACTGCATTTTTTAAAAAACTACATTTACCTAATTTCTAATTGTCTCGTGTTTGGTCGTCTCCATTGTGAGATGCTGTCATCCACAGTGATGCACCATCTTGTCAGTTTTTGTATCATTTTCTTATTTTCCGCTTCAGTTTTTCAGACCTCATGATTTATAGGTCGCCGCTCATGTTCTTGTGTCAGCTGAATTAAACTCGCTTGTCCTCCCTCCACATTTAAACGCGCTCCAAAGGCCTGATATTTGTACTGATAAGTTCATGTGAAAATCCGGATTTTGACTGTAATCTTTTAGGTGTTTTAGCTGTAACTTTTTTTTTTTATGTCAAAGAACATAAATACAGACGGTGTGTTTGATATGTGCTCCGGAGCGTTAGGATTACACAGACAGGAATCACACACAGCGATCCCTTTTTAAAGTCACAAATATGAAATCAATTATTTGGACTGCATTGGAGTCATAAGGAACTCTGCACATTTGTTTTCTCAAACAAAATACCTTTTTAAAATGTAACTA
>JBBMJY010000006.1:4182019-4195479 GCA_037833715.1 Toxotes lorentzi
CACACACACACACACACACACACACACACACACACACACACACACGCACACACACACACACACACACACACACACTGTACACACACACTGTACAGACAGTTTACTTTCTCTGTTTCCCTCTATGTGTGTGTCATTACGGCAAATATTTAATATCTGACAGCAGGGTTTTAAATAGCAGTGTTTTCTTTGTCTCTTGGCTGGTGAAATGTGTTTTCAGATCTGTCTGGTTTACTCTGCGCTGTTTGAAAAACGTAGTTTTTGCCTAAACCACTTCAAGAAAACAGAGTGAGCCATTTGTTTCTCGATTAATTATGTCACGCACATATGCATTTTGATCATGTGAGAAATGTTATCACGTCAAAGCCACGTACCTCCATGTTTGATTTTTAGGTTTGCAGATGAACTGAAAGATTAAATGCTCGTTTGTAATTTAAGACAATTCTTCCATATTTTAGACAATAAAAAACATCTTTAAAAGTCTGTAAGAAATATCCACGGTCACTAAACTTAAAACAAGGCCTTATTTTATGAAAAGTTAACTAAGGTGGACATTGACGATATGTTTGATGATTGTGTGTTAGATGCTCCATCTAGAAAAATGGCTGCTGCTGAGATTTTTTTTTCAATAATAAAAATGGAATGTTTAGATTTTGTTTCAGTGATATTTATTGTCATTCTCAAAATATATGATGATAGCACAGGAGGTTGATATCTTTCATAGCTGCCCATATTTATTCACTTATTTATTTTATTTGGTTGATTTTTACAGTGGTTAAAATGTACAGTGCTATAATTACCCCAAAATAAGATGTGCCAAGGCTATCAGGGTAGGGGAAAGAACATAGACAGAAGGTCAGTGCATGTGGATGGCAGAGGCTGAGGGTAGACTTTAGCCCAAGTTTCAGGGCTTTTTAACTTGAACATTTTGTTCTCAGGAGAGTTTTGTTTTCTCTTTTATGCCACACAGTTTAGATGAGTCCTTATTAAATATGAAATTCAATAATGAAAGCATATATTCAGAAAGTTTTACATGCACTTTAGTCAAAGGAGTTCTATGGGGCATCAAAGTATGTTGTATGGCAGTGTTCAGGTTTTTGTAGCTCTAAATTGTTTGTACAGATGATCTAGTACGTATCGGTGAATGTGTATGTGTTCACCAGAAAGATGAGTTGAATGACACAGCTTGGCATGTCTTGTAATAAAATGTAAAAGTGGCACTTTCACGCTTGTCAACAATCTCTAAATATACCCGTGAACCGAGAAGTGTGCACTCGCACACACACACACACACACACACACACACACACACACACACACACACACACAATACTTAGCTGGGTTGGTAAGTCCACACACACACACACACACACACCCACACACACATTCAGACAGGCCTGCGGTTCTGACTGCTTTTCTCTCTGTCTCCATTAGAAAAAAGAAAAAAAAAACTTCAGCTGCTTTGCTTCCCGACAGTCTCCGCAGACACACACTTTGACACAGATGCACGCATATACACAGACACATGCACACCAGTCACAGTCGACAAGACATTTTTATAACAAAAATTGGATTCTTCTTCGTTCCTCTCCAAAACTCAGCAGACACACTGGAAAACTCGATCTGACAAGTTTCGGTGATGTGTTGGAACAGTAAAAGCGCTGGTTACACACTCAAAGCAGCCATGCAAGAAAAATATTTATTCCGACCA
The DNA here is from genome assembly GCA_037833715.1 of Toxotes lorentzi. NCBI lineage: Eukaryota > Metazoa > Chordata > Actinopteri > Toxotidae > Toxotes > Toxotes lorentzi. The sequence continues at coordinate 4,183,728 of JBBMJY010000006.1, forward strand.
GTCAACAAAAAGGAAGGCTTCGATAAGACGAGTGCTCTTTGTCACCAGTGTAGTTATTTGGATCACATTTTCCCTTTCACTTTTCTGATCTTGACACTCAAAGCGGCTTATTTTTCTTTTCTGCAATTCTTGATCAAAAAAAGAAATCTGCTGTAACATCTGGAAGACAAAGACAGTGAGGACGATAAAGCGTTTTGTTCCAGTTTGCATAGGAACCTTATTTTGAAAAACCATCAGATATTTTTATCATTGAAGGTGTAAAGTAATATTTTACATCCATAACGTCACCTTTAAAATGTCTCTAACCCCTGAAATTTAGTTTATGAGTGGTCCAACAAGCAAATAACATTCTATTATATTTAAAGAACAATAATAATGTTTGTGACCACAGTTACCAATTATTTTACATGGAATATGTGAGTACTCCTGCTCACCCCCCACCTCTCAGTAGCTCATATTTCCTGAGTGAAATTTCAATTCAGAATGATGTTAAAGCACATTGTTGTTGACACTGCAATTTCACCGACTGGTACAACATTGTCACTTAAAGTGCAGATTTGACGTGTAAAAGCCCTCCTCGCTGTTTGTATTTAATATCGCACTGACAGCTGTATCATTCTTGCACACTGTAATCAAATTATGACAGCGTGGTAAATGTTCCCCTGTGACATTTTCTATTATAAAATGCATATAGCCAGTGTCAGACAATGTGTGGGTGGTATCCCTAAGTGGCAAATGGGATTGTAAGTGGCACCGACTGACATTATGTATGTGTGCGTTAGATGTAATTGCACTTGTATATTGATGATATGCATAGGTGTATGTCAAATGAAATTATGATTGCTGAAAAACATCACTGACTTTTAGCAACTTTGTGACACTTCTATTAGTGTAATATTACAAGTACAGTTGGAATATATTGTAAATTACACACTGGAGCATACTATTTTTAATATTATTAAGCATGGATACAAAAGCAAACACAAACGTTACATGCGGACAGACGGTTGAATGGATGCTTGGTATCAATTTCTACTGGTCTCATCAAATACTTGTGTGCATGTGCCAGGGAGATGAGATTTGTATCCTTTGCTCAGATATCACATCCTCTCCTCCTTTCCTCTCCTCTTGCGGCCTGTAAGGGAATATCCACCATCCTCTTATTGGATTGGCTGCTTCGTGTTGGCGGCCCTTCACTTACCACCCCCCGGCCTGCTGGATAATGATAATAAAATTGAAATATCCTGGTACTTATCAGTGTATTAGCTCCCTATCAACACCTCAGACAAACTCCTGCTTTAGAGGTTATACAGGAGACGGTGTGATCTGATCTACAGCGCGAAACACAGAGAGGACTCCAGGCCGAGAAAGTGAGAAAGACAGAGAGAGGAAGAGGAGGAGAGGGAGTAAACTGATAGACAGAGAAAGGGAGGGGAGAAAGAAGACAGAGAGAAAAGAGTTTTGTCACAGCTACTTTTTCAAGGTGCTATTTCCAGGATGGATTGCCGTAGGTGGAGAAGAGAGGATGAAAAGAGGAGGTGGTGGAGGAGGAGGAATAGAGGCGTATAATGTTACTCTGTGGCATCTGTCCAGACCAGAGGCGTGTTAGCGTAAGCCGTCCTCAACACTCCACACTAGCCTACTGTACATTTGCGGTAATGTAAAACATCTCACATCTCTCCATCTCTCTCTCTGTCTCTGGGCCCTTGTCCTCTCTGTTCTCTCTTGGCAGTTGTTGGTGTGTGTGTGTCTTTGTGTGGGAGGTGGAGGAGCGTGCCAAAACCGAGATCAGGTTTGGAAATTGATTTGAATGAGTGTTGTGGACAGCTGATAGCTATAAAAGATTTTCTCCTTTCATTTCCCAGGGAGTTTCTCCTTTGATGTTGGCTGGTAGTCAACGCAGCTTTGAAGCTCGTCTAGAGCGGGCCAGGCTGCTACTTGATACTGTGTGAGTTTGTATTTGTTGTGCATTTATGTATGTGTGCACATGACTCCGTGTTTGACCTTTTCAAGTCACACTGGGGTTGAATTTTGATGGCAACGGTGACTTTTATAAATACATAACTGAGATCATTGCTTTTTCATAGTACAAAATGGGATGTAAATTTTATCAGATTCAACAACATCGTGTTAAATTACTCATGATAACCTAGTTGCGTTAAGTCAGTCATCTTTTTTTTATCCTGAGCGACCCACAAAATCCCACAATCACTTATGTGCTTCAAGCACATCTTTACCTAACCTAAATCTTAACATATTAGCTGCTTAACAAGCCAGCCACCTTCAAATTGCCCTTTGGGGATAAGGATCTCTGAAATGTTATTTTGTCGTTTCATCGGCTGCCTCTCTGCATTCCTCAGGCCGACCAATCGCAAGCTCTGATTTAATCCCCAGGAGGGAGGATTCTGGTCTGTTGCTACGGATGCTGAGGGGTCGCGAGGTCAAGTACGGCTAATTTATTCACTCAGTCAGATTTCCTCTGGCTCGTGGATGGCAGATGGAGAGGTCTGATATGATATCACCCATCTGAATCACCCAAGGGAGAAGAGGGAGGCAGAGATGGGGAAGGGAGGGAGAGATGGAGGGACGAGAGGAGAAGAGATTGACAGGAGAGATGTAAAGAGAAAGGAAGGACAGATAGTAAAATTGGGAAATTAAAAGTGGTTAGATGGAGGGATTGGAGAGAGGGTAGCATAGCCTGCAAGAGTGTGGAGTGTGTTCGCCCCACCGAGTCGGGTGTCGAGCTGAACATTGAGCCACATAGCCTCTTATCAGATGTGTGGTTGTGGGTAAAGTGTGGATGTGTGTGTGTCCTTATCTTAAGACAAGCGGTTCTGGTCCAATAAGATCCTGGGAGATGGTAGGAATAAGCGGCTTAGACCAAGATCTGAGATGGAAGAGGGAGGGAAGAGAGATAGCGCCAGGGAGATGAGAGGAGGAGATGAGGATGGAGAGAAGAGGAAGAGGAGGTGGAGATGTACAGATTAGGAGGGTGGAGGACAAGGAGGGGACATTTGGAAAGAGATGAGACATGGAGGGTTGTAGAGATCAGGGTGGAAAGATTTGATGTGGAAACAGTTCTTAGAAGTTGTTTTTTTTGGTTGTTTTTAGAGAGCGGGGGGGGGGGGGAGTTTTAGGTTTGAAATAGTTCTTGGCTTTTTGTCAAAGGGCAGGGATTTACAGGATTTGATCAGCAGTGGCACTTTTTCCCAAGAGGTTTTGAATTTGCGGCTTCAACAACAGTGACCGCCTAAGAAGAATCTGTCTTTGACTTCAAGTCCTGGCTTCCACCAGCTCCTTTATTAAAATTTTTCCACCAAGCTCCCCTCCTTTCCACTATATACAGATCGAGGGCAAGATACGTCTCTTGTCTCTGAAAGTATCTATCATTAAGAAAAGATGAAGCTGTCCAGGATAAATGTGAAAGGGTGCACAAAGGATTTTAAAATTGTATCATGAATGTTAAAAATCAAAAGAGCTGATTTTAAGCACTTTTGTTGGTAAAACTGGGATTTGAGTCTGTCCAAAATGGCAAAAGCCACAAAAGATCTCTGAATGGAGTATTTGTCAAAGTGCAGGTCTTGTCTGACCCCAAGTCTTCGAAATAAATGATGTGTAATTATCTGTACCCCTCATGTCATGTCTAAATGGGTTTAAGCAGAGCGTTCAGATGAGAGGTTACATTGCACTGTCTTGTTAACTTGACAGAATAGGTGACACAGCTGGTCCCGCGACTTCAATGACAACAACTGGTTGAGAGTTTTCAATTGTTCCTCTTCCTTTTGTAAGACATTGTAAGACTACCTAAAAATCCTACACAAAATCATCTGGCTCTGAAATTGATTTGAAATCTAATGCTTGTGTTTCATATTCCCCCCAGTTTGGAGACCACATGAAGGTGAGGAACCAGCTTTGATGTCCACCCTCCCAGGACCCTTTGGCTTCTGCAGCACCTCCAACAAACTCTCCAGAAGGGAGACTTTTACCACTTTTTACCCAGGAGGAAAACCGTAATCTTAAAAATTAACTGTAACTATTAAAGGGAACTGGTCCAAACTGTGAAAGACCGATTAAACCCAGTGGCACTTACCTGGCATGGAATGATCTGGACTGAACAGAGTTCAAGTGAATTTGACTGGAGACATATTAATTCTCTTTAGTTCTACTGAAGAGAAATGAACTAAATACAAGCTAAGCTGACCTGAGGTTTGTGGACACTCCTTAATTTCTTAGAGTTGTTTCCTATGAATGGCTTTTTTCTGAGCCCCTTCTGCTAAAAACTCCCTTATATAACTCTCCAAACCAGATTCCCTCAATTCCTCAAACCCTTTCCAAGGGTCTTGGACACTGTCTCCAATCTCACTGAGGAGGACTCATCTCCTCCTCTTCCTCCCAAACTCCTTCCGACCTCTCTCTTCCATCCAGACATGGACCTCCACAGGGCAGCCTTCAAAATGGAGAGCTCCTCCTACCTGCCCAATCCCCTGGCCTCCCCGGCCTTAATGGTCTTGGCCTCCACTGCTGAAGCTTCTCGTGACGCCTCCATTCCCTGCCAGCAGCCTCGTCCATTTGGCGTGCCGGTTTCTGTTGAAAAAGACGTCCATTTGCCATTTAACAATGGTTCTTACACATTTGCATCAATGTACCACCGCCAAGGTGCAGTCCCGCCAGGATTCCCCAACAGGGACTTCCCTCCGTCCCTCCTCCACCTCCATCATCAGTTTGCCCCACCTAATCTGGACTGCTCACCAATCAGCATGCTGAATCACAGTGGCGTCGGCGCCTTCAGGCCTTTTGCCTCACCTCCGGAAGATCGGGATGGGGCACCAGGTGGGTATCAGTCTGCGTTCACCCCAGCCAAGCGCCTCAAAGGCTGCCTGGATGCAGAGGCTTCACCCCACCTGCGGTACTCTGATGCAGAGGGGAAAGAGTACGACTTTGGAGGTGCTCAGATCCCTCCTGGAGGCTCGCCCAGCAGCGCGCTGAAGGCAGTGGAGGACAGTGGGAAAAAGATCTTCGCTGTGTCAGGCCTCCTGTCTGACCGAGAGACTTCCTCCAGCCCTGAGGACCGCATTGAGCGCTGTAAGTAGAAGTTCATAGCTTTTCTATACTGCTCTCAAGCAAACTACAACCACATTGAACCTGTGCATACAGATGGTGTGACAAATCATAGGAAAACCATACAGGGCACAAGGGGCCACTGAATGATGTGATAAACACAACCATGATGTGAAATACATGCTATGGTCTTTACAGTCACCAGATCTCAGAGACTGTGCTCTCCTCCACCTTTATCAAAACAAAAAAAAAAAAAAAAATGACAGGGTGTCTCATTTTTAAGAATGGTGTTCACCCCTCCAGTAAAGTCCAGAGTCTTTGACAAGGCACACTGAAGCTGTTCTGGAGGCTTGTTGTAGATCTTAATGCAACACTTTATGTTGGGTTTTTCTTTCAAACACATTTTTCACCCATCTGGATGCAAAATTAGCTTGTGAGGCATATTGAGAGAAATTGTTGGAATTCATTCATCCATTCCTCACATCAGCAAATGCATTTACACAACACACATTATTGTTCTGAAAGTCTTTTCCAATGCAAATACAAACCATCCTCACAATGTTCTTTTAACGATACGAAAATGACAGGTTGTACAATATTTCAGTGAGGTAAAATTACCTTTTGCTTGGTTGTACTGATGTATGGTCCCTGATACAATTAGACACACCCCTAAATCACAATTCGTAATGCAATAGTTTTACATCTAGTTTGCACTTTGTGCTTTGGACTACTGTGTGTAGGGTTTCCACAAGGTTACATTTCCAATATTCATCCCACATTTTAGCAAAATGGTAAAAACAACTTAAATCATAACATTTTACCACTACAGACAACTGTGATCTTTAAAAGTGCAAACAAGACACATGGACAAACCTATACAGCAAAACACACAGTCAAATCTAATTCTGGCTCTCAAATTAAAACCAAAGTACAACTTGCTGCAATTTGTAAAAGAATGCAAATTTTCACACACTAGCACTACACATGCCAATAAACAATCCCATCTATGTTCTCTTGTCATCATCTCTCCTGGCTCTCCCTATCCTTGTTTCACAAGCCCACAAGCTCTGCTGGTCACATTAACATTCACTAGTGGAAGGATGCCATTTGGCCCTCATGCGCTGTGAATCTGATTAGTGTTTGTGTGTGTGTATGTGTGTATGAATGACTGGTTCAGAGACCGGCCATGCTCTTTGCCATCAGCATTCATCATAGCTCTACGCTGGCTACCCCGCTGCCAAAAGATTTACCCACATACCCAAAACCTTGGCAGGCCAAGTTTGTGTGTGTGTGTGTGTGTGTGTGTGTGTGTGTGTGTGTGTGTGTGTGTGTGTGTGTGTGTGTATGTGTTTTTGTGTATAATAAAAAGGAGGTGGGAGAGGAGTTGTAAGAGCTCCAAGCGCAAACACACAAGCATGCACAAACACTCTTCCAGATACACAAACAGCTCTCAGCGTGAGCACCGACATTTTCTACACATGTCAACAAGCTGCATCGGATCTCGGTGACAAATTAGGAGACACACACACATAGAGACGTGCTCATAGTGTATAAGATAAGACAAACGTCTTTTGCTTTTGGTATTTTTAACTATTCAGTCTCTCTTAAGTTTAGCACATCTCTGCTTTTTTTGTCTTTACTTCACTTGCCCAATTCATTCATTTGGGCTAGTGTGTGTATCTGTGTGTATCTGTGTGTGTGCGTGTTTGAGGGATGCATCCTTGATGGAACACATGAGAGACAGAGGCGACGACCTGAGACTGATCTGATAAAAAAGACCACCGCAAGAGAGACAGAGAGGCTGCGAAAGAGAGGGATGAAATTGGGAAAATGACACCCGGTGGTTGGCTGGGGGGAATAAGAACGAGGAGAAAGATATCACGGAGCACATAAACTGAGAGAGGGACAAGACGAGAACAAAGAGACGAGAGAAGGGAAGATCCGTAAATCTGCTACAGAATAGGATATCGTTACAGAGACATTATACTCCTGATTTAACCTTGCTCAAGAGAACTGTGGTAGTTGAATACTGAATTTGTCACTGTCGTATGTGCCACCTTATCACTACAGATTCATGAGCACTAAGACTGAAGCCAAAAATGGAATGGAGGATGGGTGCAGGGCTCCTGTGCTGTCTTTTGGAACGGCTGAATCTGTATCTAATCAGGTTAAATCTTGGCACAAGTAGCCTCCACCTCTACCATAGGCTTCTAATGCAATTGGATGTGCAGAGGCACTGCTTACAGAAAAGAATTATGGGTTCTCCTTCACTGGTTTTGGCTGTTCAGTGGAGGCGTAAAGAACAAACAACACTTTGGTACAATCCCATGAGGACAGTGCTCTCACTGCTTCACACACACATTAGCTAACTAGCAGCCTCTGTGCTGCTTCACACATACAGTAGCAGACTCTCGACAGCCTCGCAGTGGAAAGAGGTTTATGATGCCTGGGATCATACAGTGTCATCACAGATTTTTTAATAGAAACTTACAGAAGTTTGAACATGTATATGATGGCAAACAAATCATGAAAACTACAAAATTAAATTTCACAACTTTCCAGAACTTCTCAATATTTGAATTCTGCTTTTTTTGTTTCCATAGGCTACACAGCTTAACTAATAAGGGTGCATTCAGAGCAGCATGACATTGTAGATTTTAGTCCAGCTTATGAACTTTGAACCTTTGTCTTATTAAATGTGTATCTTATCTGTGTTGATATTATTTACATGGGCATCATTTATAGCTGTCTTTAAAATGCTGATATCTCTCTACTAAATTAATTACACATGACTGATAATAAATCAGTGTTCAGAGCTAACAGGAAGCACATTATTTTGCTTGTTCCCTGTTCTTGAACATCTCAGTAATCTAATCGTGTGGAAGTGTGTCACAATCCGAGATGTCATACGTTAGCTTGATAAGTCACTGTGCACTGACAGCAGATACATTGCAAGTGTAGCAATTATTTTAAGTCATCTCTGATGATTTCTGGAGTTTTGACAGAATAATGTTGATTCAAGGTTCTCTTACTGGCTTTTTCTGGAGATTTCAATGACATGGTTTTCATGAGCAAACAGACTTTTTTCAATCATCATGGAAATTGGTGCGTTCCTATTATGTGTGTGAGGAAAACTACATTTTTTTCCATTAACACTGAGGTTTCAACTTCTTTTTATTTAATACTATCCCAACCCAATCACATGAATTTTATTTGTGTGTTTAACTCCCTATTGCATAATAAAAAACTTCTAAAATCTGACTTCTAAGTCAGATCTGCAAAACTGTATTTTCTATATAGAAACATATGTATCTCACTGTCTCGTCACCATGGATGTGCAGATGTTAGGTGGCAGGCGATCTCCCCAAAGATGTGATAGATCCATGTGATGTAAATTTGATCATTGACCCATTTTCATGTCAGTAAGACCTGTGGGTAAAACCCATGCAATATAGTAAAAAAGAAAAATGTTTAGTAAAAAAATATATACAACACAAACTTCACTGCAGACGTGTTTGAGCGTGATGTGATGCAGATCCCCAACATTATTACTTTCACATCTGCCCTGCAATCGTCCATTTACATCTGGAATTTATTCAGTCACAATCCAATCATCTGTCATACAGGTGATCCTTGCTTCTTTGCTCCACACTGAAAAAGAAAAACAACTTGAAAAAACCCTACAACCCTAACTTCCCTTGCACGGAATTCTGTCAAGCTCACCGCATGCCACTCCAGGCAACAGTGGCCTACTCTATGCTAAGCCCTCCCAAATCCCCGCACTGCACCGGCAGGCACGTTGGCTGTTAACTAAACCTGCTAACCTGTCAGCCGCTAAACCTGTGCATAAAGGCCCCATCATGCCTTAAGAGGACTATGCATGTCATATCATTGTAAAAGGTATTACCATTTACTGTATTCACATTGTGAGGTTTTAGCAGAAGAATGAAGGGATACAGAGGGTTTTTGTGCATACAGTAAAAGAGAGAATGGAATTATGGGATGTGTGATTGGAATTAATGGGAATGTTGACAAATGAACAATCCGCTCTCGTAGTGCACTTGTTTGTTTGCAGAGGGGATTTGATGTTTTTGCGCAACGAGTCGATGTGAAGGTTTGTGTGTATGTGCCTCAGTACCATCCCTCCATCATTTTTCCACCGTTACTTCACCCCCCCACCCCAACTCCTCTCCCTGTGTGTGTATGTGCATCTCCCCATATGAGTGTGTGACAGCTGTAGTCTGTTTACATTCTGTAGTAAGTTTGTTTACATTCTCTGTGCTCTCCACATTTACAAGGCTGAGAGATTTACACTGAACCTGACCCTGAATACCCAACCCAGCTCCCTTTTCTCTTTCTTTCTCTTTCTGTCTTTCTTTCTTCAGTGTATACTCACAATTAACATAGGCAGTCAATACAAAAAAAATTAAAATAAGGCAAAAAAAGTCATTTAGAAGACAAATGTATAATTGAAAAAAAAGAAACAGGAATCTCTGGCAGGAAAAGAAAGAAAACACAAATTCTTTCTCACAGAGTGAGCGAAAGGGAGGAAGGGGGAGGAAGTGGGTATAAGATAAAAGAAAGGATAAAAGCAATAAGAAAAAAAGCGTTGTGGGAAGGAAGGAGGGAAGGAAAGAGGGAGGATGGTGGGATTTTGAGCTGAAATGCAGATCCCATCTGCCTGAATGAAAGCAAAGGAATTTCTTCAGGCAGTGCAGCACAGACAGGTTGGTGGTAATAATATCCACCATTACTGACTTTACTTGAAGAGGGTTTTCATTAAATAACACTGATAGGCTGCAGCTTATTATGTCTTATTTGACTCGCATTCCCATCAACATGTAATAGTTTTAATGTTTAACTGAGTGCATCACCCACAGCTGTTAAAACACACAGCGAGAGGCCTCCGCTTCATCCTCCTCTCTGCCTTTCTTCTGTTCTTTTTTTGGTGTTGCCTCCTTTCTTTGTTTATCTTCATTCCCCCCCACACTTTGCACTGAGCAAATGTCATGTGTGTTGTTTCTTTTTGGGGCAGAGTAGCACAAACTGATAGCTAAAAATGAAGAAATAAATAAATAAAAGTCACAGCAGAAAAAACAAACTGGGAAAAAATAGAGTTCTCACAAAGCAAAGATGGATGACGCTGATCCTGATGTTGATGGATGACAAACAGATTTTGTTTTGAGTTTTTGCCTCCATCTTTAGTACGTGGCAGTCGTCACTGTGGGATTTCTGCACTGCACTTATCCCACAGACCACCTGTCAATCAAGCATTATAGGGTTCTGATGTTTTGTTTTGTTTTGTTTTGTTTTTTATTATTGGTTTGTCTATAATTTTCCTTTTCAGTGTTTGTTTCTCTCTCCTCTGTGGCACGGAAGGAGTTAAAAAAACAGCCATGGAGACAGAAACGCTCATCCTTCTCCTTGTCCTCACAAAAATATGCCCTCCTTCACCCCCCCTCCCCCCTCCCACCACCTCCATCTCTGCCTGTCACGGTCTAGTGGCAGGGTTAAGTTAAGTAAGAGTGTTCTAATAATTAGGACTGGGACTCGCCTGCCTGCCTGCCTGCCCGCCCGTGTGTGTGTGTCTTCCTGTCAGTGCTTAGCCAGATGTTAAAAGGCTTGTCCCTCTCATGTTGCCTCCCTGTCAGTCTCCACTGTGTGCCACACACACACTCACCCACACACACACACACACATATGAGGGACTATCTTCCTTGTGGTGGCTTTGCTTACCCCCAAGTGTGTGCCTTTCTGCCCCTTCTGGCAGCTCCCCCAGGGTGAGAAGTCTGTGTGTGTGTTTCCCTGTCAATACCATCCTCCACATATCTGATCCATCCATCCTGCACACATATTGCCTAATAATAGTTGGTGTCTATTGTGACTTTGAGGTATTTACGTTTTCTCATTAGCTATTCGAAACATTTAAATTTATATATTTTAATGAAACAGTCATTGGAGTATGGAAATAGTTTTCTTTCCATCTGTCTTTCAAGCCATTCCTTTCCCCTCCCTTTCTCTCGCTCTGGGTGGTAACTGGAAGCAAGCAGCAGTTGTCTATGTGTATGCATGTGTGTGTACTTATGCAATTGTGTGTGTGCGTATGTCGCTTGGTGTGAATCTTGTGGCCATTGTTGCGACGCTGCGCAGATCAAGGATTAGTCGCTTCCTGTCGAGCCTTTTGTCGGCCCAGCCACTCCATTTGGACACAGATGACTGTGTGTGTGTGTGTTTGTGTGTTTGTGTGGTGGAGTAGGTTATACAAATGAGCCACTGGAGCTGGTGTAAGGCAAATGAAGGAAGGAGAGAGGATGAGATGAGGAGATTCCCTCTGTGGCGCCCTGCAAAATATTCATCAGCCTCAAAAGTCATTTAATCGTATTTTCACTCTTAAAATAGGATTTTACTCGAAACTCGCCTTCTACATAAGACTGCACTTTCCTTTCCACTATCCCACTGATGTTTTATTAGTTTCAGGAATTTTCTGGAGACAGTGGAAACTTGTAAAAATCAGATTGATCACTGAAAAGACAGGATGTTACTTTGCATTTGGGAAATTCTCTGAACAGGTTGCTTTGAAGTTGAAAATGACAGCACACACAGACACAGCCTTTCTGTCTCTCTTTCACACACACACACACACACACACACACACACACACACACACACACACACACACACACACACACACACA
>JBBMJY010000006.1:4235758-4274880 GCA_037833715.1 Toxotes lorentzi
GTGTGTGTGTGTGTGTGTGTGTGTGTGTGTGTGTGTGTGTGTGTGTGTGTGTGTGTGTGTGTGTGTGTGTGTTATTAGCCTCATATAATGTATGGTGCACACGGCTATGCTAGCTACGTTCACGACGCAGTTAGCATAGCCTGGAGGTGCAACAAAGAAACATCTTCAAGCACACACATACGAAAACACATACACACACACACACATAGGGTTGTAACAATGCTCTTCATCACCCAGCACTCTGTGTGTTCACCCCACAGTGACACCCCACTTACATTTGTCTTACAGCAAGAGAAGGGGAGAAATGCCTTTGTGATGTGCAGTGTTCATTTCTTTAATTAAAACTATGATGGAGAATATTCGTCGACCACCTTTTTTTTTCACGACGAAAACAAGACAAAAGCTAAATTTAAAATAACCTTTCAAAAAGACTAAACTAAACTAAACAATATTGTGAAAGAAGGACAAATGGACAAGTTTGATGAGGAGTTTTATTCGGCAACCTGCATCTGTGGAATCACACACTGTGGCTCCTGATAAGTAAAACAGTTTCCTCTTCTGTTCAGAAGAACATTTAGTCACGTAAGTTGTTGCACTACTATTAACATGAAACTCACTGACAAATATGTGTCTCTGTCAGTAGTGTTATCTGACGTTACCTGTTCTAGGAATAAAGAAATTTATGGACTAAATTCATCTGCACTGGCAGCAACAAAACATCTGAAACAAACTATGAAAACATGCAGGCTGACCTTTATTAAAAAGTAAGATAATGTAACTGTCAAATGCTGTGAAGGTAGCATTAACATTACTTTCAGTTGGCCATCTTTACTGTTGCTATCAGGAAGAGTGAGTAAGTTCCAGGATTAATGTCTGTAGAAGACATAAAACTTTAAAATGTATGATGAAAATGAGACAAACAGGTCACTGAGGAAAAGTAAACTAAAACCAACCAAATCAAATGAGTAAAATTTGACTAAAAGTGATACACATTTTCCTCAGAAGAGTTAAAATAAAAACTCAATAAAAATCAGCCGCCAGAATTAACACTGGATGTGTGAGTATGTGTGTCTTCATGCATGTGAGCAAAGTATGTGTGCAAATATGACTGTGTATGCTGGACGTGTGTGTGTGTGTGTGTGTGTGTGTGTATCGTACCAATGTCTAAGGTTGCTGGCTGAATGGAGGAGAAAATTAGACCTGATGTGATAGTCACGCTATACACTGTCAGTGTGTGTGTGTCTGTGTGTGAGTGTGTGATGACAGTCACTGGAGCCAGTAGTACACAAAAACAGCAGAATATCAACAAGGTTTGATAGCAGAATGACAAAACCCAGATGTAAGAAAGCACTTGAGATAGAGAGAATTGTTGAGTTTTGTTGTTTGCTGATATGAGTTTTTAATTCATCACTTCATTTTACTGAGATAAATGTATATTTCTCAGACTGCAAGAGGCAACATGAATTCAAGCTTGCATGTAGTTGTTTTCCTATGTGCTGCCATATCCTTTACCTTACCTTTAAGGTCTTATTCTTTACAGCAGTAGTGTGCTTTCATGAGTTTCAGTCCCAGTGTGACTCTAAATTTACTCACTTTCAGCCCCAGGATGAAGAAGTTGCAGAAGCTTTGGTCTAGTCCATTGCCATTTCTCTTTCTCTACTTAGATTAGACTGTTGGGAGTAGCTAGATACACAATCCAGAGCCGGTATAATGACCTGCTGGCTGTTATCAACGTGGTCTTATGTTAAATGAGACAGAGAATGGACCTGGCTGCAGCATCTAAGCAGCACAGACAACACTGTGATTGATTCTCCAGTTAGAGGATGGAGAGGCCGAGAGTGGAGGGTAAAGATAGAGGATGAGGGACACAGGTAAATGAAAGCTGTGCAAGTGTCTGAGATCTCATAATCACGAAATACCTGCAATAAACTACAATAAACAAAGGTCAGAAGCAGTGAAGTTCTTGAATAGCAAACAGAAGCTTGTAACTACTCATTTAAAAGAATTGTACAGACTATGTAGACGCTGCAAAACCCGATTGTAAGTGTTTAGATGTAGATGCCACCAAAACGGATTTGAGACAGATTAAAATCCCATTTGGCATTCACACCATCTTCTTTGGATAAATGAATCTATTTTGCCAGGAAGCATACGTAATCTTTAGACCTCCCAAGTGTAACTACGTCAGTGAATGCCTCGTGGAAATAGCCGTCCCTGTGATAACACTGCTGAAGTCAAAGCCTAAACTTGGCCAACGTCCTTCCGGTCTCATTAAAGCAAGAGAAGGGAAAAGGCAATGACACACAGTGACACGCAGGTGCACAAAACTTTTGTACAGTTATCTGATCTCTGACCAGTTCAACCACCAAGATAAAGCTTTTGTCTTGCTTATCATCAATAAACAGGATTCACCATTTCTTTGTGCTAGTTAATGAACAGCTGTTAGCTACCTAAATAAACAACAACAGTTGAAGGCTTCGACTTCGAAACTTGTGACCCTTGTAGGATAATTCACTTCTTTAACATTGACTAAAAAGTTCAGTACGTTTCAAACAATTGTAGCTTCATCGATAAATTACTAAAATTGCTGCTTCCGATGGAGCTTCTGAGCTAAGAAGAGGCAACTGCCTGACATGGAAAACGTGTATTAAGATATGTTGTGAAGACACTGAGTGTTTGGAATATGCTGTACTGAACACAGATCAACAGCAGTAGTTTGTCTATAAAAAGTGTCTATAAACAGACTAGTAATATTCTTCATGTGTTTATTATTGTTTTCAATCCAATGTCACTACAGCTGTTTGAGAGCCACATTGCAAACGTGCATTTGGTGACTCTCCGATACTCTAAAGGCTGAAGATCTTCAGTCTTCCCTGAAATACTGAGATCTTGTGTCATAATTCTGTATCTTTAATTCACTTCACCATCACTGAGATTTCTCATCATTATGGGGAGTTTGTAGTGACATACTGCTCAGTTAGTGTTATCCTAGTGCGTAATTTATTCAAATTCACTCGCAATCAAACCCAACTGGATGAGAGGTCATGACTGACAGGTGTCTGAGCCAATAGCGTGCAGGTGTAAATGCCTCCCTTAGGAATAGAGCAGTCCTAATCAAGCCCTTGTAATACACTAGTTCCCGTTAGCTCCCAGGGGCTAATTAGCATTCTAATTACTTATTGCAAATGAGAGCTGCGTCGATTGTGTTCCACCTGTGAGTGGAGAGGCTCGAGAGAGACACGCACACATACACTCATATGCATCTCGCACACGTACACACTGTCATACTCAAACACACTGAGTGATCATCGTTAAGAAGCTTATCATGCTCTTGTTCCTCTGTGCCTTTCGAGTCCCCTCTCATCTACAGTGTCTCATTAGGATCATAATGCAGTACATATACACACACAAGCCAGAGCACACACCTACACACACATACGGCGATGAACATTAAAGATTGTAATAAAGAAACAAACATAAAACATTATATACTGCCAAAGCGTTGCTGTTGTTCCTACCAATTAACACAGCACTGATTTACTGCTCGGGGGGAGAACACAGCACAACACAAACCACAAATGCATCACAAACACTCACAGATACACACTAATGTGTGTATATGTGCGTGAGAATCAGGTGTCGCAGGGTGAAAGGATGCAGAATGGACTGAGGGGGCAAGAATAATGAAGAAATAATTCCTTATTACAGTACAACTAGAATGTGTCCATCTGTGCTTGTATATTTGTGTGCGCGTATGTGTATCTATGAATAGGTGAGGGAGACAGGCAAAGAGTGTGTACGTGTCTGTGTGTGTGTGTGTGTGTGTGTGTGTGTGTGTGTGTGTGTGTGTGTGTGTGTGTGTGTGTGTGTGTGGTGGGGGGGGCAGATAAGAGCAAACTCACCAACAGCAAATCATCATGTTATGCTGCTAAGTTAGGTGCTTTAACAAGGCTCCTCAAAGCTGCACTTCAGTCCAGGGTCTGTGTGAGTGTGTGTGAGTGTGTGTGAGTGTGTATGAGAGAGAGAGAGAGAGTGAAAGAAATGCCTCTGTGCTGTGTTTTGATTGCTGCAGACAATTGTAGCTACTTGGTTTTCTCACTCTATTGTTACTTTATGTCTGTCACCCTCATGTTGACTGAGTTACTTCTGAGGGAACTTCACACTTTTATGCATTTTTCCCTGCACGTCTGTGTGTAAGTGGTCATGTTAGGGTTGGATCAGGGTTCAGTGACACAGTTCTTGCTCTGGTCGCCCATAATGCTTCCAACTACTTAGTTCTTTCATTTTTATTTAAAACAATCTGGTGTAAAATGTAAACCATTATTCCATTTTACTGTACAACTTCATGGCTGAGATCTAGTGGATCAGTTGTTGGACACTGTTGGACACTCATGCTCAGTCCAACATTAAAACCATGTTAATTTCAGTGCGACCAAAAAAAAAAAAAAAAAAATGTGGGGTTTTTAAGAAAAGAATAGCAGTTTGGCTCAGCTTGCTCAGCAAGACATTGTTTTGGCCAAATAAATTTCGCTGTTTATATCGCGATCATAGAAAAACTGTTCAGTACAGTAGGTCAAAGTTGAAATAAAATGTGGGTTTACAAACTGTAATGGATGTTTAGTGGCTTTATTGAATATCAATGTTAACATTCATCTTTGTTTTTTCGTAGCAGGACATAAGACTTTGTAACAAAATGTAAAATGATTTATTACACAAACGAACAAAAATCATCATGTTATATTCTTAATATATAACTTTATATGTTGATAGATGTTTGCTGATTGTTTGCTACTTCCATCAGTTTTTCTGTTTTTCTAAATTCAAATATGTATAGCTTTACAAATATTTTGAATCATTACGTTCTGATGTAGTAATTGCTGGCTCCGTGTTTTAGATTATAATTTGCTCAATTGTTGAATGAACGTCGTGTTTTTTGTTTTTTGTTTTTTGTTTTTTTCTCCATCCTGTTATTATGTGCTGCTGCAAAGACACCGGTTCACTTTGTAATAACACACACACAGACACGAACACAACCTGTCACCCGGGCTATTGTCTCGTCTTAGATTGTAGACCATATTCTGCGTAAAATTGGTGGAAAAAAGAAAAAGCAACAGTGAAATTGGAGACTCTCTCTCACTCTGTCTGCCGGTGTGTGTGATGTGATTGATGCTCGGCAACCGGTGTTTACTCTTGTTGGCCAATTGAAAACCCAGCGTGGCAGGCTGGGAAAGCACAATGGGGAGAGGAGCTAAAGTGGCGGTGTGAGGTGCTGAACACTGACACTGAGACAAATAGATAGAAAGCTGTTAGAGAGGGGAGGACACAGTGGGAGGGAGGGAGAGAGGGAGGACGAGCCAGACACAGACTACACTGAAAGGGAGCATTAGATTTGATTTCAGGAGCAGAGAGGAGCAGAAAAGGGAAAGAATGAAGAAAAAAGGAGGGGATGATGAAAAGGAAGAAAAGAAAGAGGGAAGGCAGATAGTCCAAAGAAAAAGAAAAAGAAAGGCAAAATAATGAAAGTAAGCAAACAAAAGCTAATAAGGGGATCCAACACATCCAAAGATGTAATTTGAGTGATGGATGGAGAAAGGCAGATGGTTTAAGTAACAGACAGAGAGAGCGATAACGAGTAGTGAGAAACGGAGAGATGAGAGGGAGAGGAGTGTGGGAGGGATGGAGGAGTGCAGACGCTGGTCATCCCTGTCAGCCGGCCTTTAAATGAAAGGCGACAGTGTGTGTTGGGGAGAAGATTGGAAGGCATTAAGGCCTGGCATGTCCTGTGACACCCTGAGAGGCAGGGAAACCTAGAGAGAGAGGAGGAGAGAGAGAGGCCAATTGAATTCTTCTACCAAGTGCCCACTTGTCCATGTTAAATCTCTCTGTGCATGAGTGTGTTGCAGGCATTCCTACAGTATATGTGTGAGCGAGTGTGCCTTCATTCCTGTGTGTTATGTTGTGCAAGTGAGTGTCTATGTCTGTGTGAGTGTGAGTGTGTGATCCAGAAAGGTGAAGTGATTTAGCGAGAACAGAAGAAGAGGGAGGATCTATAATGGCCATCCTGCCCTCGCCTTTGTTCACGACCAAAGCCTGTGCCTGGCTTATCGGCTGCACAGATTACTGCTGTATCGATGGCACCTCCTCTGTGTGTGTGGGTCCGTGCGTGTTTTTCTATAAATGAGAAGGACTAGAAAAAAAAGTAAAACGTGGACTCAAAACATAACATAACTAGCATGATGCATCACACAGATAATCGTGTAATTTTAAGGTGTTAGAACTTAAAACTTTCTTTTCTCTCACCCCCTCTGGGACCATAAGAGTTTTGATTCAGGCCAAAAATGTCAGCTTGAAATAATACTCTCTCTTAACCCGATCCTTCTTCACCCAAATCTTTCTGGACCTGATTCTTTGTTAACCTAATGCTCCTTTTTTTTCTCAATCCAATCCGTCTTAACACGACTCTTTCTGTACTCGATCCTTTTTAACTCAACTCTATCTTAACCTGATCCAAGCGTGAATCACTGCAGCATTAATGATCCTGAAATTAATTAAAACCCATATCTACCATGGTGTACACTGCCATTCCAGCTTGTTTGTAATCTGGAGGATTTTGCCTTGTCAGATATGAATCTTGACAGGCTCCAAAAAAAATGTCACAGACAGTGCTGATAAGAGGCAGATACACTCATAATATTAACGCAGTGTAATCTTTTACTATATTGCTTGTTTGATTTGCATAATGTAAGAGGAGAAAAGCTTAAAGAATCAAAACCAGACCTAAACAAAATCATCAGAAATCAGAGTCCAATCTGGTCTTGCAGTGTAAGGTTATATCTCAACAGAATCACAGATCTGTGTGTATAGAAGCTTTAGAGCTTAAGACTTTACTGTATAAAAATGGATCAGAAAAACAAAACTGTCCATACTGCAGGGCTTAGGTACTCTACTTCAGCATTGATTTAAGAGTACAGCTCCTGAAACGCTTTCACCCCCGAGGTCTATAATGTGCAGTGGGGTCAAAACAACAGTGATGAAAACCTTATGCATATGGGGTGACAGCCAAAGGGACCAGAATCCAGAGTGCTGCTTCTTTCTCTCTCTTCTTCTTCACTCATTTTTCTGTGTAAAAGGTTTCCTTCCTCCTTTTTCTTACCAGGCAGACCTGTCTATTGAGGAATATGGACAGATTCTTGACACATATAATCAAGACATCAACATGTACACATTAGCCAGACTGGCCCTCTTCAAAGCACTCAGCTTTGACGGGCTTGAAGATGCTCATTTCCATGGCTGACCACAATGAAACCACCTTTGTGTGTGCGTGTGTGTGTGTGTGTGTGTGTGTGAACAGAGGGAGATCAGGAGGGGAGGGATGCTGTGTGAGAGTGTGTGTTTCTTAATAGAAGGTGGTTAGAGGTGTCACCCTGCACCCATTTTAATGTGCTCCACAATTACAGCTGTCATGGCTTGAAGATAATGTCTCGGCCTGTTTTTTTTTTTTCTTCTTTTTTTTGTTACACATTAACGCACACACACCTACACACACACACGCACACACACACACGCACACACACTAAAGAAGTGAAATATGGTCGACAAGGAACAGGCCCTTACTCATAAAAAACGCCTCAATGACCCCCATCACCCTTGTGTGCGTGCGCAAGAGGGCTACGAGTTATTGTAGTGTGTGTCTGCGTAGATGCGTGCTTATGTAGGTGTGTTTGTCCGTGCATTTGTGTGTGTGTGACAATATTTGCTTTGCTGAATGAGCCCCTTGGTGAGAGTCAGGGTGGTTGTAGCATTCCTCATGCAGCACTAGAGCTGTACCAGTGATGCTAAAACTGCTTATATTCACACACTTTAAGACCTGTTTTATGTAAACAGCAGGTAAACATGACAAAGGGCTGACTACAGTGACTACTGACTACACCTGAATACACTTCTCATCTCCAAATCAAGGATGTTTATCCTTTTTGCAGAATCATTTGGAGACGGTCTCAGGGTAGTTGCACACATTTATGCCATACCTTAATGGCCCATTATTTTATTATGTTACGTGTGTACCACTGAATTCCTGGACATAAGACTTCCTATACTGTCACCAAGATGCAGGAAGCTGAACAAAAAGGATTTCTAGGTGATCACACATTTTGCAGGAAACAAGGAATCACAATTTGCTGTTGATTGACAAATGGCACCTGTCCACTTAGAAAACAGCTTATAAAGATGGGGAATGTGAGAAATTAGTTAAAACATTTGCAAAATAATCATGGAAATGTTTTATTTAAAGGACCTCCCTATCCACACAGGTGTTTCTGCTACTTTTTTACTCTCTAAACTCATGAAACTCTATGAACTAATAAGAGTGGTGAGGGTGTACTGAATTGCTCCACCCGTACAGGTGAAACTAAATTAACAGGACAAGTCCACACGGTCCTGAGGAGAGGTCTAATCAGACACCTTCAGGGAGAGCATCTGTTTGGTTTCACTGTGACTGTATTAGGTGCTTAAATTTTGCATCATAGGCATTTCTAATGCATGTCTCGATCTTTGGCATAAAACACCCAACACTGTTGAAATTCCTCACGTTTTAACATCCTGTAACTTGTCAAATCTGTTGAAGTTCATACTTGAGCTTGGAAATAGTAATAGAAAAAAAGGTCTTAATTAAGTCCATTTAGCAGCTGTTGTGGTGCTTTTGATTTTATGACATACATATAACAGATGGATATTTCCATTTTTCCTGAGCATTTTAAGGATTTCTCATCTCCCATGTTCCCTTGAAATTTACATTTTCTGTATTCATATAGGATGATATATATTTTGTTTGCCTTACACCACATAAACTTTAAAACCTTGAAAGAGTAATTATCACGCATGAATATTTCTTTCTTTCTTTCTTTCTTTCCCCCTTTCGAAACTGTCTCCAGATGAATACGGTTTCTAAATGGTCTGTTGTATTGACTTCACCTTCTCAATATCTGACCTCACTGTCATAAGCAGGGCAACCTGGTGGCTTTGAGTGCTCTTGGTAGACCCCACTCTCTCTCTCTGTCTGACTCTATCTCAGTCTACCTCTCTCTACCCTGTCTTTGAGCGCTCCATAGATTGGTAACACGACCTCTAATTCTCCCGAGACGAATATGTGCACAAGGATAAAAATGAGACAAACGACAAGAAGGAAGGGAAGAAAAAAAAACCCAAATGTCTGAAGAAGAATCGACTCGGTGGTGTTTTAATGTCACGCATTTAAGGCAATGATGGGAGATTACACCACACGGTGCACGCACACACACACACACACATATATATATATATACACACACAGACACACTCATACACACATTTGGCTTTGGGGTGTGTGAAATCAAATCTCTCCAAATCTCTATTCTGGCGTCACGGAGCTGAAGACGCAAACACAGATGATCACTACTCGTACATACACACGCGCACATTACATGCATGCACGCCTACACATATGCAAACACATGCATTTGACACACACACGTGTACACACCCATGCAGATGCACACATGGAGGGGTAACCCTGGTAGATTTATCAGTGGAGGTCTGCAGCACAGTGGCTGCCTTTCTCATTTCATAGGCCACCGGGGCAGAACAGGCATGGGCTTGTTCAAATCCAACCCAGCAAGACCAACACATACATACACACACACTCACGCACACACACACACACAAGCATGCATACACGCTTTCTCTTTAGCGGCTTAACAGATGCCAGCCAGAATCGGTGGAGAGGAAAGGAAGGAGGGGTAGAAGAGGGGAGACGGAGACAAGCTGGTGGAAGCAAGAAGGTGAAGAAGAAAAAAGATATTGAGTACTTCTGAAGAGACAGACAAAGAGAGGATGATCGACACAGACCAGCAG
Organism: Toxotes lorentzi; assembly: GCA_037833715.1. NCBI lineage: Eukaryota > Metazoa > Chordata > Actinopteri > Toxotidae > Toxotes > Toxotes lorentzi. The sequence goes on from JBBMJY010000006.1 coordinate 4,245,647, forward strand.
ATCCAGGGAGAGAGAGAGAGAGTCATGCAGGTTCTTCACCTCAAATACAGAGATATCATGGCCATGGACAGCTGGATCAGTGGTTTATTCTACCCTGCGTTGGAACACACACACACACAAAACGCAAGCAAGCTAAGAGAGGGAAACACAGGGAAAGATGACTGCACCATGTCTGAGACATTGTGTGTGAATGTGTGTGTGTGTTTGCACATTCTCAAATCTGTGTTTTCAGAGTGCAGCACTGTAAGACCGAAATTTAATTGGATTCTTTGGAAATGATGCAGGCTTATTGGTGTAATGGCTTGCTCATGGTGCGGTTGGAGTGAGTCCCTGTAACAATACCTAGTGCCTCGTTAGCTTGGCAGCCACACACACACACACACACAAACACGTGCTAAAGAGAGTGTGTAACAAGCAGGCAAGACCATGGGTGGGTTTGAAGCTTTGATGAAGGGCCCTATAAGCTGAAAATGGCTACTGTCTGCAACAAGAGCTCGGTGGGAGGACAAATGAGGACACACATTTGCGCATACGTGCACAAACACAGCTTCTCAAGTAAACGCACAGGTACATACACAAACTCACACACGCATTGCTTAAGACACCTTTATCGTCCTTATATAGAATTTTTTTCTGTGCAAATTGTACTTTAATAAATGAAGTTGAAACGCAGAGTAAAATGAAATGCAACCAAGCCCTTCACAAACACTGAAGTCCCACAAAGAATGTAGCCTTTGGATGATTATCAGTCTGCGTTCCCATGGTATCACAACTGAGATTCTGGAAATGACGGCAAGCCTGACCTGTTTTCTCCTCTCCTTCCACTTTCCTATCCTCTCCTTCTTTTTCCATCATTTTCCTCTTCTCCCCTGCCATCATAACTCAAAGCCCTCAGAGGTACGGCCGGTTGTTTCAGATGAGTAGACAAACACTTTACACCTTCCTCGGCATCCATCTTCTCTCAACCTTGGTGGCTCTAGAAAAAAAACAGGCAGGGTAGGTCTGGATGAAGGCATGGAGGGACGTAAGGTCAAGGCACTCTTTGATCTGATCGGTTTGAGCCGAGGGAAAATAAAGAGGCAGCCAGGGAAAAATATACAGAGGCCCGGGTAGAGCCTGGGCTTCACCCGGGGGAGGAGACCCAGCGGAAGAGCCCTGCGTTGGACTTGAGCGGGGCCAGCGCTGCTCGTGTTATTATAACATGGTTAGCACATGGGCTAAACTCCCCAGTCATTTATTTAACACACAGACTCCCCGTGGCGCTCCCAGATGCCACGAGGCTACGGGGAGCTACGAACACCTCATGTGAGGCCGACTCCACAGGGCAGCTTGTTGCTTTTTGTTTTTGTTTTTTTGGGGGGTTTTTTGTGTGTTTTTTATTCAGTTATTTCCAGTAAATGTCTGCAGGTTGCTCCACACAGGAGGGTGAAGGTGCGTGGCCTCACTGTTGGTATGATGTTCAGAGCTGCTATGCTATTTCAGTCATCACTGTTTTCCTGCTTCTACCTCTACAACCATGGGTGGATTAATCTCTTATGGGGCCCTGGAGAAAAAGGTTGCTGTTGGACCCCTATTTATCGCCCCACAGTACAGAGCACACACTAGACTATACATGGCAGCTTCATTATTTTCCCAGGACCCAGAAACCAACCACTCACCATAAACTGAAATAATACCACTTCACCCTGTGTGGTAACTCTGTCTGGTGATAGGGTTACCACAAGTCTCCTATCTGTGCATAGATGTATCCTGTCACCTCCAGGTTCCCATCAAGTACAGATCATGGGAACTTTATTATTTGTACAGATTTGCTGATATTGTACCTTAGTATTGCAAATGCATAAGTTAGCAGTTTTGGGGCCCTGGAGGATCTTTGGCTCAGGGGCAGATGCTGGCATTTTGTGAACTGAAAGAACAACAGACAAGGGTGATGTAGGCTCTTTAAAATCTCCCAGAGCACAAGCTGAAGAAATCAGATTGTTTTGTCCAACAAACAATCCAAGACCCAAAGTTCAGTTCAGTTTTCTGTCATAGACAAAGAGGAGACGTCAGTCTTCACGTCAGATTTTGAGAATGTAATTTCTCATCAAATCATCAATCATCAAAACTGTTGCTGGTTAATTTTCAGTTGATCGATTTTTTGAAAAACCAATAAATAGTTTCAGCTGTACATTAAAGCCAAACAGAAGTATGTAAATCAAAGAGAATTAGCACTTTATCAAGCTCATTCACACTCACACACAGTGACACTCACACATACCCATACACACATGAACACAGAGTGAACTGGATGCCAGTTGGACATTCACGGTTTTAGCCTTGTGATATTTGGCAACCTTGCTCCACAAACAGACAGTATACACAATCCCTGTGGGCAGCTTGCTATACCACAGAGTGCATATGTGTGTGTCTGTGTGTGTGTGAGTGTGTTTACCCAGCGAGCAGCAGCAGCTGTGTCAGTAATAGCTCTCTAAGCTGCAGGCTAATGACAGAACTCAGAGAAGGGGATTCTAACATGGATAGATGTTTAACCCCGTTTAGCCCCGATCTGAAGACCACTGGGCAAACACCACACACACACACACACACACACACACACACACACACACACACACATTATCCCTGCCCCTATTTCTTTACTGGTGGCTTTAGTTGTGTGTGTGTATAAAGGAGGCACAGACAGAGAGACATATAGGAGTAAAGAGAGGGGGAACAACATCCTTCACCCTATACATCAGTCCTGCCTCTTCCCCCCTGTTCCCGTGGCAACAAGACCCCACACACAACAACCAGACCCCAAATCACAAACCCTCCTGCCACAGACATATACACACATGTACACGCACACAAAGGCAAACACACACACTGTCCTTTGGAGAGCAAGAGGGGGCAGGTGGTCACATCAGTAGAGTGTGTTTGGGGGGTTGTTAGCTTTTAGGGTTAGTGTGTGTGTGTGTGTGTGTGTGTGTGTGTGTGTGTGTGTGTGTGCACGCGCGTGTGTGTGTGTGTGCGTCACAGCCTGCTCATTGCTCAGCCAGCAGTCTATTGTCCAGTCCCATGAAGTGACTGTGAGGTCTAATTAGCAAGTTAACAAGTTAAGAGGTGGAGTCTGTCAAACGCTTAGCACTTTCACCCCAAGGGTCAGCCCACCACTGCTGGGTATGTATATGCATGTGTGTGTGTGTGCCGAGGTTTCTGGGAGTGTCACCAGTCCCATTTCAGGACATCCGAATGCCCTTCTTTATCTGTGAGAATGTTGATTTATTAAAGAGAGACATGGAGACTAGGAAAGGAGAAAAAATGCCAGTAAAAAAACTATTCTGGAAAGTGGGTTGAAGTTGTCATTTTGGGAAATACAGTTTTCACTTTCTTTCCGAATGTTAGCTAAGAAGCTCGAAACCACTCTACATACTAAATCTGAAGCTACAGCCAGCACTCAGTAAGCTCAGCATAGCAAAAAATACTCTGTAATCGACATCATACTGTGTTAGTTTAATCTGGACTAAGCTGTAAAATCGATAAATTGTGTTTATGTGCTGGAGCTGGCCTAGGCTAACTGTTTACCTCTTCTTCCAGTCTTTGTGCTAAGACAAGCTAACAGTCCTGACTGCAGCTTCATAATTAAGTGACAGTTGTGTTATCGATGTGCTCATATAATTCTTAGCAAGAAAGTGAATAAGTGTAATGTATGTCTTTTTTATCTTTTTATGTTATTAGCAGTCATAATAATCACATGAGCAGTAAATTTAGCAAAAACTGTGAAATTACCAATAACATCAGTGGAATTTGTAGTAGTTCTCCTTTGAGTGTGCGTGTGCATGTTTTCCTGAGAAGCCAGCAATGTAATAATCAGTGCGGTGAGACGCTGGGTCTATTCTGGGCATCTTTACGAGGTTTGTCGAGACTCATTTGTAACCGAACCTGCCACAGAAACAAAAAAAGTTTAAATTCCTGTCTCTACCAACATCTTAACCCCTTTCCCTCATCTCCTTAATTCACTTATTTGAGGCCTGGATGGCAGCAGTTTAATGTGCTGAATGTACAGTCAAAGATGGTTTCATTAAAGGTAATTATCACAGTGTAGGATTTTTAGGATTTTCTCATGTGATCACGTTCTCAAAAACTTTCTGTCCTCTCTCTCTGTCATTTCCATCCCTTCCACGTGAAAGGCCAATCCATCTTTCCCTCCTCTCTTCCTCTCACTCTCTCTTGCTCTCCCTTATTCACTCTCTGTCTTTCTCCCTGTTAATCTGTCTGTCTCTATATCACTCCATCAATGAACTGAAGCTCTCTACCTCTCACAAAGGCAGCACCATATTTCTCCTCTTAAACATTGGGGGCAATATGCATTGTCTGCTGTGCGATGGAACTTGCCCACAATAGAGGTGGATGGCTTAATGTGTGTGTGTGCGTGCATGTGTGTGTGCAAAGTAAGGGTTCCCCACCCCCCTTTAAGCAGACAAAGACCCCAATTTGTCACCTCATGTACAGCTGTTGACCGGGTGGGTTCAGTTTGTATGTGCATGTGTGTGTGTGTTTGTGTGCGTGTGTGTGAAATTGGGGGAAGGAAAAAACAGGGAGAAGGCAAGGAGGGAGAAAGTGAGGCGGGATACCCTTTTCTGCCCCAATACAACCTCTGAGGGGGCAGGAGGCGTGGAGGGGGGGTTAGTAAGTAAAAGGAGGTAAATGGTTTTCTGCCCCTTTTCTGTGGGAATGTTTGTGTAAGAGGACAAAGCAGCAGCCACTCTGTTGCTGTGTGTGGGAGAGTGAAAGTGTAGGGGGGTAAAGGGGATGGTATTGGGGGGGTGAAAGCAGCTCTCAGGAGAGGGAGGAGTATTCGCAGAGAAACACCCCCTCCATCCTCCTCCCTCCATCCTTCATCCTCTCAATTTATATCAACCTCTACATCTACTAAAAACATCAGTGTCTATATAATCTTATAATAGAATTGTGAGTTTCTGTGATTTATGATTTTGATGCCTGGAAGGCACCAAAGTGCTGCTTAATATACTGTATATGCATTTTAATTATGTTTTAAACCAAATCGGTAAAGAGAGGACAACTGGATCAGTGATTTACAGGGAATATGAATGGACCATGTACACATTCTGTGAACTCTAGAGATCTGACCTTAACACAGGGGGATTTTAAAGTCTCAAACGAACTAATAATTGCCAAAGACCGTGATTTTTCATTGCTATCAATTGAAGCCAGAAGCCTTCATGATCTGCTTGCAACAAGTCAAAGTCTGGTACATCTACATAGTATGAAATTGCCATTACTGTAGAAGCTCTACTGCTTATACATTAACCTAACCTGCCTAACATGTAAGGAAAGAGCAGGGAAAAAAACTATAAATTACAATTCATTTGGCCTCATTTCCTGTCTTACAACTATCATTTCCTTTCTGTCTGAACATGGTAAGGTAGTTCCACTTTTTAAAAATTATTTTAAGGGAACAAAGATTTTAAAACGTAATACTACATATTGAATTATACACCCAATCCTTTCCCCACCGTTAGCATCCCATCATGCCCCAGGCCTTCCTCCCATTCAGCCATCAGCTCAGCGCCATCCAGCCTGCAGCACCTCTTCATCCCCTGGCTGGCCCCTCATGTTGTGACTCCTGACAACTTCTCCAATTTGCTCTGCTGTGTGAAGAGGCAGGGAGCACATTGATGTCTTCCCACCTACACACACACACACATACACACACACTTAGGCACAATCTCTCCCCTGCACATGCACACACACCTACATAAGCACACATACACACACACATTGAAGTCATCAATATCCTCCCATTTATAAATGATCTGGCCCCAGGATAGAGTTTCAAACCTGCTGGGCCCTTCTGCCCCCTGCATGTCACACACACATACACACACTCACACAGTCACACTCCTCAGTGGTCATTGATTGCCTTCTCAGATTTAACACAGCTCCATCCGTTGTTTGAGCAGCAGTGGGGACCTCTGTCTCTGTCCATGTTCATCCCTCTGTGCATGTGTGTGTTTATTTGTGCAGAAAAATTAGCCACACAGTGAACGAAGGTCAGAGTAGTAGAGCAAGATCACACCCTTGTGTCAGCTAATTCTGTTGTCAAATTAGCACCAAGAAACAAAGGAAACAAGAGGAAGAGACTGATAGACAGGATAAGAGAGGGAGAGAGAGGTAGTGAGAGCTGTATCACTGTGGATGATCTATTCATCAATTGATGTCAAACTGCTATTCATAGTTTCAGAGCATGTGGACATGTGGGGCCGTGCGGTCAATACGTGGTCAGAAATATCACACTGAGACACAAATTATTTGCTTTTTTCTGATGATGGATGATGGAGTGTGGATGGTGAAAGCACTCAGATCCTGAATGCATCAGTGTAAAAATGCTCTATAAAGTTCCTGCGTTTATGGTTTTCTTTAAATAAAAGTACAGAAGTATTATGAGCAAATGTATTTGAATTATCAGATATGTTAGAGTGTATTATTATTATTAAATGGTGTGCATTCTGTCACAGGATCATTATTATTGATGTTTTAATATGTAAATATCATTTTAATGTTGTATCTGATCAGGATACAAGGTTAATTTCCCCTCCTGCGTATACTCTTGTGTATACTCTTGGTTACAACGCCATATTTCACAAGGTGATCATGTGTTTTGTGTGTCTGAATTTTCATTGAGGATAAAAAGTAAAATATTTTCCTTTTAAATGTTTAAGTGCAAAGTAATACAAGAAATAGTTACATATTTTATGTCAAAATTGTACTCAAGTGCCATAAATTTACCTTCCACTGATGTCACAAATAAAATATAGCAATTAATGCAGGGTCACAGTCGAGGCTTTAAAGACATAAACTGAAACTGACACATTTTTATGCAGAATATAGTTTTAGAGCTGGTGTAAATCATACTGTGACTGTAGAAGATGTGAGGTGGTGTTTTAAGTAAAAACTGTATAAATTAAGCTGAAGTTTACATATATAAAGTGCAGGATGCAAAGATATAGAACATTTCTGATTAACTGAGTTACAGCATTGAAAAATATGGCGTCTCAGGTTTGAAAATTTTACTCAGTGGCTCATATTCGTGAGTGTACATGACTGTAGGATCAGACAGTGCAGGATAGGTTTATTTTTCCAGCTTTAAAGACACATCATGTAGAATTAATTGTGGGAAACTGGATGTTAAAAGTTTGAAATAAATCTGGAAATACAATAAATGATCTGTGTTCGTACTGATAGCTGTTTGCCTCATTGTGATCCCCTTATACATAGTGGGGTCATAGTTTGCCACAAAACCACTGCAAACATGTGCATCTTTAACTTAAAGCAACACACTGTTTCTCAATACCAACTCACCTACACACACGCACACCCACAGAAACACTCTCTCTCTCTCTCTCTCTCTCTCTCTCTCTCTCTCTCTCTCTCTCTCCTCACACTCCGGTGGGCTGTATCTCACTGTAGATTCCTTAAAACCTGATCCTGTCTAAATTTTCAGGCCTTTCCTCATTGATTTCCCCGGGTGAAAATAAGAGGATAGGAAAGCATGTTAGACGTCTCCGGAATCAGAGCCAATCCATTAGCAACGATCAATACACTGGCAGAGGAGAGAGAGAGGGAGAGAGAGAGAGAGAAAGAGAGAGAGAGAGAAGGAGATGTGAGTGTTGACAAAACCAAATAAATATAGACGCGCAAAGAGAGGAGAAATCAGATTAGTGCAGAGAGAATCTAAGCACAACACTTTTAACCCCTAACCTAACAATCTGTGTTTACACCACAGTAAGGAGAGGGGAGGGAGGGGGAGGGAGACACAGAGGGAGGAGAGAGGTTGCGGTCGCACGGAGAGTATGTCTGTTCCCGACTTGAATTTAACAAGGTTTTTCTGTGTTGCTGGGTGGCATTAAAAAACTATACACCCTCACACACACACACACTCAAACGGGACACACATATAACTGTTGACATGCATGCTATTCACATAATTACTGTGGTCAAATATAAAGTGATTTAGGATTTACGGTCATCTTGTGGTGCTGTGAAAGTCCTTTTTCATATAAAGATCATTACTTGGTTTCAGAGAGGCTGAATGTGGAAATACAGGCCATATGTTGCTCAGTAATGTCCCTAATATTGTCTCTTTTTCTCTCTGTTTTCCATGCGTCTTGTTCTCCCTCCGTTTGACTTCTCCTTCCAGGTAAGTTCCTTTTTTTTTAATTTGTCCTAAAATCTACAAAACATTATGCTCCTGCCATAAACTGAAAAACTTTCAGAGCCAAAGAAGAACAAATCGTGAAATGCACACACTCAAAATGAAGCAAGCCAGAATGAGTCTGACACCCTCTAAATGAACACATATTCCTCATATAATTCACTTTAAATGAATGGAACACATGGACATTACATACAGCAACAAAATGTGGAGAAACGGATTGTTGCCTTGCACCTATACACCCTACACAATGACTCATGCAATGCACCCCACCCTCTGTGTTCCCCTCTCATACACACATCATCATTACTGTAATCATTATCAATGATATCTTGGCATCCACTAAATTGAGCATATGGTCCTCACATAGAACAGCATTGTAGTAATGATGCCAGTAGAATCAAAGTGTGTGTGTGTGTGTGTGTGTGTGTGTGTGTGTGCGCAGGAGAGAGAAAGACACAGGGAGGAGTGCAGACAGTCCCCTTTTTTTTCAATCCTTCATTTTGAGGTCACAGAAACACACACACATGCGCTCATGCTCGGCTGCTACCCAGATGGAGGCATAACCTGGCAGAAAATAACTGGCACTGATTAAATATTTAGTCGTCATTGAAGTGTCACGTTTTGCTCCACTGCTGCAGCAAAGAGGAATTATTTGGAAATATGTGCACTCCTAATAAAAGTAATGCAAGCAGGTAAGATATCGTACACCTACAGGAATCTTTGGATTTTTGTGACTTGGATAAAATTTCTTCCTCTTTTTTCTTTTTTTTTTTTTAATTCCCATCTGCTATTGATTGTGCTTGCCAAGTTGTCCCATCATACTTACTTCATACACAAACACTGATATTGTGGGTGTGATTTCTTTATGTTTTAAGTCAGACTACTTGAGTTTCTTGCCTTGTCAGTCTTAGCTCTGGTGATGCCATGTTTTCCAAAATCGCAGTCATTATTTTGCTAATTATCACAGCAGATGGAAACAGTGGCCAAACTATGAAAAACAAGCCATGTTACACCATATTTGGAGTGCAGGTACATAAACCACATACATTTGCTCTCACACACACGCACATGCTTGCAATGTACTCTCAAACACATAAATGCACATGCACACAAGCACAAATCTACACACAAACAGCATAAACACACATGCATCAACACAACTGAATGACCACAGATGCCCACTGATTGAGTGGTGAATGGCCTCTACAACCATCCACAACTGTGTGTGTGTGTGTGTATGTGGAGCATAAAATACCCTTTCTGGAACAGGAGAGGTTTGTAAAAGTGTCTGGGTTGACTTCGTTATACACACTCAAACACTCCCAAACACTGTGAAAATAGATGGCCATTTTTCCCCCTCTGGAAGATAATCGCATTCAAGCGATCGTTATGCATTACCATGTAGTTCCCGTCAAAGAGTTATATTGAAGAGTGAAGAGGCGTTCTCCTCAGCTCTGACTTTGATAGATGGTTCCTGTTTTCAATGTGAAATACTGATATCATTACCTATAGGTTTGTATTCAATCAGCGTCTTGCATTCAATCTGTCTTTTTTTTTTAGCCATACCCTCTAAAGTTGGTTTGTCTACAGAATATTTTATTATGTTGAATTAGATGCCTCATTGCACTTGGACTTCAATTCAAACACAAGCTGGCAGTTTGTGTTTGTGACTCGATTGCTGGCAACTGGAGGCATTCTAGAGAAAACACAGGGAGGAAGAAGAGTATCATTTCTGTCTCTCTGTCTAGACTTTCTTTTTGAATGTCTCTATGTCTCTGTCTCCACCCTCCTCTTCGTCGTAACAGGCTTACAAAGACATAACGTAATTTCATCTGAAGCTCAACTGGAAGTTAACTACATAAATAGCCTGAACAGTGCAGACTCTCTAAATTCCCTCCTTTCCTTTATGGTGTATTGAGTGAAAGATAATAGCCGGTTTGGCTATGAAGACACTTTGCTTTGTTGTCATTCTCCATGTATCCTAATGGTTGATGATTGCCCTGCAATGACAGTGTCTGTGTCTGTGTGTCAAACAGAATAGGGCACACATCTGTCTGTCTGTGATTGTGTGTGTATGTGTGTTTTAAGCTGTATAAGTGGAGGACATGTCTTTGGCAGCAACATGCTATCGGCAGCTGTAGAGTATCAGGCTTTTATTTCTTCTCTGAATTAGCTAATTGTCCTTGAGTTGGCTGGCCAGAGACATTTTGATGAACTATATGAACAGAGAGATAAATAGATTATATATGAAGTCTGCATGCTTCCAAAAAAAGTTACAAAAATGTTTTCTGATCTGCCTCCCTTTTGGTTAAGGTTTGTTCAGATTTAGGCACAAAACTACTTGGTCAAGATCAGGTTAAGGTCATAGCCATAGAGTTGTGGTTAAGGGTTAAGGTTAAAATAAAACCAGAGCTGATTGTTGGTAGGAAATGAGATGCAAAGAGCAGTCTCTCATATCAAAGTGATAGCACTGAAACATTCATCAGCCTCTTTACATACAAAGGCTGTGTGATGCTGTAACAACCTCACACTACTCTGGCTTTGCTTCTGAAAGACAACTGCCACAAAAGGACCACGTCAAGTAAAACTGTGCATGGTCATTTAGCCATTTGAACAAACGACCAAAGCTTTAGTGTTGCTGGTGAGGACTGCCTTTAAAATGTTGCATCGCTACACCAACAACGTGCATCAATAGAAATTGCAACTTTGCTTAATTCCACTGACGTGATCTGACGTCTCCTTCAGCAGCATGATATTATTTTGTCTGTGCCTTCGAAACTGCTGAAAAATCTATTACATGATGTGGCAGCGCTGTGGCTGAAGTTTGGTAAGGTTTAGGCACAAAAAGGGTTGGGTAGGTTTAGGGAAAGATCATGGTTTGTGTTGTAACAAGAACTTTGTTTAAGGTTGAGGAAACATTGTAGTTTGGGTTAAAATAACTACTTTATTAAGCTGGGTGGGGGTCATCATGGATACAGTAATTAAGTTGGGAGGGGGGCAGTCAACATGGTTACAGTAATAACCATGTGGTTCGGATTAGGGAATGATCATGGTTAAAAGAAACTAACTCTGACTCTCAGTTTGAAACAAAGAAATGAGAAACGGTGTTCGCTGTTAAAGTTCAGTATTCTGTTGACTCTGCCTCAACCTCTCTGCACAGACTCTGTCACTCTACAGCATCATCTGACTTCTTCCTTCTCTCCTGTCATAATTCCTACAGCTGATAGAGTGATTGAACTTAAACACAAGTAGTTTTGGGGCATTTTCTGAAACAACCGATGCTGTCTCATAATACTATGTGGTGCACATAGTTTAGAGGTATAACAAAGTGTATCTGTCTATTTGGGATGGTAATTGTATATAAGGATACATGTCTATATAGAGGGTGCCAATAGGAAGAAGTGGAGAGGAGAGGAAGGGAGAGAAGAAAGGGGAGGAGAGGAGGAAAAAGCTATTAATGTTGGCTAATGATTGGGCCTGGTAATAGTTATCAGTGTTTTAGGGCGAATATTATGACCATGTAACGAAGGCCTTGATTACTTTATTAGCCTCTTCAAGTCATTCGGCTCGCGCTTACTGATATGACCCTCTCCTGAGATCCCCTGACCTCTCTCCCTCCAAACCCTCCACCACCATCACCTCCACCTTCTTCTCCTTCTCCCCTCTCATCTCCCCCTCTCTCCCACAACATAACCCTCCTCCCCCCTATTTCTCACTGCGCCCCGTGATGATGAAATCAAATTAGGTGGACTGGATGGGCCTAAATCACGTCTCGCGTTGCGGGCCGTGACATAAAGAATGGCCGTGACGAGGTTACCCAGAGTTCACGGCAGATAATGAAAGAGACAGGGAGGTAATAGCATGACGGAGTGGTGGGGTTCAGTATACTGGGGGTGGAGGGGATGGGGGTTAATACAAGGGGAGGGGTGGAGGTTCATTTGGAGGGTACCTGCCTATATGACCACTCCATCTGGTAAGGGACACTCATTCACCTCCTCCTCGTCTTTTCCTTACTCCACCTTTTCTGTGCTCTTCTTTACTCTTAAGGCTCTCTCCTGTCCTCTCCTTCATCCTCTACCAGCCTCTTTTTCTCTCTTCTGTTTTTTTCATTCATCCACCCCTCTTCCCTTTTCTGTCTCAATAGTGATAAAGGTTTCACACTCAATTAAGTAAAGTATCACCTAAAAGGGAGTCTAGCTGGAGTTATCAAGAGATATTCACTAAGTACTTCAGTGATGGTTAGCCACTTTCATAATGGCATATCTCTCCCAAGTCTATTTGTCAGAGAAAAACCTGCCATGTCCACTTTTGTCATTTGGCTTGCTTTAATTGACAACTGACATTGTCCCTCCCCTCTCCACTTGGAAAAGTACGAGGACACCCAAACATTACACCCAAAAGCAATTGGTGGAAGTCTCGTTCCAAAACTATACACATTAATGTAATGGTATAACAGCCTGCACTCCTTCTCTGGTAAGGTTTTCCATCAGCTTTTGGAAACTGACTGCGGGGATTTGCTCCCATTCAGCTACAAAAGCATTAATGAGTTCAAGCTCTGATTTTAAGGCCTGGCAGGTAGTAGGTCCCAATTCAACCCAAACATGTTGGGCTTTGTGCAGGCCAGTGAAGTTCTTCCTTACCAAATTTCAAAAACAATATCTATATGGAGCTGATTTAACAGGAAGGGACCTTCCCCACAAAGCTGGAAGCACACTGTTTCCTATAATGTAAACTGTATGCTGTAACATTAAAATTCCCTTTAAATGATACAAAATGTCTGAGCCCAAACTATGAAAAACAACCCAGACCAAATTACACTGAAAAAAAAGACTGACATGGAAAAAAAAAATGGATTTTTTTTTTTTGGTACACTTCAGGTCCATCAATGAATCAGTTTACAGGGAATTGTCCCATATGCCCACTGGCCTGTACTCCTCTGGACCTGGTTAAACATTAAATGTGGACAGATGTGAAGTAAGACATTAATAACCCCTGATATCAGTGATAAAAACACACCTTAATAAAAATTGTCTTTATGGCATCAGCATGTCACTGGTATCTGCTGCTGTCTCACGTGGTCTAAGTCTTTGTGTCAGTTGGTTCGGCTGGTGGAATTTAAACAGTTTATCTAATTGACTAAATAATTTGCTGAAAACATTTGGAATTCAACCACACTGGATAATCTTGTCAGTTACAAAAGACAAAACACTCAAAATGTTTCTTCAGCGCATTGCCAGATGGTTACTTGCAGGTGTGTGAGTGAGTCTGTGTGCATGTGTGTGTGTGTGTGTGTGTGTGTGTGTGTGTGTGTCTTGGTAATTCTAACCTAAGAAGACACCTGTCACTGTTTACAGTCTGTTCCTCTGTTGTTTTTTCCCTCTCATAACTTAATGCCACCACATGGAGTATCCTGTTCTCGCACATACGACTTGCCTTTGACACACAGCACCAGTTAGTCTTCTCTGACACAACATGGACTGACCCTTGACCTTTTCTGCAGAGATTGTTTTCTTCCTGTTCCTCCTTAAATGGAGCAGGTAGGGTAAATGAGATCACTGGGGTCACAGTGGATTTGTTGGGCTTCCGCCAAACAGCGCTGCTAATTAGTGTAACTGCTAACTTGTAGCTTTATTTTTGCTTTTCAGTAGAAATGGTGCCAGCAATAATGAGCTTTTGGTCTCTTCTGACTGTTTAAAATAATTGCCATGCAATACTATATTCAGTGTCACCATCACATAAATAAAAAAGTTTATGGTGATGGCTGTGGATTCAGATGTTTCCTTTTTTAGACTGTACCACCTCTGACATCATCTTATTTCAGAACACTTTCAGATAAAGATGCTGCTACGATGTCAGAAATGTTGACTATGGACTATTACAAGACCATGTTGGTATTTTCACATTTTTAAAATTTGCATTCTTTAAACACTGAGACCAGCTCATTCTGTGGTTTTCGGTTTGAAACCTAAAGGTGTCCTCCTCACCCTCCAGCTCTTCCAGTGACCTTGAGGCCACCTTGTCCTCCATTCACCAAACTAAGCTTTAATTCTGTAGGCTGGGGCGACCAAACGGAAATAAAAAGCCCATTATGCGTTGCCCGCGGCGGGGGCTTGTTGACTGGGTTTTATTACAGCGGGGGATGAGAGCGCTTGATGCCTTCATTTAGGGCCCCGAGCATCCAGCGCTGACAGTTCTGTGACAGTACTAGTCCCTGTGGCACTGCTAAAAGAGATCGTGACAGAAAGAGACACGTGTGTGTGTGTGTGTGTGTGTGTGTGTGTGTGTGTGTGTGTGTGTGTGTGTGTGTGTGTGTGTGTCCTGGCTGTCCAGGCTGGCATGGTGAGGCTTGCCTGTATAAACGCCCTCATAAAGCTGACAGCTAGACATATGTATGGATCCCCCATTAAAATTTTACTACAAATCACTATGGATGGCCTGCCTGGCTACTAACTGGCTGACGACTCAAACACACACACCATCTCGCATACTGTACGCACACACAAAAATATGCATACATGCACAAAAACCCACACACGGATACACATTTACACATGCATGTGCACATGCACACACTCCCCAGCGATATACAGTTAGCATTTTCCACCTTTGTCAGTTGTTCAACCATCAAATCACAGGCTGCTGTTCGTTATTATTAGCAACCAGACAACAGCCAACACTCATCACTGCTTCTACAGCATCTTTCAGCTCATTGTTTTGGGTTTACGAGGCCAACTTCAATGTTTTGGTTCACTGTCAATGTTCACATCATCCTTATTACCAGCAACAGAAGGCAGCAGTTCTCATCAGAGCAAGAAAGCTCTGATGAGCCAACTGTACATTACAGGCCCAGCACCAAATGGCAGTCAGAGAAAGTTAGCAACCAGATGAGGATTATAATGGAGCATTTAGGGGTTAAGCAGCCTTGTATTTCCCCTACTAGTTGGTAGAGACGGAAACAGAGCTAAAGGGAGAGTGCATTTTCAACTTAGATTCATCAGGTGCCCAGAAACATCACTCTGAATACATTTTAATGTTGCTCTTTGTCGGCTGGATGTTAAAAAAAAAAAGCAGTTGTTTGCTAAAAAATACACTTTGTATGGTGATAATTTGTCAGTTTTGTGTTTACAGTTTGTTACAGTTACAGTTTGCCCCTAGTGGGCATAACATCAAGTAATGCTGCTTTAATATAGATTTTTAACAACTAAATACTATAAGTAAAAATATTGTATTAGACCTGAATATTCACAGAGATTACAGAGGCAATGCTGAGGTACTCTAATTAGCCCGGAGGCTAATTCCAAGTACATGGATTTGTCTCCTCTGTACCAAAAGTTATTTTCAAGGGGTAACCAGTGTTAGGGGTAACTTAAAGAACCATTTTGTTCTTTAAGAACCATTCAGTGGTGTCCCTCCCTAGTTTGGACTTTGCTGCTCTCATGGTGTCATTATTGTTTAGTATATGGCACCATTAAATAAATTATAGTGGTTAGTGGTATGATCTTAGTGGTATGATCACGCCCAAAAATTAACTGATAAATCATTAAGGCCTGCAGTGTATGGTAATAGTTTAAGTGTTAAGAGCATGTTGCAGGGTCATTAAACAAATGAGGTTGATGAGTTGAAACGCACAGTGAAGAACACTGAAAATTGGCTCCAACCTAAGGGTTCAAACTCTACTGTAACTGTAACCCCCTTCGCAACAGCATTATGTATTTCCTTTCTCTCAGAGTGCATCTAGGTAAAGTTCATCAAGGGGTTGGCAGACTCATAAAAGTCTATGTTGCGTGTCCACGTTGTGTATAATGTTATCAGCTGAAGTGTCAAAAGGAAGGGGAGGAGGGGATGAGTACTGCAGGAAACAGTGTGGAAAAAAAGTGAATCAGTGTAAGGATACATGTGGAATGTCAGGTTCTCGCTACTGGTAAACTAGATCCTTCAGTGACCTCTTCACAGAGGACACCCTATGAACGCTCAAACCTGGTTCCTTGTAGTCTACTATAGATAAGATCAGTCTTTGTGTATATGTGCATGATTCTCATGGTGGTGTTTAAATTCTTTACTTGTCCTAAATAAATGAGAAATATAATTTTTTTCTTTTAGTGGGCAAGAGGACAAGATATGCCCTCATAAAGCTTTGATGGGCTGGTGATGAGCTGACTTTTATTTATATGAAAATGTCACATATTATTGCCATTGAGAATATGATTTACAGAAAGTAGACCTGTCCTCTTCGGTTGTCATCTTTCTTCTGTCTTCCTCCACCTCCACCCAAACCCTTCTGTCTTTTTCCTCCCTCTTTCCATAATTCCCCATCTCCTCAGCCTCAAGTAAAGCTGCATGACTTAAGGAAGGCCAAAGAGTTACTCTCAGTTTGCCCTGCGTGATGAAGGTTATCTAAATCATCGTGTTAAAGGCCTCCTTATGTGCCTCCCTAATGCCCCTGCTGGTTATGGCGTGACAGGCAGCGTGAGTCAAACCTGTGTGTTTGCGTGTCACATGGAGTAAATAAACACATCGTTGGGGAGGTCACAGAGGCAAAGGTGAAACAGTGGTTGCAATCGATACCCCCAGGGTGTGTGTGTGTGTGTATTTGTGGGTGATCAGGTGTAAGCAAAGCACCCCTCCTCCCTCGGTCTCTCTCTTGCTTAACTCCGTTACCCCACTTGTTAGCCAGTGAAGGGTGACCCCACACACTCTCAAATGCACCTGACTAATGGGCTGTAATGAGAGGCGACCAGAGAGGGAAGCTTCTTTAATGGTTCGCCCAGGGGACTCGGGACTTCGTGTGGGTGTATATGCATGTTCATAGGTCATTTGGTGTGTGTGCATGTCTGCGTGTGTGTGTGTGTATAGGTGCACCGTGGGTGACCCTGTTGCAACACCAACGTGTATGTCCTAATGTCATTAGATGAGGGCAGTGTGAGGTCAGGCTGCTGTACGTAGAGCATCCTTACTTACAGTAGAACCCAGAGGGCGTATTAGAGGAGCAGTGGACCTGGCGAGACATTTTCCTTATTATCACAAATTATTGCCTGCAATTCCTTGAGTTAAGTATAGATTTGAAGGTGCAACAACAATTTAGCTTTCCCCCGTCTCTCTTGGACGAATACAAGAAATTGTATTTCTAAAGATTTAGGATTTAGGAAACAGAAAACATTTGAAAGATTTGGAATTTCTTTGCTTTTAATCATTTGGTCCTTAAAGCATGAGTGAAGATTTTAAGGTACAAAAACAATGTAGCTGTCTCCCATGTTCTCGAGGCAAATATAAATTATCATTTTGCTGTGTGGTATTCAAAAAACACTTTATGGCTGCATGTCTTTTTAATCATTTGGACTTGCCCTTCACTACTGCCTGCAGCCCAAGTTGAAATCCAAACAGCTTGTGTTGTCTGAGTAGCAGTTCCAAACCCAAAGATATTCACTTTAAAAAGGAAAAAAATCGCAAAGGAAAAGTAAAAATCAGCCAAACCTCACACAGAGAAAGCTGCAGCCAACAAATATTTTGGGTTTACAAAATTAATACAGGGGGAAGTTTTGCATGTAGTTATTTCCTGGGAATCTTTGTGATGAAAAAAATGATCAATGGAAAAAAAATACATTTTTCAATAGTGGTGGAGCAAGCAGAAAAGTTATTAAAAGCCTTTATTTGGTCTGGTATTTTGGTCTAAAACAGGGGACAAGTTTCAGCCTCAGAGCAGAATGGTGAAAGCAAATTGATTACACACATCAGCTGCTGAAGAGCATCTGAAGAACGTCTTTTTCTGTTTATGTATGAGAAACGGGTCTAAATGAATCAAAACTGATGTCTTGGGCGGCATAACAAAAGTTCAAGGTTCTCGTCTGAAAAGAAGAGAAGCAACAAAACACAAAACAGCATCCATATCCATTCCCAATCCTCAAATAGTAACCACTGATTACGGCCTGTCTGTCAGTGTAATGCCTCCAGATTAGATCACCTTCAGTATGTGTTGCCTAGACATGACCACCAATCCCAACTCTCTCTTTTCCCCCCTCTTTCTTTCCCTGTCTGTCACCCTCTCTGAGTCGATAAGCCACTATTCTCCTCTTTTCGCTGATATGATCGGTGTCTTCAGAAGCACTCAGGCCATTTTTACAGCAACCGCTAACAAGTGTTCCAGGCAGCTTACAGCTATCAGGGAAAATCATGCGAGCCTGTCTGCCTACGTAAGTGTGTGGCTGCCTTCATGCGTGTGTGCGCTCCTGTGAGTGACTCCACTCGTCCATCTAGCTGTCGGCGTCTATCGACCAGGGCCATCATGCGTGTTTTGGCCTGAGCGAGGCCACAGATGCTGCAGGGCTATTAGGTGCCCATTGTTTGTTTTGAATGGCAACGGAAACAAAATTGGTCTCATTCTGATCTTATTGTGGGTAACTCTACCTCCCTCTGTGGCCAGGGGAGGCAAAAACCAATTCTAATTCACTTACCCCACCCCAACATTGGCTTTTCTAATGCTTTTTGAGGGATGAAAATATGGCAACATGCAATAAGTGTTGACAGTGCAGAGGTCTTAAAAGCAAGAGGGGGAGACAGATAGACAGATATGTGGAAGGCTGGATAGATAAAAAAAATCTTTTCTCCATCCCTTTGTTTCTGTCTTTCTTACAGTTTCTGCTTAATCCCTCTGTCTTGACTTCCCATCTCCCTCTTTCTCAACTCTTTCCTTTCCTGTCCTCTTTCTTCATCTCCTTGCTTCCTTGCTCCAATGCACCGTGGCTCCAGCCGGAGCATTAGTGAGGTATGGTGATTGGTTTGTAATTTATGGAGTCTATAAGTGGGCCAGATTGATAGGGATGTTTAAGGGGAGCACACCAAGATGCCACTTAATTTAATACATAGAGACAGAGCCTGAAGATATAGCTTTAACCTCAGTCAGCACAGACACATATATGGACACATATGTATGTACTCAACATGCACTGTTATAGCTGTACACAAATGTATCCTCCAATTAAAGTGTATGTTTATCAAAGTTATGAAAAAAAAATTTCAGAGGTAAATGAGAAAAATTAATTTGGAAAATTATGTGAACTAATATGCTCTTATTTGCCTGTGCTGTGCACATGAGCCATACAAATACATAGGTATATGAAACATAACTTTAGTTGAGGAGAGAGGCTGAAAAGTGGACATTTCACCTTTGAAACAAGGTAGACAGAGGGCATTATGGCACATGTAGGCAAGGTCAATGGTCAGACTTGTTAGACAGCAACCTTGTTGTCCACCTGTGGTTATGACTCATTATAATCCCTAAAAAATCATAACTGATGGGGTAAAAGTCAGTATAACTACTGACTTTTGCAGTACTTAGACACACCAATCTTTTTACCCCTGATAAACCAAGATATTTTTCCAGTTCAGTGTCCAGTGTTTTTTTGGTGTTTAAAACACAAATCAGGTCCTGTCTGCCCAGTCTCACCATGCTTGTCAGAATAAGCCCTCCACTCTCAGCCCAGCAGCATGCATCCAATCCTCACAGGCCAGAGCTCTGGAGAGAAAGACGATCTGGCCACAGCGGCCAACCCTGCCCTCTCATCTGCCCTTCACACAAACACACATGCACACACACACACACATGCGCAGCCTTGCCCTCTCCTCTGCCCCCTGCACACCCTCTGTAATGATCTCTGTTGACCTCTAACACAAAGGCTGCCCTGAAAGATTAGTTTACAAGTGGCCTAGGGACTCGGGGTTTCAAATCTTAACCCCTACGATTTTCTGCATTGATTATGAATAGTTGTTTTCTTCTGTGTGGTCATGCCACCATAGTCAGGACAGCTAGTGAGTGGTAATATCAGTTTATCCACATAACTATGTGTCATATTTTTTAAGCAGTCCAAGTTAGTTATAATGTGAACTACATATTAGAAATTGTGTTGGTAAACAGAATCACACAATACCCTAAAAACGTCTGCAAAGGTTTACTTACTAGATATTTTGTAGATTTCAACTGTATCTCATGGTCTTAATGAACAGATGGAGTTTGCTTGGTTGTGGTTATGGCATGACCACAACAACTGAGTGAACTTTATTTGCTGATGAGGACGATGGCACGCAGGTTAAAACTGAAAACGCTGATTCGTGGACCTTGAATTAAGGTTTCTGACTCTGAGAATTGTCTTTCATAATCAAACCAAGTGAGAATTACCCCTCTGCTTCTGCTTTTTATTAGTGATCGAGTTCCATTCTTTCCCCACAGGTTAAAGGGGATCTAACACTGACTTACATAACACAGTCAAGATCAAATACACACACACACTCTCCTACAATAAAATTTAAGTACCACCAATCCTAAATGCCTACTTTGTCACCTGTAACCAATATATGCACGCATGCAAACACACACACACACACACACACACACACACTAAGACGTCAGTGGTGATAAGTGGCGAGTGAGTAATAGCCTAGCTGTCTGGGAGCCAGCTGCTAGGCCTACTGTTTACATGCCAACTGATTACCCTAATTTCAAATGCATGCATGGCAGCTAGGCTGATAAATAGACGCCCCCCCCCCAACACCACCACCTTCTATTTCTCTATTGTCGGCTACTGCAGGCTAGTCAGCCAGTCTGACCCATAATACCTTTTTGATTATTCAATAAATAATCCATAATTTGACATTGATTGGGGCTGTGAATGGGCTTTGTGGGGAGTAGGAGGAGGAGGAAGAAGGGATGGTGGGGAGGACGGTTAGGTGGTTGAGAGACTGGGTGGGTGGGAGGTTATCGACCAGTGGTGGTCATTGCCTCGATGACCACTGGTCGTTGGGGTCACTGCTTCGTATGAATACACACAAATAGTCAGAAGCACATTTGTGTAGAACCACACACCTCTGCCTGTCTTCTGATGTAATTAGGATGAGGGTCATTAGTTCCGCCTCGCAAACAAAGATGTCCGAGACTAATGGAACCTACTTAATAATTTGGGTGAAAGATGAGCAACAATGAGGCATCGCAGATGGATGTCTTGTAACCATTGTCCTCTGCCTGATGTCTCCTTTTTATTCAATATAACCATCACGGGTCACATTTGCAAACATTGCTGGAATGCCTCTATCCAGCTTAAGATAATTACACATAAGTTAGTTATAAAGCCTGAGCATGCAGCAGGAAGCAGCCGGTCAAGTAATCCCTACGTTTACAGCTCACCAGAAGCAAGCACTAGCTTGACAGTGATTGTAACCACCAGTATTTGGTCACATTTGTTGGCCTTAGGCCCATTATGTTAACCACCTTGATGAACATTGATTGCTAATTCTTATCTCTGCTTCTGGCAATATGACCTCACTTCATTGCTTCAAAAATTTGCCAATGTATCTTGGCCCCAAATTATCCCCATTGCTTTTGGTGAGCGCCTCACCGTGACATGGTTAGTATGGACCGTATTGAAACCTGTCCCCAAATGGATTATTCCTTTCTCCTAAGTAGGATGGATTTTATGGTGCTTGCCTGATCACTATCTGAAACCCACTAATTGTTTGCGTGTGTGTGTGTGTGTGTGTGTGTGTGTGTGTGTGTGTGTGTGTGTGTGTGTGTGTAAACCCCACTGCCTTGATGTTGCCATTGAAGTGTCCCTGGCGTTGTACTTATTGGAGTTCCCTGATGTTAGATATTGGAATATTGATCTTGAAGAATGTTTAGCTTTCACTCTTCTCTGGTTTCATTTATATGCTCACACAGCTGACGCCCGCTTCACACAGCAGTACAAGCTGCAGATGTGGCAGTACATGAGGGACCTAGATCAAATCAAGCTCTCAATCAATGCTGGGGGAAAAAAATCTGAGTAAAAGATTTGGGTTTCAGAGGGATTTCACACACAGCATCTTCTAACAGAAGATTGGAGCTAGATCAAGTAAACAATCAATTGTGTAAAAAGTCTTTGAAAATGAACTACTTAAATTATATCACACTGTCTTAATTTTATTTTTATTTAAAAATAAAGGTTCTATGAGGCAAACTTTTGAAGAAATTGAGATAGATAAATGGTTTCAGCAACACCTAAGCCCATTTTATCAGAGGTAAAGAAGGCTGTTGTAAAAAACCCACCTAGGTCATAGTATTTTACTTAACCCTAGTCCCAAAACCTTACAACCAACAGTACAGTTCGATTAGATACTGCAGGACAGCAGTTACACTTTGTTCTGTTGGCAGTGCCATTACCCCAGAAGTTGACATCACAGCTCAGAACACACACACACACACACACACACACACACACACACACACACACACACACACACACACACACACACACTAATGTCTCCAGAACAGACTCATGCAGTCATCTCCACTTAACAGGCAGCTGATGACTTCAAAAGGAAAATAGTGAGCAGCAGCCCTCCACGTTTCAGAGACACTGGCTGAGTGAGTCTCCCTTTAACAACAGTTGCATTACAGTGCACTGTCGGTTTCCTATTAAATACCTTCTCCCAATTACCCATTATTTCCCCCTATAAAACCACTGCAGACTGCATCGAAAGGCTGTTTTATCCCCCCCGTCACCCTACGTCCTTTTGTTTCGGAAAACATGTTTCAACTAAATGCAACAAGGAGAGCTATGAGGGGAAAGAGAGAGTAAGAAGCGAGGGAGGGGAAAGAAAAGGTAATTTGATGAAGTGAAATGTTTGATGTTGTAAATAAAAAGCAGACTGGTCGTGGGTGAGAGGCTGGGGCTAATGGACTTTGTTGGATGGTAGGTGTGGAGCTGCTGATCTTTAAAAAGCCTAAATAAAAAAGTGAACCTCTCAGAAACGATGCCAAGAAAACCACCAGCCCCCTGTGCTGGATCCCATGCCTGGGGCATTCACATCACTGGTAGGCTTATTATGCAATTACAGCAAGGTAAAAAGCAACGCTAACCCCCTCATCTGAGAATGTGGGTGTATTATTATGTGTGTTTGTATCTATGCATATGTGTGTGTTACCTACCTTTAAACCATTATAGTTTTAATTTCAGCAAACCACAATGGTCTGCTGATTTAGCTTAGAATAGGAAAGTAATGTAGCAGTGGAGAGATTGGAGAGGAATAAAAGCAGGAGCAGTTAAGAAGTCAAAAGTGGGAGGAAAAATTTCTTAGATGTGTGGAGAGACTGGGGAGTGACAGGAAAGAAAAATAGAAAACATGAATAAAAGAAAAGACACAAGTAGTTATGAAGTTAAAAGAAAAAAGGGAAAGAAGGAGGAAAGCAAAGAAATGAGAACACACGATTATGAAGGTTAAACAATGGCAGTGGTCATTATGCTTTACTTTCAATGAGAAGGAGGAGAGAAATCACGGCCCATTTATAATTCATATCTTCAATTACCACTAATAAAGTGGCATGAATGGGGCCAGCCCAGGGAATGGCGCAGGCACAATTACATGTAGTATAGCCTGGCATTAACATTTTCTATTTGAACATTTTTCAGCCTCAATTTCTCTAGAAGTTAATACGAGCGATGATCCCTCCTTGACTTTTTCATGAAATTATTGTATGGTTATAATATTCCAATCTATTAGCCCCCTTCTCTATAATATATTCTACCATTTAATAGCCTGACCTGGCTGGATAGAGAGAGATGGAAAGAGAGATAGAGAAAGAGAGAGAACATGACATTGATGAGAGGAGTAGGTCTTGTCGTTTTGACCCCAGAGGGGGTGAGACAAAGGTCTGATATATCCCATACAGTGTTTGAATTGAGGTCTCTCACGAGGCCGTGCCTATCATCTGAAACGCAGTGCTGCTTTTTTCACCACCTGCAGAGCTGATTTTAAATCTTACCATGTCACTCCAAGCACTTTGGTTGGCTGAGTTTCTGTGGTCACTCCAAGGGTGAAATAAATTGACTTATGGTGACTTGGGGATTTCAGTTTCTTGCAGTGAGAAAGCTTTATAAATTTTGCTGTGGGCGGGAGTTGGATAGTTAGCAGATAGCATCACTTCAGTGACACCCAGGACCAAAACATCAGAAATAAAGTTCTATTTTACAGATGCAAGCAGCAACGCAAGTCAAAGCAGCTAAGCTTTGCAAAGCACAGTTTGACTTCAGGCTTGTAAGGCATTTTACAGTTTGCTGTGTGATCATGGCTCAAATATAATAATACAGGGGATAATTTTACTGGTGTCTGAGAACCCTAAATTGACATCTTTTGAACAGGATTTGAAAATCAGTTTATAAAAACAGGCCCAAGGCAACAACAGCAGCAGAGTTGCATTATATTTGGTTTGGGCCAGTAAAACTTGCCATGTTAATGTGTCATTTATCTAATATTTATATTTTGGGCTACATCCCCATTTAAAATTATGGTCGCTGGATAGCAGCAGCCCTCACTACGTGGTAAAGGAAAAGGATATACATAGCTATAGGCTGCTGCTACCTTGGTCAAAATATAGAACACCAGCATCAGTGAGCGACAGATGTGACAGTAACACTAGATATGTGAATTGTATTAGAAATGCTAGCAATGCATGAGCAGTAAGGATGGAACAAGTAGTAAAAGGATGTTGGCATAAATAATGTGATATTTCTGCAGGACACAGTAACTCTGTAAACTCCACTGTTAGTAAAATCAAAAGGAGCGTACAGTATAATCTAACCCAGAGACACATAAAAGCATCAAAGGTACAGGGCCATGTTCCAGCATTGTGTTGCATTATTATGGAGGTGGTCGCTGCTCGCTGTAGTATGGAGCCACGTGCCCAGTCCTCAGGCTGATCGTCTAATAGGCCTGTTTACTCCACCTTTCCTTTCCTGCTCTTTCACTGCCTGCCTCCCTCTATCCCTCCTTCATCCTCCCACATAAAATGGCAAAAGTATTCAACAAACCCGCCTGCCGACTTTTATATAAAATAACAAAGTCTTCAAAGCTTTTAAAACACTGCAGGACTCCCCACAGACTAGAAACTTATACTGTGGAGGCGGCAACAAGGAACCAAAGAATATGGAATAGAATAGAACAGAGTAGAATAAGATAGAATAGAAAAGGCGATAAGCTATCCGAAGTACAGCCATAAGCTTTTAGGAAAGAACTACTAAACCTAACCTCAAGTCATTGTGGTGAGGCAGTTCACTAAAGTGCTACACCTCTGGTACAAGGTTTTCACTGGCAATCACACTCCTCACTAACACACACACACACACAGATGGACAGAGAGGGGGACAGACTCAAAAACACCCTCTCTTGCTTGCTATTTCTTTTCTTACACGCAAAAATCTCACACATACACACACACACACACACACCATGTGGCTAGCTGAGAGCCAGCTGTTCCTTTCCACTTCACATCACTATGGGCTAACGACTGCTAATCCCCCATAGCTTTTCCCTCAAAGGAACTAAGGCAGCAGCCATGATCTAACTCCTATTGAATTCCAATTACCCTCCACCGGGATTTCACAATAAGAGTCCCCCCTCTTACCACGACCACGAACACCATCCTTTTCTTCCAAAATGGATTGCACTGTCACAACATACCCACCTACAGCCAGAATGTAAAAAATAACATCAAGAACACACATTTATTGTTATACACTAGATTTTAATGTTTGTGATTTAAATTCAGTTATATTTAGATGTCTTGCCAATACCCGCTGGCTTATTGCTGATAGCAGTTACTTGACTAACAAAACTGAATTGAAACTGATTTGCCCCCCCACACACACAGCAACAGTTGCATCCTTATCTGGACTTCCCCACCCCTTTCTTTTTACCATGGCAGGTTTGCCCCTCTCTGCCAGGCAGGGTCCCTTGTAAAAGACCAGCTTCAATGAATGGAGGCCCAGCAGGGAGCCTGGCAAGCACACACTACTAAACCCGCCCCTCCCTTCAAGCACACAGACTCTCACACACCCTCCCATGCCTCCTTTCTCCATCCCCTTTTTCCCTCCCGCACTCTCACTGTTTCAGTCCTAGTTAATAACTTTATAGGCATGTATCAGGAACAGTTTTAAAATGTAAAAAAAAAAAAATCACAGCCCATTTAAACAACAACAGGATGATAAATTTCATGGTTTGAAAACATGTACAATCCTATGGTCTGTAACCATCAATATGTATAATAAAGTACAGTTCCAAAACCAAAGAACTTGTAGTAGTACAAATCTTTCTCCACACCCCTCCCTCACTTCCCCTTTTGCCCCACATATCTGGTTTGATTTTTCCCCATGAAGTGGTGAATTCCAGTCTTTCAGAGAACAACACTGGGCAATAAAACAATGGGTGGCTCTGGGGTGTACTGTAGGGATGGAGGGTGAAGGGATTCCTGGTAAAGTCTTAGACAAAATGCTGCTATGGTTACGGTGGCTGGGGACTGGGGTGAAGAGGGCTAGACATGCTGGGAAAGTTAGTATAGTGTGGAGAGAAGGGCCAGGAATCGGGGATATAGAGAAAGGTAAAACTGTCTAATGTAATTTTACACCCCTTTTTGACAGTGACATATATGTATTGTGTACAGTGAAACTAACTTTTTCATGAGGAAAGAAAAATACTATGATGACGACGCTATCTTAGTATTTTAGGGGGGCATATTTTATGGAAACAGTAGCAGTAGCAGTAGTATCTAAGCCTGAAATGTGGGAATTTCACTACTGACTGGAGTGCATCACAGCCTAGTGTAGGGTAAATGTTGATTATGAGCGTTGGTTATGTGGCCTTACTGATTTAAGCCGTCACTGAGCATTTTGGAGGATCCATCATGCTGTTAAGTTTGTCATTCACTTGCCAGAATTAGCACTGATTCACAGTGGATGTTACTTTTCACTGATATTTATTCAACACCTGCTGAGTCTTTAGCAAGGTCCAGCTAGCTGTGACCAAGACAATTACCAATAAGGTCAGCCCCCGAGCTGGGTAAGTGTATAATATAACAAATTATTTTTTGTGCCCACACCAAATATATACTGGACCACTCATGATTTATGTTGTCGGTCCAAGCCACAAATACACACTTCCTGGAGAACACATGGGGTGCCAGCACGGCAGAAAAATAATTAAAACTTACATTTCTTCTGTGTGGTGTTTAAAAATGAGTACACCAAGGACACACTGTTTTCTTTAAAAAATGACTTTTAATTTCAGTTTGCCTTTTGACTGTTTAAATTATAACATTATGTAAATGTTTCCCAAAAGCATAAACTTCATTTGGTTTAAATTAGTGATTGTTTGCCATAATCATCATCATCTGGTTGATTATTTACCATGAGACCACCACTGGTAATCACTCTGAGGTGGGTGAATGAAGCAACAGAAAACAGAATTCATGTTGAACTAATGTAATTATTACATCTACAGCCCTCAGTGCGTCTGGTGTAACTGGGATAGAGGCTAAAGGTTAAAGCGAGTTTGTGTGGCACTCTCACTGTGGTATTGGCACTCATGATTTTCCCCTTCTTAAAATGTCCTCATTCCCACTTTAATGTCTCTCTCTCTACTTTTAGATGATTACAGTATAATGGAGAGTTGGAGTCATGGCATAGTTTATTACCACACACACACACACGCACTCATACTTGCATCCAAATAGCCCCAAGGACGCAGGGAGACTTAGCAACAAGAGTATAGTCCAAATAAGAAGATTAAATTTGAGTTTTCCATTCAAAGACAGCTTGGTATGATTTGACCTTTTGAATCTGAATCTGAACATGATTAAAAAAAAGTGTTTGCAGCAGTTCTAAATATGTAGACCAAGCTCCTGTTTAGCTGACCAGTCTTAACTTTAACAGACATTTCAGATGAATGTCAAAGAGACACACAGAGAAAACCAAGAGCTTTGCTCTTCCACGTTGATACATCTCCCTTTTTTCTCCCCTTCCTTAAATTTTACACGTCTTTCCTTTCCTTTGCTGTCCTTCCCTTTCTTCCTTTTCCTTCCCATCTCTTCCACCTTTCCTTTTTCCTTCCCTTTTTTTTTCTTTTCCTTTACACCTTAGTTTTTTCTTCTTCCCTCTCCTCCCTTGCAGATCTTGAATGTCCCTCATTGATATATTACAGTTACTATTATTATATAGTTTTTCTGGGTTAGGTCCAATATTCAGGCACAGTACTGACATTTCTACAATCAAAGCAGGCGTCAAACCAGGGGTTGGAGCATAGAAAAAAGTGTTTCACACTTCTTTTTAATTTCTTTTTTCTTTAATATCCATGATTAAACTTTTACTCTGTGTGTTTGAAGTTAAAGGTTGTGCAGTATATAGCTACGTACTGTACTGTAATTGTAATCATATACTTATACAACTTCAGTTTCCCTTTGGTACACTAATGCAACACATCATATTAATATCACAAAGGTGCAAAATCTGGAAAATAGGTGACAACAGTTTCCCACTGAAGAGAGAGCAGAGAGCAGTGATTTTCCCAAAGGAAACAGGCAAATGAAGACATTTGGCTCTTCACCCGTGAGAGTTTTGTTGTGGATGTTTTTTCCCCACTCGCGCCTCGTGGTAATATATCTTGGTTTTACAAGTCTCCCCTCTCCCCTCTCAGTCCAGCTGTTAAATGAGACTAAGAGACAAGTAGGAGTAGGAGGCAATCTCGGAACAATCAGAGTTATACAGGAAAGTGAGGAGATTTGCCGCCACGTCAGAGCTCCGATCAGAGAAGACCGAGCCTTAAATGTCACGGCAAATTGGACATAAGGGTGCTTTGATTGTTATGACTTGAATGGAAAAACATGAGCAAGACATTGTTTGGTTAATTTCCTTTTTCTCTGTGAGAGAGAGTGTGTGTATGTGTGTGTGCCGTGGCCATCTATCCTCTCAGACATGTTTAATAGGGCTTTGGCTGCGTTGACCGAGGGTGTAAATGTGTCATACTTTATTAGAAATCCCAAAGAAGAGGGCTAACATTAATCACTGGCTCTTGTTTATGAAAGTCATAAATGTTTCACTGAGTGCTTTATTGTTGGCTGCCAGATTTTGAGAAGCATAGAGGGTCCTTAGTGCATATGTGTGTGTGTGTGTGTGTGTGTGTGTGTGTGTGTGTGTGTGTGTGTGTGTGTGTGTGTGTGTGTGTGTGT
>JBBMJY010000006.1:4305372-4327861 GCA_037833715.1 Toxotes lorentzi
GTGTGTGTGTGTGTGTGTGTGTGTGTGTGTGTGTGTGTGTGTGTGTGTGTGTGTGTGTGTGTGTGTGTTGGGGGGGTGTTGGCAGATTCCCCTGCATTACACGGCAGCTTGACTGTGTCACCCATGTTTATTCTCTTTGTTGGTGGAGGTGAGGCACACTGTTCAGCTTTCACAAGACATGGACACACATACACACAGTTGCAAGAGACGCATGTGCACATCCGCAGATACACAGAAGAGCTCAGAAACAGTAATGACATGTTTTCACAGATAAGTTCACCATGAACAAAAGCTTTTAATGCATGCAAACACAAGTAGATACTGTACACTGATACACATCATCTACTCATTCAGCTCATTCATCAGTCACGGCAGTGCAGCATTGAAGACTGGTGAAAAGTAACAATAACCAATAACTATTGATAATAACTTACAACTCACTAAGCTGCTTCTTAAAATTTAGCCTCTCATAGGTGTCAAGCTCTATCCTACATTCCCCATCATGCAACCATCATCTTTTCATTAGACTTTTTCTGCCTGTGAAATACCCACACATTTAAAATCCATATCTCCACTGTTATAAATTTGTCATCAGGGTTATTTCCTCAGACTTCACAAAGCTCCATCCAGAACAACAGGAGATGTTATACAACTGTTCTCACAGGTAGAGTTGCGTTCCCAGTGTAATAACCGGTGTTAGTGAGTAAAACTGGTGCCCCTTTAAATGCATGGCTGTTGCCTGTACACTCTTGGTTTCCACCAAAACAATTAATATACCAGAGTAATGTCAACCATCTCTTTAAGAGAGAAAAATGACTTGCAGTACATCTTATATCACAGAATAAGGAATGAACACATCCACAGTGCTTCATGCATTCATGCCTCTTATATTCCTTCCTACTTCTCTCTGGTCTTATATTGTCCTTGTCTTGCTCTTGTACCTTTTTGTGCACCACTTTGTAAATTCTTCTCTCACATAAGTGACATATAAATAAGGCTTCTTATTCTTATTATCCACCCATCCATCCATTGAAAAAGGAAATCCCTTGTCTGCCAAGGCATGCTGTCAGATTAGAGGTCGCGCTCAATTCAGTTTCAGGCACCATTCCTTCCATGGTTTGCCACTGTCTGTCTGTCAGTCTATGTGTGTGTGTGTGTGTGTGTGTCCAAGGAGGTCTGGAGTGCTAACAGGGTCTTAAAGCAAACATGACAACCCTGTCTCGCTTTGTCAATGTCAAGCCTGTCGCAACACTTCAAGAGACTGGGAGAAATTTATCTCTATGTTTGGCTGAAAGTCAGTGAGAGAGGGAAAGAGATGGAGGCCAAGGCAGAAGGGGAGAGAGAGAAGGACGGGGAGAAAGAGAGAGAAAAAGGGGGAAATGGGAAAAAAAAGGCGACTAAATAAGAAATTAAAGAACATCAATTGAGAATGGGGGCAAGGTAAATAATAAAAAAAAAACAGACAGTAAAAGTATCATAACAGAGGATCGGAAATAGAGTAACAGGTGAACTGAATGTGTCTGTTGTGTTGGCAGAACACAGGCCAGTAATTGGGATGGATAAAGTAAAAGTTAATGGAAGACCAGTGAATGGATTTTCTCCAGAAAATTCATCCAAATCTCTGCTGTTACAAATGAGGAAAATACCTTCCAAAAACACGGAAAGTCTTCAGACATACTGTATGTTGGTTCACACTAAAAAACAAGTGTGAGACCATGCAAACAGATTAAACCCTGCACTGCATCCTGTAATACAACCTCACTCTATTCTATATTTTTCTTTACAGCAGTAAGAACCCTTCACCCAAGGATGGAGCAGCCACTCCAGGAACCCCTAAGGTGAGATCGACCTCATTTTCTCATACAGTATTTAGCCACGGGAAGTCTTATAATATGTTGTCTGTGTTTGTGTTCCCACAGCGGGAATTAAGATTGTCATTCATTTCTTTATCTCTCTTTATCTCCACCTGTATTTAAAATCTAAGTAAAGGTTTAATGGCTCTTTGTGCAACGCAAAAACAACCAAGTTGTTTTTGCCAAGCAGTGATTATTAACATGCAGTCACACATCAAAACAATTTTTATTATGCATTGATATAGTGCGAAAAGAGAAAGAAAGATTTTAAAACACTGAATGGAAATTTAAATGTGTGCATGTTTCCATTTATCATAGCTGTTACTCTGACGCTCTGATGCTGAGACTCTGTTCCTCTCTGCTGCACTATGGGTAAATCAGCTGTACCGTAGGCCTCTGTGTTATATCACACAGACACACACACACACGCGCACACACACACAGAAGTACCAGTCTCCTGTGATCCAACGGGCAGTCGGGCCAAGAGGCACTGTACTGTGATTGTTCCAATTAGAGAGACAAAGAAGGAAAAAAGGAGGGAAAAAAGAGAAGAAAAAGGACAGATAACGTCAAACTGTAGGAAGACAGATTCATGATTCCATCAAGTCGCTTTCCCTTATGGTTTCTGCCTCCACTAACTCATCTGAACACATCACTAGCTGACAGGCTGAGACCCTTTTTAAAAGGAAAAGAAGACCTTTCCACATATGTAACATGTTCTATAGACAGTAGATGTAACAGAAAAGTCCTTTAAAAAGGCTGCAGGCGATTTGGATAGACTTAGAAAACTCACCACAAAACTACCTGAAATTCTGCAGAATTTTTCTTTTTACTGCAGTTTTTTTTCTCTGTCAGATTTTTCCCAGTTAATTTTCTTTTTCTGTGGAATCTTTCCTTTCTTTCCATCCCTTCCTGTTTCTAAGATGAGAAGGTATAAAAGCAATATATAAAAGCATGGTAGAATCAAACTAGGCCTTAACGTGAATTGTCGAAGTATGATTACAGTATTTGAGAAAACTGTTTCTTTTCCTTACTTCCACTGCTACAAAAATTAGTGAAGTTTCTTAAATGTGCATATCATTACTTTGGAGAGCTTTATAATACATTTAAGGACTCCAGTCTCTGGATTATCATCTACACTGCTTTCATATTGGGAAGCACCACTGGATTACTTCACCCTGTTAAGATTTTTGATGGTATATGAAATAACAAAGTTGTATAGAGACTTCATCCAACGTGGCTAGTAACATCAAGTTGAATTGCATGTATAACTGGACTCTGCTCTTCATTATTGCTCAGACTGTGTCAGTGTTTTCTGAGAGAACCTAAAGCACTGAGGTGCTTCTTCGTTTTCATGTTTGTTTTTCGTTTCTAACCAAAAACCAATTGAAAGTTGGATGAAAATTACAAATAATTACAAATTACAAATAACGTGCACATGAATGCACCATGAGAGTTTTAGAATAATTCAGGGGATCCATTTTCATTCCCACACACCTTTGGGTGCTGACCCAGGCTTAAAGCAACGCTCACAGCACTGTGGGTGGGCTTGTACTTGAGAAAGGCAGACAGAGCAGGGTTGAGGGGTGAGTGTGGGCCTTCCTCTCCGAACGTGACTGCGCATCTCACCACTGTTGTTTAGTATTCAGCGGCAGGGCATGGAGAATGAAGAGGGCCAGTCTGAAGCATACGGGCCTGTTGTTGTCGTCGCCTCTACAGTATGTACCACCCAACCCTGCTAGACTGGAGATTAACCCTAACGCACCTCCTTATGGGGTGTTAGGTCCACTTGCTAAGCTAAGGTGATTGGGTGAGAGGAGAAACGTGATATCTGTCAGGCCACACACCTATGTTGGATACTACACTATCATTCACATGCTCATGAAAAGATTCAGACACACATTTGCCTTTTTCTCTTCACCTCTTTTTATGTCTTCACTATTGATTTGCATTTACAAAACAGGTTAAAAATGTTTAAATGTTTACAACACAAATTCACAAAACACACACACACACACGCTGGTCTACAGCCTTTACAGTCAAATTTCGAGATACTATTTCTGTACAATCGGGTGTAAATCCAGTGATTCACCTGAGTGTAGCTTCAAACACAACCTTTTTGTAGCCCATCTTTTTGCATGTTGCTTTAATTGGTTGGTTTAAAAGACCTAAATTTCATTGTAAGATCTTCATTTATAATGTAGAATACCGTTAAATGTCATATTCTAATGATAAAACTTAAGCATATTCCCAGACGCCCCCGGGTAAATGATTCCTGACCTTTTTAAACCTGGATAAAAGAGGGGAAAAAAGACCACACACACACACACACACACATACACACAGAGGCATAAAAGCACCATGCATAATGTCCAATTTACTGTGGCAGCACTGGAGGTTGGTCATTTCTCACATATTATTATTAGATTACTGCTGTCGAGCACTTAAGCCTCTGCTCTGCCCCTTTCCACTTGATTAATAGGAGACGACTGTAAATACAAATATTTCATAGCTGCCTTGTAAAAAAAAGGAGAAAAAAAAGCCCAGGCACATATGAAAACATAAGCACACACTCACACACGCACACATACACACAACTCTGGACTAAGCCTTGTAAAAAAGTGATATTGCCTCTCATTTCTTCTCTCGCTCTCTTTTTTATCTGCTTGCTTCTTGTTCACTTGAGGAATTCCCTGGATTGTCTTTGTCACAGAGTGGGTTAGAAGCTGATATGGTTTTATATGTGTGTGTCTATGAGAGAGAAAGAGAGAGCGTGTTGGGAGACAGATTTATGGACAGGCAGTGTCCTGTAATGTCAGACCGTTACTCTCCTCCTTTTCAGATGTTTACCCTTCCTCCTCATCCCCTGCTCTGCTTCCTCTTTTTTCAACCTCTCCTTCTTCCCTAACTCCTCTTAATGTCCCATAAACATTAACTCTAATCAGTGGAAGGGATTTTATAGACAAAGTCAGGCAGGTTACAGTCATCATCAATGACGTGTCGCTCTCAGCATCTGTGGCAATAACACTCCTGAAATAGTCCAAGGGTAAAGATTCCCCATTCTTCTTTTTTTTCTTTTCTGTGTAAGAGATATGTTGTAATACAGAAATAAACTTTACGTTTTAGAAATTTAAATAATTTCCTTTCTGATATTGTTCATCTTATATACACAACAAGGCAAAAAGCATGATTTCTTTTCATTTTGTTACATTTTAACTTCTTTTCAAATTATTTCGTTATTCGTACTCCAACTGTCATTTGAGCCACAACTTCAAAATTTCAGCAGCTTGCACACAAATGTTTTTCTTCACAACAGTTGGTCTGCATGGACTTTTGCAATAATATAAAAAGCCAAAGGAACATTATAGCCATGTTAAATCATTCAAATGATCTTATTGTCAAGCCAAACTGAGGTGCAGCATGCAGTGAACAGTGAAATTGTATCTGTTTTTCTCAGATCTAAATTTCTTTGGAAACAGCATTACTCTTGCCTTGTCCATGTTTATTGATTGTTCCCATGCAGCAACTGTCATGAGAGGACAGGTGCAGGTGTAATCATTGCTCCAGAGGTGATAATATAACAAGATCATCTGCATATAGAAGGCATTTTTATTTCTCTTTCTCTCTTTCTCTCCCTTCCTTTAGTCGATGCTGTTGTCGGTGCACATCAAGCGTGAGGGAGAGTCTCCTGTGGTCTCGCCTCTGTCCTCTGAAGACGCCCACCACTCCGACAGATACCAGGTCACACTGACGGACACTCACAAAGACATATACAAACACACACAGAGGAGTTGCTCACCTATCCCCCCTGAAATTTAAAGCTAGAACAACAAGCCTGACAACCTTGTTTTTTTTTTTTATATAATTTTCCTCCTTTTTATTAGTTCATCAGTTTATGTGAAATGTACCCTGTTACATAAGCTCAAAGCACAGTGTGTATATACAGTGAGTGAGTTCCATAATATGACATAATGTATACTGCTAATATTTAAGGAATAATACCCAACAACATATGGTAAGCTACAAACATTTACAATCCTGGAATGCACACCTTGTCAGGTGTTTTCTATCATGTAGCCAATCATGATGGAGAACACTCAATAGTCATGATACGCTAAATATAAACATGGAAATTCCATCCCACTACATAGCACACGCAAATGAATACCATCGGTCTCCAAGTGAAGGTGTGTTCCTTTAGGCAATGTGAAGGTATGTTGTAGTAACAGGGACTAAATCAAAGTACAAATTACCTGATAATGTTGTTATTTTGCTACTGAGAAACCACTAAATTAGGAAAAACATAAATGTTGCCCTCGTAAAAAGCTAATATTTTACTTTCATTAGGTTTAATGTTAAAGTAAATTCAAAATGTAAATTCAAGGCTCCTTCACTGGTACTGGATTTTTGGCCGTATTAATAATTTAGCAAATCACAAGACTTCCATAATGTATTGAATCACATTGTGATTTTCCCTAATTATGACAGATGTATAACAGCATAGCAGGGGATGATGGTAGATTTTGGTTTTTACGCCCTCTCAGCAGTTAAGTTGACCAACAGGCCAATCTCCTTAAATCTCAGCTGTCTTTAAAGCCCTCCCTGACTGCTTTTATCTCTTATATTCATCAAAGTTTGTTCGGGTAATTCTTCTGGCCATGATGTATCTCTGGGTTAAGTGGGTTTCCCCCCTTACACCATAAAATAAGAACTATTAAGTCCATGCAGACGTTACATCCATACGTTCAGGATGACACAGCTCATAAAGACCTTATAGCGATAAAGTAGATTTTCTCATTAAGTGAAACTGCTGAAATCACCTTATATTATACAAATGATTAAGTCAATGGTGACTCTTTTTACCACCCTGAAAATGAAGCATAATGGCAGACTTTGCCACCTTCTCTCTGCCTGTCAGTCTGTCTCAGCACTCTTCTTCTATCTACCTTTTCCCTTCTTCTTAAAACCTGACCTATCCGCAGCCATTCAGTGAGTGTATCATAATGATACGGTAGTAGTGGTGATGCACGGCAAGTGAGGCTATAACTCAAGTGCTGGTAGGGAGGGGAGAGGAGGGAGGAGAGGGAAGGAGTAAGGAGATGAATGGAGGGCTAGAACAGAAGGAGGAGGCCTGGCCTGGCTGCTTGACGGCCCTCACTGATAGATGATGGGGCCGACGGTGAGTGGACTGAACTGATACCTACTCACTGTTGCCGTGTCAAACAGAGGGCATCCATAACTCCGACTGGGGTTGCTTTAGTCAGCACATATAGCTAAAGACATACAGGCCTCTGGGTTTGAATCCCTGTAGACCTGAAACGTACATTCTGCAAGAGAAAGAGTGGAGAGAATGAAGAAATCTGACCTCACTTAATTTATTTCACAATGCTATACGTTTAATGTTATAACCATTACTTTAAATGATGCAAGGAATTTACCCCAGGCATCCTAAACTACCCCAGAGCCCAAATGTTACAGATTCACCGATACAAATGTCAGTGGTGGATAGTAACTGAATATATTTACTCAAGTACTATACGTAAGAGCAGGTTTAAGGTACTTGTACGTTACTTCCACTTGCATGCTAATTTATACATTTACTCCACCACATTTCAGAGGGACATATTGTGCTATTTAATCCTTTACATTTATTTGACAGCTGTATTCACAGGCTGCTCTGCAGATTTTACAAAAAACATGCTCTCTGTTGTTAAAGATTAGACCTTTGGTTCCCAGCAGAACTTCTTCTTTCCTTCAATATTTAGATTTGCACAGATTTATCCTATGATCTTTTGAAGGAGGCCCAGCCCCATGTTTGGAACCTCTATACTTAACTATTCAATTGTATGTAAAAGTAGTTAAAACTATTTCAGAAAGAGGGAGCATTTTTCTGCATAATGAGTACTTTAACTTTTGCCAATTTAATATACATTTTGCTGGTTTTGAATGCAGTATTTTCACATTGTTATACAGGACCTTTGCTTCACCACCAGTGACAGCTGAAAAATAAAGTAAATTTGTGTAGAAAGCACCAGAAACCACCAAAAAACTACTTGCCAAGAGCTGAAAGTAGAACCTCAACAAAGAACACCAAATTATCAAGCTTAGAAACATCTTTGTCATTACTTTACTCTTTTTTTGTATTAGTTTATATAAACAACAGCATTCAGAGTAGTTAATGGTTGTGCATCTGATGAAGCCTTTATTTAAACACCAAACTCATTACTAAAAAGGAAAGTGGCTAATGAAACCCGCTGCTTCCCCCTAGCGGTCGACACGCGGAACAGCACATGACGTTTCATCACTTCCGTCTCCAGCGCGTCACATGATCAAAACAAGTCAACATGGCGCCGGTTGTTAGCAGTAGTTGCCGATACGGGCGCCACTTTCAATCCTTTCCCATCCGTATTAAATTATAGACACGGGCTGTAGTTTGTGCTGATGTACGGTGTCTGGAAACACACTCGGGCAATTTGCAGCACTGAGTTTTAGCGGCTGTAAGAAGGAGCTGTGACAGAAAGCTGACAGTCATGGAGGAGGTGGAACAGAAGAGAGAAGTAGGTTCAGTTGTTTATAGTGCCCCAGTCCCTGTACACAAGCCCTCAGCATCCAAAGCAATCTCATTCTGAAAAGTTATATTTGTCCTTGTAAATGTTTTATAATGTTTCTCTAGTGTCTAACGTATATTTCCACCCTCTTCTTTTTTTCTTTTCTGCCTGCAGACATTTTTACGAGTTCGGGCAAACAGGCAAACAAGATTGAATGGTATGTACACAAATCATCTCATCTCCTGAGTGATACTTAATGTGGCCTTTTAATATACATTCTAAGGCTCAGACGAATCCATTTGATCCAAATGTCCTTATTAAGAGTTTATTACTGTTCTCAGACCTGGTTTTGGTCGTTGAATCTCTGGAAAAATGTTAAGATTTACTCAAATTAAATTTTTAAGGACAAGGTAGAAGATATTTGGGGGAAAAAAATAATTAAATGTAATGTGTCATATAAAGCATGCATATTACACATGTAGCAGTGTATTTCCAGCAGTTTAAATGAATACAACAATCAGTGATAACTGATTATTATCACCACAAGTAACTTTTAAACATTATGATTTCACTGGTGTCAAGGCTCAGGAGACAAAATTGGGTTGTCACGGTATGAGCACATGGTGGTAGATAATTACCTGTGTTTTATAAATAGATATGTATGTGTCTATGTATGTATGTGTGTGTATATATATATATTGGGAATTTGATCTCTCATTACCCCTCATTGGTGATGATCATGTGACCTGTGGCTCCTACAGGAGGTTATTGTATTGATCAGTGTTTGGTCTGATTGTTGTTATGCATAATTCAGGACCTGATGAACTTTTTATTGTATGTTTTTTTTTTCCCATATGGCAAAGGAATCTTAGTTTTAAATGCATTTTCTTCATTTCTTCTGAGTATAAGGCTAAAAGTGTTTTCTGATTATCTGGACAGAAAAAAAACATTGTTTCTTTTAGCTTGTTTGCCAAATTGTGAATCTGTTTGTTTTTTTGTTTTTTTTTTTGTAATTTAAACCAAGAGGGTCGTTTGAAATGTTAAATGTTCTCGCTTTACAAAATAAAGCAATTTTTACATTTTTAACATACATTATATATAAAGGTATATGTTTCTTTTTCCCCATTGTGTTATGCTTTTTATTGCTCTTTTATTTTACAAAAAAGCAAAGATGTATGTAATTTCTGGCAACCTGGATTTGGAAATTCAGGCACAACTTAACAACAGGTTTAAAATCCAGGATCATCATCCAGATGATCAGAACAGTGTTAATAAACAACCCTCTGGGTTTTTCAAAGCTCGCTGGTTATTTATTTTTGGGAAAATCACATTCCTAGGTCTGTGACTTAAATATAATGATAATAAAGGAGGGGTCCAAAATTGGCCTGAGCTCTGAGACACTTCATAATTGGCAAAAACTGGTGCTAAGTTTGAACAGTGTCTTGAGTTTCACCGCAGTCCTCACACCACTGTTTTCAGAGGTTTTGTAAAGCAACACTGGGTCGCTTCATTTCTCCGTTATCATTGAAGGATTCATAAATGTTGTTGCACAGGTGGTAGTGTAGCCAATAGGCTGCAGTTTCAGCATCGTAGAATTGTGCATGTTGGCTCACTGTCACAGAGTCATTTGACAAGTCAAAATGTCTGCTTTGAAAAACCCTCATCACAGGATGCTAATTTGATCAAAAGAAACTGCTTACAACAGTACAGTACAATACAGTACATATTCCTCTAAGCACAGATGTCACCTCTCTGTGACTGTAAATCATCTCATATTTCATTGTTGGCACCTTGCTGTTGGCAGTGATCTTTATCTACAATAGAAGAGTGTTCCTCGATTCTCCCCTTAACACAAGACCTCATCCGTAGTCCAGCTACTTTTATCTTCAAGTCTAAAACAGGCTGCAAGACAAGAATCATCTTCTTGTGTTTTCATGAGCCAGGGTCCACAGAGCTGAATTTCTAACACGATCTTCAGGTTGAACTGAGATCAGAAGCGCGCCCACAGTTTAAGTTCCATGATATTTAACACAAATGTCAGTTCACGGTGTTGTCTCTTTTCTGTCTTGATGCAGCACACAGATAACTTGCTTTTAGTCAGAGCCCATGACAAGAGCTGAAGGAGACTTAGTTTAAACTTCGCCCTCCATTACTTTCTCTCTCTCCTCATGTGGAACCAGGAATCATTCTCATGTGGGGTATAATGACGGGGGGGCAGAGATCCCTGCCGGACCTAATTAACAGCCCTTTCCCTTCTGTATTTAACAACGCTCCCCTCGATTAGTGTCAGGGGAGAATTGGAGAGGAGGAGGGGGAGGAGGCCGTTTCTCTTTGTAAAGCTCCCAGCTTCACTCTCCATCTTCTTCCCCTGCAGCCATGGTGTATTGCCTTATGTCCTCCTCCTCATCTCCCTCCAATCCCTCGCCACAGTCCCTCATGGCCTCCTCTGCTTTCCCAGCCAGCTAAAAATTAATGTCCCTGCGCACCATTTGCAGTTAAGAAAAAACGACAGAGACTCGGGGCGCAATGACGGCTGTTCTGCTCTGTTAAATTTCTAATTAAATGTGTGTGCGTGGTGGGGGGGGTTGACAAGAGGGAGGGAAAGGAAAAGCTGAAGAAGCGGAGGGAGAGGGGTGGCGTAGATGTGGAGTGTCAGCACAGGATTGAGATTGTCATGTTAAGCTCTTGTCATTTCTTTCTCAACATTTCAGGAGGAGCCGACTTTAGCCAGATCAGCCTTCGCTCTTATGCTTGAAGGCTTGTGCAGAATTGAGAATAAAGGGCAGGCCTACTGTGGAGTTATATTACATTCAATAAAGAAACACCTACATAAATATCCCTCAGGGCTTTTATTTTTGGGTTATCTCCTGTGCCTTGAAACCAGTGATATTATCGTGTAGGTAAAACTTAGATAATTATCAGCATCTAAAACTAACGTGGCATTAAAAATGTCTGTCTCTGTCTTTCTCTTTGAACACCTCCCCTGTTTCCAGCCCGTATAGGGAAGATGAAGAGGAGGAAGCCTGAGGAGGGGGGCCAGGTATGTCCGCTGTGCAGCGCCCCATTGGCTGGGAGCGAGGAGGAGATGAGTAGACATGTGGAACAATGCCTGATCCAGGTAGTACAATCCGGGCCCCGAACCCTGCCAGTCGGACAGCCTATCAGCCCTTCTATCCCTGTAGATGCTGACCAGTCACCTCTTTACTTCCTGTAGATGCTGTCCAATCACGTCACTGTAGTGAAGATACCAGCCAATAGTAACAGTAGTTCATCTAGATACTGACCACCTCTTAACTCTCTTTAAATGGCGGTACTGCATTCACATCATATGGGGATAACTGTCTGAGAGAGAATGGAACATACAACAGAGACATTAACATTTTATGCGTTCAGACTCATTTGAATCAGTCTAATGCAGAGATGGAAGCTTGTGATTGACCTTGGTTACGCAGGTTTTTCAGAATCAGTTTTGCTGTCAGAATTCAGCTTTTAGCTGAGTTCATATTTCATAGAAAAGTAAACATTCTAATGCTCCACATGAAATAGAGTCCAAGGCCTATTAAAAATAATGATCTCTGACTGTAGCGTTGTCATTTTTTAAAAGCTTTTTTTAAACCTATATTTGTCTACGTTACGTTGAGTGTTGTTTGCATTCACTTAATTTGCACAGATTACCACTTCAAAGTTGGAATTTACAAGTAATTTCAAGTAGGAAGCTTGTATTTTGCAGTTTATCCCATATGAAGTGGCTGCATCCCATTCATTGGCATGTTGCTCCAGAATGAGCATTACAATGACACCTGTAGTTTCTGTAGTTTATGGTCAGTCAGACTTTGCTTGCAGTAGATGTAGCCCAAACACTATTTATTTCTTTTTTCTTTTTTTCCCTGTTGCCGCTGGGCACCTCTCCTCTTTGTACTTCAGTTTATTTCCCTGTAGATTCTGAGGAGAAACAAAAAACCCTCACCACTAATCACCACTCCTCCTGAATCTCTCCTCACTGACTCCTATCCATTACTCGAGCTGTAGAGACACTAATATCTCTTTTCAGTAGCACTCTTTTGTTGTTCCAGTGCTGTACCTTGCCACGGGAGCTGTGTTCACAGCAAAAGATTCCCACACTGATCAGTGCTGTACCACGCTGTGTAGCTCTGACTTACAGGCAGGCCTAAAATGTAACTGTCTCTGTCAGCTCTGACTGATCAGATGGATCATAAAGCAGGGGTCACTGTCATTTAAAATTTGCCGTGTGTTTTTCATCCTCGCGGTGAGGCAGCTGCAGTGTTTTTTAAAAACCCTGAAAAACGTTTTAAGCACCAAGATCACGTACAGAATTTATCAGATGATTAAACGTCAAAAAGTGTATTTGGCTGAAGAACTGAACACTCCCTAAACTTTTAGAAGGGGTTTATTCTGAAGCACTTGCCGTGTGTTATATTATGCACTGAGGGCTCACTCGTGGCTCAATATAAGTCGTGAAACACAATTTAGGCCTTTTTCAGCATATTGTGTTTTTTCGGCAGATCGATTTCAGACAGTTCAAAGGTGGAATAGACTTCTTTATAGCTGCAAAAAGCACAGCAAAACAAAGCTGCTGACAACAAACACTCTTCTTTGTTTCCTTTGCTCTTTAGTTTTGGACTTTGAGTAAAAACAAATACCACAAAAGAAGAAGCAGACAGTTAGTGATGTTCAGATGTACAGTGTCGTTGGTGCACAACCCAAATTTTTACATGTGATTTAGATGAGTGGTGTCTTTTCCCTTGCCGTTCTTGTCCTTTGGATGTCCTCAATATGCAGACAGTACAAGTCCTGATCACAGCTCCACGTGCTTTGGTACAGTACAGGTAAAGTGTGTTATGGAGATCTGGCCTGTCTTTCACAGGGCTACTTAAAACAGTAAAATGCACTGTAGGTTATTGAAATATGTAAAAAAAAAAAAAATCTCAGTTTAGAAGACCTGTGTTTCTACAAGAGTTAAAACAACAATACCTCTTTCTCTTTTTTAGAAGTATATTTTTGCTGTAATTAATATGTGTCCTTGTGTGTGTTTGTGTGTCAGCGTGAGGGTGCGTTAGGCGACGATGACTCTGCAGACATGGATGGAGAGAATGGCCGGGGCTTTGAGGAGTACGAGTGGGCAGGGCAGAAGAGGATCAGAGCTACAGCTTTGCTGGAGGGAGGCTTCAGAGGTACAAACACACAAACACACACACCCCATCTCACTATGCTTGTTGTATTTCAAATGATAACCTTCTTTCCGGAGGTAGGTTGTTTTTCCCATCTTTCCTGTGATTTTCTGTCATCACTGTTGGTGTGTGTGCTGTGTGATAATGGTAGGCGTCCAGTCGTCTGCTCGTTAGATGACTGACTGACCTGTCACGGCTCCATGGTCGCGTCCAGTCACAG
The DNA here is from genome assembly GCA_037833715.1 of Toxotes lorentzi. NCBI lineage: Eukaryota > Metazoa > Chordata > Actinopteri > Toxotidae > Toxotes > Toxotes lorentzi. The sequence goes on from JBBMJY010000006.1 coordinate 4,319,183, forward strand.
CAGTTTGCAGTGCGCAGACAGAGTCAGCCCAGCTCCCTGTTTGTTCTCTCCTCCCCTTTTCTGTCTGCCGGTCTCCATCTTTGTTTCTCGGCTCATCCATCATTCCCTGTGTTCCTGTCCAGTGTGAGCAGCGTTAGCTCTGCGAGACCGGTGTCGACCAGGGAGTCGTAAATGGTGCCTGTGGTCTGGTGGCAGTATGGGTTGGCCCGGGGTCAGCCCAGCTCAGCTTGGCTCGGCCCTACACAACCCTCTTAGCAAGGGGAAGGAAAACACATTTAGCTGGGCAATTGACCCGCTGGTCACCGCTCTGTGTGTGTGCGTGCGTGCGTGTGTGTGTGTGTGTGAGCCCGGGAATGCAATTATAGAACTGGATGGGAGAGCTGGTCACTGGGGAGCACAGTGGCTGCTCTGTGACACAACACACCTACAGTGCTCCCTCTTAGCTGTAAGTCACTTTCTCTTTCTGGTAGCTCTTCTATAACTTGTAGTTTCCGTATCTTTAAATGAATAGCGTGAAGGTTATATGGGCATCTATTGGCAGAAATGTGTTATAATATTTATAATTATGTTTCCATTAGTATATAATCACCTGAAACTTAAGAATTGCTGTGTTTCTGTTGGCTGAACGAACCCTTCACATCTACATATGAAGCAGGTCCTCTTCCACGGAGGCTGCAGCTTGTTTCTACAGTAGCCCAGAGTGGAGGCCTTGTGTGTGTTTATGTTAGCTGAAGGTTACCGTTGGTTTTCCTACAGGTTTCCCTTATGTGGGGAAGGGTTCAGGGGAGGGGTATACAGTTGGTGTCCATCTGCAACCTCTCTGCTAGATACCACATAATCCTACAGTGATTAACTGCTGTAAAAGTTGCTGATTAATTTTCAGTAGTCCCTCAAGTTGCCTAATTAGTCAAATAATTCAGCAGTACATGAAAAGATGTGTTCACCAGTATAAGAAAAGCACAGGGGATCATTATCAACATTAGTGCTGATACAAGACCTGTGTTTCAGTTCTAATAGCAGAATGAAATGAAACACAGTTCTAAAATATAAAATGTCACACAAGCATAATCTAAAATTGACAAAGCAGGAGTTTTAATCTTAAAATAATATGCAAAGAACTTTATGAATCTGAGCGTTTGATGCCATCCTAGTTTTCGATGCTGCTACAGTCACATTTTAGTCCATACCAAACAACTACTGAGTCTGATGTGCAGTATAACTGTAAAGTAATGAATTACAGTGACTGTTCTAACAGCATTACTTACAGCCATTAATGAGCATTAGCCACTTCTTGTGTAAAAATCCAGCACTGTTGCTCGATCTTGCTGGAAGTCCATGTCAAAAACATTTGGCTCTAAACAAAACACAAGTGTTATTTGTGTTTACCTAGTTGTTGGAACACATACAGTTTTATGTTTGCCCTGTGCTCCACAATGGCCTCCTGTTGCGGCCTCAGTTGTGTTTGTGTGTCAAATGTGGAGCGAAAGCAAGACAGAGGCAAGCCATGAAGAAGTGTGCAGATGGAGGTAAAGAGTTGTTGTCATCTCTAAGAGGCTCCTTCAGACTCTCTTGGCTCTGCCTCTGCTTTCATCTGCCCCTCTTCCTGCTCTCCTCCTCCCTCTCCCTGTTCGATCAGTTGTTAAACACACACATGCTGAGCCTCACCTGCCTCCCCCTCTCCCCCTCCCTCTCTGCAAGCCAGAGAGAGAGGAGACAAGATAGATCAATGTTGAAATCTCAACTAAACCGCGCGAGGAGCTTGTGGGGTGGTAGGTGTCTTCTCCACCCGTCCATCCATCTCCCCGACGCTCCTTCCATCCGTCCATCTCTCTTTCACATCGTTAAACGAGCAGACACAGGACCCTTCTGCCGTGCTCTAATAGGGCACCTTGTGATGTGACACAGATAACTGAGGTGGCCTGGGGAGAGCAACTTGAAACGCACACACACACACACACACACATCGGCAGAAGGCTCAGAAGGTGGATTTTGTCTTGAAAGCTCCTCAGTGGTTCTAACAGACGCCGCTGAATCCAGCAGGCTCTTGGCAGGCTAGACGGATATAGAGATGTTGCAGGGGGTCTCCTCAGCTGGCGGGATGAAGAGAGGGCCTATCCCTCTGTGAAGTGCCACCATCCTTCCCTCCCTTTGAGACTGCAAGGAAGAAAGGCAGAGGGAACGAGGCCCTTTCAAGGGGGGGAGGGAGAAAAAAATCGAACAAGATCAGTATATGATTCAACTCTGTGTGAGGGAAGACTTCCCTGTGTCTCGCACCAGCTTAGCCAGGTTGAAAGGACCCACATAGCACAGATAGACAGCTTTCTTTATCTGTCTGGTGGACTTTATAAGTGTCTGGTTTATGAGCTGCAAAGTGACTAGATATGGAAAAGAAACATTTGATTTATTAGAACCAAGTTTTCTCCAGATCTGCATGTGTTGAAAGGGCAGGGTGTTGTTCAAAACCTTTACTAATACTAGTGTCGTTTCTTTCCATGTTGAGCTACCTTTAGTAATGTCCCCGTGCTCCCAGGTCTCTGCAACTAACAGTCATTTTGTTGCACTGTGTAACTTGGGTTGAGCAGGTACAATCTCCCACAAGAAGTTTGTAATGCTTTAGAGCACTAAGTCACACACCACCAGCCACGAGTCCTCAGCTAGCTATAAGCAGCAGCTAGCTCTCAGTACGGACTTCATGACAAAGTGTTTGTTGCCGGATTGATAGGCTTTGTTTTCTGTACATGAGCTGTTGGAGCCCAACATAGTTTAATTCACCAGCATCCTGTAATTAGGGTTTGCACTGCCCTGCAAAAGTTGCATAGTCTTGCTTTAATGTCAGAGGATAGTTAGAAGTGTCCCAGAGTTCACGGCAGCATTTTTGAACTGCTTATTTTGTTCAATCAATAGTCTAAAGTCAAAGATGATATAAAACAGCATCAGACAAGTGGCAAAGCCTCACATTCAACTAATCCATCAATTGATTAATCATTTCAGCACTACATCTCAGCTGCTAACTTGGTGAGCACAGTGTTGTCATTACTGGTAGGAGTGAGGGAAAATAATCTCCCTTTAATCAGTAAATTAAGAGCAGTAGAACTCCTTAACACCAGCTACGCAATTAGTTCCTAATGTGATATGAAGTAAGTGTGGTTTGACTGTTACTCGTAATTCGTTACGGATCAGGGAAGGCTTAAGAGAGCAACATCCTTTCACTCATGTTTTTTATGTCGGCCCAAAAATGTACATATGAAACAACATTCAGTAATACACATGCAGGGTATCAATCAGAAAGTAGCACATCTATGAGTAACAGCTTCATGTAATATAAAACACATTGTTATGCACGTAATCCATTCTCTTACTTCTAGTTTTCCATCCTGATCTTCTCAGCTTGTTTTGAAGGTGCTTGGTTACGTTTACATATAATACATATTTTATTTACTATACGTGTTAGTGTTCTGTATTTTTCCTGCTGTTCTGTTTTCGAGCTAGTTTTGCACAGACATCATCACCGAGCTTGAAAACACAAACTTCAATTGAAGTTTGGAAGGAAATAATTAATCTGTCACTGTAGCCACCGAGAGGCAGATGGAACGGCAGACAGTCAGATCCTGAGGTTTGATATGAAGCCGTCCTAAGAGACGGAAGAGAAGAAGAGGGGGATTACTGCAGGTTGAGATGGCCCAAAGGGAGCGAGAAAGCGGAGAAATCTCTTCTTTGTAAATGCACTTCAAAGATGGCCGTCTCATGTCTTTGTGTCTGTGTCCCTTTCCCCATCTTTCTCCCTCTCTCCCTCTGACCTGTAAATGGCAGAAAGATAGTGCGATGACCTTTGACACCCCTCCTCTCTGCTTCTTCTGGGGGGGAGGGTCCTGATAATTGCTATGGTAACGGGATGTCGCCGGGGTCGGTCAGTCGGTTGATCCTGCTCCCAGTCAGTCTGATGAGTCCTTTGATCCCGTCTGTCTCTTCACATCTGTACTTGTAAAGTTGTTGTGGTGACATGTATGTAAATTGAGTCTCCCCTGTGTTGCTGTCATGAAGCATGTAACTGACACGATAAAATGTGTAATGTTAACGATATTCAGGAGTCGGTTATGATGATGAGACAGGCCCGGATGGGGGTGTGGGAGCATGTATGTGTGTATATTGATCTTGTCCCATCCAGCAGAAAAGAGGGGAAAACAGCTCATCGAGCAGGACTGGTACAGGAGAGGGACGGAGAGAGGAAGTGATACACGAGTAGAAGGAAAAAATAGAGTGATAAAGTGTGGTGGAAGATGCAAACTGTCAAAAAAACCAAGGGAAGTGCAGAAGAGTGGAGAGAGGATGAATGGGAGAAATGTGAAAGAATAAAGTGATGATACAAAAAAGGAGGGAGAAGGAGGTGAGGAAAGGAGGAGGAGAGGTGAAGAAAGGGGGCTGGGGTGGTGTTGGTGCATAATGTGAGTGAAAGGCAGTTAGAGTGGGGCTGACCTTTCCTTGGCCAGATTAGATTGGCCTGCCAAGACTGCTTAGAGGGACAGGTAAAAGGACTGAGAACACACACACACAGACATATCTCGAGCAAACAGGCCACACATATACTCACAGTGAACACACCACAGATATGTATACGGTGTACACACACAAATCAGACCATGTGAAATCCAGTTTAGTAGATATACTTGTGCATCAATAAGAACGGCATCATATTGTTCTCTAAGAATATTTAAAAAAAAAAAAAAAAAACAACTTGTTTTATTGTCAACTCTATACAGTGTCCCCCTCCATTATTTTTTTCAGCAGCACTCAATATGATCAGGATATTAATAAAACTTTTCTGAATCACTTGCATACGTTTGTGCAGTCTAAATAAAAATGTATGCTTGCACTGTTTTTTATTATTATTTAAAGTTTTAAAGTGCCCCATTAATTTCCAAATGACTCCAGTGTGAGCTCATTTGTTTATATATCCTTAGTGTGTATTTGTGCAAGCAAATCAAGCATCTGTGCTTCATAATTCTCACATTATCACATTTTATTGAGCTTATGTATAATACTTAATGACCTTTGGAGTCATTTGGACATTAAAGGGTTGTTGACATAATAGGCCTGTGCTTAAAATTTGGATTTTTAAATTCTCAAAAATGGTAGAGCACATTTTTTTGTGTGTGTGCACAAGCAAATCGAAGTTCATATCCTGATCACATGGGCTCAAACCTCATAGTCGCTGGTTTAAGATGAAAGAAAATTGCAATTTTCCTCTGCCCAAGAAGATTAGTTCAGATTATTTATTTGATTCAACCAACAGTCCAAAATCTGAGGAAGCACACCATATAAAATCTCGCGAGAAGCAGAAATCAGCAAATATTTGGCATTTTTGCTTGAAAAATTACTGAAACAGTGATTATTAAGATAGTTTCAGATGTTTTTTTTCTGATTGATTAATCAGCAGCTTTGGAGAGGTGGAATGAAGCTGCATTCACAAATCTGCAACCAGTGCAAGGACTTAAAGTGGTTGATAAAATAAATTGTTTAAATATTAGATATGAGAAAGTAACATTCTATTCACATAGCACCTTTCAAGACTTAGGTTACAACGTGATTTACAAAAGAATAAAAAGTAAAAAAAAAAAAAAGATTAAAGGTAAAATTTTGTAATGTTGTATTTTTGTAATGTGTGCTCAGTTTGCCTTCGGCTGTGCCCTGAAAACCTATAGCCTCAGTAGCTGAACAGAGCCATCAGGCTGCTAGATTTACACTGTGCACCCATTGTTCCCATATGTTCCCCTCTGCCGCCGAGACCAAATAAAAGTTAAAAGGTCCTTTTTATTTGATCACTAAAAACCATGGGCCTGTTGTAAAATGACTTAGCATTGGTGGTGCGTTTTATCACAGCAGCTTTCAGTTATTCCCGTGCTCACATTCTCTCTTCTCCCTACCCATTTTTTATGTTTTTTTATTTTTTTTTTTTTTCCCAGAGTAGGAGTGAAATGAATTACAGAGTTAGGTGGGACGAGAAGCTGCGGCAGATGTTTAAATCCCAGAGGAACCTTGGAGACAAGCCCCAGCGGCTGATTTGCACTTTGACAAAGACACTATAGTGCAGTGAGACACCGCAGTGCACTGAGACCAACTGTTATAGGAAGTCTAGTACCGAGACGTGCACATACACTGAGACAGAGGGTTAAATAAGATGGCTGTCAACTCTGTCTAGCTTGTATTCGGTCCCACACACTCTTGTCGTGCACACACACACACACACACACACACACAACACACTAGTCCAGTTGAGAGCATGTAGAAATTGGGATAGGTGTAAATAAGATGGCTGTCAGGCCTGTCACAGGTAGACACACACAGACACCTTCACAGTCACATCTTAAGTGAAGTGCAAGTGCACGCACACACACACACACACACACACACACACACACACACTACCTACCTACCTTCAAGTGCTTAAATAGTCAGAGTGTAAGTGACATACACACTAACATTCTTGCACACACACACACACACATACACACACACACACACACACACACACACACCTTCCTACCGTTGTATGGTAGATAGACATGGTGTAAGTGACAGGTAGACAGACACACACACTCATGAGCACACACACACGCTCCTTCAAGGGGTTGGTGAGACAGGGCCTAAATGACAGAGGGACAGACAGTCTCAAACAAACACTGAAAAGACACCTCTAAGTGACGGACACACACACACACAGGCGGTTCTGTGGCTAAGTGGAGCTGAAGGGAGCAGTCAGGCAGCGGTAAGGGTTTGTCTGAGCGTTCATCACTGGGTTTATCTCTCTTCACTCTCCCTCTCTGTCTGTCTCCTCCAAAGATTGATGGGTGAGGTGTCAGTCTTCATCAGTTCACCCAATGTCTGAATGCTGTCTCTCTCCTCACCCTCTTTCTCTGACCACATTTTCCTCTTTTTCTCACCTTCCTCCAGGATATCTAAAAATAAGCAGAGCTAAACTTTAGACAAAATAAGTTTAGCTCTGCTTAACTGACCCTAACCCTAACCCTAAATACATTTGATTTGTTTATTTCACAGGAACAGGTTTTGCCACGTGTAATATCAAGGAAAGCGCAGCAGATAGCGACGCCGACCTAGACGTGGACGGAGACGACACCCTGGAGTACGGCAAAGCCCAGTACACCGAGGCCGATATCATCCCATGCTCTGGAGCTGGAGAGGACCAAGGAGAGGCCAGAGAGAGGGAGGCACTACGGGGAGCCGTGCTTAAGTACGAAGGCTTAACTACTAATTGAACCAGCACAATTCATATCCGTAGCACTATTTAGGGCTCAACTAACGATCGTTTTCTGATTTTTTAAATAATTATCTAATTAATTGTTTCAATTCTGGCACTGTTACACAGTACTGATCTATCTCTAAGTTCTTGCTCACACCAAGGTTTGTGGCTCTGTGTTGCAGCGGTGGGATGCCCTCTAACAGAATAACGCCCGAGTTCTCCAAATGGGCCAGTGATGGTAAGTATAGAACCGACCAATACTCCATATGTCATACTAAAATACTTTTAAATACTTTTTTCATTTCTTATTTGGTTTAAAAACCAGTAAGACTCAAGTCACAAGAATGGTTTGGGCTTTGTTTTAATTTTTATGTAGGTATGTATGTTAAGTCTCACCCATGTTAATAAAATGTTAATAAAAAGTTTAGGGGTGTATTCCTAACCGTGTTGCCTCTGTGTATACAGAGATGCCTTCAACGAGCAACGGCGAGAGCAGCAAGACAGACCCCAGCACTCCTTCATCCTCCTCCTCTTCCTCCTGCGCCCCGCGCACCTGTAAAAACAGTGAGATCGAAAAGTAGGTTACCCAGAAACATGCACACACACACGAACTGGTTTCTATGACTTTCTGATGAGTTTTCTTAGCATTTTGTGTTTCTGTTTTCGCTTTGTGTGTGTGTGTGTGTGTGTGTGTGTGTGTGTGTGTGTGTGTGTGAGATGCAAACAGATACTAGACACACACTAGTGTCAGGATGAATCTTTGTTCACACTTGTGTACACATACGCCGTCATCACAGCTCAGACACTGACATGATGCATGATAGTAAACTATTATCATAGTTATCAAGTAGAGGACTGAAAATCGCACACGGGGCATTCACACAGATTGCACTTCTTTGGATTGTTTGATTCTGGCTTGAACAGTTTGGATTTGGGGAATAGATTCTTATTGACAGAGTCTCCAAAATTAAACAAAATCATAAACCCCATTACAAATTTCAAAAATATTTATTAGCCCCTTTAATAAACAATGGCAAATGAATAAGACTGTATGTTTGTAAGTGCAGCAGAAATACTGTCAAATGTTAACCTCCCAAAATGATTACCTGTCTAACTCCAGGTGGACACAGAACTGGACATTACAAAAAAACAAAAAAACAAAACATACCTTTCAGCTGCTTAGGTTGCAAACATACACACTCACAGAAACACACGCACACACACACACACACACACACACACCCACACACACCCACACACACACACATACACACATACACACACACGCACACACACACACACACACACACACACACCCACACACACCCACACACACACATACACACACACACCCACCCACACACACCCCCACCCACCCCCACCCACACACACCCACACCCCCACCCACACACACACACCCTCCT
>JBBMJY010000006.1:4332541-4351013 GCA_037833715.1 Toxotes lorentzi
AATTATGTTTGTATGGTTCTTGACCCAGGAACACCTCACATTTTAAGTTGTAACCCAAATTGAACTGTTTTTTTTTTTCCTGTGAGTTAACATAACAATGTGAGTTAACATAACAATGTTCTCTAAGCCCGGTGGTTTTTGCTGGTTGAGAGGTTGTTTATCTCTGTGTGTGTCACATTTAGCCCCAGAGAGTTGTCTTTCCTTTCCTCAGCCCTGTGAAATCATCCTGTTCTCCTTTTTTTTTTTTTTAAACCTCCATTAAATCTTTGCTCCTCCTCCTCCTTCCACTCTTATTTCCCCCTCCTCTCCCCTGTTCCCCTGTTGAGACGGCCACAGCAGCATAGAGATAAATTAACATGTCATTTTATCGCACTGGAAAATTAAACAACTTTTTTAAAATGTAGTTTTCTACGAATTAGTCATACTAAATGAATATTCATCATAAAGATAGAAAGGATAATGGAGAGGATAAAGGAGTTGTGTTTGGAGGAAAGGAGATTTACGTTAATCTTTTTAAAACTTCCATCTTCGTTCTTTAACTCGCTTCGGACAAGAAAGGAGAATCCCTTGGCAGAGTTTTGTCGACTGAGCGACAGAGGGATTTATTGGAGCTCTTAAAAGAAAGAGACAGCCTTGTTTGAGGGACAACCCCCGTCCAGTCCCATCCAGGCCAGAGTCCACTGCTGCTTTATAAGCTAGCAGGCTAATCAAGGCTAAATGGCTTTTTACAAGCTCAGGACTTATAAGAGGAGAGGGTAAAGCAGTTTATAGGGCATGGAGTGGCGAGTCAGGCTAGGATTCCCAACCAGGTCTTTATAGACACGGGATGGTGATGGGGTTACGGGGAGGAGCCATATCACCAAGGAGCAGGTCGACTCTTCCCAGAGACCTCATGGAGGAAGCAGAACCTCCTGCTATATTTGTGGCAGCAGGGTGGCTCTGTGTTTAGAGTTGATGTCCTTCAAGTCCCTTTGATGTCACACAGTCAACCTGCTGAAATGTTCTTCACCAGCCTCAGTAATGCTTCTCTTTAGTTGGTCTTGACATCTGATTTCTCTGTGGAGAATGGAAAGTGATATGTTTTCATTATGTGATAATACCATTATGTGATAATACCAAAGAAATAGTACATTCCACTGTTTTAATGGATGATACAGATGGAAAGAGCCAGCCAACTTAAAGCAATAAAACGCCACAAGTTCTGCAACTAATAATTCATTTTATTATTGTTTAATCTGTTGACTGTTTTTATGCATTTAGTCTAGAAATTGTCAGAAGAAAAGTTCTCACAGTCCAATGTGATATCTTCTTATTGTTTGATTTGTCAAACCAACACAGACAAAGCAGGAAATCTGAGACATTGGAGAAGCTAGAACAGGAGAATTTATGGTGTTTTTGCGTGAAAAAAAAAAAAAAAGATCTAAACAATTAATCTTTTACCAAAATATTTGCTGATTGATTTGCTCATAACAACTAATTGATGAATTGACTAATTGTTTACGCTCTAGCCATAAGCCATCAGCTCTCAACTAACAATTATTTTCATCATCAATTAATCAACTGTAATCTGTCAAAAAAACTGATGTCCATCACAGTCCAAGGTGATGTCTTCACATGTTTTGTTTTGTCCAACCAACAGTTTGAGACCTAAAAACATTCAGTTTGGAATGAGAAAATAGAAAAAAATCAGCTTTTTTTGGCATTTTTGTTTGCATCTGTCCTGGATTATGATCAAGGCTTTAACGATTGAAGTTGAGTTTTCTTTCCTCCGGAACAGGTTTCTGCTTAGCTGCACGATTCAGCTTAATACTGGGCTGTTTGAAGACATCTGGTGATGGCCTTGCAAACTTGAAATATTTCATTTTAATTTAATCTTCAATTTAATTTAAATGGTCAATTTATTTTAATGAGCTTGTTGGAAGACAAGAATCGTGGAAGTAAGAAGTAAAACTGCTGCTGTGGCACAGATGAAAAGATGAACACACACAAACTGGACTCTTAGAGGGAAACTGAGAAAGTCGATCCTTGTTTCCTTTCCCCTGTAGCCTCTGCTGTTTGAGGATGCAACAAATAAAGCCGTATCTTAGGCCACACACACACACACACACACACAGCCACTTATAATTCCCTTCTGCACTCATCCTCCCTTCCCTTTTTGTGCTTGTCCTTCCCCATCCAGATCAATACCATACATCAGCCAGCTATCAGGCTGCAAAATGACCACATCACCATAAACACACACACACACCTTTTAATACACATACACACACAGAGATATTGCGTCTTTCTCGAGAAGGAGTGGATGGCTATAATAAACACCGGCTGGCTCGTGCGGCCTCGTCTCCCGGCGCCCGATCGTCATCATCATCAGTGTTGTGGTCTGTGCGTCGGCTGTATTGATTTAGTTATGGCCGCTTCATATGCTGCTGGACAGTGTTAAATGCACATTTTCTGTTAAGCTACACATTAATCAGAGGCTGCTTAGAGGCAGGAAAGAAAGGGAGGACAAGTGGATGGAATGACGGAGGGAGTTGGAGGAGAGAGATAGAGATGAAGGAGGGACATGAGGAGAAGAAGAGATAAACACAGAGGCAAGGGAATAAATTGTGAGGGATAGAAAGACAAAGGGCTGGATAGGAAAACATAACTGGGAAGATGTGGAGGATGAAAGGTGAACGTGAGATGTTGTAAAAAGACGACAGGGCATTTAAGTTAAAGCCAGTAACGGGTGAGAACGAGGAGTGAAAAGGAGGGTGGAGTCTGACCAAAACTAAAGGCTGGTGGGAGTGAGTAAAGGGAGGGGGGCTGAAGTAGTAAATCTGTGTTAAAATAGGGCCCGTGAGGATACAGCTGTGTTAAATAGAAGGATGTCATGCCATATATTGCACACGGAGAGTGAAAGAAAGGATGGGAGGCTTTAAAGATATCTGACTGTGAGACTGAGGTGTTCAATAGAAACATGTCGTCCTATGTACGGAGTGACAGAGAGCAGATTTCATAATCAGATGGCAGTGAGCTAAAAGCTATGTGGAATCCAACCTTCACGCACAAGATAGGAGTGAATGAAATTCACATCTTGAGAATGAACCCATATATTTGAATACAGAGCTGCATATGACAGTGTTAAGGCCAAACGCCTTGAAGTTAAAGTAACTGAAAACACCAGTGTGAGCAGAAGTAATTCTCACGTTAACACTGACTTAAACAACTGATTTATTTGCCTCGGTGCAGATACAGCCTGACTTTACCTTGTCAGTGGTGGCTGGTGTTGAATTTCACACGCTGTCTCGTACCTGCCTGTGTGTCTTTTAAAATCTTTCTTTCAAATCTTTCTCTGTTTCTTTCTCTGCCTGTGCTCCAGGGTAACGGAGGAGGAGTCCACAGCTACCACCATGGAGGCCCTGAAGGCTCGAATCAGAGAGCTGGAGAAGCAGATACTGAGAGGAGACCGATATAAGTGTCTCATCTGCATGGTGAGTATAACGGTCACATGAATGTTCTCTGTTTCTCTGCACATCATACCTTAATAGAGGCATTGTGCTCTTTGTCGGAGGGCCCTACATCCAGCATTTCCAAAACTTCATGTAGTGCCATAAATAACTGAGGCCCTGGTTTTACAGTGTTAGCAGATAGTGCTAATAGTAGCTCATTTCCCACAATCCCTGAGGAAACCCTCCAAGGAGGATGTCCTCCAATCTGATTTCCACCCAGTTGCACACATTGTGTCCCACTCCAGGGGCTGAATCCTCCAAATTCTGCATTAACTGGTTAAAGACTTCTCTAAATATTGTCTTCTTTTGTCCTTTGTGTAGGACACAACTTGTACAGTCTCTGCAAACTTAGAGTTGCCCTGTGGAGATTCCTTGTAAATAATCCACTGTTTTTGTTCAGTTCTACTCGCCAAAAGGATGAGTAACGTTTTTGTACATTTTGTATTTAAACGCACGTGTCAAATAAACACAATGGGGAGTAAAAAAAAGCCTGTGTCAGACTTGGGCTTTGTCAGCCTGGTGTTCAGATCAGGATCCATACTCTCTGTGGATTCAGACCCTGAATAGGGACACAGTCTGTAAATAATCTTTCATCATACTAATTACTCTGTGATTGGGGATACAATTTGCCCATTTTACTCATATATCATCAAGCAAATATCCATTCAGAAGGTTTTTTCACTTGGATCAGGTTCCAAATCTTGGTTGGTTAGTGTATTTTGTTGTATGCAGGATAAGTGTGCATGTCATGTCTGTAGTTGCTGGATGTGTGAGTAGCTTTTCCACTGAGCGCTGGTGTTGTTGTGCTGCTGTTGTGTTGTGGTGGTTTCTGCTCTTGCCTGGCTTTGCAAGTTGTCTGCTGGCAGAAAAGACTTTCATGTTGCTGGGTTTCCAGCGCTAATTATTTCGCTTTACTATCTGATTTAAACTAAGAGCTTCATAAGAAGAATGTGGAGCTACATATATTTAAATAACAAAATACATTCGTGACTATATCACGGACACAGCCACTGGAATCATAAGGTGGGGGGGGGGTAGTATTGCATTGCAAAATGAAAAGCTGCTCCTGTGCCTCGTAGCTTGTATGGCTGATGGATTGGATTCCCAGATCAATGATATAAGCCGCATGTCGTTCCTTGACAGTATCAGGCAGAATGAGGGACAAAGTCAATATTCATGTTCCTCAGATGTTTGAGATGTGACTCTACCTACACCCCCCCCCACCCCCCATTAGTGTTTGCATTTCCCACTTTGTGTCAACTACCCATCCTGTCACCCTTCAAGCTTGTGGACAGTGCAGCGTCGGCATTGTGTGAGTGTGTGTGTGTCAGAGAGAAGTGGGTAATTACTGATGCCTGCGCTTCCTAAAGGTCGCTGGGTGCCCGAGGTGACACGGAGGGCAAGGCACAGCAATCGATCACTCACTGCCCCATGGACACAAGGCTCTTCTCTGCTCATCTGTCACTGTCCCACATCTCACTCACTCACACACATATGGAGAAACACAGATATGTGTACACGTAGATGTCTTACATCTAATCTGTCTCTGTCCGTCTTTAACCTGTCTCTGTGTGTCTGATCTTAAATCATCAGATTACTCTCAGTAGTGGAAACATGGGAAGCGTTTGTCAGAGATTTAGATTTCCACTGCAGCCTAAACCCAAACAGCAGAGTTATGGCTCAAATTAGACTGAGAAAGAGCACAGCTGTCAAGTCATTACATGTTCTCTCAGGACTTTTTTTTTTATGGATCATAACCTCCCAATGCTCAGGTAGTTGTATGTAAGTGGGAAACAAGCTTCAGCTGTAGCCAAGTTGGCTCAAGTTGTCTGATATCCTTCTCTGGCCCTGAAGCGAGCTCAGTGCTGTGCTTCGGTCATATCAGTGGATTTCTACCCCCATCTACTGGTCATTTACAGAGGGGACATTTAACTTCAGCTAGATGTCTGAAAGTAGTTCTCCTATTACATTTATTCACATAATAAGACTAGTATTTTTTCAAATAATACTAGAATTATTATTAGTCAGTTTAATTGCTGTTACAAGACAAAGACAGAACGAAGATGAAAGCACTGAAAACAGTTATAATGTTGGAAGACTGATACTTGGATATACTGCCTGTCTGTAAGTAAGCCATTAAACTGAAATTAAAACCAACAGCTGTTTCAAACATGCTGGAAATCAAAGACAGACCATTTCTTTGTGTTACAAGACGCACAAGAGACCATTTTTAAAAATGGTACTTATCAAAGCAGCAGAGGCCACGATATCCTGACTTTTAGTCTAAAGTGTGGGTCAAGCATGTATCCTACATTTCCCATGGGCAACTTAACAGCATCTTTCATTAGATCTTCCTTGGTTCCTAAATGCCCACCTTTTTCAAACCACACATCTCTATTTTGTTAAAGGTTTTAAGTCTCAAACCCAAGACGAGATAACTGTGATAACATCATCAGGGTTGACTTTGGAAATCAACCAGAGCCACAGAAACCAGTCAACTGAACTCAGTGGAGTGGTCCTTAAAATGTATATTTCAATTCAGAGTTTTCCTTATGGCGGTTTTTGAGATGATATATATTGACTTCAGTCAGCTTAGCCATCATCAGTCATCAAACAATACAAACCTCTCAAAGTCGCACAGAGTCGTTCCCAAGCTTCACTTTGTTCACTGGCTGTCTGGCTGTCACTGGCGTAGTCTCTCACATCTGTGTGTGTGGGTCGGTGTGTTCATGTGTGGTGTATGTGTGTGCGCACGACCAGTACAAACCCGGCACTATGATTAGCTGCCACCTTTCGCCCCCTCTCCTCTCCCACCCAAACCCCCTCCCTTCCGCAGAGAAAGCCTGCTATCCAATCAGGCGCGGAGATCAAGAGCCTAGGGGCGTGGCCAGGGCCCCGGCCACTGGCCAGTGAGGTCGGAGAGAGGCAGCCTAAGTCCCTCCCCCTCGGCCTGTACTGCCTGTACAGGGGCCTTGTGATTGGTGGCTACGGCAGCGGCATAAAGAGGCTCCTCCCACAGCCCCTACGGAGGGTAAGGTACTCCCTCCCCCCCCTTACTCCTGTCCTCTTCCCTCATCTCTTCGTTCTTTTCAAGAGGAAAAGAAAAGAGCGCCCATCAGACTGGGTTCACTCATGGCTTATCCCCTCATCCTCTTCTCCCCCTGCCTGCTCCCCTCCGTCTCTGCTCGTTGCCTGCCCGATATCGTGTCTGTGTGTGTGTGTGTGTGTGTGTGTGTGTGTGTGTGTATGTATGTGTATGTATGTATATGACCTGCAGGTTGCCGGTTCGTTGCCCCCCCCCCAATGCAATGCTGCCTTGCTCAGTGGTGCTGTGGCTGCTGGCTGTGTTGTTTGATGGTTAGTGGTTTGATGCTGTTGGTTGGTCAGGGAACGTACAGTGTTGTACTCGTTGTTGCTAACTGGCATGTGTGTGTCCCGTGAACTGGGTGTAATTTCTCTTTTTTCCTCTCCTTTGTGTTTTCTTTTCTTTTTTTTTCTTTTTTTTAGGACTCCTACACGATGCCGCTCACCTCAATCCAGTGCTGGCATGTCCATTGTGAAGAATGCTGGCTCAGGACTCTGGTACACACAAACTCATCCACCATACAGACACAAACACACACACACTCACTCACGCCTTCAGGGCAGCTCCTCATGACATGCAGTTATTGCAGCCTCATTTCATAGTCAGTGAGTTTCTCTCTGTGTCCGTGCCCCAAAGGGAGGAACTAAAATGGAATATTTCCCAAATGACCTGTTCTCTCACTGCACACACAATCCAGGCAATGCAAACACTTACAATTCTCAGTAAGGGGAAAAACGTAGATGGAATGGTCCCCAAAAGGCCTGTTAAAATGTTGGAATAAAGTGGTCAACTCAAAGTTCTACATAGTGCCTTGGGTCTACACACACACACACCACAGTGGTCTTGTTGGTTATTAGTTAGTGTAATACATTCAGTAGTGTGTAATTAGCTGGTGCTAATGTGGTAAATGGAGCGCAGGGAAAAACAGTGGTCCTGCTGGAGGAGGATAAACACACTCTGCAGTGGCTTTCCCTTATTTCTTCCCTCTAATCTCTTCTTTTCTCTCCTTTCTGGTCTCACCTCTTTGTATTTTGTTTTCTGTTCACCATCCCTTTCCCCCCCTCTAGCATCCTACCCCCCTGCACACTTAGTTGGCTTCTGACACACACAGGGCAACAACTATTAACAAGCAGTTCCCTTCTATTAGCTCCATTTGATCTTAAACTCTCATATAGGACCAAACACAAAGCCAAGGGTAGAGATTTGTGAATGAATTGTGTGTGATTCACTCATTCATGTCATTCATGCTCCCGAGGGGATGAATCCAGATCCTTAAAAACGTTAGATGATCTCTCAGCATTTTCTGAAGCTCCATCAGTAGCTTAAGACTTTGACTCATCCAATACTGAAGTTTATGACAGGGTACCCTAAAAGCTAATGAGGGAATTCCCATCAGCCTCTGTGATACTTTGAGCTAACGTAGCATGACAGAATGTCGACTGTAAGCATGTTAACGAGAACGACCCTGCCCCCACAACATCAAAGCTGCCTCCATTCTTCACCCGTCAACAACATTATTTTCTGTCATGTAATGAGTATGGCAGCCTTATGGTCCTCGTCCACCTGCGTGACTATGGATTTTTAGCCCTGCCTCTGTATGTTTTTGAATTGGTTTGGGCCAGTGTAATACCACCATTGGCAAATGATTTGATTAATGTTTGATAGTACAATACATAAAACCATGAGTAATTGTGGTATTTTGATCACTGTAAATTGCTTTCCGGCAAATTAAAGTAATCACTTGAATTGTACTGCCATGGATGAATTTAAAGCAAAAAAATAAGCTCATGAGTCCAATTTAAGATCAATAGTGATTCATGAAGAAATGAATTTGGCTACAGAGAAAACAGCAGTCTGTGCATGTTTTATAAATTAATGGGAAGGTTTTTCTTGTATTGAGGTACAGTGAGAAAAAGTTCCTGAATGAGACTGAGACCCATTGTTTCCATCTGCTAGGTATGTGTGTGTGGCTGTGTGTGTGTGTGTGTGTGTGCGTGCACTCGTGCATGCCGCCATCACTGGTCTAATATACAGGGCATAAAACTGTTAGCCTGGAGACAGCTATAAAAACGGGAGAGCCAACCTGATCAAAGTAAATGCCTGGGAATCTAGTTAACGTCAGCCCAGCCCCTCACCGCTTTAATGAGGAAGGCAGCTGGAGCGCAGCGTGACGGGCACACACCCACACACACACTTAACCGCCCACAGTAAACGGGAGTACAGAACTCCGACAGGCGTACAAACAAACAAGAGGAGGGCTCCTTCTCACACGGTGTGCGAATGAAAAACACTGTCACAGAGGCACTCGTATTTCTCTGTTATATTTTAGCTTCCTGGGAACATGACGGGTTGATCTCTATCAGGGGAAGTTTAGAGGTTTGGTGAGTTCTCGGAACACATCAGAAAATATCATGTTTTACAAATGAGCTTCTTCACGTGAATCTGTTGGACCTTGTTTCACACATTCATGTGGTTTTCAGGCCGGTTTAGATGGAAACCAGACTGCTCATCTGTTAATGATAACATACATGTGTTAATTATAAGACACCGAAATGTTAATTTGTTATTCTATGTCTTGACTATAGAAAATGATGACATTTTACATGAGGAAAACCCTGACACAATGGATTTTCTTGATCAGTCAGTTATTTATTTTGTCTATAAAATGTCAGACAAAGTGAAGAAATACGCAGATGATCTCTTCAGATGACTTGTTTGACCAACAGCTGAAAAAACAGATGTAGGATAAGATATTCAGTTTATTATCATGTATGACGTCTGAGAATGTGGAGCCAGGAATTTCTTTTTGCTCAAAAAATGACTAAATTGGTTATTTTATTATCTGAGTAGGTGAGAGGTAATTGTCTCTCAATCAGTTAATCGATTAATCAATCAATCACTGCAGCTCTACATAAATGTAGAAAAGAAAATCACAAACAATGCCCAGAAACCTTTATGCATCCATTTTAAACCATGTGTAGGATCCCAGACTCTCCACATCCTCTACCCTTCCTCTTCTTTCCTTCTCTCTTTCTTCACCTCCACACTTTTCCTCCTCCTGCTCTTTCTTCTTCTTCTTCTTCTTCATTCTCTCACATGAAGAGACTGCTTTGAGTCCTCTGGAGCCACAAATCCTCTTAGCAGGAGTGTGTGAGATCTGTCAGCCTCTTGCACCACCTCAGTCCTCCTGAGTGTGTATGTGCACTGCCTTCGCCTGTGCACCCATTCCGAGAGTTCATTCAGTGGCTTACAGGAAAAGAAGCCTATAAATCCTTGGGGTCAGACGATCCTGAACATTTATACTGACCAGCAGGGATTTGGAAGGTGCAGGCGCTCCTCAGTTATGCGATCTCTGCATTCTGTTGTACCTGTGTTGAATATCACACACACAGCATTTCCTTTGGTAAAGACTCCATTACTAAATTCACACCCTCGACATTTTGCAGAGACCCCTTTACATTGAGCAGAATCTAGACTAAAGAGATGATGGTAATATTTATGGCCTAAATATGTATAACATGCCACCTCTCAGGAGGGAATCATATATACAACAGCTTTAAATTATAAGGGAAGCAGAGATAATGAGAATCAGTTGCTGCAGCTTCCTCTTCCAGTTAGCTCCACATGTACCACTATACTTAACTCATTTACATCATCTGCTTCGACATTTATATGTATTCATACATCTGTAACCAATGCAGAAAGAGAACAATGAAAACTGTCAGCAGGAATGTGCCCACAGATGGCAGTTAGCAGCCAGCACGAGAAAGGAGCAAGCTGGCTGGTGGAGAGAGGCGGTGGGAAAGAGTCAGAGAGGTGGAGGACAGCGGTAGAGACCACCCAGCCAGAGTGTTGTTACGCTGTCAGCCCTGTGTTGCATATTATCGCCTGCTGCTTTACTGCAGATGGCACACTATCAAAGCAGTGCAGAGGGAGCGGGAGAGGGCAGAGAGGGAAGACTGAGAGATGGAGCTCTGCTGCAAACAGAGGAGGTTTAGATTCACACTGAAGGAGGTGGTAGGAGCGGCTCTGCTGTGAGGCACTGTTAAAACTCAATATTGAATCATAAATGTGCAGAGAGGGAATGATTTTAGTTCAGTGCGTCTTCTACATCACCACCAATACAGAGCAGAGGAGCTGAGCCTATAAGTCGACCACTGATAAATATCCATCACAAGACAACATCTTCAAATTGCTCGTTTTGTCCAACCAACCGTTCAAAAACAGAGGTGTGCATGTATAAGTCTAACTGTGGCACCAACTATCATGATATTAACAGTCACAGTACACACCA
Source organism: Toxotes lorentzi (assembly GCA_037833715.1). Taxonomy (NCBI): domain Eukaryota; kingdom Metazoa; phylum Chordata; class Actinopteri; family Toxotidae; genus Toxotes; species Toxotes lorentzi. Next base: position 4,343,412 of record JBBMJY010000006.1, read on the forward strand.
AACAGGCATGAGTCACTGACATATTTTAAGTATTGTGTGGACGGAGTTTGATGTTGATCAGCCGTTGTTTTTAGGCCTTATCACCCAGCTGTAGTCCAAACATACTCAATTTACAGTTTTACAAAACATAGAAAAGCAGCAAATCCTTAAAATTGAGAGACTTGAACCAACAAATGTTTGGTAGCTTTGTGTGATTAAGTAATTATTAGTATCAAAAATGTAGCTGGTAAATTCTCAGCCTAATATTTCAGCACTATAATCCTGAGTGAATCATTTTCTAAATAACCAAGCCTTCTCTTCTCTCTGTCCCTCACAGGGGAACAAGAAGCTGTGCCCACAGTGCAACACCATCACCTCACCCGGAGACCTGAGGCGTGTCTACTTGTAAAGAGCACACCCACCCGCCTCTTCATCCTTCCAGTCCATTCCTCTTTCCATCTTGGATTTCATCGCCCTCCCCGTCGATCTCCATTTGTTTTCTCTCTGTCTCTCTCTCTCTCTCTCTCTCACGTGCAGCCTGTATCATAGCTCAAAGAGAGCGCACAGAGACAGGATGTCTGTCTGCGAGACTCTGCTGAACCTTTGAGGAGGTCAAAACTTTGTTTGAATGAATGACTGAGCAGCACTCACTGACTCCCTGGCTGCCCGGCCACCCATTAAAAAAAATTAAAACACAGAGCCCTGCAGTGTCACTGGTCAATAGGCTTGTTTCCTCTGCCTTACTGGCACAACTCCTTCTACATGTGACACGGGGTATCGTCCAAGACTTTCGAGTCGGTGAAGGCGCCCAACACCGAGCTGCGCCCTGCTGACACATGGTAGCTTCACGCTGACAGAGCTGGACCTGAAAGGAACTTCGTGATGCAGAATATAAAGACTTCTTTTTTCCCCCCTCTAGCTCTTCTTTGACATTTCAGTGGTGCTGGACAAACAGGCTCTACCCTGAAGACTTGACAGAAAGCTTCTTTTTTCCTTTTTTTTTTTTTTTTGTTCTCTGTTCCAGAGAGAAAACTGTACCTTCATACCCCTGTTGCTTAAGAGAATTTAAAAAAAAAAAAAAAAAAGGGCCACTAAAACTGAGCTGTCAACCAAACTGAGAATAACCTCACAACCTTGAAAAGGAGTTTGACACTCTTTCTCCTCTTCCACCTCTTCTTCTTCGTCTTCTTCCTCTCGCGGGCCCCTCCCTCCCCCTCTTCCCTCTTTAGTGGTGTTCTAGTGAAGTAAACCAAAATTTCTCCCTTCCGAGACGCAGTGCAAGCACATGTAATATAGTTCTATGTATGTTTACAATGTTGGGTGTAAATGACATAGAGTTCACACACAGACACACAGACACACATACACATGCGCACACATGTACACACAGATGCAAACACAGGCACGTGTTACCATCAGACACACACAGAAGTATATAATATCAAAGTCCTGTTTTTAGTTGGAAGGGTTTGGGAACGATGTTTGGGGGGGAAAAAATGGCTGGAATAAAAGAAGCCTTCTGTATTTTTAAAAGAAAAAAAGATCATTTGAAGAGCCGTTAAAGTTTTATTTCACTGTACAGGAATAAGAGAATTTACGTAATAATAAACTACTCAAGACTAGATGGTCAGGATTTAGGTGGTGTAATTTTTCTGCAGAGTACTGGAGAGATTCCCATTGCCCAAGGTTTCCTGCAAACAAGCAGAATGATGGAGCGACGTCCAACTGAGCCTCTTTTTCTATAACCTCCATTTCTGCTTCCTCCCAGTTGGAGTAACAACATGCTCAGATCATAGTCTAGACATTTTGTTTTACTGGTACACGTCTCAAAAGAACGCTCTTTCCATTGTTCTCATACTGCTATGCCGCGAAAAGGTCCCAAAATGGCAACCCATTTAAGGGCAGGTTCTTTCTAAGTTATAACAGATGAGGGAAGTCTGTGGAAAAGAAGGATGGTCAAGGCTGAACTGGCAACCTCAACAGTTTCCCCTTTCCCTCTACGGCAGCAGCAGCCAAGGTGGTGGTGTGCTTTGTGTTTGTAAAACTATGTATTCTGTGACGTCTGTATTGTTGTAAGAAATGCTGAAAAAAAAAAAAAAAGAAAAAATAAAACTTCTCAAATACCACGAGTGGTCCTGTTGACACAACCCGGGTGGTAAAATAAGACATAGTGAAGAAAACTGTTGCTGTGTTCACTGAAAAAAAAGGTGAGGTAGATGGCCTTAATGCAAAAGACACACTTATTCTGTTCATGTGCATTTTTAATAGACTGTGTGTCATCTCCATGTGCGTGTTCGCTCTCTCATTAGACTTTTTTTTTTTTTTTTGCATCTGAAGTTGATCATCTCCATCCGCTGTGAAACAATGTAAAAGGCCCACAGTTTAAACAGTCATCGTTTGTTTTCAGAAAGAAAGAAATGGGGTCTGGGATCCTTCTTTATAGTGAGACAAATAATAATTCTGGGGCGAGAAAAGCACCAGTCGAACAGCCGAGTTGAATAGATGAATTTATCTCTGTTGAGGAGCCTGTATTTTCTTTTAGCTCTGTTCCCTTTGGTTTCAGCTCATCATGTAGCTACACATCCTGGTAGGTAAATACTGAATAGGGAAAAGGATGCGATGCTGCGCTGTTGCATTCACGTTGTGATTCCTCTGATCTTCCGTTGATTCGAACCTGCCCCAAAGATGACAAATTGCACAAGAGGATTGTGTCAGAACTAATTTGTGTCTTGTATATTCTTGGAAATGGTACATGTCTTTCCTGTTTGTAAACTACATTTGACATTAATTAAATGATTGTAAATCTCAATTACCCCCCTCTTTGGCTTTTCTTGTTTCAATTCCCCCTCGTTGCTGCCAAGGCTTGTGTGCCAAGGAAGCAATTTAGTGGGTTTTTTTTTTTTTTCAGTCCTTGGGAGGCTGAGCGAATGTTTTATTATTCTTCTAGTATTGCTGAAAATTATAATTGTGATACAACTCTGTAGAATAACTAGGATGCCTGAAACTTATATTCAACTGTTGGTTTGGGCAAGTTTATCATAATACTACCACTTTTAGTGGCAGAGGCTGGACGGGTCAACCAACTGTCCCTGTTAACATATTAACATATTAACGTATTTAATTCTTATTATTCTTAACATAATGCAAAAAAAACTGAGACCAGGTTGTTTTATTTTAGCACAGTTACTGGTTGGTTTACTGTACTGTACAATGAAGCTGATGCCATGTATAGTCTGCTGTGTGCACTGTACTTCATGGGAACTACAAATTGCACAGAGGTCAGCAGGTGGAGGTGGTGGTGATCAACATTAGGGTTCAACAGCAAATTTTTGCCCAGAGTTAAGAAACACAGATGATTTCCGTGCTTAACCTCTCATTGTTGGAAATGAGATCCCAAAATGTGTGATTCTGAAACAGTGTTTTTGATCCATTTGTTCACTGTAGATTATCCAAGCACAGGTGAGATATTTGTTCTTACCCCTGCTCAGGCAGGCCGGCTGAAACACACAGCCTTGTAGAAGATGCTGCCATGTTAAAAGCCTGTTTTCCATAAGGTGAAACAACCACATGTATATGTGTTAGATCATTGTTTGAGTGAGTCGTTAAGACAAGTGTTGTCAGATGCTAATAAAGTTTTATTGAAAGGGAGGAAACCACAGCAGGAGGTGAGCCTTGCTTCAAACCCAACTGTTTTGTGATCAGTTTTGGATGGCAGGGCGGCATGCTGGGTACTCTGGTCTGTATAGCACAGTGTCTTTTGCCATTACTTTTCCAGTGTGAGTACAACCATCCCAAAGCTGTGTATAATGTCAATGTTAGGATTCTGTTAAACCTCTGTAAAAATAGCTGTGACCAGGGCATGAAGAAAATCCAGCTGACTCATAAACAAAGGTACAGGTAGACAAAGATGCAGAATGCAGTAATGATGCACAAAATATGCTATTATCCAGAGATTATTCAGGGACAAAGAAAGCCGTGTTGTCCTTCACCACTTGATCTCATGAGTTCAGTCTTGCAAACGTCATGGCTCAGTTTGTTATGCAGGCTTTCCAAGCTCAGACTTAGATAACTCCAGTGACATCTTCGAAGACATATTCTCAAGCTTTATGAGAGTTTATGAGAGCAGATATGGGGCTGGGATTGGCTCTGCTTGTCTTGGTTAGAATCCTGTTCTATGAGATGATAGACTGGCTGGTAGCGGGTGCAGGGACACTAAACAAAACCTAACACATAACTTCATTTTTTGGGCTACTTTTATGACAATTGTCACACTGACACCAGTCCTCCATATTATTGTTAGCTGATGTAGGGTTAGTAAGTCATTAAAGTGGCTTGTAGTGATCTGGGCTGCTCTCATTTCACTGCTAAGTGAAGCAGACCAAGAAGGCAGCATTGCCATCTAGAGGACTTTAACAAACAGTTGCTGTTCTCTCCATAAAATCCCACATAATCCCACTACTGCTATCAGGCTGCTGTGAGCAGATCATCAGATGGTGTGGAAAAAGTGTGTGTGTGTGTGTGTGTGTGTGTGTGTGTGTGTGTGTGTGTGTGTGTGTGTGTGTGTGTGTGTGTGTGTGCGCGCCTGCGTACTCTTGTTAAACAGTGTTATAGAAACTGATCCTGCCAAACATCAGAGCTCATTTAACTGCAACATTAATTAGCAAGAATTACAACAATATGATCTCTCTCGCAGCTAGCTGGCGCTCAGATCTGTGTCCAAGCCTTAAACAAAAGCAGTGTTTGCTGATTTTTTAACCCAAACCAAGGTGAGGCCTGATTAGACTGAGCCCTGCCCAGTAAGTGCTTCTGTAAATGCTGTCAGATGCTAATAAAGTTGCACTGAATGAAAGGCAACCACAGCAGGAGATAAGCTTGGTAGAAAATTCTGGAGTTGTTTTGAGCTACTGCAATATTCTCTGAGTGTATATGAATTTACAGTATTATCTAATAGGTATCTAAAAAGAAAGTGATTTGGACTCTGATGGCTAAACTACAGTAACTATTTTTGGCCACTGGGGGGCAGCAGAAACGAGCTGCGGGCAGAACTGTAATTTATTACCATGTTCTAAGTTGATATAGCAAACTTTTTAGAAAACAGTTGCTTAATGACAATAAACTTGAATTGAAATTAACTGATTAACTGTAGTAAGTGTTCACCAACTTGTCACTAACTGCATGTATGTCTTCTGTTTGGGATCATGTTAATGTTTGGGTGAAAATGAGCACTTTGTAAGGGTTGGAGGACCTTTGTTGTCATGGTTAAAATAATAACCAATATTTACCATATCAACTTTATATGTGGCCAAGCTGCTTTTTGGTGAAATAAGGATTCAGAAGCATCATACCCACTGCGGGGCCCAATGATAGGCCAAAACATCAGTTTGGCCTATCATTGGGCCGTTATTTCTGGGTTTCCATGGGAATGCTTACCCAACTTTCGGTATATTTCACTTCTCTTTGTGTGCTGGTAACAGAGGTGGGGGTTTATATCAGCATTAGATGAACAGTGTAGGAATTGTGACTGTGACTCTTTTTATGATGGCTCTTTTCCCAATTAAGGAGAACCAGAAGTTCGACAAATTAAGACCTAAAGTTGTCCCAGTGGTAATATCCAAAATTACTCAGGTAGATTTTCAACTGGACTGAGTCATTTTTCACCAAAGAAAGTTTGAGCTTCTGAATATTTTTGAAAAATGCAGTTATAACTTTTAATAATCTGGTATGGGCAAGTCAGGAGCCAGACTGCTGCAATGTGGATAGGAAGTACAATGTGTTGTAGTTTAACCATTAAGAGAATAATTAAAAGGTAAATATTATTCATCACATTCATTTACTTTTATACATTACTGAATAGAATAGAATTTAATTAATGGAATATAATTATTTGTAAGCCAGGGCATGTGTGTGTGTGTGTGTGTGTGTGTGTGTGTGTGTGTGTGTGTGTGTGTGTGTGTGTGTGTGTGTGTGTGTGTGTGTGACCCAGCTGCTGATGAACTGCCCTCCCCCCGTCCTCTAAGGACATTTGGCCGACAGACTCAGCCCCTTTGTCTCAGTGTCTCTCTACCTCTCTCACTTTGTACACGTTGTCATGTATACTCCCTCTTCTTCCTTACACCTCTTTCTCTGTATCATCTCTTCTCTTCATTTCTTCTCTGTCATTCATCAGCTCTTTCTCTCTTTATGCTTCAGTCCTTTTCTTCTGTCATTCATTTCTAGAGCTGGACCGCCACCTTGTGGCCATTGAGACATTATAACTGGAGATTTCAAAATTATACTTTGAGAAATAATCGACTGCTTCTACAAAGGGTGATAGAAGATTGGTGACAGAAACTGCTAACACAGACTGGAGCTGTAAACAGGCCAGGTTTAGACAGCCCCTCATATAACTTCTGTTATTATTTGGTGCTGCACAAATGTAATTGACTAGACAATACTGAACGGTCCACCTCTGAATGGGCGCGCACTCCCTGAGTACAGTAACTCTATAACTTGTACAAAAAATAACACGCTGTTAGAGATGAAACTGGTTCTGTTTCTCTCTCTTTCATCTTGTTTCACTCTTGCCTTATGTCACACTGAACACAAAACGTGCTGCAGTCATGCATGATTCAAGCTAACAGAGTATTTACATGATACAACATAGTACAGAATAATTCAAATGAAAATATATTATGAAACCATAGAGGCACTCCTTCTGAAATCTGGTCCCCGGAGCTCAATTACAGCTCAGCCATATGGCTCACTGCACCACCACTACAGGCTGGACTCTGGTGACTTTACTGTCGTGCCACATAAGGCAGATGAAACAGATAGCTGGTCCATTTCTACTGCAGTAAATTAGTGGGAAGACATATTCTTCTTCAGTTACATGATTAAATATTTTATGGCAGCAACACACATGGGAGGCTGCTGTTTTTGTGTATGGATACTGTGGTAAACGCTTCTTTGAAAAGCCTCTGTGCGACTACAGGAAGTGGGAGTTCTGGACATCTGGTTCTGGTATTTTGTGCTCTGTGGGTGGCGGTTGCACGGGCATGTCATCTGGTTTGTTGCCTTCTTTGCTTACACTGTGAAAAGGTTGTCTTTACTTTCCTCATTTATGAACGAAATGTTGATAATTATTAGTATATCTGTGCAGACAAAGAACTTTTACGTGGGCCAACAACTACAGGAAACTGCACAGATGTAGAATGTATTATAGATATTTAATGACACTAGAGCAAAACCAAAAACTACTGTGCTCTGAAATGCATTAGCTAAAGTCATCAAACTACAGCTGGATTTTCATTTTATAAAGGTCCCTGACAAAGTCCAATAGTGTAAATCCATCATTAATGTTATTGGTCCAGTTATTACACAGTTGTTGTAGTACACTATTTTAAAACCTGTCAAACAAACATTGTGCTTTTATTTTGAAGGCAAACCTCTCATTTCCAGGAAAGGATCTAATGCTGGTGAACTTGACACAGTTTATTCCTTTCCTCTTCTCCAAGGCAACCAACCTGTATACACAGACACTGAATGTAAAGAGTTGCACACAGAAAGACAAACAGATAGATAGATAGATAGATAGATAGATAGATAGATAGATAGATAGATAGATAGATAGATAGATAGATAGAT
>JBBMJY010000006.1:4356139-4400005 GCA_037833715.1 Toxotes lorentzi
AAGGAAGAAAAAAAACCCCCACCCAACCAAGGAGTTTTTTTTTTTTTTTTTTTTTTTTTGTTCCCCCCGGGAGAGAGAAAGTACCAATCTGTCCCCCCCCCCCCGTCATTACACTTGGTTGCGCCCATGGTTAGCCGTCACGTACAACTCGGCGTTCAGATTTAGCGCGTTGTTTTGGTCTGTGGTGATAATTAGACGGATATTTAAATTCGCTCAGTCAGCGGAGGTGAACAAATGGAGGGAGTAATGGCTGAAAAACGGAAAAGGAAGGACCGACAGCCACAAGTGTTTTTTCAGACTGTACGTAACTGGACACCTGAACAGCTAACACTAGCTTAGTATATAAGTCAAAAGCTAACGTTTCAGGTTACTGTTACTACTGTCTGTGGTGGAGAGTAACTAAGTACATTTATTTAAGTACTGTACTTAAGCATAGTTTTGAAGTACTCAATACTTTACTTGAGTATTTCCGTGTTATGCTACTTTATACTTCCATTCCACCACATTTCAGAGGGAAATTTACTTTTTATTCTACCTCATTTATTTGACTTTTAAAATACAACAGATTGTTAACAAACAGCAGTGTGTAATCAAGGTCACATGTCAGATGTGTATGAGTTAACAGCTCCATCAAACAATGATTTTTGTCACATGGTTTCATTTCAGTAAATCTTTAGATCATCCAATATCTCACCAAACATCTAAGATAAGAGAAAAAGTCCAAAACCTGAAATCACACAACCAGTACTTTTTTCTTCTTTCCTCTCCTATTAATCAGATTTATCTGGTGTCCCTGTTTATTAAACTGCTTACACACTGATGCTTCAGTATTTATCATCTAATTGTGTTGCATATGATACTATAGAAGTCAGACAGACCAAACCAGTATTTAATGCTTTAACTACATTTCGATGTGAATATTGGAGTATTCTTACTTTTGTTGTATTTTTACAGGATCTGAATACTTCATCCAGCTACTACTGTACAGTGTACACTGTTCTTCTCACACTTTATACTCGGTTAAACAGCATGATGATGTTAACATAAATAAAACTACTAATACAAGCAGAGCATTCAAATTAAAATGGTCATCAAGGTTAGTCATTGTTCCTCTGGTAAAATAATGGTATCTGGTCACATTGCAGGCAGCACAGAGAGACCGGAAGAAGGACTGGCCTGCTGAAGCAGCGGTCAGGCAGGGACCAGCTCTGGAGATACAGATGATCGGGTGAGAAATTGGAGTGTGAACTATAATGGAATTTAGTGCAGGTATCGCAGTAATGGACCACAGATAACTGCATCATTTGTATGAATTACTTCAGTCACATGGACAGCATTACTCCAGTATTAATCAGATTAAGACACAAGTGGACAACACCGGTTTTTCCATGAAACATTTAACAGCTGACAACAAGCAAAAGTTAGCATTTTTGGACATGTTTGATGAAACAGTGTCTAACTTTCAAACTCTTATGGGATGTTTGCTATGGCAACGGCAGATGGATATTTGAGAGCCTGCGAGGGTAGGAGCTGTAAACTTGTGGCACTGTATAGCCTATGATTGTGATAAAAGACATTCTTTGCATAAATAGCATTGGTAATGCACTGTTGTTTAAGACGTGTGTCCCTTTAAAAATTAAAACATTTGCAAGGACCCATTGGGGCATTGTGTGTTATTTCACTAGGAAGGTGGAAGCTAGAAAGTTGGTTAAGTTGCTTCCATCCGGGATGTGGACATTGCTATCATTAGCCTTAGATGTTACTTCTTGTTCATGTTATTTGATCACCTATTGAGTAATATGCAGGTGCTGCACTCACAGTGCTGTGTTCATGTGGCTTAATAGAAAGAACAAAGTGGAGCTTGTGTTAACTGGCTTTGGCCTTCTGGAGAGAAGGCCAAAGGAGAGCTGTCTGTCTATATGAGTTGAGTAGCTGAATAGATGAGAGCCAGTGTTGCCTCAGGCTGTACCTGACAGCCTGGCTTACTGCCTACCTGCACATCACTCTTTGGCTGACTTTACTCACCTGTTCAAATGCATATATGAACAGAGGGGGAGGGGGAGTTGTAGGCTTGTTTTCAAAATTACAGATCACCTTGTGTTCTGTTTATTGAACTTGTTCCACAGACCTGCTTTCATTTGAATGCTTTAACTGTCCTCACAACCCTTGGATTTTCCAGTGTGACAATAGTTTTCTCATTCAGTTAAATGTTTATTATGCTGCTTTTACAGTACAACAATGTTTAAAATGTATTCGGTTCATACTATTCAACTGTGTTAGGTTGATATATAAACAGAAAAGAATGCAAGTAGGATGAACTTAAAACAAATAGATGAGGCAAGCAACAAACTTAAATAAGATAAAGGCATTATTGCATGTTTGCCATATCCACATGCACTTATTTTGTCTACATTATGATCAATGTAAAACCTAATGTTGATGTTTGGTATTAGAGTAAATAACTGAAAATGTCTCATTATTCAGGCTGAATGGCTGTAATGATCAATGTATTCAAGGTTTTAAGGTTATTGTTAATACATCACAGACAGAAGACAAAAACCAACAATAAATTGATCAATATTGTCTGCATATCCAAAGCTTGATATGTCTCATTCCTCTGTGCCATGGAGCTCCACTGTTGTTTGAAAACTATTAAAAGCACATAAAGCCTTGGTTGACTTTTGCATTGAGGGGAATCAAGAGAAAAATATGCCAGTGTCAATACAAAGTAATTAACTAGATCCTCTTTCACTTTTTTGTAACTGTGCTTTTGAAATATTACTCTTCATTTGACCATTTTTAATGGCTGTAGGGCGCAGGTTGAGCTGTTACTGTCTATCAATCTTTAGACTGCAAACATACACATACACATTAGGAAACATTGTATTTTTGGCATTATTTTACAAATCAGTCCTTTTTTAAACAGCAAAAACAACATTAATGGTATTACTGACAACAACTGCTCCAAAACTGAAATACATTTTCCTATTTTTTTCTCTCCCAAATGTCTTGCACACACAAAAACATATTCTCCTGTCCTCTTTCACCCCTCACTCTTGCACTTTCTCCTCCTTTCTTATCCATCTTCTCTCAGTTCTCTCCCTGCCCCTGTGTAGAGGCAGAGGGATTTTGATGTTGTCCCAGACAATGGCCAATTTGGGTGATTTCCTGTGCACCAGTGTCATATGATTTTGTCCCGAGGCAGCGCTGTTCCAGAGCCTTTTGTCTGCTGGCCTGAGCCATGGAAGTCAGACTTCCCTCTTTCTCTCCTTCCCTTTTCATGTGGCCTGTGTGAATGAGCTGAGTCCGCGGCTATTGTGGCATGATTTAGTAATTTATCCACTAGATCCAATGACCAAGGGTTTGACGTGCAGTGTTAACTGTGTATTTGATACTACCAGCCAGGTCTTTCACAGGGATAGTCTCTCCACATAGGAAGGACTTGTGCATTGTGGGAAACAATAGCTTTTGTTGTGTTGGATAATAGATACGGTTTTAGAAAGGGTATTCGTATTCCTGTGGTGATTAGATGGTTTTTATGTTTAAGTTGCATTAAAAGTGATGATAATCCTCTCTTTGACTTCAATGACTTCCTCGCCGTCAGTTTTTTTTTCTCCTCAAAGTTCAAATAGAAGGATCTGTTTATTTTCAATCAGTCTAAGTTAATTACCTTTACAGCACGTAATTCATGCAAAATAATCTGTCTATTGTGACTTGGAGAAAGATGCCTGTGTGGAACTGACATGTCGAAGGGGCTAAGTAGAAGTGAAGTTGTGTGAGTAACAAGCGGAAACTTGTGTAAATTTGTGAGTGAAATGCCAGGTGATTGGCTGGATTGACTTGGATGGTTGAAATGATCTTAATCAGGAAATGTCAGCCTTAATGCACGGATTCTTTGCCCGAGCATGCTCCTATCCTGAGGATATACAAATATACAATTCCAACTTGTTCTGTCCATTCGGATTTAACAGTTAGAGGTGGTGTGAGGTGGTGTGATTGCATGCTTGCAGAGGAGGGATGAATGAGAAGGCCAAAGGAGAGCTGTCTGTCTATATGAGTTGTGTAGCTGCATAGATTAGAGCCAGTGACTCTACACTGTTTAGTCATTCTTCAGTTTTAAAAGGCAAAGTCAAGACACTCTGTTTCATTCCCACATTCAAAGGTTGGAATGAAAAACAGAGTTTGACCCCGTCTGCCTTCACACTTCTGCACACTTCCCCAACTGCTGTGCATAATTGTCTCTGATCAGTTATAAAGATAGTCTGAATCTGAAAAACAGGTGTTCACACTGAAAATAGCCCAGCAAAAAGACACGGGGCCACATTAGAGTGCTCGCTGAGCTACAGGTAAAACAATGGGATACAATTTAAATGCAGATCAGATGACAAAACAATAAAGATATAGCACTTGGCAACTCTAGGAAGTTATCAATTGGCACAATGAAATGATGATGTAATCTACCAGGAATGTGCCCTTGTAGGTGTTTGACCCACCATAGCTGTTAGCAGAGTTAGGGTGAGGCTGGATTGCATCACAGCAAAAGTTGAACCAAATTCAACTTATATGCTGGATGACACTGTATTTTATTTATTTATTTATTTTTATTTTGTTGCTTGAACCCTGTCAGGTTAATGTCTGTCCGTTTAGATTTGAGCACACTGAGGGCTTTAATTTACCTTTTACACATTCATGTTTGTGTTTTCACCACATCTGACAATCCCTGAACAAACCATCCGTGTTTTTTTCCAAACTTTTAGGACACATACCTCTACACACCATAAGGGCTAAGTGCTCATACATCCTGATAGCCTGGGACAGGTGAACGAGGTGTAAGAGGACTTTTTGTGGTGGTGCCAGCAAGAAGACCTGGAAAATATACAGGTAAAAGTCTATAAACTACAGACATCAGAAGAGCCTTTATACAGTATATTATATAAAATTGAGATGCTAATACAAGAAGTAATGATGGAGACACTGCATTTACTTAGGAGATCTAGGGACCTCTGTCTACCTCCTCTCCTTCCTTTCCCTTAGTCTCATCTCCAAAGTGTGTACAAGAAAAATTAGCTTAGTGTCATCGCACAAGTTTCAGTGTCACCACTTAGTACAAAGCAGCAAGAGCCATCACAAAGAGTATTTACTGTTTATGCATGGCTGACCATTGTGCTATGAACTAGCTATTTTCTCTGTGCATTTTCAATTGATGGTGAATGTGACGGTGGTCCAAGGAAAAGCACCCAAAAGAGCACAAAAGACATATTATCCAGTATATAAGATGAACCCTCTCAGGTGAATGATACTTTGAATATGGACATGTTTGTTAACCTGATAGGCCAGAGTTAGGACCAATTCAGTTCAGGCTCAATTGCTTTTCCTTGATGTCCATTCAGATCAGAACTTTATATTGTGTAAAGTATATTTGAGCAACCTGAGCTTTTGACTTGACTTGAATATGTAGATTTGCATTGAGCTTATTGAAATAGACAATCCTTAATTACATATATACTGGAAATAAAGTTTGTGAAATTGCACAACTTGACACTAGTTTATGACATAATTCAAGTTGGCGATGTTTTGCATTTCCACAAGGGTCAACATGTGTAATTGCTGTTGCATGGCTGTGTGTTGCTTGAAAGGATGCTGGTAAGGAGGTGTGCAGACTTGGAGAGGAAGAGTCAGTAACCTGGCCTAATATTTATGCTAGCAACAACCACCGGTTTTTGCAGTCTAAATGAAAGCTGTACGCAAGGTGTTGCATTCTCTTGGCTTTTGATAAGCTGACCAGCTGGTAACACGCACCACTGCAAACACCACAGATGCTGGCATGGAAGGCACCTTTCAGTTCTCACTGCAGTACTTTGTGACAGAAAGTCAAACAAAAGAAGAAAAGAGGGTTCTTGCTGAATGTGTCAGCAAGAATTTGGCACATAGCATCAAAATATAGCATGTGCTTGGCTTTATTTAATGTACTTTTATGCCCAGCAAATATTAATCAAGAAACTGAAGGTGCTTGTGTTTTTCTACCAGGAACTGAACTGAAAAACAAGCATAAATGGAGATGGAGAAAAGATCATTCTTTCCAGGAATCTTTTTATCGCAGAGCTCTCATATATTACCTGAACATTTCCTCTGTGTGTCTACAGCTCTGTCCGTCACCTCCTGTGACCTCCAGCGAAGACAGACCTGTGGGCTTTGATCACATTCTTGTCCTTCCACACTGTGCACAACACACACATACACACATTCAAACACACACGCACACAACGGGACTCCATAATGCTTGTCCTTCTTCAAGATAAGCTCCCAACAGGTTATGTTCGTAACAAAAGCTATGCGTACATTTGTGTATGTGTGTGCGCGCATCCGTGTGTGCAATTGGATCCTCTTATGGAAGATAGTTGTGAGTGAAATGTTATGATCAAAACTGCTGATACTGAAAACCAAGATGGGGCCGGACATATGAGAGGAGAGAAAGAGAGGGAGAGAGAGAGAAAGACTGTGTGAGTCTATGTGTGTGTGTTTGAGAGAGAGATTTTATGAAACAAAGCCCATCTTATCTATTTTTAAAGAGGATCTACACACTAAACCATATTTTCTGTGCTATGCACGTAATTACAAAGACCCTTGTCGGTATATGATGTTAAAACTGGCAAGAAATAGGCAAGACTCTGAGGTCTATGTTGTGTTCTGACTCCAAGCATAGATAATGGAACACTGGCCCACCATAGTCCCAGTTTGTGCCTCTCACACACAGCTGCTGGTAGTATTAGCAACTTTAGCACGCCTGACAAACATGGGCAAAATTTATTCCTCTGCACTGGCAATAAACACAACACATGGGCCCGCCGATGATTGTGCCATATTCAGAACTTAACAAGACATTAGGGCTGACGAACAGTAATGTTAAATGTGATAAGCAGCAGCGTTACAGCTATGTACTAAACTAGCCTTTACATCTCAAACTGTGAAAAGGTGAGAAAAGATGGGAAAATCAAAGTCCAGCTTTAGTGTCGTCTCCGAGTCTTGAAACTTGTTAGCATATTTTAAGCTGTGCAAACTTTAACTCAAGATGAAAGTAGCTGTAATGTAGTTAAAAGGTTTAGCTATAGCTCAGTGTATGTTTCAGATTACAGCAAAATTTAAAACAATACCCCCAAATCTCCTGGAGAGTTACTCTTACAGTTTTTCATGTCAGAGTGCGTTTCTGGCACTTTCCACAAGCACCAACAGCATCAGTCTGATTTGACTTTTCTACCTCTGATCTTTGTACAAAACAGACAAAAGAGAAATGTCTAAAACCAACCACATTTCTTTCCATGTTAGAGAGAAACCTTTGCCCTGAACCCAAGAGATGAAAGACATCTGCGAGACATTTGGAAAGAGAAAATTTAGCTACTGGTGAGTTGACTTGACACGTCAGTCTCTCTTGTTTTTACTTTATTGTGTTTTTATTATGTTTTAGCTGTGCTCTGATCAATTTGCTGTGTCAGTGCACGTAAGCCATACTTTGTGAGGCAATCTGCATCCTCCATCTTCATGAGATGTGCAGTATTTTGCACAAAACGTTATCACTTGTGCAACAAAATAGACACCTCCTGTCTTGCTAAATCATAAACGTAGCAGTTGTGAAATAGATACAGTAATTACAGAGTCAGGTTTTACCACACATTCATACTCATTTATGAGGTCGATCTTATCAAACTGGCATGAATGCAGGTCCAACATCAGGATGTGTGCACTCGTATTTTTATGGCACCATGTTTTTATGACTGATATGGCGTTGTGTTTCTCAGTCTTCAAAGCTGCCCTCAGGTAGCACGCAAACGATTTTATCAAAAGTGTAGGCGTGTTTTTATATGACATTTTGACCCACCAAAATGTTTTGCTTTCTCAACTATGTTTTGATTGACTTTTCCAGTCACCTCTCACATCAAGCACTCTGTGCTGACTGATAGAAAGCAACTAGCTTCTGTTGACGAGCAAATTGCCCATGTTCGTGACATTTTTTCTTTATGCCGGTGTTTCATCTGATGACTTCATCCCATTTCACTTTCAAACACATCCACCGTTCCAGTGATGAAGAACACTTGGTTAACAATAATCACTGACAAAACATTCAGAGCTGGGGAGTATTTCACAGTTGGAGGTTAGTGTTCCCAAACAAATAAGTCTTTATTATAATTTGGTCTCTGTGTACAGATTGTAATCTAAACTGGACTGATACAGGGGCATGCAGCCATGTATACAAACAGCAACAGTTACGTGATGCTTGGAAACTGTTTTGTGCAGGAATTATGTGTGCGCGCGTGTGTATGTGCGTGCGTTCGCGTGTGCGTGCGTGCATGTGTGTGTGTGCCTGTTCATATTTCAAACGATTGTGCAGTTGCACTAGAAAACAGGCCTATGTACACATGCATTTTTGCATGAATTTATTTTTGTCACTAACTAGGTGGAAATTTGAATTTACACAGTGTTAAATGCCTCTTGCTTCAAATGCTGCATAAATTATGGTAAAATGAACTTTTATTTATAAGTTTGCATTAGTATATTAAGCTCAGTCACAAAGGGTTCCTCACATACAGGAATACGGTGTATTTCTTGCATTAACCACCAGGGGGCAGTGTATTTCAATGTTAATTGAGAGAATTTCATCTTAATCACAGAGCATTTCAGGAAGGTCTGCAGGTGTGAGCCTGAATGGTCAGAGAGATCGACCACAGGCAGCACAGCGTCCAAAGACAATAAAATAAACATGAAACGCCTCCCTTATAAAAATATTTAAAATAGAATCCAGTAATACTGTAGTCTTATTCTCCTTGAAACAAAACAGAAAGTGACATCAAGTTTTCAAGGCAATGATGCTCGTGAACAAAGTGTAACAAAGTGCAGTATTTGACATTAGAAGAATGAGTCCATGGACCCAACCTGCATTGTGTCAAGAGTCCAGGCTGGTGGTGGGGTAATGGAGTGGTGAATGTTTTCTAGGCAAACATTTAGTGTTTTGTTACCATCTTCTAATGGCTACCTCCTCCATGATAATTCTCCATGTCACAAAGCTAAAGTCTCAAACTGGTTTCTGGAACATGACAGTGAGTTCAGTGAACTTCATTGTCCTCCACAGTCTCCAGACCTGAATCCAGTAGAACCCCTTTGGGGTGTGGTAGAATAGGAGACTGGCAGCTTGAATGTGCAGCTGACAAATCTGCAGAAATGATGTGATGCAGTCATGTCAACATGGAGCAGAGTCTCAAAGTTAAGTTTCCAACATTTCACTACCCAGTATTAATATGGTGTTCCTAATGAAGTGCTTAGTCAGTTTATATGAAGCAGCAAATTCTAAATTTTATTTTATTATACTGTGATGTCCAAGATCTCAGTTTTGCTGAACCTGACCAACTAGGTTGGCTTGGTTTATGTGTATTGTTAAGCTAGTAATCCTTGAAACTACGACACTGCTAGAGCCTCTGACTTTCATCCTCCTTTATGTTGTTGTTTTCTTCTTCTATTTATTTAATTCCTCTTACCATATATATACTGTATGTGTATGCATACAGATAATTACCCGGATGTACAGGTATGCCATAAATGTATTTGCGTGTGAGTGTCTAAGCACGTTTTCCTGTCTGTCCAGAGACTCGTCTGCCTCTTTGTTTGTGTATGGCATGGCCTGTGATAACCTATCACAATCCTCCAAGAGAGGCTGGTCAGATGTCTGAGTAAGTGTACAATCCTGTGTGTGTGTGTGTGTGTGTGTGTGTGTGTGAGTGAGAGAGAGAGTCTGAGTGAGCCGAGGTTAACTCATCACGTCTCATCTTCCTTATCAGTCAGTTATGTTTATAAGTTGTCTGTATGGACATAATGACTGTGTGGAAGCAGGAGCACACACACACACACACACACACACGCACACACATATTCTGTACCAGGCAGTACAACGGTCATTAAGGGAGGCTAATGAGCTTTATATATTTATATACATATATTTGTAAGTGGTGTATATGAGGTTTGTAAGTATTTTTGCCTAAAGTGATTCACCTTTCTGATGAAACACACTGAGGGAAACAGCAGCAGAGGGAGGGAGACCATCTGACAGGACATGAATCACTGGGACACTTGAAAGCTTTGACTAAAACAACACATGACACGGAGATACATATCAAATTGTAAGACAAACAAATTGGCTGTTGAAGTTATCATCAGTATTTATGCTGTTTGATGTGGAGAGCTATGTCAGGCATGCATAGACTGTATACTTTTCTCACTCAAGCTTAAGAGTTCAAAAAACAGTGGAAAATTTAACGAGCGAGCAACCGAGAGGAGACGGGACGAAGAGAACGAGGTCAAATGAGAAACTTAAAAAAAAAAAAAAAAAAAAAAAAAAACGGAAAAAAGCAATAACAGAAGTCCAAATGCTGGGTTTCCTAGATGTTTGATAGTGCTGCTGTGGTGCCACTGCTGCAATAGCATCTAAATAGAAAATCTCCCTGAGCAAATGAGCATCCCATCTGGGGCCTTTGAAGTTCCTCGGCAGTGAGACCCAACACTTCCTCTTTGCATTACAGAACCAGTTTGTGGTCAGTTTCTCAAGGGAATTAACAATACGTGCCTTGATCCATGCATGACTGTGTGTTTGTGTGTTTATTATAATCCTGCGAGCCAGACCACACTGGATGGGTGCCATACTGGTCCAAGCTGGAAAGTTATTGCAGATCTCTACTTGTCTTTTTTTGTCACTTTTACACAGAAACTTCATATAAAGATACAGTAAAACACATACTGACTTTGAAGCTAATTTGCTCTTGTGTGTAATGTAGCTGAACGTCAATTGAAAACCTGATAAGAGAGAAAACTGAGCACAGTGCTGATAGGATTCCATTTACATTCTTGTTAAATGAAGTTAGTTATGTCTATGTACTACTTGGATAGCTTATTTACCATCAGACTTAACTGTTAGACTGTGCTGTTTGTCACTGGTGCCAAACTTTTGCCAGCACTGGTCAGCCGTGAGTTACAGATTTTGATTCAAGAGACGTCCAGGTTGTGTGTTTTATTTATTTATTTATTTATTTATTTTGGTATACTGTTATAGTTTTCCATCTTTCTTTTAAAGAAATACTGTACAGAAAAGCTTTTTCTAAATCAGTGTCAAATATCCAACCCTTGTAGACTTGACAGCTGGTTTTGTGTACAAACTGTCAGTGGATTTCACTGACAGCTTCACAAAAAAAAAAAAACTTAAAAAAAATCAAAAGAAACTTCTCCCTGCAGAAAAATACACTTTGATTTGTGCCCTCACTATGTTTCAGTAAATCCTCCTTTAAGTGCAAATCATTGGATTAAGGGATAGGGCTTGTGTTATTCTCACACAAATATAGATTCATATAAATATATTCATAAAAGTTAAATATCCCCTAAAACAACTGAACACTTTAGTTTTTAGCAAATGTTACTAAAACAGGAGTTTAAACATTTGGTGCTCTGCTTGGCCTTTTTGGCAGCAGAACAGTGGCAGCAAGACACAACAGCCGTGTTCATAGAAAAACAATGGAACTTGTCACCCAGTGCAACAGTGTGTCTTACTGATGTGTTTTTAACAGTTTTTGAACAACAATAGAGCTCTGTGCCACAAGGGAATAAGACACATCAGGCTTTAGCTACACAACCAACCCAGTCTCACAGCAGTTTGTGAAATAGTCACAAAATTTAATCTATTGATTTGTGTACATGGTCATGGATTTTCCATTTTTGCACTTTGTTATGGTTAGTGAAGGGTTGCGGTCTGGTTTAATATGGAAAAGGTTCACAGTGAACTCAGATACGTGTTTATTTCAATTTATCCAAAACCACTGTCTTTCACTAACCTTAACCAAAGTGCTTTCATTGCCTAAACCACACACAGGACTCTGGATGCAAACCTCAGTCTCTGGTGTGATGGTCGTGCGGTTTGTACACCCGCAATCCACCCCAACCTTGCCATTCCGCTGTTAATGAGTGTAGCGCTTAATTGACTCAAAAAATAGGTTTCCATTTGAAATGATTTGAAAGTCATGCTGAGTGCCACAGAAACAAAAGGAAAATGTGTGCCTGTGTACACAAATCAGTAGGTTAAATTATGTGACTATTTCACAAACTGCAGTGAGAGTGGGATGAAAGCCAGTACTTGTTAGTGGGATCAGTTCATTGCTGCTTTTGGTCTTTGCGTGGGAATTCTTGACAATAAGATAGTATACATTTTACCCGACTTATCCTTTCAGGGTGATGCTTCAGAGCTGATAGTTCAACATGAAAGTAGTGTATTGTATATGCTATGTTGTGAAAACACAACACACGTGTTTACATGTGTGTTGTGCTGTGTCTTTGTGTGAATGTTGAGACTGAGTTGTACAAGAAGATGTAACACAGTGGCAGTTTGTCTCACCTTTGTCGTTACATTGTTCAGGTGACTCTTGTCTGATTGCACCTTTAATTTTAGGTGATTTTTAGGTTTAGATGTGGCACTTAATCCTACAGTTTATGGATGCCGGTGTTTTAGCTGTTTTATTTTTTCTGAAATTAGATTTTTTTGTTGTTGCCAATAATAGTTAGTAAAAAAGAGTAGGTATCTGTGCTGCGCCCATCAGGGCATCAGCATGTTTGAGTATGTGTGCATATATCTGTCCAGTATTCGTGTTGAGGTACAGTGAAGCAATCCATAAACAGGGAATACAGAAACCATCATCACCCTGACTTGCATTTTCAAATACCACCCAAGCATTTGTGTCTTTTCTGCATGTACACCATCACGCTGGACACAAGCAGGCTGAAGTTATCCAAATATAGCTCTGTCTGCTCGCCAACAGGACTCAGCATGCTCTGTTTGCTCTGCTCTCCACATTCTGCAGGTGTACTAGTAAACACTATCAAGAAGTCTATAATCATTCTTGGCTTGTAGCCCAAACTCATATCTTACTTATCATGTTATTTTATACCAGATAGCATTCAAACTTCATCCAACACCTGTTAGAAATTACGTTGTGTGTGTGTTTGAATGTTGATCCATAACAGTGTAGGAGATAATGTATTATAAAAGGGTTTGGCAATTCATCCCACATTTCTTATACAAAGGATAATTTAGTTAGCACTAATGAGAAGTAAAGTTATCACTAACAGTAAAAGAGTTAATGCAGCACTTGGAAGCTTTCACATCAGTAATGGTTCATCTGGTGTGCAGACTGGAAAACTGAAATTACTGTGCAATCTCCACTCTGTTAATCTTTGAATTTGAGCTTGTCTCCATCATTTGACCACATCTGAGCAGTTTTTGTGTTAGCCACAGGTTTGAAGTCATTTCTCATATGACTGGCTGTCAGTCAGTTCAGTTCTGATTCACTGGCTGTTCCTCAACACTGTCAGGTTTGAACAGCTACCTGAAGGATTGCTGAGTATGGGATATTTTATTTAAGAGATGACTGGTCTTCTCAAGTTTTCAGTGACAAACATGCAGTCTACTTATGATTGGTCACAAACACAGATACTGATCTTATCTGACAGCTTGGAGTAAGGAGAAAGAAACACAGACTGTTTTCCTTAGGAGACATATAATAGTAAAATGAGAGTTCTTTTGAGTTGTACCTTACTACCCTATTATCTACCTGTACTGATCATTTTGAAGTTAGTGACCACAAGTTATGTCAATATCTACTGTTTTGAAATACTCAAATATTGAATTAACCCCAAATCTTCCAGTATCAAATCTTCCAGTATTTTGGTGTACAGGGTGGATTTTAATATAAGTGAAAAATACCCTGAAATAACACCTCGAAACACCATACTAACGCCTTCCATAAATGATGCTTATTGCCCAGAAACACAAATTACTCTCAGACTTCACACTATGAACAAGACACAACACTCTTGAGCCTTAGAGCCTTGATTTTAAATAGGAAATGCAGTGCTGCTCTTAAAATGGCAAAAACATTAATGAACAAGAATGAATGCTACCTTTTCTTGTCCATACACAGCTGTGTATCTCAGTGACTAATATGGCGGACACCAAGCCAAGCCTCTCGGCCTAGGTAGCCACACCTTGGGATGACAACACCTTGTGACTGATAAGAACTCCTACTCAGCAGAACAGAGCTCAGCAAAAGCTGTGGCTCTAACTCAGATTTTGTGCATCAACAAAATCTAATTAAATAATTGTAGACACTGAAGACAAATAAAGTGAATGCAAAACCTGCGCTTATAATTTGCTATCTTCCAAATATGGTTTGTGTAGCTAAACGTCTCCGGCCACAAACCACATAATCAAACAGTTACTTTGCCTGCTCACTCTGTCCTTCGCTCTTCCGGACTCGCAGACTTCATGTGTGCCATTTCCACACCAGTGGGAAGTTGGGAAAACAAAGCAGCTCGGTTTCCGTCTTCCAGGGTTAATGGTGATACTGGGTAATAGTCTCCAGAGGGGTAGCATTTCCTCCACTGAGGGAAACACACACATTCACAAAGAGCAACAGTAGTTCCGGTAGCCCACAAAGGGATCCAGTCTCCTTCCCTCATTTTGCCTTGTCTCCATCAGTTAGCCCCAGATTATTATTAAGGGCCAGTGGGGTCTAGTTAGTGGTCTAGTCTGGCCATTTCTGGTCTCGTGCTATCTGTGTTCATATAGTATAGCAAAGGAAAATGTGTCAGGGTCAAGGGGTTTCTCTTGATTGAAATTTAGAGGCCTTTTTGATTTTCTTTAGTCTGACACTGTGCCTACACAGAAGGCGCTAAAGCACAGTATTGAGTGGTAGGTCGACTGCAGTTTGGAGGTGCTCAGAGCACAATACACAGTCACTGCAGTTTCACGTGAAAAATGAGGGGAATGGGGAAAATAAGCTTCAAGCATAAAAATACATTTTGGGTGGTTTTTACGATCGTGTAGGAAGAGTAGAAAGCGAGCCTGTGTAAACAGCAGGGCTGATCAAAATAGGAACGGTCTGTTCTGTTAGACGTGAACAGACGACGGAGTATAATTTTATCTGAAAAGAAAAACAGAATTTCATTTCAAAAGCTAAATATTTAAGTAGTATGTGTAGTATGTTAAATATTTACATATACAAGATAGGGTTCTGTGTCCTCCACTTCTGTAACCATAATTATGTTTTTTTTTTTTTCCCCTTAAAACCTTTTCCAATTATGTATCTGATTATGATAAAGAATTTTTGTCTGATGCAGACACCCACACTACACATTTTATATTTTGTGAGCTTTCAAACCTTAAGTCTTAATGCCGCTTGACATTGAGATTGAAAAACGTCCTGTGAGGCTCTGGGCAAAATGGTTCGGGACCTTTTGAACTGGGGTTCACAGGCCACACAGGATGCAGGGATTCCAGGGGGTTTTCCCCTCCACTTTCTACCTCCACGGTTGAGGTGAACAGTGGAGACAGGATTATGTGGGAAATATTTATCTCACTTAGTTGTGGGTGATACACAGGAGATCTCATGAATTGGAGATCATTATCTTTAACATGATCAGATGGAGAATAAACGATTGAGTTCCTGCTCAGTCTGCACTTTGGTATATTAGATCCTTCTTGATTTGTATGTCGGCTACAGAGTAGCTTTGGACTTATAGAATATAAGAAAGCAAGCAACTGTGGATCAGACAAAAGTTCATGAAGCAAATAGGTCTCAGCCCATTTCTCACAGAAATGAATGGTGATCAAAATCTGGTCTGACAGCACCTTCGGACACTGCAGACAATTAGTGAGAACCTGCAGGTACAGAGGGAGGCAAGTGACAATGACTGAATTGTCAAAGTCATGCTGAGATGAACCTGAATAGATGTAGCACAATGTGATATGGTTCCTGTTTACTCTGCAACAAGAATGATGACATATTTTTCTCTCAAGTTCTTCAGAACGCAGACCTAAATTAACAGGAAACACTTGACAATGGAACTTGACGAGGAAAAACCCAGTGACATTAATTTTTATGAAAGTCATAAAACATTTTACATTCAGAGACGTAGGCATAGGCTGAGTTCAACTGAAAAATATCTGACAAATTGCTGATTAACCTGGCAGCATTCATCATCCTGCTGCCAGGTGTATTAGATCAGAAAATGCTTTATGTGTCTTTCTAGATGGCATGACGTGATTCCGGTTGGTGACGTGCCAAGGAGGAGGAAGATGTTTTTTTTTTATTATTTTGAGACACCCAGCATGCTTTTAAAAGTCAGTCATACCCATATATCATAATACACTGCCTTTCGCTGTTAAAAAATAAATAAAATAAATAAAAACACATCTCTTAGTGTCAATACTAATAGGGGCTGATTCTTCACTGTCATACCATGAATTGAAACTTGAGACTGCCACTTATTTTATGATTCTTTTGACATTAATTATCAAGGACAAAAGGACATTTTGCATATTTGAGTAACATTTTGCAGGCAAACTGCAACTGGTGCTGGTTGAAAACTTCAGTAATTGTATATGTAAGGTTGACTAGTCTGTGTAAATCCTGTCCAGTGCTCCCTGCCACAACAGATCTAAAGTGACATCTTCTCTCTCGATGGATATTATATTATAGGGCATTATACACCAAAAGAAAACAGTGCCATTCCTCCACCAAGTTTGGAGCAAATCGGTTCAGTACTTTTTGTGTAATCCTGCTGATAATTAAACAAACCAACTAACAAACACGGATGAAAACATAACCTCCTTGGTGGAGGTAACAAGTGTATGGATGAGTAATGTGTGTGCATACACTGAGGTCTGTGAAATGATAAAGCAAAACGAGGGTATGTGGACTTCTGTCTCCCTGTCTGAGACACTCAGTAGTTCCATTTGTTCTGAGACATAAATTGAGAGAACAGCTGTTGTGTTCACTGTTGCCATTCAAGCAAACATAAAGCAGGAGATGTCCAGGGATCACCCAGTGTTTGTTAGAGGTTAAAATTATTATAGCAAGTGACCATTTTTCTAATACTGATCCCTCGCTCCTCATGTCAATTACACAATTGTTTCAGATGTATATGAGTTCTGAGAAGTCCTAAAGCGATTTCCCATCTAAACTTGTCAATTGTCTGCAGAGATAACATGATCTCACAAACAAATATTTGAGAAAAATAAAAGGTCTGTTTTGTGTCGCAGACCCCTCAGGTTAATCTTTTGACCCTCTGGATGGGCCTGGCTCCAACTTTGGGAACCACAAAACTTGTTCTGTGGTCTAACTGTATGTAAAGTTAAAACAATTTCAAAATGCTACTTATCTTATGACATTTTTTTTTACATTTTTTACTGCATTGGTACTCTGACTCAAGTAAAGGGTCTAACACGGGTCTAATCTCGCTTAATACAGACTAGGAGAGGAGGATGAGGGGGCAATGCCCTTTGTTATCATACATTTAATTGGTCCTCACCAAAGTGATGTACGGCACGATATAGTACATTTTCTGAAAAATCCACCAAAACACTGTGTATGTATTAAACTACCAGACCTTTTGGCTATTCCATTTTTTCCTCATTAAACACCATACAAATTAGAGAAAATGTATATTGCCATATTGCCAAACCTTGTTATAGGCTAAACCTGTATGAACTGTTCTACTACTTCACACAGGCCTTTTGACTGAGTATTGGATAATAATTAGAGCACCGACGCCATGTTCACATACACCTTGACGCACTCTTTACTGTCACAGTGTTTTCTATTTCTATGAGAAATTTCTCTCTACTCTCCACTGAAATCTGACTCACCCACTTTACTCGTGTGTGGAAAATTTGAAGCACCACTCCTGCATGAGTCAATTGAAAGAATGTATTTTTTCTGTTCTGTAGCTGTGCGTAGTCACGAAAGAAGGGCCGCTGTTACAGCGCTGTCGCAACTAGGCTCTATATTTGGTGCAATGCTAGCAGAGGTACAAACGCAGGTGTTGTCCCATTTCCTTGGTGTATATTTGTGCTTGGGAAGAAGATCTGATGTTTTCAAGAGAATGAGAAGAGCTGAAGTGATTGGCCCTAACTGATGTCCACACCAGCTCCACCTGCTGATGGCACATTTTGACTGCTAACTTTGCATTTTTCCAGCTTTAAGGACTTGATCACAACATGACTGCTCTTAACTGTCCATGGCTATTGTTGCTATAATATCAACATTATCTGGCCGTGACAGTGCGCATGTTTGTTGAGTTTCCACATGCATGTGAGCTTGCACCCAGTCTCTTTAACTTTGATAAAATCACAAAGGTTTCAGTTTCTAATAGCAGCTGCTGTAGTGGATGCCAATTTGTTTTAGAACATGGAAAGGAACACACTTTATTTTTTCAGGAAGAATGATAAATGAGAGATTGCACTGCAGTTATGGAGGCTAACCCGGACATGAGGTCATGACATGAGGTCATGACATGAGGTCATGACTTCAGATCTTTAGAAATATACTGTAACACATTAGTCACTGGTATTTTATGGTGGCTCTTTCTCTGTGTGTTTCTCATATGGAGCTTATTTAACTTTGCTGTATTACACATCAAGCTCTAATGGCAGATCACTGGTCACTTTCTGCTGTGACTAGATTACTGCAAGCTGTCAGTGTTAGGAATGCTGTCCTTCGACAACTTCCACAGCATTTTTTCAGTTACACACCTCTGATAAAAGGCTTTAGCTGGTTAATCACAAGAGCCGGTTTGTTAATATTCATTTATGTTCAATAAGAAGAAAAATATATGGAAAAAACTTTAAAATGGCACAGTTTTGAGAGAATTGTTTTCTTTATTTGTGTTGTCTCATTGCACATTTTCATAGAAAGGTCCAACAGTTTGCTTTCTCTCTCAGCCTTTTAATTGCTCTGGACAAATACTTGAGAGGGGTGAAGTAATGGTGACTCTCTTGAAACGCTGTCATTGCTGTCTTCCTAGGAATTGATCAAGGAGTCAGTGTGAACTCGAAGCACATTCACCTGTGTGTTTGTGTGTGTGGGTGTATGTAATAATGTGTGAGAGCCAGTGGGAACGCCACAGGTAGGAATTCCAATTGGCACAGCAGGGGATGGGTGTTGGCTGGACTCAAGCCAGTGTGGTGATAGCTGGATGAAGAGTGATGCAACTCATCAAAAATCCTTTCCCTCTTCAAAGTGTGTGATGAATAAAATGTTAATTATATGTTTAAATAAAGGAAATCTGTTTTTAAGCTTCATCTCTGGATAGAGTGTTGAACTAACAGCTGTAAATCTGTTTTGACATTAATTCATTCAACTACTACAATTCAGATTAATTCATGTGAGAATTAGTGGTTGGAGGAGCAGGAATTTTAATTGACTGGGACAATTTTGGATAATGAGGTGTTTAAATTGAATTGGCAGAGTAATTATAGCTTAAAGGGTATCTGCTTAAAGGCTGTTCTTTTGTATCTGTAGTGCTGGTGAGTGATTGAGAAGTGAAAGAACCTGCATAATTTCTCCACGGGGATCAGAAAGCTTCACTAAATCATCATCATCTAAGGAAGCCCTGCCTGTGATATGAAGAATGAAATATAAATAATGTGATAGTGACATCTTAACTGAAGGTTATGCAGTCATACAGCAATAAGCTAGACAACATCCAAATAAATTCTTCTTTCATTCAAGTTCTTTGTAGTTTATTCAGAGGATTCAAACTTGTATCTGTCACATACAGATCTATGTGTACAGATGCAATATGGTATGCTCCAGTGGGCTGAAAAATAAAGACAAAAAACATATAAAAGAGTATAATGGCTTATTGCCACATCCATGCAGCTTTTGCCTCAGTTTTGAACCATGTTATTATGCATCTGTCCATCAAGTGCATCTTTAAGACACTTTTTAATGGGTTCTTTAAAGCTAGTCAGTTGGAAATGTTAAAAGGTCATTTGGAAGCGATATTTTTAAACAACAAATTGAGTTTGTAGTCTAATTAGCTATAGATAGCTACAACCACTAAAATCTTTCTGTAGCAGTGCCAGCATGTCTGCTGGCAAAATCGACATGTGGACAAGCTGCTTTTTTTCTACCTTTGTCTGAAATCAAAGACCCATTTCTTTAAAAATTACAAAGAATATTGAGAAGTAAATCTGTCATCATTATAACCTGCATGTGTGCCAAACAAGAAAGGAAAGCTTCAAAGGCGTAGCATCAGTAACTAAGGGGAGGTGGACTTAGTAAACAGTCAGTCTGACAGTCAGTCACAATAACAGTTTTCTTTATCCAACACTGGCTGTTCCCAAGTCAGATTTATCTAACTTCTCCATAAACAAAACCAAGTCACTTTGTTGTCTTCTGTGCTGCGGTAGGAGGCCACAAAAAAAGCACAATGCAAACTCTGAAAACTGAAATTGTTAGTAGTGCAGATGAACGTGGTGTACCCTTTATGACTCCAGTTCGAGTAACTAGCAGTTATTGCGTACAGTATGTTCAGCCTGATAGTAACAGCGACAAAAAGCAGGAAGGGTGAAGACATTAATGTCATGCATGGTGGAGAGAGAAAAACGTTTCTGACGCTGGTGTGATCTTTTAGCTTCAGCCAAGAGCCACAAAACTCAGGAAATTTAAAGAGCCACACCAAAGTCGAACTTTAGATCGTCTCTGTGCTAAGAATTTCCAGCTATTAAGAGGTACCTGCCTCAAAGCACTGTTCCCCAAACTGTGCTGGGTTATCCTGTATCCCTGAGGATGTCTCAGGAGGATTGCAATTTCCAAGTGAGTAATTAATCATAAGGTCACAAGTAAATCATCATCATATTTTCATTTCATATTCCTCCACACTTGTGTCTTCTTTTTTTCTATTTCTCTCTCTCTCTCTCCATTGGATCTTTGTGTGTTTTCACAGCTGGCTGTACTTTGGTCGTGTCAGTCCACTGTCATCATTCACAGTAACAAGAGATGACAGGGAAAAGAACTAGAGGAAGGAAGAAGGAAAGATGTGGGGAGAGAGAGGGAAAGATGACTGGAGCAAAGTCAGGAAAAAGAAGAGGTCTGTGTTTGGCAGGTAAAAGCTACTGCACTCAAGAGGAGAAGGGTGAGAGGGTGAAAGAGAGCGACGTAAGCATTCATTTTAGGTTTTGCGATCAGACCTTGAGGACATGAGAAGGAGTTTGACCACCTTAATGAATGAGCAGTACGTACAGCTTGGGATGTTTTTATTTGTGCTTTTTTTTTGCTTCACTCTTTTGATAATTTTAGCTACTTATTGGTATCAAGAGATGGTAGACAAGTTTAGATCTCTCATACTTTATAAGATGATCATAGGTTTTATATTTAATATATTAATTTGCAAAGAAATGTGTAAGTAAAAAAGCTTTGAAAGTCCTAACAACTGTGACTAAGTAAAAAAAAAAAAACAAAAAAAACAACAAACTATTGGCTAACGGTGATCTGGAGTACCATAATTTCCGGACTATTGAGCACACCTGAATATAAGCCGCACCACTAAATTTAAAAAGAAAGAAAAAAAGTACATATAAAGGCCGCACTTGTCTATAAGCTGCAGGTGTCTACGTTGTAACATGAGATATTTACACAGAAGGATGGTGCACTGAAAGATTTTTTAAACTTTTAATTAAATAAATGCTTTTTTCCAAACAGTGCCTGTAACACGGGCAGTAACACGGCTGGTTAAAAAAATAAAATTATATAATATTTCCTTTTTCGACAGCCAGATCGATTGCTTTTAGCTTAAAAGCTGCATCATATGCATGTCAATTAGCCGCATCATTGTTTAAGCCACAGGGTTCAATGCTTGTGAAAAAAGTAGCAGCTTATAGTCCGGAAATTACGGTAACTATGAAAATTCAACTACTACACACTTTCTCTGATCTCATGTTAAAATTATGTCCATTATCCTAATACTGTGTTTAATTGTATCAACACTGCCACTCAGTAGCAAGAAATAACGTAGCGCTTGACAAATCCCTTTGGGGGATTTCTTTTTTCTCGTCTACAGTGAGGTCAGAGATCAGGGTCAGCTACAGAGCAGCAGCCCTGGAGCTGTAGGTGATTTGTCTTAAAGACAGGTCAGCAGGGGGAATGCTAGTAGTAATTGAGAGAGTAATTTAGAGAGCTTGGACGTCCCACCTGTGCCCCTGACTCAACCCAAACTGTATGTTCGTGACAATACAGATAACTGACACAGTGATTTTCATCGCGCTGTTTGTGCTAACTCAACATGACCTGCTGGACACCTGAGCTGGGCTTTGTTCTGTCACACCGCGGCTTCCAGGAGGATTAGCATCCATCTACACTTTAAAACACAGGCTAACACACACGGACATGTGTGCACATACGAAGACACACAAATATACTGTACACATGTAAATACACAGACAAACACACTGAACACACATGCACACACAAACGTTCTCTTATCGTCTGTATACTTTAGACCATGTAACCTAGATGCATATATACACAGACACACACTCTTGCCCACATAAACTTATGAAGAAGCAAAATATGTAAATCCACACACAAAAGTGAGATATTACACACACATCTGCCACTAATGGATACACAAGCACACATGTGTAAAATGTAAATAAATATGAACACACAAACCTGCATGCTCATACAGTCTCTCTCACATATTCACACACACATAAGCTTTGCTAAGTACACACAGAGAGAACCCAGCCCTCTCATATCGACACTACTTACTGTATATTGTTTCTCTTGTAACTTCACTGTTACTTTAGCACTTCTTTACACACCTTGATCCTCGCATGAGAGATTACTGCCAGCGTTTGCTGTTGATTTTACATACTTTACTCGTCTTTCTTGCTATTGACAAGTAGGCTCACACATCCTGAGTTGTAGGTTCTTTGTTATTGTTGGGTGTGTGACTAAGTCAGGCCCTCTGTGGGCAAATGTGGAGGGACAAGTTTGGGCTTAAGTTGTAGTGTGGTGCCCCGTCAGGCCATGCAGGATGTGGATGCAGGGATTGTTTGTGTGTGTGTGTGTGTGTGTGTGTGTGTGTATGTCATGTATCTGAGTCTCTCTTAGCTTTCATCTCCCAGAGATCAATTCACTCACATATAAAATAGTACATACTCTTTGAATGAATTGTTCAATATTTTAGGAAATGCATTTATTCGCTGTCTAACCCAGGGGTGGATTAGAAGGCCATTACTACTCTATTTGTATGCTAAATATGAAGCTACAACCAGCTAAGCTCAGTTTACAACTGTAAAGAGGTAGATATAACATGTTAGTTAGTGAGCTTTAGCTGTTGGTAGATGGATTATATTACCTTTGGACAGTGCCTGGCTACCTGTTTCACCCTTTTTCCTGCTGTCGTGTGGCAAGAAATGTATTTCCCAAAATATCAAACTATTCCTTGAAGGGTTAATTGAAAATGAACATTATTGTTTAAAATCAGAAAAACAGATTGAACAGTTGTATTATTTATTCCATGAACATACATTGTATTTATATATGCTTTGTGATTTCAGAATGTGATTTGATATTTTCTGTAAACTAGCATATTTAGTGTAAAAAAAAAAAACAACTTGATTTTTTTTCATCAATCAGCAGCATAAACTAACATTGACAAAAGCAAGAAGTCCCCCCCCGCCCGCTTTTTTTTTTTTTTTTTTTGCATGCCACTTTACAGAGCACAATGCTTTATTCACCACAATAAACAAGTCCTGACAGACAGACAGTCGGTGTATGTGTTCCCTCTCCTGCAGTGTTATTTGCTGTTATGCTGGGACTCTGGGGGTGTTTGATATCGTCCCCTGCGGTGCCCTCTTTAGACCCTCTTTAGCGCCTGGTGGGGCGGCCCAAAGGCTTGGGCAAGCCTGTGATTGTAGCCCCCTGCAGTGCTGGGAATGAGGGGCCTGCCTCCCTCCAGTTACACCCAACCCAGCCCCATGAAACACAGGGCTTTACGGCTCTTATCCAATATGAACCCCAGGCAATAGAGGGCATGGAGAATAGGGCAGCAGCAGGTAGTAATGGAGCTTAAATGGCAACAGGCATTCCACAGTGTGAAGCCTCTCCCACTGCAGGAGACAGGTAGGGCAACAGGTGAGGGATGGACGAAGGCTCATGCACAGGGACACGTGAACACAGTCACACCAAAACATGCCTGTGCAAGTACTGGCACACACACACACACACACAAATACATCTTTGCATCAGCCATCATTTATATTACAGTCCAGAATTACAATTGTATTCATGTTCCTTCAACATATATAGGAAACCACATAATCAAAGGCCTTGCTGTAGTGTGTTGTTGCATCAACAAATGCAAATATGTCTGTAGGGATTATATAGATAAAGGTACATTTCAGTTTAGAAACATTGCTATTATGGCTTTCAGTATCTTGAAGTGATAATTTGTGCCACTCTCATTTTTATTTTTCATCCCCATCTTTCTCCACAGCATTAAGTTATAAGGTACGGTACCTGTAAGGACCAGGGGAAAGGTTTGGTCACATACTGTAACATCTGATGTGAAGCACACTGTGGCAGCCTGGGTAGAATGGTGCCATAACCTCCTTCACATTGTTCTAGGAGTGTTTTACAGTATATTTGACCCAAACATCAGATAGTAAATTGAGCTTTAGGCTATTCATAAATAATGATTGTGATTATATGGCAGGAGGCTCTGTTTTTATAAATCTCCTAATCTGAGATTCTGTGTATGGTTTCACTAAAATCAGATTGATATAAGGAATCTATTTGGGCAGATAAGGTCATTTTACATTTAAGACAACATGGATGAAATATTTATTTCAGATAAAAAAGATTGCTAATTTATTTCTGCTCAAACCTCTGATGAAGAATGAAGAGCACTTCTTGTCTGAATCTGCCTGGAATATCAAACATTTAAAGACAGTGATCATTCAGTCAGAAAACTGCCACCTTCCACGCTTTAACCTTTGATTTTGTCACTTCCTGTATATAATATTATCAGACAGAGACCCAATAAGAAAAAAGCACAAATCTATATGATCCCCTTTTGGAGATACAGACTGGTAAGATGGGTGTATTTTTATAACAGTCATGTATAATGCAGCCTTAATAAAACAAAACAACCCTCTCAAACACCATGAAAGCGTAGATAACATTTCATAAATCTGCTAATATATTGGTGGTTTTGGATTTCTGTTTAAACATCCATGTGTCCATCCTTGTGAATATACATAAAGGAAACAGGAAAGAAGATGGGTGGAACAGACTAAGGGGAAAGGTGTTGTCCCGGTATAGTTGCCCCTGCTGCTAGCCCGCTGTGTCACCCCATGGGGTAAACTAATGGCACCCCAACCCAGCTCCCTCCACGGTTCAGGCACAGGTTTAATTAAACTAGCATTGTTCACATTTTACTAGATACTTTTACAGAACATTCCTGTCCTAAACACACAACTGTAACTTGAGCTGCAGGCGTAACAACTGTGACTTTATGATAGGAGGGACCCTGGGAAAGGGGCTGGACAGGTATTGTAGCCCCTGCGGTGAAGCCCACTGGGCAGCCCTATGAGGCACAGCGGAGACAAACTCAGTGGAGCTGTCAGACTGTCAGTTATAAATCAAAGCTGTGTTTTCTGTTTTTATCTCCAAATACAGAAAAAGGTTTAGGCATTTTCACATTTTCATATTTAGTTTGAATAAATCTTACTCGTGGACTCCGTCCACACACAGAGAATTTGAACTTGTAGTACCGTTGCGTCCCCCCCCAGTTTAAACCATTTCAAGCCACTCATCAGATGTTAGGTTTAATAATAATCAAATGAGTAACTTAGGACTGAGGAGCAGTTTTTTTCCAGAGTTGTGACTTCCATCACACACCTCCCTGCCCAACCAAAGGACTGATTACAAGGGCTGTTGGTGCACGCACACACACACACACACACACACACACACACACACACACACACACACAAAGGACTGTGACACACACTTGCATCAAAGACTGTGAAACACACACACACTGGCACTCCCACCTTCACCCTCTTCACCGCAGCCACAATTCATAAACACGATTCCAAATGTAGTTATTTAACACTCAACCTTTGTATGTATGTACATTTAATTTAACAAGTGCTTCTTACTTTAAAGTTGAACTTGCTCAGGCATTACTTTTTAAAAAAGATTATGCTGCTATTATGGTTGCTTTCTGGTTCTGCTTTTCATTTTCATACAGAGGAGAGATTCCATGCAAAAATGTAATTATACCTGAGTATATAGTGACAATAAAGATCATTCTATTTTAATTGATTCTGCAGGAGGGGTTAATATATAAAAAACATATAAATGTGAGTCAAAACATAAATAACCAGTTAAACAATCATGAGATCACTAGATATTTTAATGGCCTGTTTCATATCTGCACATACCTGAAGATGCAATCATTGCCATTCCCTCTTGCAGTGTCTGTGTACTATATGTCCATACAGAAAAGAAATCCATCACTGTCAAGCTTTTGATTTTGTTTTAGTCGTTTTTGTTGTTTTTGCTTCTTCCAACTCGTGTTCTCATGTCAGTGTGGGCATTATGTTGCATGTCTTGTGTTTTTGGCATGTCCTTCTATAGGACAGCAACTTTAGGCTAGGCTGTGAAGTACTGTGCATACTAAGCATACTCTACCTGCTGGTCCATTGTACTGTATGTCTCGCAACTACAACACTGACTAATGTAATGGAACTCCCATCATGTCAAGAGTGCTAGTAGCAAAGGAGGCATCTGAGGTAAACTGTGCTTATTGTTTTTCTTTTGCAACAGAGCCACTGTTGTTTTTGGCTGCAGATCATCTGCCTGTGATCCTGAGATTTTTTTTTTAATGCCATCTGACCTCTGGCATCTGAGCTGCAGTTATGGAAGCACTTCCTCTCTGCCAGGAATTCAGCGAAGCAATTAACAAAAAACTCTCTCTGATGTCTTATCAACGCTACTCTGTGTGTGTGTGTGTGTGTGTGTGTGTGTGTGTGTGTGTGTGTGTGTGTGTGTGTGTGTGTGTGTGTGTGGAGTCAGAAATGGAAAGAGAGCAGAGGTATTATTATCCAGGTTATGGTGCAGCAGAAACACCAACAGTTAACTTTGCCAGTCAAGAGAAACACAGATCTGCAGATCTCTGTTTATGCGTTTATGAGGCTATGGACTAATTGTGCTAATAAACTAAAATGTTCTACGACAACATCAGTTTGTTGATGTAAGAGATATTATGCTGGGATGTGTAAACTAAGCTTTATCTCAGAATATGTCAGGGTACATGGAAACAGTCATTACATGTATCTCAAAACATGTTTTCACATCACCACTGATATGCTGACCTTTATAAGACATGAACCGTGTGTGTGTGTGTACACATATGTATAGGGGAAAATAGAATCATTTCAATTCATTTTTCCCTCATCAGTTTACACTCAATACCCCCTAACGACAAATCCAAAATATATTTATATATATTAGAAATTCTTTGCAAAATTGTTAAAAAGGAAAAAGTGAAATTTCACACTGACCTTTGCCGTGATACTTTTTGCCCTGGTGCCTCCCATTTCTCTTGGTTTCTTTGAGATGCTTCTACACCTTGATTTGAGTCCACCTTTGGTAAATTCTATTGAGTGGACATGATTTGGAAAGGAACCAATGTAGACACCTTTCTATATAAGGTCTCAGAGCTGACAGTGTATCAGAACAAAAACCAAACCATGAAGTCGAAGGAACTTTCTGCAGAGCTCATTGAGGCACAGATCTGCGGAAGGCTACAAATAAATTTCTGCTGCACTGAAGGTTCCCAAGAACATAGTGTACTCCATACTTCTTTAAAGTTTGAACAACCTTCCTAGAACCGGCCACCTCTGAGCAGTTGGGGGAGCATAGTCACTCTGACTGAGCTCCAGAGATCTTGTGTGGAAATGGGAGAAACTTCCAGAAGGACCACCATCACCTTAGCACTGTATGGCCTAAAGGTCTCTGAAACCTTAAATAAATGAATTAATTTAAACAATTTTAGCATCAAGGCTGCAACATAGCAAAATGTGAAAAAGGTGAAGGGGTGTGAATGCTTTTGGAATGCGCCCTAAATTATCATTCATTTTTAAACTTTCACATATCAGACACACCAGGCTTTTTATCTGATAGCATCAGTATACATTCCAAACCAGTCCTGTGTTTACTGCAAGCTGACCACATTTAAATATGAATAACCATTATAATCAAGGTGTGTAAACCCCTTATAATTCCCATTGTAAACTACCCATTTGTGTTCATTGACGCCGCAATTAAATAACCCTGGCTGTAAACTTTAGATTCTCCTGTAATTTGGAGGGCTGAAGCTGTAAAGTTGAACCACAACACTGTGCGTCTTCTTTTATGTGGTCCGTATCAGGATGCCTCAGAAAAGTTTCTCAGGCTCCTCCCATCAAACATTGATGGTCTAAGATTCATCACTGAATTCAGTATGCAAGGCTAAATATGAGAAAAAAACAAAAAACAAAAACATTCTCTCACTACCCTCACTGGTGTTAAGCCACGCAGATATCTGTGTCTGCTGATCTGATTTCTGCTTCCACAACAATACATTAGAAGTGAAAGGTATGAAATGGAAATGGAACAGATATTGCTGTTGTTTTCTTTTTTTTTCATTGTTATGAACGTCTCCTTAGAGATGAAGATGAAGATTGCAGACGAAACTGAAAGCATTTGCATGGCTAGTGATGGAAGATATGTTTTTGTCTCACCAGTTTAATTCAGTCTGCATTGTTGTCTATATTTTATTCTATGGTTAGAACATATTAAGAGCTTTAAAATGCATTTAAATACATATAGTGATAGATGATAGTTGAATGTGTTTCAGATTTTTTGCATTCAAGTGATATAGTAGCATAAATTCCTGAGAAAATAGCAAAAATGTTGTAATATTCTTCTTTTGCAATGTTAAGAAAACCTTTAAACTAGACTTAGAGTGAGCAGCCACGCTGTCATCACTGTGAGGCTGTGCTTTTCTGCTGTATGTCTTTGTTTTTGCTGTTATTTAGCCATAAATCAAAGTACTGGACTAATTAAAGTCCTGGCACTACATAAAAAGTCAGGGGATCTTAGAAGAGATTACAGTTCATCCTGAGGGGGGAGCTGTATTAAACATATTGCCATCCAAATAAAACTTTCCTTGGCCTATGACCTAACATGAAACAAATTAGGCTGAAACTAACCATTTTGAGAATGCATTATGGGAATAATATACATTTGAGAAACCCGTACTCTGTGTGGGCTCACATAAACAGTCGAAGGGACAAGTAATAATAAGCATGGGATTGTACCTAAAGGCATAGAAGGAGTAGAGCTGCAAATTAGCATCCCACTGTTTTTGGTGGTGTCGACCCTCTACTTATCACGTGAGGTGAGGTGGGGCGCTGGCTCCCTTGCTGAGCTCAGGTGTGTCCAGGATCTTTCCCTGAACTGTGATGGAGTACAGGGCCCCTCACTGTCCAAAGCAGGTGCTAACCTGTCATCAACCCCCATGAAGGACACTCAACTGAATATCCTGAATAATGGCAGGATATGGGTGTGCACAGAAAAAGAAAAAAGTGCCATTGTCATATAGTCCTGATTCCTGAGTTCTGTATCAGATTTAGGAACGTTTAACTCTCCCTTAAAGACAATTTGAGAGAGATAAGTGTTGGAAGATGATTTTCTGGTGTCAAGAAGCACAATTTAATCTCAGCATAAATCGAAAGATCAGTATGTATTCAGTGGCTAAACCTGTTTATCAAACAAGATTAAAAACCAAGATTGGAGGGTTAATGTTCTTATGAAAGTCATGACAATCAACTTTTGCAAACATTTTCCTTTTAACACACTGACCCAGCCTCCGACTGTACATCCACTGTTGTTTATCGCTGCTTACTGGAAGGAAAAAAAAGCCCATATGCTGGAGTTGTTCCGCAGTTTGTGTGTGTGAGAAGTGTCTTTAGTTTCTGGGGAAAGTCATCTTGCTGCAAAGGAGGTACACACATGGGGATACAAGTTTACTGTGACTCAAAGTTTCCTTCATTATTGCTTTAAGAGAAGAAAAACTTTATTTGGGTCCTAGAGTCCTCTTTCCCCTTCCTACCATTGGTTGATTTCGACAACCAGATTCATGCAAATATGATGAATATTTAAAATTACATTTGTAAGGGTCTCAGTGAGATGCTATCCTTTTGTTGGGTTACCTACCTGTTGGGTAAACCTAGCTCCAGACTCTTTAGCTGAGGCTCAGCTGTCACTGTCTTTCATTTAGATTGGCAAACAAATACTAAAAATAAATCCACCCCTTCCAACCAATTAGAATCCAGAATTTTCAGAGCCCATAGTATAAGTAGCAAGTTGGCAGATGGCCACTTATGCAGTGGCCATTAACCAAAAACATGTCATGTAGTCAAATTTAAAATATAAAGAAATAATTTACTTACTTACTGTCATTATATAACATTATGTTAATCTTGTTTGTAAATACCCTGTAATATAGCTCTTTTACCTCAGGATTTCTGGCACTTATCCCTAGCTAAACAGCAACGGGTGTGTTTCACAAAGCCTGGCTGGAAGTGTTGAAGTCCTGAGGGTTGCATTACACCCATGAGGAGAAATTCATCTGGCTGTTAGCAAATCTAGAACAACTTTAACCTACAATAAAAAAGAACAGTTACATTCTCCTACACAGTATAGCGGAGCCTTGGAGCACTTTTCACACCTAGCCTGCCTCTCTCCCTCCTTCCGTCACAGATACATTAGCTCTGACTCTTCCCTCTCTCACTCTTAATTCTGACTTTATATATCCGGCTCAACATATTCTTATTTTCTGCACATTTTTGGGCACATTTCTTTTCTTTTTTACTTCACCTGCAGGACACCAGCTTCACTGGGACTAACATTATTTCCTTTTCTCTTTTCTTCCTGCTACTGTTTCAGATTCACACAACTAACAGACACATCTGAAATTAAATTTGCATGGTTCTCAGTGAGAGGTTATGTTTCTGAATGTTGGTTACCCGTATAACAATAGCTCTGAGCTCTTTGCCTAAACCTCACTGTTACCGTCCTTGCCAAGTGTTAATTTAGAACAGCAAACAACCTTTATCAGAGGTGTTTCCTAAAAGTAAGCAAATCACAAATGATAATTCTTAGTGGCAGTGGTATGAACTGAATTTATCAAACACAGGTAAACATCTTACAAGCTTTACAGTGTGTAACAAGTTTTGAATTTGCATTCTCACAATCAAAAGGCAAATAAAACGAGAAGACCAGGGAACAGGAAGCCTCCTTACTAAAATATAGTGAGACAATCTACTCATATACAGGGAAATTTACAGATTAGGGCCTGTCTCCAATATAAATGTATTAGCTCTACTATTGAGGTAAAGAAAGAAGAAACTGTATTTAACTGTATTTTATTCTCCTAGGGTTTGAGTAGACTACTAGACTGTCATGTGCACAACTAAATCTTACATCATGGAATGAAAGAGTGATGCTATTACTCATAAACCAGTTGAAAGAAAAAAAAACTCCATACAGGCATACAGTGCATCTGGAAAGTATTCACAAACAACAGTAGAGCAAACTTCTTCCATTTACAGATGATGGAGGCCACTGTGCTCATTGAGACCTTCAAAGCAGCAGAAATTTGTCTGTACCCTTCCCCAGATTTGTGCCTCGAGACAATCCTGTCTCGGAGGTCTGCAGACAATTCCTTTGACTTCTCGCTTGGTTTGTGCTCTGACATGCACTGTCAACTGTGGGACCGTATATAGACAGGTGTGGGCCATTCCAAATCATGTCCAATCAACTGAATTTACCACAGGTGGACTCCAATTAAGCTGTAGAAACATCTCAAGGATGATAAGTGGAAACAGTTTTTGAAAAAACTGTTTTCACATTGTCATTATGGGGTGTTGTGTGTAGAATTTTCAGGGAAAAATGAATTTAATCCATTTCGAATTAAGCTGTAACATAATGAAATGTGGAAAAGGTGAAGTGCTGTGAATACTTTCCGGATGCACTGCAGTCTCACACATGGAAGCATGCATGCACCTGTGTGCTAGGTTACACAGATGCCTCATGAGCCAATTCATTTGCAAACCTCAGCTGCAGTTTAGTTTCCTGTAACTTCATAACATGAATGTCAGGTTGAACAACAGTTACATAGAAAAACAGCGTGATTACCAAATGGCTGCTAAATGCCATAAAAGCAAACAACAGTAGGTTCCTCAGTGATACCTCGTGTCAGTAAGTTGCGTCATTAATGTGAGACACCTCTCGCCCTTGCAGAATGAGTGGAATTGTCTGCATATATATCTGTTTATATCATCAGACAGAGCTGTGAGGTGACACTTTCCAATGGGGCACAGTGGGAACTCCTTATCACTCAGCTGAAATGATTTTCCATGGAACACGCACACACTCACACACACCCACTACATCACAGGGTGTAGTCAGCATTTTCATTGCCCTCAGCTGCATTCCACTTTGTGACAGGCTGTTTCCAAACTAAACTGGATTTTTAAAAAAAATGGTTTTGGCAGTATTGTTGTAAAAATGATATGCATCCACACTGACATTTTCATGAAGCTCTATAGTTAGTATAGTATAGTATAAAACTATATAGTTATAGTTAAATCAAAAGTCATGTACTCAGTCAGTCCTTACTTTTTTGTCCATTAGGTCTGGGTTATAATATAAATGATAATTTTGAAATATTTTTTGTTGAATAGAAACTAAGATTTACATTTACTCAAGTGCTGTACTTAAAACTTGATTTAAAATCTTAAATGGATGTCTATGACATTAGATATTTCTGACTGAATAACCAAAAATCAATGTTAAAGTAAAAAAAAAAAAAAAAAAAAAGGTGTTTGGTGTGTCCTGGTAAAAGAGCAAACATCATCCACACAGTATTTGAGTCACATTTTGATAAGACTATTAATACATACTAATTGTTGCAGGGAAGTATTTGACAATATTATTAGAATGAGCAGTTACTGTTAAAGTAAAATTATGCAACAATCAGCAGGGATTTCATCACCCTGCCTTGGGCCCAGAGGTCTTGCTTTGTGTGTGTATGTAGATGCAGTTGAATTCATGCACACAGCCGCCACAGAAAATACCAGAAACGGCTACCCAGGCTCACATTTGCCCTTTTAATCAATGAGATTTAATGACTGTATTATTCTGTCCTTCTCATGACACTATTCATATATATCACCATGTGTTTTGTTAGCATGCAGCATCCCCATTAATCATGGAGTGTTTCCATCCATCATTTTGTTTGTAGGAGTGTGAAGCACTTGTACCAAATGTACCAGGGTACAAAACTCTCAAGAAAATTACAGGCTGAAATCTGAATGGATTTTGTCCAGCTTGTTTTCATCCAGACTGCAGCTGGACAGGAGAATGTAAAGCATATGTTTTGTTTAGAAAATTGCCCTGTGAAGGACAAGAGGTCCAATTAGAGAGATAACAGTTGTCTGACTGTCTCACCGCAACAAAAGATTTTATGTGAGAAACCTTGTAATTATTCTCATAGGGTATTTTTAACATTTTGATATTGTTCTGATACAAATTCAGGCTGCGGACAGTACCTTGTGATTGGATATCAAACCTTTTGCTGCTTTTCCATTGTCAACCACAAGGCCAACTGTTGTATGTGGAAAGACTTTAACTGGTCGGGTTGTAGATTTTGGAAATATGTGTTTTTA
The DNA here is from genome assembly GCA_037833715.1 of Toxotes lorentzi. NCBI lineage: Eukaryota > Metazoa > Chordata > Actinopteri > Toxotidae > Toxotes > Toxotes lorentzi. Next base: position 4,389,795 of record JBBMJY010000006.1, read on the forward strand.
TGGAGTAAGACACAATAAAATAACCAAGTGGAATAAAATATATAACAAATTTAAGAACTTTGTCCGTAATGCATATGCATTTTAAGTGATGGCACATATTCAAGTCAAGGCAAAAAAGCAGATTGAAACAGTAATTTATCTGCAGGCTCAGTCCAATGGGCACATACGAAATCCAGCATAATGACATTTACACATTCATCAGCCACACAGTCACATCATACACCTGGGTTTCTCTTTTTAACAGTTTCAACAGTCAATAAAATTTGATACACAGATTATAACACAATTTAAACTAGAAGTACTGCATGGCGGTGGTATGCCTCCGTGCAATTGGGTACCTGTAGCAGATGTAGAGGTAGAGGTTATGGGTGTTTTGTAGTGATAATGATCACAGTGGCCTTGACCTTTGACCTCTGACCTCCAATACATATTGTCTCCATCTTTGACAAGCAGTGATAGTATGTGCAAGGTTTGAAGAATATCACTCAAAGCATTGTAGAGATAACACATTCTAAAGCACAACAGCAACCTCGACCTTTGACCTCAGCCCTCCACAATCTAATCAGTTCATCCTTGAGTCACAGTCAACGTTTTTGCCAAGTTTGAAGACCATCCCTCAAAGGGTTCCTAAGATATTGCATTGCCAAGCAAAATGTAAACAAGGTCATAGTGACCTTGACCTTTGACCTCAAACCTCCAAAATCTACTCAGTTCATCTTTGAGTGACAGTGAACATTTGTGCAAACTTTGAAGAACATCCTTCAAAGTATTCTTCAGATATCACATTCGCCTGCATAAAATTAAATGTACGATCACAGCGACTGTGACATTTGATCTCTGACCTCCAAAATCTACTCAGTTCATCCTTGAGGCACAGTTGACTTTTGTGAAAAGTTTGAAAGCCATCCATCAAACGGTTCTTATGATATGGCATTACCATGCAAAGCATAAATACGGTCATAGTGACCTTGCCCTTTGACCTCTGACCTCTAAACTCTTTTCAGATCTGCCTTAAGTCACAGTCAACATTTGTGTAAAGTTTCACAGAGTGACCGCAAAGCAGCGTAGACGAATCTGGGACGGACGGTTGGACCAACGGACAACCTGAAAACATAATATCTCCGGCCTTGGCTATTGCCAGTGCAGAGGCATAAAAATGAGACTTTCCCTGACCTGTGTGGTCTCGTGTAGCAGGAAGGTTTGGACAGGATCTGGACCCCCTCTCATCATCCACTTTAACAAAATACTAAAGCTCATCTACCCCGTCACATTTTGGAGCTGTGGTCTCTTGTGAAATGTTACCAGGATAGAAACCAAATGATCCTTTTTATCAGGCTTTATATAGCAGATATTCATCAGTTTAAAAGTATGTCTTAACTCTGCACAGTGAGTGAGCTGACTCTCTGAAGTTTGTCAGTACGAGAACTGTCAGGACACACATCCGGTGTTATGGTTAGCAGTGACTCAGATGTGGACAAATATAAACTGTGTGTGGCCCCTGACCCAGATGCACCTTAACCCCTTAATGTCCAAGAACTTTCCTGTGTTGACGACATGAGAGCACAGCATCAAGAGTTTATTTGATTGACAGCAACATTCAACACTTTTCCTTCATCAGCTGGTTTTAAAAAGTACACGAGCCAATCAGAAAACTTGTGAGTCATCTGATGAACAGAGCTGCTTTCATGGGCTTTGTCCCATAAACTAGAAAAGGAACAATGGCTTGAAAATGATGATTTGAATTGGTTGGGTTATTAAGTAAACGGGTTACGAAAATTACATGTAGTTAAACAGATGAACAGGTTGACAAGAACAGGTAGACTAAGATTCTACAGCCAGGCTATCAGCTCTACGAGACTGTACTTACAGTCCAGCATTGCTTAAAGCTAAATGCTAACATCGGCGTGTGTGCGACGTGACTTCAGGCAGGCTTAATAACATAATAAAATAACTCCATCCAAAGCTTGACTCAGCTGTATGCGAGAAAGCTGATTACTGACATTCTTTGTATATAGGATTTACATTATCGGGTTGCTGTAGTGCTGTAGTACATCTGAACGTGTTCTCCAGTTATCTCCATAACCTGGTTTCTCTGAGTAACCTGGTGCATAACACAGTGCAAAACATCTTGAATGACCTGCTGATGTTATGCAGGTATTTCTATGTTGTTGTATACTTGTTATACTAGCATCATTACTTTTTCAGGCATTTGGTCATAAACCTTAGTCTTAGACAAATTAATAATTTGACCTGGTGATGGTCAAAATTAAATATCAAGAGATTGCCAAAATTATTAGTTCATCCTCTGGGGAACATGAATGTCCATACACAATTTCATGGCAATCTGTCCACTGCAGTCCATCCAGTAATGTTCACGACTTCACCACTTCATGGTGGCGCTAGAAAAAAAGTTATCACCTAAATCATTAGGATTTCATCTTCTGGTGACCAAGAATGTCTGTACAACATGGGGTGAATCTACTTTCATCCACTTTAACAGGACAGCTGGAAGTTCTGATGTGCTGGTGGCACTACAGGGAAAGTCAGGGGATTCATACTCTAAAAACCATGAATGTCTGTGCCAGATTTCATTCAACAGTCTGTCCAATAGAAGTTGAGATATTTCAGACTGGATCAAAGTGGTGGACTGACCGGTTGATGACATTTCCATTTAGAGGACAGAGCTGAGCTGCCAGCACGTTTTATCTCCCATATCTTAAACAGTCATGTCTTTGGGGCAAAAGCATTTTACTGAATTCATCTGTTCAGGGGTCTCCTGCGTAAACAATATAAAACCAGCTGAACTCAGCACTTCAATCTATGAAAGGAACCTGTGTGTGTGAGAGAGCGAACATGTCTCTTTGGACTTTCAAGGAATGAAACTTAACATGTGAAGGAATTTTCTATGGAAGTTGGACTGTCTTCTGTGGCTTTCATAGAAGCCACAGAAGACAGTCCACATATGTGTATCATGACTCTCAAATATTTAACTTTCCACAAACATTTTTAAATTTGTCTTATGTAAAGTCATATGCACAAAAATATAAAGCAGTTTGCAAATATGCATAACTTACTCTGTAAATATGTATTTTAATTTCATTTTTTAAAAATGAAATTAGCCCTGAGAATACAACAGAGAGGGCAGTGTGCTGGAGAATGACAGGGAAAGGAGGGAAAAACAAAGAAAAGTAGAGAGAGAATAGGACAGATCATAGTGGTGAAAGAGAGAAATGAAGAAGTCAGGGAGGGTGGAGAGATTAAGGAAGTGAGAGGTTACTCTGGGAGGCTTTGGTTACATCTGTAGAGAATACAAAGTGTCAAGAAAAAAAGAGGATGGAGAGGTCACTTCATCCAAAGAGCTGCTTCACTGTCACAGGATGACAGGTGAGAGGGTTTTAAAGGGGTGTAACACAGATAGAGGATAACATGTCACTGAGGTGTTGTACTCTAAGGAAAAACAATGTAAGGTCAGTACCTTTGCACAAAGGACAATTTCCTCAATGACAAGCTGGAAAATGATCTTACACTTTAGCTTTAAAAATATTTTTTGTAACACAGATGCAAAAGTGCAAGTACAGTTTTTGCAAGATACAAATTTAGCATTTGCTATTAATTGTATAATTTCCTGTATAATTGTATAATAAAAATTATATTAAATAATTTCCTGTGCACCCAAGGTTTTTCTTAGGAAAGTTGTAATAATGTGATATGATAACAAGTCTCCAGATAAAGTATATAGTATAGCATTGTAGCTATGTCACCACTGATTATTACTTAGAAAATTATCTCTGTTTACTCTGCACTCTGCTTTCCAAGCTGGTACCGTCATTCTTGTTTGTGCGCAACATGCAGAGCTATAGCTACCAGTTAGGACACTATGGTCTCATCCATGGTGCTTATTAGGCAGAGTTTTAGCAAACTTAAGTGGAATTTACAGGCTACATATGAAAGTTATTCCCTGTAATGCAGAACGTTTAATTCTGTTTACTCTTTTCTCTCATTTAACACAATTTCCATCAGAAATAGTATAATTTCTTCTCTATCATAACTCAGTGAACACAGAGACATGACTTACATGTTGTTGAAATCAGCACAGATTAGTCTTTCCACTGTTAACCGTATCCTTTTTGTTCAAGGCTAAATCCACCTGAAAATTATATGAAAAAGGCACATCCTCAAGATGAATTTACATCCATGGTTACAGGGTAAACAGAAAGTGCAAGCACCTCATCTCGTATGACTTGTCATGATGTTCATTCATCAAAATGTAAAGAGATACTGGCCACAAAAACAAAGAGTTTGTTCAAGTTGCTTCAAAAAATATCTGATTAGGCTCGTTAGGTGGTGAGGTTTTTGTATCTCACATATTTGAATCAGCTTATCTGTGAAATAAAACGGAGCCCTGTCATTCTGCTGCTCCTTGTCTCACTAAGTGCATATCTATCCACCTGTTTTTTTTATGCTTTTTTATTTAGGCATAAAAAAAATGCAGTGGAAATGCAGGAAATTAAAAAGTATAATACAAATTGTCCTAATTGCAATAGAGTGTAGAAGTTACAAGGCACATATGATGAGGATGAGGACTGTAAAAGACATTTTGGGGGACTATATTTGAGGTGTCCGCTGACTAAATGCACCTGTCCTCAGGGCACACAAGGTGTTGAGAGGGCAATGGTCAAGGCTTTCTGTCAGGCTCAGGTGAAACTCATTCACCTGTCTCAGTAAGCCTTACTATGCTCTCTGAGAACTACTGTAACCACTTACTTACATGAAAAGTTTATTTCTCTCATACAGTCACCTAAGATATGATCATTTAAACACAAGAGGACAGAATCTCACCAGAAAAAGTCCTACGACAGGGTCTAGTTGTGTTTTCCTTTGATCACAGACCTCCTCTTATTGGAGATACAGTTGATGCAGTACATGTCCACAAAACAAATTAACTTTACTAAGAAAACTTTAAGGTGACATTTGTAAGTTCATGGCAGGACATTCAACACAAATACAAAGGACCATTCATTAATTGTCAGACTTTGAATGTACAGCTAAGTAAAAGTCAATATTCACATAAAAGGTCTGTCAGTCCAAAACTGATGAGTGACACTGTACATAAGAAGGGAAAATGGTGTACTGTTGGATGAGACAAAAAACATATTGTCAAGTACAAGATCTTCTGAGGGTGGAATCACAACCCATAAACTTGGCAGGAAACAATCCCAAGTATTTGCACACTTACCGTACATACACATAAACATGCACAAACACCCACTTTCTCACAGTCCTGAAAATCAACTTCACCTCAATGTACAGGTGCACACACACACGCACACGGTTGCCCGTGGAAATGATCCAAAATCAGCTCATCTCGTCTTACAGGCTGTAACAAACTTAAAAAAAACAACAGCAATGAAAGGTAACAGGCTTCTGTTACAGTTAGTGTGTGTGTGTGTGTGTGTGTGTGTGTGTGTGTGTGTGTGTGTGTGTGTGTGTGTGTGTGTGTGTGTTTTGCCTGTTCGTGATAACCATTCTGTTGGGGTGGTGTATGGTTTCCAGAAGGGATGAGCTCCCGTAGGAAAACAGTGAATCCCATCTGTCTGGGGACAGCCTGAGGCGTTGAACCAAAGAAAGGTTCCAGCCAAGAGTTAGCTGTCCTGCCTCTGGGGAGGATTAATGAGGTTGCACCAGCCTAAGGCACATATCACATCTGTGGTATCTTGGTTGTCACATTTACTTGTCTCTCTGTCTGACTGACTGGTTAACTTTCTGTTTTTGTTTTTTCCTTCTGATAAAACTTAAAGCTCTACATACTAAGCTGTAAACTAAATAGACAAAATATATACATGTAATTTCACAGATAAACTGTAGTATCCTTTGGCTTTTCTGGTGGTTTTCATTCATAGCTTGAAGTATGAAGGGTGCTGTAGCTTGCCTTTTATTTTTTCATTTTCATAGCAACATTCATTGACAGTGGAACAGGTTGTTCCACTGTCCACTGTCACGTGGACAGTGGAACAACCTGTAAACACGACACTAACATGATTTCACCTTAGAAAGTCATTTTGAACATTAGCCAACAAGTGCCTAATTATACATACAGTAGACAGGAAGTAACACTGGCATTACTTTGGAGTCATGTTTCTGGCCTTCTGATAAAAGTAAGCCCAATATTCATTCTCCATTTAACTGTGGTTTGTGGTTCACCAACTCGTGAGGTGAAAACATCCAGCTCTTTAGGTGCTAAACACTTAACTATGTTCTCAAGCTAATCGCTAACATTGTGTGTATGCAGTTTGGTTCTGAGCTGGTAACGTACAGTGGGTTTATCAGAGTTTCTCCTCTAAAAACAACTGCAACGTCTGCAGAGGGTGAAAACATGGCTGTATGAGAGCTGTGAGAGCCAGAACCAGAACAGCAAAGTAGCGGGCTTTTGAATAAAAAAAAATGAGCTAAAAGATGCTAAAATGCTCCATAGAGATGAGAACTGTTATAAATTCTCTGTGCCTTCCTCACTGCAATCAGCACCTTTCAAATTAAATTTGTGTATAATTTTGTGTATTGTCTATTGTTGATATTTAAGTATTGATTTGTGCAGCTTTCATTTTTTGTCATTTCTTAATTCATTCATTCCTTCATCTCACAGACACATACATAAATACATTGTCATAGTTTAATATACATGGGTGTGTATTTTTAACTACCTGGCATTAATGCACACCAACAATATTTTCTCATACATTTTATCACAGATTCACATACAGTATCTACTGTCTACCCTATCACCAGACAGGAAACCACATCAATCAAGCTTTTCTGAGTCACAGTAGCCGAGTTTGTCACGAAAAGGAAGAAATCCCATGATAACGTCCATTACTCACATTTCTACTGTAAAGGTCATCTGCATATTATCTTTCTTATCTGCCTACATAGAATGCTTGTGATTAAGCCTATTATAGCACACATTGATTGAGAAACATGCTGGACAAGTAAGCAGTCACAAACTAACATACCAACAAACACTGTCACATTCAGATTCACGCCTAGGCACTTTAGAGTTAAAAATTGCCCTGACCTACAGGTTCATGGAAGGCAACAGAGAAAAGAGAGAGTATTGGCATGACCTTCCCTCTGTGGAGCAACATTACTAACCAGTGAGTCACACTGCTGTTCCTACTGTAAATCACAGCCTCTAAATTATCCAGTGGCTGTGTAAAACAGAAACATAAAGTGGAAGTAAATTACACATAACACAGTAAAAGCAAAAATGAAACCATAAATTAAAGCATTTACTGGTGATATTTATAGCATGACCTGAACACATGAACATCTATGATTTTTTAATGTATTTCTCTTTCCATCTGTGGCTGCAGTTTGTGATTCACAGAGGTCTAGCTATGTTACATTCCAACCTGTAATATTTACACCAATTACACCAATACTCTTACACAGCTACTTTTGATAGTGTTACCTTTTCAGAACATGGACGGGTAAAGAGTTCTAAATGGATGAAGCCATTGTACCTTTTTATATATGTTGTATCCTTCATTCTGTTGGAGTGTTCCACAACAGAGAAATGGTTTGCAGACAGTTGTAAGACAAGAATCAAAGGTAACAGTACATCTTTTGAATGCACTGTGTGAACTTACTAACCACTTGGAATTTGCTAAGTGACCATTAGCAAGCTTGTCAGTGCAGTGGGAGTAGTGATAACTATTGTGACTTACTAGCGTTAGTCCAGCCAGGCCAGCTAGCTAGTGAACAGGTAGCTCGCCAGTGACAGTAGTGGCCAACTAGCCCTGTAAGCAGTCACTATGTCACCAAGTTTTGCCTGGACAAGTGAATACAGTGTGACTGCTGCATTAGACCCACTTTACTCTTCGTGGATCAGATAGCTATCCAATGTCTAATATATGTCTCTCCATAAATGCATCCAAAGAACGTTTGAGATGAACTGAATTCTGTGACCACCCTTGCTGAGGAGCTGGAAGACATCACTCCCAGCTACATCAACCACTTCCTCAGCCGCCTCACCTCCATCAATTGCAGCGGCTGACCAGTACGCTTCAATACTGGGTCCTGTCCTGTTTACTGTTTATTTTAACATTACATCCATCATAACTGATGATACAGTTCTGTATTGCCCTAACACAGCACATTCAGCCATGGAAACCCTCCAGCAAGCCTTTCACAACATTCACTTTTAAATCTGAAGTTAATTCTAAATGCAGACAAGACCAAATACATGATATTCTCTAGAGCCTGAAATGTTACAGGTGATCGTTTACATATCACCACTTTAACAGGACATAGCACTGAATGGGTCCCAGAATACAAGTATCTGGGTATCTGGTTGGATCAGAAACTCGCTTTCAAATTTCATATTGACACGTAAGTAAGTTAAAACAAAAAAAAAATCAGATACCTATACAGAAACAAAACAAGTTTCTCTTTGTCCTGTAGGAAACGGATCATTGAGGCTGTCTGTTCATCAGTGCTGATTATGACGGTGTTACAGACAGTGTTACACCTACAGACATATCTCTGCCTCCATTCTCACTCCACTGGATTCAGTTTATCACTTTGGTCAACACAATGGTTTCTGTGGGCCAGTTTAAAACTATGATTGCCAGTTATTCTACTTTTTAATGTAACTGTTTTTAGTGGCGTCTGTTTATTCTTTCTTTGTGTTTTTGTGCTCCTGACATCATTGAAAATGAGAGTTTTTCCCCTGATGGTTCCTTGAGATTTAAATAAAGATTGAATGATTGAATGTTGAAAAGGTGTAAATGCATTTCCTCAGGATCTGTCCCCTTCCTAATGGAAGCAAGCTGCACAGCAGTTACACTGACATTAGCTATCACTCTTCCTGTTGCTCGAAAGAGGGAGAAAAGAGACTCCAGAAATTTCAGTGTCTTTGATCATACAGAAGGTGCGCAGAGCTGTTGTAACACTGATCTGATCCCAGGTCAGCTGTGAATGATCTGTGTGGGCAAGGGGGACTTGCTTGTAGTTTGCAGATAGTTGTTAGCTAGCTACCTAGCTATTATTATTGTTGGTCTGTATAACGGAGAATTATTTATGTGGCTAAGTGTAATGAAAATGTGTTACATCTCATCTGGACTTTATCTAGATAGACATAAATGTCAATGGGCTCTAAGATTACTTGATTAGATTGCTTCCTAAGACAACAGAACATGAATGCACCATGTAGGCTATGTCTGTATTGGAAATTGAAAAGCTATTTCTTTCCATGATCAAGAGTTTGATTGAAAGCTTGTTTTTCTTCCTGGTAATCCTTCAATCAGTCATGCAGTTTCATAAGCACATGGGCAGATTTCACAGGTAGATGCGTTCAAACAACAAGCTGATATAATTCGTCCAACTTTTCCTGTAGGACTACAGCATGAAATTTAGGCCAGTTTCAGCGCGATCAGGTGGTTTATTTAATCTTTTTTTGACGTATCTAGTATCATTGCTGTGAAAACAATCACATCTTACAAGAAAAGTCATGTTTGATGCATTTTTTAAAAATATTTATCTCCGCTGTTGATTTTATGTGGTTGGTATGACTCATTACTGAGTTAGACGGATTGAGATAAGACAGATCCTGGAAACTGCTGGTGTTGTTTATGTTTAGTATTTGTTTTCATTTCCCTCTTAGTTCTTTTGAAGGAGATGTATGTTTCGGCGGTGAACGTGACATTGCTTGCCTGCGAAACACAGCAATGCTCAGCCTATTCAGGTGACTCACTTGTAACAGCAGAGTTTTTCCCCTTTTGTTTATCCAACCCCATTCTCTCTGGCACAGTATGCACCACCCAAGAATCTCGTAAAACAAAGTGTCTTTTGTGTTACTGCTGTGCATTCTTAACTGTGCTGTTAAAATTTGACAATAGAGAACAGCAAAGCGAGTTTTAATTGGTTTGTCCGTTACACCTCATTTGCGCCCTGTTTTTTTGCTGTGTCAGCACAACTCATTGCAATTTTGTTCAACACCTTTACATAATCAATACAATTTTAGCTGCATAATTGGTGATTTTAGCTGTGTACTGTGTCTGTATCAGCTAAATTTCTCTAAATCACATGATGGCTGCTTTAAATATGTATAAATGTGTGTGAGCATGGTGATATCTGTGCCAGCCACTGTGTGTGTGTGTGTGTGTGTGTGTGTGTGTGTGTGTGTGTGTGTGTGTGTGTGTGTGTGTGTGTGTGTG
>JBBMJY010000006.1:4400105-4421743 GCA_037833715.1 Toxotes lorentzi
TGTGTGTGTGTGTGTGTGTGTGTGTGTGTGTGTGTGTGTGTGTGTGTGTGTGTGTGTGTGTGTGTGTGTGCATGTTAGCCTGCAATGACACAGCAGATTGAACTTCATATGTTTACCCAGTGGTTTCAAACACTGTCATCTGCCCTGCTCCATCAGCACTAATGGTGTAATTGACTGTTGGTTTTTCTCTTCATGTGGCTGCAGCAAATGATGTTATCTGCAAACCACAGGCGCCATTTCTGGATCCAACCAATAGAAAAGATGATAACAAAATAGAAAAAAAAAAAAAAAACAACAACTGCCAATCTGCTAACTGGGAAAATGTGTGGTCTGTTAATAAAGCAGTCATGACGTACTATACTGGACTCAGGAGCTGTGGCTGTTAGTGATTGGGTGTGTTTGTGTTGTTCTTTGTGTTGTCACAAAGAACAATCTGCACTTGCAGCTGCTGCTGTTATTGCAGTCCCATGACTACTTTAAATCACATTTTAAAAACTAAAAAAAAAAACATATGAGAACATGTGCAATCTATCTACAGCTAATAAAAAGCTTTTCCATTTGCTGCTCTTAAACAACCTGTGGCATTAATTGAACTGACCTCAGTAATGAATACAGAGTAATGGACTGGTATGTGGATTACATGATATGGGTTAAGCTTTTATGACTTTATGAATCCATGTAGTTTAGTGAGGCAGGGGATGTGGTGAAACCATTTGTTACGAGTAAATCAAAAGGGTGGAGCACAGTAATTACCAGTGATCATTATAAAATCACTCCGTTAGTGTTCTATTTTTTACTTCTTGCCATTTTATTTGAGTGTCCAAATTTTTTATTGTAGTCTCAGTGCTTTATGTAGTACCCCCAATGATTCCTACAAGTGAAGGGGAAGTTTTTGCTGTCACTGCCCACTCTTGTACACCTGGCTATGCAGAGCTAAGTCCTTTTTTTTGTGGGGTGTGATGAGGTCAGAGCCTAGAGGGCAAAAAAAGAAAAGAAAACAAAAAAAAACCCACAACACATACTGCAACACAACTTCTTTTTGTTAAAAATCTTGCAGGTTCAATGTTTGACTTTGGCTTCTGCGATGACAGACATACAACGCTTGATTACACATCAAACAAAGTTTTAAAGAGACTACAGAACAGGACAGTTATATAACACTGAACATTCATCACTGTGCAACATGAACACGCAGACATGCAACACTGTTCATTATAAATACGTGAAACTGGTGGTACAGTTGTGGTGAGTACATGAGTAACCAAAAAGAAATTAGACTTGTCAAAGCAGATTCTCTGTTATATAACAACTTCCATCGCAGTGACAGGTACATTATCAAAACAGCTAGAGCGTATCATGTCATCTAATGAGGCTTATGCCACTGTGTGTTTCCTTGTGTACCTGCTACCAGGGTGTAGTATCCTGTTGTCTGTACCTGGCTGTCTGCCTGCCGGCTTCTCCATCCCTTTGTCTGTAAGCATTATTTCACCAATTACAATAACTTCACTGCACCTGCCTCCCTGTGTGTGTGCGCTTTTGGGTCCTGCCTATCTGTGCTGCCTCCTCCTACCGTGACAACTTGACATCTTGGTCACACTAAACTTGAAAAACTGTTTAAACAAGACAGATCACAAGCTATCCTGACTGTGTGAGAATCAGATGGAAAATTGTGCATTGCCGTCTTTAGACACAATACCTACATACATATTTCTTATTTTAACTTATCGCTTCACAAACAGTTTATGTAATGAAGAGGAGAAACACTTCTAAAGCCACGTTAGCTGCTCTTTCCTCAAAATCGCATTTTCAGATTTTGACATTGTTGTTTATTGAACTCCTCATAGCTTAAGGCTGTAAACACGGGCTTTAATTTTGATGCACTCTTCACTCATCTGTGATGTATCTGATGTGCCTGTGCTCTAAGTAGCCAGTGGCCATGGATTTTTTCTCTTCTAGGGAAAATTCTGAAATTGCAAATGAAAATTGAAGGAAGCAAAGTGGAAATGATTGCACAAAATGGTAACTACTTCAAAGCATGTCTTGCATATCCGAGCATATCCAAAACCTGTCTGAGAAGACAAAAAGATAACAAACCCTCATCCTTCTTGTTGTTTTAATGCAGTTTATTTGGATCCTGGGGAAAGATGTGCACATATGACAGAGATAATATTCAATTTTATTTTATTTTCTTTCTTCTGATTCTCTTCTTTTTTCTTCACTATCTTTTCAAACAAATTCTGTGGAAAAAATAATAACATGTTTATGTTACATAACCCCTTATCAAAGGAGCAAGGACAACAGCAATCTCTAGCTGCAACAAACCAGCTCCCAACATAAGGATGAAAGAGAATGAAATATTAAACGCAAAAGCTGAAGAAAGAGAGCTGAGCAAATAAAAAGGAATAAAAGAAAAAACAGAAACAAAATGTTCATAAAGAAAACTAGAACTTCAGCAACCAAATGACCAATTAAACGCAGAGGAGCATTTTTAAAAGTAGCGAGTAGACTCTTCTGAATTTCATCTCTGCTAATCTGTGACAAACAGGCCAGACAGCTTAGAAGGCTAGGTGAGATAGCGCCTTCTCTTTAACCGAAATGCAAGAGTCCAGAGTCTGATAAGAACTGTGAAGAACTGTCTGGCCCTCTGCATCCACTATATGGATGAGGTGATAACACAGATCAACACCCAGGATTCTAAGGAAAAAAATGACAAAGCGTCATGTGCTGATGAGCAGAAACCTTCACACCAAGTGGATTTCTACAAGTCACCGTTTCCAAGTAACGTGTGAATAATTATTTGCAGTTTTCCATTGAACTTAACAATATGCACTGCAGGTGCATTCATATACAAACCGATGAGTCAATGAGCGTGAAAATGAAAATCTCTCCTTAGAATTAAACTACAACTATGTCACATATCTGTCATGTTTGAATGTGTAGATCAAAAGATAGTCAGCATCATAAGATACACAGTCTGCAGTAAATCAAGTCAATCAACCCATCCTCGTATTTCCAAACTGGTAAGGAAAACAATCTCTACTGTGGGACTTTTCACACGTTCATAAAACATTCAGATTTCAAACAGCACACATGCGCGGTGTAACAGAGAGAGTGTTGACATATGGGCTGTTTGTTGCATTAATGAAGCCACTGTAAGCTAGCATTTTCAAGTCCATTTTGAGCAAGCCATAGTCAGCCCTTAAAGTGTCTCATCGGCCCAGTTAAACTCCTGCAGGAGTTTTTGAAGGCTTTTGCAACATGGTTTTCTGCCAAAAACATCTTTGCTGCAGAAATGAACCAGTGAACAGTCTGCTCCTTGCTTAAGTGAAAGATGAGGTTAGAGACCCCCGAATGACCCAGAAACTGAGAACACCTGATCAGCATTCGCATAAATCATTCATTTGGCACATTTAAAGGTCTGTGTGAGAAATATCTGTAAGTCAACTCCAAGCCATGGTATCACAAGGAGTTAAATGTGTCAATAAATATGTGTATATATGTTCCTGTGCTTTCCATATGAGTGTGTGCAGCCATATGAGGTGCGGTGCATTTTACTTCTGTGCTCAAGTTTTTTTTTTGTGGTGCTCGGCTTGTTGAAGCAGACTATTAAAGGTTGGAGGCAGACTTGGTCAAACAACAGTTATCTGAAGTGGACCCCATTAGCCCTCTAAATGTGACAGGTGAGGGGTTGGGAGTATTTAGCGAAGTCAGTGAGCACATATGATGACAAATTAGGGGTGAGAAAACTTGTCAACCTGATTTGAAAAGCCAAAAGATGAATGTGGGTCAGTTAAGCCTTGTGTAAAACATCCAGAGACCACCTCAGGGTTTTCAGAGAGGTTTACACAGCAGAGAAGAATTAACCTGTCAGAAAGCATGTAGCCCATAGAAAATTACAAAAATTACAATCATTAGCCAAAGGAAAAAAAAGATAAATTAAGACTAAAATGCAAACCTTTCTGGGAGAAACAAACAAACTGATAAATGGGCTCAGATGCCCCAAGATGACTCGACAAAGTAAATCTTCCTTTCATTATCAGTGGAGCAGCTACATTCTCTTGATGACAGTGCAGATAAAAGTCTTAGTTTGTCTACTTCCTTGAGAGGATGCAGGGCAACCCTAGACTGAAAATATACCACTGAATACAAACAAAAAGTCTGCACCTTTTAGATTCCTCCAACCAGTGTCGCCAACTCTCACTCAAATACAGTGTAGGTTTGGAAGAAACTTGAACATCCATGGTTAAAAGATCATCAGTTGTTTAATTATATAGACAGCATATAATTCTGTTTTTTTTCTCTTTAAAGGCCTCATTACAAAGTTTGAGCGATTTACCACGTTGAGAGAGAGAGGCAATGTGAGGTAGCTACAATGAGGCCACTCAAAATAAAAACACACTTTTATCTTTAAATGAGGTCCAAAAACACTTTGTACAAACTAGTTCACCTGAAGCAGATGGAGCCCTTCAGCTAGCAGTTAGGTTCCTTGTCCTGACACAGACTCTGTCTCATGTCATGCATAAACTCAGTATATTATGCCCCAAGCAGCTGATTGTCCAAATGAACATTCAAGCAACTACAATTTTCTCTACTGTTGAAATGATGGATAGATCACACTGTAAAAAGCTTGCTCTTAACATAGGATAAAAATAGAAATGGGTTTAAATACTGTATGTGTAGAGATGTGAAATATACAACGAGTAGCATGTTATATTTTAAAGATGTTTACATGTCAGTGTCTTGTAAAAAAAAAAAAAAAAAAAAAGTCATCTCCAAACTGTCAACTTTTCACAAAAGCAGCCTGGTGTCCAGATAAGCCAGTGGGTTTTTAAATTTAGAGGAAGAATGATCACTTAATCAAAATCACTAATCATTCCTGTTAGCTAAGTGATTGATGATTAATAATAGAAATAATAATAATACACATAATTGCTAAGGAAGTGATATGTAAATACACGAGCGACACATACAAACACACAGAGAGAATCATGCCTACATACATTATTCTGAATTCCTCTTTCTGTGTAGGTATCTTGAATCTGCGTGTGTGCATGTGTATGCATGATTGACATATCTTGAGGGATGGTTGCTTATGAAAATCTAACACTGGCTCTCGCTCTCTTTGAAGGAGGCCCCTGCGGCTGTTCAGGGATTAAATCATATAACGGCTTCAGTAACAGCCCTATCTTCATGACAGCTATTTCAAAGGCCTGGCAGGTTTAATGCACGGAACACCACAAAGCATGCTGACAGTACAACACAGACACTAGGGAATATATTATGAAACATCTTACCAAAAAGAGCAGGAAAGTTTGGAGGTGTAAAGTGATTGACAGTTTGGCACAGTGTGCCTTACAAAGTGTTTTCATAACAACAGGTTTATCAGAATGACTCAGTACTGTTATTGTAAGGTGGACTGACTTAGTAACCCATCTGTTGTGTGATATTATAGTCCTGTAGAAATCATTGATAAATTGTTTTATACGTGAAGGAGATATTTGGATCTTGATTTCACTTAATGATCACATCTACAGCGTTACACTACCCTGCATTATGTCAGTGAAACACTGCTCTACAGTGCTGTCGGTCTACGTGAATGGATATACTGAATATAGGTTAATGTTGTACCTGGTCAGATGGAGCTTTTAAGTATACTGCTGGGTACTTTAATTTGTAAGAATGCATCATATTGATATGTTTTATATGTAAACTCTTATATTTGCAGAGTAAGCAGTCACTCTACAGTGGTTGCTGAATAAATGTAATGAAATAAAAAGGACAATATTTCCCTCTGAATTGTAATGGAGATTGATAAAGTAGCAAAAAATGGAAAAAAGTTAAGTGCAAGTAGCTCAAAACTGTACTGAGCACAAGCATACAGTATTTCCTCGGGTATTTTCTACAAACTGTATGTAAGGTTGGACTGGCTTGTTAGTTAAGAGAGCTCAAAATCTCAGCATCTGCTGAGGTAACAGTGGTGTGAGTGTCACTGATTGACAACATTTCTGGCGCCATGGCAGAGTGATGCACCTCACAGCAAGAAGGTTCTTGGTTCGAATCTGCATTTTGCATGTTCTCCCTGTGCCTGCGTGGGTTCCCTCCGGATACTCCAGCTTCTTCCTGCAGTCCAGAGACATGCAGATTCTATTCAATTCTTTAAATTATCCATGAATGAATGTTTGTCTCTATATGCCATCCCTGACCCAAAGTCAGCTGGGATTGGCTCCAGTTCCCCTCCGTGACCCTTATGAAGATAGGCAGTATGGATAATGGAGGGCTGGATGTGGTGCCAGGGCTTCTCTTGTAGGATTTAGCTAACTTTATATTCAAGTCGTTGTCTTCTTCAGTGGTTTCTGGATCTGTCACTGGAGGCACTGATTTCTTCAACGTTTCAGAACCGGGGTCGTGTAGACAGAAAGATGTGAGTTTATCAGAAAACTGTAGTCCGTTCCTCACCTATGATTGAGGCTTGAGGCTACATTAGCAGCTACTGACACAACACACTGCATCTCCAGTGATACTGTTGGCAGAGAGTTGAGAGAACTGTGGGAAATATAGCCACCTGGTTTTGACAAGGAAGAATGTGTGGGATGAATAATATGACATCTCTGATTCTGCTGCATTGATTTTGATCCTTTGTCCATAGTGAGTCTGACAGTGTTAAAAGTGTGCAGTGCTTACATACATTGATTGCTTATCTCTCTCAGAGAAATCCTTAAGGTCACGTTTCCCGGGAGGGTTTTTAATCACATTTTCTGTCTGTACAGTCTCATGAAAAAAAAAAAATTAATTAGACTCTGATCATGACATTTTAATGATTGGCAGGTTTGTGCCAAATGTCGATCTCCTCAACTGAAGTTGCCAGATTCCTTATAAATGCTTTTCCTGGAAAAACTACCAAAAAAAAACTGACAAGTTAATTAAGGAAGGGTATTTGCATCAGATCTCATAAATCACAAGAGTAACACGTGTCAACAGGGAAAAGACAGAAACTGATCATGTCAGGCCACTGATTTTGCATCACATTATTATTAATGTATCTGCCAGACATGTAGGTTCATGTTTGTGTACTCAGGTGAGCGTGTGTGCCTCTTTGTCATGTAAATACGCTCATGATAAAGAAAGCAGACTTAATGCCAGTTTCAGTGTTAGAATATTCACACATTCACTGCAGTCGCTACACAAACACACCACAGAGGAAGAATCTGGATTCTCTGTCAGATTTTGGCATGAAATCACAGAATGTGATCTGATGCCAGCTGACGCCTACAGAAATACCAAACCTGTGCATGTGCCATGCCTGAACATGTTCACATGCATGAAAACACAGAGGAATGTCATTTAGCCAAAACCAGCCACCCTGAGGGGCATCATGAACCACAGCTATGTCAGCGCTCTTGGATATTTCATCAAAGATGATTCCTATAAAAACAAAATGAAGTGCTGATTTGAATGTATATGCAAATCTGCATGAAAACACAAACTTTTTTTTTTTTTTGAAAATCAGCAAACTCTCAGTGCCTGAATTCACCATTCCCAAACACACTCCTCACCCCTCCTCCACTAATGAAGGGGGCTCCCAGCCTGGTCCCAGTCACTCATCCCGCTCTGCTCCCCTTTGTCTCTGCTGGGGGGGGTTTGAAGGGTGTAATTGGCCAAGCCTGCTCAGGTGAAAGCAGACCTCTTGTCTGGGGACACAAAACCGTCTCTCTGTGTGTGTCTGCAGCACCGCAAGGTCAAAAGGACATGCTGTGTTCAGACACACACACACATACACACCCACAGTGCCCTCTTCACTCATCCTCCAGCCGCCAACAATCAGTGCAGCTACCTGGGAAAGGTAATTATTTGCTCTCACGTCTGTCTTCTAGCTTTTAGAGCTCTCAGCTGCCAGGTCTGAGAACAAACAGACAGAAAAATGTTTTTATTTTCCGCTTTCACTTCCATGTTGGTTACACTTTTGTCCCATTTCTAAAAGTTTCTGATTAGCTTCCAGTTTCTTTTTTTTTCCGGGTTGTAAAAACCTTTTATTTGAATAGTATTTTAATGTGTTCACTGTGTCCCACACAGCTTTGCATCCTGCACAAACCACTAGTCAGCTGAAGCCACTGGCCTCTTATTTTTACTGATTCATTACCAAGCCAGTTACAGCTCACAGAGACAGCTCTGGGTAGGCCTTACTGTTTGCATTTCTTATAGTAAAAGTCACTTATTTACTTTTTTGCTGAAAGTTAGATGAGAAGATCAATACCAGTACCTCACTTAACCACACATAGTTCTACCAGGAGCTGAATTACAGGGCTCTTTAGTGAAATTCATAAGCTTCAGTGATATGACAGTATTGCCGTAGACAAAGCACAAAATAGTTTTTTGCTTGTGTTTGGCCTTTTCACAAGGCTTCAGAGTAGCATTGTGTGGTCAGAAGCTATGTGGTTTAATGGTTCCACCCATTCAAGTGTTACCAAAGAATCCAGTATGTGAAGACGTAGGTGTAGGTGACGTAGACGTAGGTGTTCAACACATTGTATTCCTTCGAATGTACGATCAAACCCCAACCGTAAATCAAAGCATGACTTGAGTGGTTCTGTAATGTATAACTATTATCTTAAATGTCTATGCCTTAGTGACACACCACAGGAGGAGCAGGTGAAATATGATGCAAATATTACACAGATGGTAATATATGTAGATGGTCTTGACTCCCACTTAGGGCAAAAACACAAATACAAAGGCATTCATCTGTCAAAGCAACAGAAACAAGCATTGTTTCCATTTACAACTTTTGTTCACTGTTTATATTCAGGCTCTTTGATTTCAGTGAAAAGATTGTTGTAATTTAAGTTAAGTCATCACAGTCATAGTCACAGTCCAGTTAAGGCACCTGGAAAGATAAAGATAAACATATCAACAAGCAGAGTTGTTGACCTAAGAGACCTCATGTCTCCTTTTCAGTTTAAGAGTCTGTCTGTTTCCCACCCCGTCCACATAAACAAAGAAAAACTGGAATCAAATCAGACTGAAAGCAGGTCTCATTGGAGCTATTATAACTTTATTCTCTCGTGTTAAGTTGGAATGAAAAATTACATTTGAGGTAATAAAGGTATGTTACATAGAACATATGCTGGGAATCCCTCTAAGTATTTATGATTATTACTGGCAGCTTATACTGTAAAAACCTATTTATGTATGAATGAGAATATTGTTAGAGTTAGTTTATTACATTCAAAGGTTATATAAAAATCAAATAAAATAAGAATCTATCAAGTCAACACTGACAGTGTTTTTTAAATTCTTTTCCATATCTGTAAACTTTCAGATTACATCCAAATGCATGAATGACATCTACATGTACAAATTAATGTTCTGGAGAATTTATGCACCTGTATCTGGAAGACAGGGAAGCACATATGTGTTCCACATTGGAGGGACGTCAGCATTAAACTGCTCACTCACCAGTGATATTGTTATGATACTTTTCCATCCTGAACAGAAAAAAAATCTATAGCCATGCTAGTCCACCTGTTTGGTTGTACCTAAACACTGCTAATTTGTTAAAATGCCAAATTACAACTGCAAAATTGTAAATTTATCCTTGAACGTCTGTACCAAAATTCATGCCATCTGTCCAGTGGTTGTGAAGACATTTCACTCCAAACCACAAATGTGAACCTCATGGTGGCACTTGTAAGAAAAGGCAGGGCATCAGTGACAAAACTCTTCCTAATAGATTTATGATCTGCATGGGTGGCCCCATTGGGAACTGAACTCCTAACTCATCCATGAGCCCCCGTATTTACACTGAATACACAGCGTGTTATACACAATACATCACCCCTTGGCCTCTCACTGACCCACGTTGTGCAGCGGCTCTCTTTAACTTCTCCATAGCCCGTGACAGAAGGCAAAGAAACAAGGTATTTCAGAAAGCACTTCGTCATCTGACATCCATCACAGACATATGAATTTCTCTTGATTGCTACGCTTGCAACTTTCTTAAAGTTGAACAAGTTGGATTAATCATTGTCATTGAAATCTCAGGCCTGGCGTTGAAATGGTTCCAAGACTTGTTTTTTCTTCTGTTCTGTGAATCATGTGCCCACACGACATGTACTTCATGGGGTCCAACGGCAAGAAGGCTGTGTGTAAATATGATACACACACACAGCAGAAATGAACACCATTATGCGTTAAATAATAACCAAAAATGTCAAGCATTGTATGTTTTCCTTAAACCTCTCACAAAAGCACAACAATGGATGGGATTTTCTAGCTTTGTCGTGTGTCTCTCTAGAGTATCATCAGTGGTTAGGACAGTAACACAGCTCAGTCACTGAAAGACGAGCTAAGTGGAGCAGCCAAGATGGAGGAAGAGCTATCGCTTATTGCCTAAGAGCATGAGGATTGCTCCTGAAAAGATATATAGACATTATGTTGCAACAGCAACCCTAAACCATCTCCCCGTTATAGCACACAGTGTTTCTCCTGTTACCTCTTTAATGACTTTAATGACCTCTGAAATGGCTGACACCTATTGTCAGCCATTTTCTTTAAACAGAAACCCACTTGTAATGATAGAAGCTGGCTATTTATGGCACAAAGTTAGACGACCAGAAGCGGTGTCAGGTCCCTGAGTTTATGACTCTTGTTTCTATCCTATTCCTTTACAGAATAGGATAGAAAAAGTGTGGGAAAACAGCCTTTAAATTTGAAGGGAAATTTGAATTAATTTTCTAGGAAATCACATATCCTCTGTTTGTTTTTTTGTTTTTGTTTTCTTTTGTTTTTACAGTAACTACCAAAAGAAAGAACATTTAATTTCATTTATTCTTCTGCAGTGACACCCCATTACCCCCACAGTGCCATTCTCCGGGGACTGTGAATCTTTAGAGTTGACTCATCGCTGTGAGTTCTGATAATCATCTGCCGTCACCAAAACTGGACAGACTGAAGAGACTCAGCACACCATAAGTAGACATTTGGATATTGTAGGACTAAGACAACACCAAGAGCGTGGGAGCTGCCAGTGTCTCAGCAGGAACTGAAATAACATGACCGAAAAATATTGTGTACTGTCAGCAAGTAAGGCTTAGGCTAGTTAACTTCCTAGCTTCCTCTTTTCAAGAGGACTACAAACTTAAAAAGGGAAAAAAATGTGTTAGTGTTCACAGGTTGTCTAGAATGACATGCTTCAGTTTATTAGTGCATCTCCTTGCATCACTTGGTCTCCAGTGTCAGTCAGTCACGGCCATGGGAAACACCCACACAGAGGCTTGAAACCTGGACTGTTTGCACAAATATGTTCAAAAGCCATTTTGAAAGATAAGAAATATCAATGATGTCTGTAGCATCATTATATTTCATATTTACTTACACTAACAGTTCAATTTTAAAGATACAGCTCGGTGACAAATTAAGGGAAAACAAGTTTAAATGAGTGGAGAAATAACTTATTTAAAAGATATATATATTTAAAAATTATTTCACTGTGTCACGTGTGATTTCAAAGGAACAGCACTAAATTGCTGCCACATTTACAAATGCATGGGAAAGTACGGTAAATTTCACAGTTTGTGAGAAGTTGATGTTCCAGAAATACCTGGCTAAGACGGGTTGGAATAACAACAACAAATAAAAACGAGTGCTTTAACTTGCCTTCCTTATGCTGTGACCTTCTGATGTTATGCTAATTATTGCTGTTTGACACTGTTACCTGTATATCAAAGCTTGGAAACCACCTATCTGCATGTGAGCCTGACTGATGTCAGTACAAGTCACTCACGTGGGTTCAAGGTACATACAAGTATCTTTAGCAAAAACAACAAAGCAAACTTGCACACATTGTGTTTCCCTGTTTCCACTCCTGTCAAGTTGAGTGCATTTCTGAATATTTTACAGTGTTTGTACTGACTCATGTGTTTAGATATTTTGATTTCAGGAGCATTTCTCTTCTATGTCTCTGCTTTCATTTTCATTCATACATGCTTTGGTTTTTGCAGCACTTCGTAATAATTTGGCGACTTGTACCACTGTATGTGTATGACTAAAATATTATGGTGATCTCTGTCTAAAAAAACACAACTGTCAGTATGTTCTTCAAACTCCGCATTTATTCAGATGTGTTATAAAAGTTTATTGTTTGTGACATGAGAATGCTGCCATGGGAAACACACACACACACACACACATACAAAAGAAGGCCAAACAGGTGGAACAGGAAAATAGCCCTTCAGGTAAAGAGCGAGCTGGTAGCCAGGATGAGCAGACTCTCAGCTGCTGCTACAGGCTAATATGGAGAAATAAAGAGCTGAAACTGAGACAGAAAGAAGCGAGACCGGTTCTTTCCAGTACACTTGAATAAAGTGCTAGATCAGGTAGAATAACAGCTGCTGGCCTTTAGGTTGGTAGTTTAGTTACTCAAGCCCAGATCCTCTGCTCAGTGCCCAGTATTAGCAAAACTCATTAGGTTAGTATATTTTAGCAAGTAGCATGATGAAAACTTTTCAGCCATAATACTTTTTCAAGATTGCATGCTTGTATTTTATTGCCATATCTGGGGAAAAAAGAGAAAAAAACCCCAGTATAAATCATTAACTCTACTGACATTTGAGTGGCATCATCTAAACAGATTCATAGGTTCATGTTAAAGGTTCACAGGCATTTTAAAGCAGCCTTCATTTGATCTACTTAAAACTATAGCAGAGGTTATAGTGCATCGTGCAAAAAAGCACGAGCACAACTATTCTTACTACATTTTTCAGGAAACTGCTGCATAAAATACATTCTGGTCATCTTTGTTCCTGTTGTACAGTTCATCTTAGATCTTTCTGAAAATGCTTAATGAGTTCTGAAAATGATGACAGCTTCATTTTGAGTACTTCTTGTTAACTTATATTTTACAGTGCTAACTAAAGTCTGACTTTTCACCTTGTCAAACTGGAACTTAGTTGCTTTGGACAAATGTTAAAATAATTTGCAAAACTTCCAAACATGTCTGGCTGTTACAATAAAACTGGATTTCAGCGTTCTTGCATGTGAGGTCCTGGATTTTGTTTTTAATTGTCTCTCTGGCCACCTTCTTATAGCTGGACTAAGGTATTAAAAAGCACCAAACGACTCTCATGAAACCAGTTTCATGTAGAGAACAGTAAGAGTTGGTAATTGTTATGGAGGCTGTCCATGAACAGTGCACAGGAGATACATGCACATTTGAGCCGATTTGAATTTGAAGGAGGAGGTCACTTAGCATATGCTCTGTATAATTAAAAATGACTAAAATAATAACTAAAATAATGATTAGATAGTGATGATTAGAGTAAAATCAGTTTTAAATCCACAGTGACACTCAGACTAACCATGGACTAATGTTAAAAACGATGCAGTGAGTTGTGAGACATTCATGAGTCTCTCTGTCTCCATGTATCCCTCCGCTCAGTGGGTCATCATTACAGTTCCAGCTCCTAATTACTTCTGATCCTGATCACACAAACAAGATATGTAAATCAGCCAACATGCTGCTAAGTATGTGGCAACCTGATCTCATTAGGCTAACAGCTAGCTGCTAATGGCTTCATTAGTGCTGAATGCTGCTAAACCACTTAACTGTAACACTGTGAGCTTTGCCTACTGCAAAAAGGTAAACCATTTAGGACTTTAGGACTGGCTAAACACCATAGCAGGCCAGCGATCTTTTGTTTGATAAACTGAGTGACTTAATTAGCATATAGGATCATGTTAAATCAGGCATGTGACTTTAATTTAATTTAATTTAATTTATTGCAGTTTATACATTACACAATCAAAAGTAAAATGCATTTATCTCTTTGCTCACATGTGTGTATATAAATATAAATCTAATAAGTTGGCCTCCTGTAAACCTAATAACTTAAAGCTAATAAATCCTACAGTCTTAAAAAGAAAAAAACAAACCCACATTCCATCAAATCCAGTCCAGTCCGGTCAGCCGTGAAGAGTTTCCCACTCTTGCAGTCAGACTGTTTGACCCAACAGGCGTCAAACTCTGGCCTCAGGAAGACCAGAATTACTGATTACAGGGCCTGAGGCTGATGTTAGTGCTGTTCTTTTTTCCCCCATGATTCTTCTCTGCAGTTTGCATGTGTTCTTGTTTTGTCTTCTCCCCACCTCCTTTTGATGTCTTTCTAGAAGGTAACCAGGCCGTCTCCGTGCTGTCGTTGTACTTTCTTTTTTCTCTCTAATCACTTTGTTGCTTTTTCATGCCATGCACGGCGGCGTATTTATCCAAGATAACAGTTGGGTTTCCCCTCACTTTGTGGGTGATGAGGATAATTGTTATTAGTGTGTGTGTTCTGCTAAGTGCATGGTTCCTGGTTGTTTTGGGCACAGCTACAGATTGGACAGGAACACAAAAACAATGCATATGTGTGGTCACATTTAGCTTATTCCAAACATGTGAATTTGAAGTTATTTTAAACTGGATGTTATTTAACAATTTTAATTATGTAAAGCAACAATTTTTTTCAAACATTTGAAATAATGTTCAGGTCAGTTTGTTCAGTTCTGCATTTGTACTACAAACCCGTGTAGTCACAGAAGCTGGATGGGTCACTTATCCATTTCAACCATTTGTCCATTGCTTTTATCCAGTCATTTCAATCATTTATCCAGTGTATTTAACAATTTTAACAATTTATTTAAGCTTTTAGTGATCTACTCCAACAATTTATGTCTTACTTTTAACTATTTCAGCTGTTTATCCATTACTTTTATCTATCTACTCAAAAATGTGTCCAATACTTCTGGCTGGCTATTTCAAACATTCATCTTTTCACATACCATCAGTAAAGCTGTAATTTCACTTTTTTTTTCTTATTTACTTGAGATTGTCAATTTTTTCACACATACCCCGGCAACTGCTGAAGTGTCCTGTGTATTTCAAGTATCCCTGGTTGGGAATCACTGTGGGATGTCAACTGTAATGATGAGGTGTTGTATCAAAGGCCCTGTTCATACTTGGCATTAACATGTGTCTCAGCTGGTCCAATCAGAGGTGGACAGCTGTGAGTACAGGTGTGAACTGAGACCAGATTGCTCAGGCCACATTTGGAGGATGCATTTGGTCTTTGCGAAACAGAAATGATGTACATATAAAGCGGAGAAGTGAGATCCGATCTCAAGCGGTCAAAGGAGACACATGGATGGTGTGAACAGGGCCACAGTGTTGTAGCAAATAAATGAGAGGACGAACAAAGATGGAAAGAAGTGGTTGGAGTAGCCCACAAACACATCTGGCATGTGTGCTAATGCAAATTCATGTGTTCCCTTTAAAAACAACAAAACCTTTACTGAATGAATCAGAAAACTGACATAATTTAGAAACAACTTCCAATTAGCAATAAAGACACTGGAACAACGCTCCAAAACATGGACATACTCCAAGAAAAAAAATAGTTTTTTTTTTTTTTTTTAATGTAGTTACACAAATAATTGAACAAGATAAAATAGCTTTTTTAATGTTTACTTAGGAAACGTTTGAGTTTATCCAGGGTGAGATGTCTGTCTGCTCAACTGTAATCTCAGGTAACTGTGTTTAGAAAACACTGGAAGACTTCCTCCCATTTAGAACAGAGAATGACAAAAGGAGAAACCCGAGCCCTGGGTGACTCTTTATCTGTATCTGTCTCTCTCTTCTTAACTAGTTGGGTTTTACATGACCTGAGTTTGATGATGCCTTAGATGGAACGAGATAGAGGATAGCTTTCTCTGCAGGGGAGCGCACAACATGTTTTCAGTGGGCTTGAGTTTTGATCTTTGCTAAATTATATTTTAATATGTGGATTTTTCAAGGATACCAAGACATCTCAAACAGGGTTATAATTGCTCCATAGAAGGTTCTGTAGTACAGTAAAGTTTACTATAAACTCATCACGCTGTATACAGCGTGATCCTAAACAGATACTATTTTCAGTCAATCAGCTGTGGGCCGTGCAAGCAGGAGCTGCACCACATCTGCATCTTCAGTAATTACAGCTAAAGGTGACTGCAGAGTGAAAGTAGAGGATGCAAGTGTCTAGTTTTCCTCAGGAAACAGAGTTCATTTCCTCTTGGCACACAGTCAGAACCGGAATTTGTTTGGCGTAAGCCCGGCAGGTTAAAAATAACGGGGTATAAAAGGGAGAGGGCTGCAGGACGCTGCCTCTCACAACACCTACAGGAGCAGAGAAAGAAGCAAAGAGAGAAATGTTTGCGTCAGTTTGTTTGGCTTCATTTCAGTTTGGGGTATTTTCAGTAAATTAAATGCACTTTAATCCAGTCCAATGAGACGTGGGACCACGGAATTGTTATGCAATGTTAAAGTGTGATAACTTTACTGTATAACTGTTTCGTAAAAAAGCAGTGATGCAGCAAAGAAAGAAAGAAAGAAATACATTTAATACAAACAGTTTGTTTTGTTTCAAAAATTTGGCTTTTGAAACTATTTTCTTAACCCTTGTTTGTTATATGTGTAAAAAAAAGTCTTTGTTAAACTAACCAACTTTTTTTTTTCTTTTTCTGTTTTCTTATGGGCTTTGTCACTACACAGAGTAAGGATTTATTTAATGTTTTCCATGTTATATGTGTGTAGGCAGGAACAGTATCTTCACATTAACATTATTTTCCCTTACATGGTGACTTTACTTGTGTTTAGACCCCAGAGAGGTCCAACTCTTTTAGGAACAACCTGTTATGAAACTCCAATTACAGACGTCCAAATAGATGAATATAGAGTTGTGTATAATTGGAGTGGGTTAGTCTTACATAAACACCAGTCACAGTTCTAGAGTATGAAACCCCATTTTATTTAATGATGTCAGAGACGCCACACACAAGTCGCAGACTTCTGTAAGACCTCTTTTAATTACTAAATATTCACTGGGAGTATCAAGCTGATATAAAATGTAATGTGTGTTTCTGAACTCTAACCTGTCTTTATATACACTGTATAAGACTGTTCACAAGCTAAACTAAAGAATGGCTCAAAGTCAAACGAAAGATCATTTTCTCTGTTGTTATTGTCTCATCCTGTTGCCTGCTCTCCCTCCGTTGGCCTCTATCGAGACCAATCCACCTGTACATGACCATAGCAGTGACTGCGGGGGACATTACGGGGCTGCTGGGGGGGTCATTAAGAAACATGTAGTCCTTTGTTGACCTCCAGATAAACAGGTTGGGTTTCGGGAATGAGCCACCTCTTCACACGTTTTTGTTTGTGTTAAACACGCAGGGATCAAGTCGAGACATATTAAGGATGTGCGAGTGTGTGGGTCCGTGTGTGTTTGGAGAGGCTGGAATGAAACTGTGAAAGAATTTTTTACATTTGTGGAGTCAAGGGCAGAGAATGATGCCAGCCTGACCCGACCCCCCACCCAATAAATATATATATTTAAAGGAATATTTCCACTCAAACACAACACTGACAGGCAACTGCAAAATCTTTTTTACGCACAGTATTTGTGACTGTACAACACAACCTGACTTTTGCCAGGCTTAGTATCCTCCCCTGTACCTGCCTCAAGGGAAATGTTTGGTTTCCCATGAGAGGGAAATCGCTGTGGAGGTGAATTTGATACCTTTTAAAAATAACCTTTACACTTCTCACTCCTCTACTCACACTTTTACGCCGTACTCATGCTGAAAATACAATGGAGATGGAATTTGCATAATTTATAAATAACCTTGTGGCGAAGTTGGAAAAAGTAGAAAGTTTAGTTTCATGTGTGCGCGTGTTCATGCGTTTAACCTAAAACGGCTCCTGGATGCAAAACAATGCTCATTTATTTCTTAATCCACGGATCTTTCCTAATGCACTTCAGTAACATACCTGCTCGACCTGAATTACATTTTATGTTTGTTTGCACTGCTTGGTGCCGTGGGGGAAGCTGTGTGTGTGTGTGAGAGAGAGACAGAGAGAGAGAGAGAGCGCGTATGTGTGTGTGTGTGTGTGTGTGTTGGGGGGGTGGGGGGAGGGGGGGCAGTGTAGCCACACCTCCCGGTATGAGGCACAGACGCTATAAGAGGCTCCGGCAGCTCTGTTGATACACACATCCTGAATCCTGGAACGCTCCTCAGCTGCCAACGTTACAAACCAAATACGCGCTTTATGGACAAAAAGGACTGTGTCTGTGCGTATTTCTAATTCTGGCTTATTGCATGAAAGCAGTCAGCATGGCTGTAGCTGAAGCTGTGATTCCTGCCGTGTCATCGTATCCAAGTGTTCAAGCCATGGAAGGAAAACAATTTGACAATGTAAGTAGAGGAGTTTGAGTTTGGAAATTGTAGGGAAAACACTCTTATTCCAGTGAATATATGTGTGCTTTTAGTTCATATTGCTTGTAGTTCACATTAGGCTCACCTCAGGTTTTCTGTGTGCTCCCGTACAGCTGTGCAAGGTGGATGAGTGTGCACGAAGCAGCGCAACAGGTGGCTTAGACAACCCGCTCATTGAAGTGGAGTTCAGCATCGTGCAGTCTCCTGCTTTACCCCCCAGAGACGACGACGAACTGGGGAAGTTCTTGGACCTCGAGTTCATTTTGTCTAACTCTATCGGCTCCGACGTTGCGAACAACAGCAGCATTTCTCCCCCTCAGCAGCAGCTGTGTGCGTATTCTCTGCCGGAGTCTCCGGAGAGCTGCAGCGGTGGTTCCGTACCAGACTGCAGCGATCACCCCTCACCTCACCTGGCCTCGCAGAGCTACCACGGCGCCGCGAGCTTCACAGACTCGAACCCAGTCCGCAGCCTCATGGCGGAGCTTCTCACGCCTGAGATTAGCTACCCGGGGGAGTGTTCACCGGACAAGCCCAGGGACGGGCGAGAGTACACGGAGCTGCGAGCGCTGAATCACCAGTCGAGCTCCACCATTCCCGCTGCTCCCGGTCATCACCATGTGGCCACATCTCCGCCGCCGCTTGGATACAAAATCAAAAGCGAGCCTGTAGGTCAGTCTTGTATGATGGCTGCTGTTGGCGGGGATGTTATGGGACAGATGTTTGAGAAGCACCAGATACGCACCATGCATCCAGCAGCTTTTACGCACCACCATGCTGCAGTTCCAAGTGGGTTGCCGGGGTTCGGTGCGCACCCCATGCAGCACCACGCTCCTCAGGGACGCACGGACTGTCATTTGGCACAAATGAACTCTACCATGAGCCCTCATCCTAGTCAACACCATCTCCAGAACCAGTACATGAACGCGCCTTACCAGCCGCAGTACACACACCAGAGTGTGCCACAGTTTCAAGGACAGTACAACATGCACAGAGAGCCGGTGCACGTTCACCAGCAGCATCACCCAGCTTCTATGCAGGGGATGATGCTCACCCCTCCCTCGTCGCCATCGTTGCTGGAGTTTTACACGCACGATGAGGCGGGGAGCATCAAGCAAAAGCGAGGTCGCAGGTCGTGGGCCAGAAAACGTGCGGCGACGCACAACTGTGAGTTCCCAGGCTGTGGGAAAACATACACCAAGAGCTCCCACCTCAAAGCCCACATGAGGACACACACAGGTGAGCACATTTCACTTAAGGTTTTGAGATTCAGTTATTTACTTGTTTTGATTCCATAATTTGTGTTGTTCATGTGCTGTAAAGAACTTTAATCTAAACAAATTCCTTTGCTTGTGTCCCTCAGGTGAAAAGCCCTACCACTGTAACTGGGAAGGCTGTGGCTGGAAGTTTGCCAGGTCAGATGAGCTGACCCGTCACTTCAGGAAACACACCGGACACCGACCTTTCCAGTGTCACCTCTGTGAGCGTGCGTTTTCTCGCTCAGATCACCTGGCCCTCCACATGAAGAGGCACATGTAGGCCGCATTAAATATGTGGACATTTTCTAATCCAAATCCGTCTCGGGGATCATGGTTAGAACATCCCTGAAGAAGCAGGAGTTGGCTGCTCACTACTGGACACTTTGTGCATCTGGCCGAAGCCAGTAAAACAAACCATATCATACTTCATGGCCATGATGTACCGCAAATTTATTCTTACAGGAACAAGTCGTGCCAATGGTTTTCATCAAATACCACAGAGTCAAGTGCCTCTCTTTCGAAAAAAAAAAAGAATACTGGTGTTTTTTTGTACATATCTGTGCATATACAAATATCTTTGACTAAGTTATAGTAGTTTGGTATTTAAGATGTTTCCTCACCATGTCTTTTAAATAAGTTATTGATTGTTGGTGAGTGCCTTGACAAGACTGCTTCCCAAAGGGGAAAACTCACTGTGGGCAGGACCCATTGTACATATGTAAACTGTATTTTTGTAATGTTTACATCTTATGTCTTTGATACTACTACAAATCAGGTCAGGGTTTTTATTGACAGTTTTTTTAATTCTATTTTCTCACACTCTCTGGTAGTATACACAACAGATTTTATAGATTTGCTGAGCATTGTAGGCTAGGGCCTACGTTTCTTTGGTTTTGTGAAGGTTTGCATGGGCAATGCCAAAAAAAAATTCAGGTACTATGTATTTTCGGTCAATTTCAGGATACGTGTCGTCTCGATCCACCCTCACTTCACTCTAATTCAGATGTTACTGATCACTCAGTGTTTTTAGTTACACAACACTTTGTATTTTGTTATGGAAAATGTTTTTTAAGAATGAAGAAATCCACTGCAATGGTTAAACTGCTGTACTTGAACAGAATTGCAACTCAGATGTATTATTCGCCAAGAATGCTATTGTTTTTATGTACTTACAGGCTCAAAAATAAAAGTACTTTTACAAATATATCTGTCATTGACTTTTACTTCCACTCCCACAATCCATTCAACTCTAGATCTGCTTTGATTTATCTCACGCTAATGTTTTATTTGTTTTATTTTTTTCTTTGTGCTGTGTTGCCAAATCCCACATCTTAGCACAGTGAAGTAAAAAGACAGCAAAGCATAACGTGGTTCAGGACAAAGGGTTAGAATTTGGCAACCTAAATGTGGTTATAGTGTAAATAGAAAATTGGTGTTCACATTATCTTGAAACATAATAACATACCCGTGTTATTTGGATTTTAAAAAGTCAGTATTTCTGATCTACAGATTAGAGAAATTGAATTGTAACTGCAGTAGGTTTACATAATAAGATTTATCTCTATCTCATAAACATGACCCCAAGTTTTAGGTCTAATGCGAGTCCATCTGACATCACATGATATTATTATATCTTGTGACATTATATCATCAGTTACTATAATATTATTTAAAGACACTTTGCAGCATAAGAGTGATGTTATGACAGTTTGCAAGGGTTGTAGGTTTGTGTCACTGCTTATTCAACACTGCCCTCTAGTGTTCATTCATGTAATAGGTAACAGGCAGTTTTTACCAGTTTAAAAGGATTAGACCTTTGCATGTTAGGGGTGTACTGTTCTGGATTGTATAGTGTTTCAGTGTGGTATATTTTATACATCCAGCAGTGGACAAAAACAATCGATTGAAGGCTCTGAAGGAAGCAGAGTTATGTTTCATTCATAAATCATCCAGATGCATTGTTATGTCCCTGCCGTGGTAGACCTGAACGTAACGTGAAGTGTAAAGACTACGATCACTGTCTCTGCTCCCAGCCTGGATTGAAACTGTCTTGTTTAAAGATAATTTACTTATAAATCCTCCACAATCCATATATATGTA
>JBBMJY010000006.1:4421797-4437797 GCA_037833715.1 Toxotes lorentzi
TGTATATATATATATATATTTATTTTTATATATATATATATATATATATTCATTACTCCCTCAAAGGTAAATGAATCTGTTAATAAAAATCGTACTAAAATGTTTATCTAAAATAGGTTTACTAGGCATATTGCTAATGTGTAAAGCTTCCTGTCTAGATGTTTTGTGATGTTTTCTATGTCATCCCTCAGTTTCTCCACTAGATGTCCTCTTTGCTTCAGTTTCTACATGCAGTAGGAAGCATCAATTACAATAGGCTATTGAGGTCTCTTTGTTGAGGTTTTGCCACAGTATTTCTCTGTATTCTTTCTTCTTATTGCTATTTTCTCCAGTCACAGACTGGCTCTTCATTATTCCACCTTGATTTGTTGGACCAATACCAAGTGACACTATGAAACTTGTGGAGAAAGACTCTGAATTAGGTGTGAACAGTTTAGCGATACATATGCAGCACACTGCAGATAATCTCTCTCATAAGTACCCGTACTTATCCACCTTTGAAGTAGAAGTGGGAGAATGATGATTACGTGTACTGACCTGATCATGGCCTAGTGCTGACTCATTAAAGAACAATAGCAGAAAGCCCCTGGACAGTACCTGTACTTAGCACCTTCAAGGCAGCTTACACTGAGGGGAGGATACCAGTTATCACGTCAGTATGACTCATTGTATACATCATTATACACAACATATCATGTACAAAAATGAGGTACTTTTATCATTTATCATACAGTGAAAAGAAAAAAAAAACCATTAAAATAATCATTTTGTAACTCTTTATTTCCCTTGCAGAGTGAATATTGTGAATGATGGATGGATGAATGGGATTTTTGATTTTTAATTTTGGTTTTCAAAGCTGGAACTGGCTGCCAAATATTCACCCTCTCATCCATCCTCTTCATCCGCTGCTAGAAAAGCAGCCTGCTCAGTTAAACTTCAAACTGACTGTACTAGAGCAATCAGTCCTTATCTATGATTCTGAATGCAACATGAAGAGAATAGTAATAAGCAAAAAATGAGCAGCTCCTTAAGTATCTGTCCTGATCTTAGGTGTCAATAAGGTAGAGAAATAAAAAAATAGAAAATGGACTAAGTTTCCACAGTTTTCCATGTTCAGTGCTGAAACACACTGAATCACCTTTGTGTATCAGCAATTAGAGAGTGTGCTTTCAGAGATGCTTTTCTGATGTGGTGGAGAGCGTGTTGTCTGACCTTGTTTTGAAAGTCCATATGTTCACCTTTAATAATCACTGAGGCCCTTGCAGATCATTTGCTATGCTAACCCTGTAGCATACGCTCTGAGGAGTGATAGATGTCTGTTCTCTTAATAAAGGGATGCTATAAATGCATTAAAGGTTTCAGGCTGGACAGACAAACTGTCCTACAGATAAACAGATTGTAACACCCAACCCCAAAATTGATGGCATAGACCATACATAATACATACTCCAAAACAACTTATATTTAAGTGGCAACCCTCTAGTGGCTGTAATAATTATGGCTCTAGCCCATTGGGAGTGTTTACTACTGTAAGAGTGATAACAAATGTCCTCTAATCTTAACTAAGTGCTTATTTGAACACAAACCACAGTCTTTCCCTCAAGGTATACAAGATGTTTTGGCCCTTAAACATATCATAAAACTGATTTATTATTTATTTCTTAACATTGATTTGCATACTGCTCCAGCTCCATGATGTTTTGTACTAATACAAAGGTAACTTCTTTCTGAAAAAATAAAACAAATGTTCTTGTAGACATCCAAAGAATTGGATGACAGAGATTCTTTGGATTATTTGCTATATCTGAACTATAACTAATGCAAAACTGAGTTTCATACACATGGTATGTGTATGAAATCCATCTCAGAGAGGGCTGTCTGTGGGGAGGTGGTTCTGTCAGCGTGAAACTTATTTACTAACTCATGGATGATTTTTTTTTTCTTGAAATCTAGTAGTGTATATTGAATGACTTTGTTCCTTATAGTAGGAATGATAGATCAGTACTCTCTATGAGTGCATGTGTGTTGTCAAGGAGGCAGATCCTTGCACTCTGATACAGACCTCCATTTCACAAGAGTCTTTTTCTCCGACATGCCACTCCCTAAACACTCCATTATTACCCCTTTAGGTCAAAGGAAGGGCATGGGAGAAACTCTGGTTTCTACAGCAGATTTTAGAGGTGCCTGTTTAGGCTTTTCAGCCATGACTCTTCTCAATCTCATCAAAAATGCCAGAAAATGGCTTTAGTTTCAGCATTAGCATTTTCATAATGACACCAGAAAAGAAACCAAATCCTGCAATGTTTATCTACTCCATCCATCATGTTGAATTCAAATACGTTTTTATGATCTGATACACCTTATCCTGCAATAATTTGTACATTTATACAACGCCTTGTATTATTCTGGATTTTTTTTCATTGTGCAATATGGAGCCATAATTGAAGAACCAGATCCCGTGTTGACAGCACTGACCACGCATTTACTTGTGACGGTCCGGTATCAGTGATCAAACATGGGTTGAATATATGTTCAGTCATCCATGTCCTACGCAGGGTTTGTCAGATATGTGTGTCAGCTGGAAAAACTTGCTATGGTTATTGTTGTCATTCTCTCAAGATGAACCACACTGGGACGTGACAACCTTCTTCCTGTATTGTAACTTTGTTGTGAACAAATATAACAAACAGGAGCCAAATTGGATAAATGGAGGATTGTATCAGTTCAGCTTGGATAAAGATATTCTCTGCTGAAGTGAGTATCCTTTTTACTGTGATTCGGCAAGAAACAAAGGTAGAAGACATTTTGTGAGCCACCTTTTGTCATTGACAGTCATGGGGTGTTGTAGTTTCAATATCTTCAAATCTCAAAAACATAAAACTTTATCTTCACCAGCTTCCTCATAAGAACAGCATGTAAAATGTAGTGGCTATATCTACGTCTGAAAGCTGCACAGTATTTTTATATTAATAATAGATCAAATTACTGTGTAATTTGAAAGGGGTCGCTCATAATGATGATTGCACAGAGAGCTACCACTAACTGCAGTTCTCATCGGCTGAACAGAGCGTTTTATGAGGCTCACAGTTCATCGTTTTGGTTGCAGAGACTGTACTAACAGGAAGAACGTCAGCATCGTTTGTTTCAGCCTGTGCCCCAAAACGACATATGTTTACACTGAAGTGACAAAGCCTTAAAGCAGCCATAGGGACAATGACAAGAGCAAAGGAGGACCCTGCAGAGTGACAAAGTCTGCGTGTGTGGGGGGTTCAACAAAACAATGGACTTAAAATGGCAAGAACAAGATTGCAGATCATTTGGAATTACCTGGTTTTCTTCATTAACTCGTCACAAAATGTTCTCTGATACTCAACTAAGTCACAAGTACAGACAAATGCAATGTGCTTAAGCTACAAATGAGCTATTATATGCTTTTGTGTCTTTATTGAATAAACCTATTCAACATGCACTGTGCTGCTGGAAACAATAAGTGAATCCTTAGATAGTCTGAAGCCTCAGAACTTCAGCTCAGCCATGTTCCTAGGTTGTCTGCTGTGAGCAGCTCTTTTGAGACCATTCCACATGGTCTTACTACGTCTTCTTCCCAAACATTTCAACCTTAAGTTCATCAGTCAACACTTTTTTAATCTGTCCCCATTTTATAATCTGTCTAAACTGTGGACTGATGAATATCTCAACTCTTTTTTTGTTATTATTGCGACCAACAAAACCTACTGTAGGTTATGGTCTTTGCCTAAACCAAACCAACCTCAGCCACATCACATAACTGATTCATTTTTCAACAGTGATTTGTAACAGTTTTGGAAGGAAAGGTCCAATGAGTTAGTCCTGTGGCTGGAGATGTCAGGTCAGAAAACGCTTCTATTTGTCGTTCTAAAGGACACAGATATACAACGTATTTTGTCCTGGTGATCGTACAAACTCATCTTTTCAGATATTCAGTAATGTAACAACTATCTCTCCTGGCATGTTTCTCCAGGTTAATAGAATATTCCTTAGCTGTGCCTGACTATATATGGCACTGAAACAAATGAAATGAAATTGAAACTAAGGTCAACTGAGGAACCAACATGCAGACAAATGAGATGGAAAACTCCCAGTTTCTAAAACCTTGGAAAGTTTGAAGGAAACTCTGACCTCAGAACTTTAAGGAACTTTGCCTTTTGTTGTGTGAAAAGACAGGAAGACATTCTCTTCTGTTTTGAGCACTTTAATTACTTAAGATTTCCCTCACATCTTCTTACCTTTTTGGTGCATTTCATAATTTGTTTTTAGATTAGATTTTTTACATTTTTTTTGCATTATGTTTTTTTTTTTTTGCTTTTAACTTGCAGCACTTTGAAAAATTAATGTATACGTTGGGAAGCTTGCAGTGTGTTCATTGCACAAAGGCCTAAACTATCTTTCCTTTTTGTTAAAGAAGATTTGAAGATTTGTTTTGCTAATCATGTATTCAATTAAGCTTTTTTTTGTGAAGGAGACAGCAGTGTGAGAAATATTCAGATCCTTTACATGAGTAAAAGTAGCAACACGATATAAAAATACTCATTACCACTTAAAGTCTTTCAACATCAACATCCTACCTCCTGAAAAATCACATTATTATAATATATAATATATAAATGCTGCTGCATCAATATGTCAGAAACATTTTCCTGTTATAGCTGGTCACAGTGGTGCTAGCTTTATCTACTTTATTATATATATATACACACATACACACACACACACACATACACACACACACACACATTTAGGTGGTTTGGAGTATCATCTGAAAAGTGCAGAGGGGCCCCAAGTAGAGATAATACGTACATAGAAATGCCTCTGAAATGTAGTACTTTACTTGTAATACTCCAGTGAAGTAAAAATCTTAATCTTAATATATCTTAAAACTGTATTCAGGTAGGATACTGGAGTAAATGTATTTAGTTATTTTTCACCACTGGAGGGAGAGCAGCTGCAGGAAGGATTGTATTTCTTTGTCTGGAGGCTGTCAAAGTCACAATCAGTGATCGGCATAGCCTGTTTATTTCCATTCCTACAGCACTGTCCTTTAACTTTATATTATTTTTTAAATCCCCCATATTCCATGATATTAGGCTATCCATAGATGCGTTGGTATTTGTATATTGAAATTAAATATAGACTCAAACTTCTGAGGCGTTTTCTTAAACATATCATTACATTTTGTACCGTTACAGGATGTGAAAAATTTGTGACCGCCACCCCTAACTCCTCACCTCCCTCCTCTCACTCCAGCCTCTGACCATCACCGCGCCTGGATCCTACGCTTTCCCAACAGCCCTACAACCTGGTCGGTCCAAAAAATATAAGGTAAAGCCTGTGTCTGCATGCAAAGAAAATATAAAAAAAACAAAACAACAACAACAACAAAAAACCTCCGGAGTGCCATTATCCATTGTCGGCTACATCTGTCATCCGTCACACATCCACTAATCTGTTCTTAGTGGACGCCCCGAACCATCCATCTCTCACCGCTGGTATACTGTAGCCGAGGCTACCACACCTGTCTGGAGCATCGCATATCATCACCTCTGCCTTCACTCACATTAATTCACATTATCATCAAAGCGCACCGAGCATCACATCGGCTGCAGTCGCATCTGTTTGCACTGCCTACAAAGTGCCTGCAAACACACCAACACAAAGCCAAAAATCACGCGGGTCTCTGCGAGGAGTCGCCATGCTCCCGTAACAAAAGAGCGAGCCACACATGTATGCATGCCTCCGCTGAACACGTGTGGCTTCACAGACACACTGAAATGAATGAGAGCGTCTCACTACCGGTAAAACATCTCCGTGATATGACCAGAGCTTAATTACTGCCCACATAGTAATCTGTATGGCGTGTCTGTGGCTCTCAAGTTTGGTTTCTAGACATTTTCAGGCTTTTATATGAACAAGGAAATGTATAATTAGGCAGGACTGATGCTTAATTGCTTGTATATATAATTAAGTAGCAACGGAGACCGTATTAGTAGTAATTGAATGATATGGCTCAATAGGGAACAGGCAGTGTACGCCAGACAAACTGATTGGGCCGCTTTCGCTACCAAGTGTGTCTGACAGGTCGAGTGTGGACAGACAGACAGAGAGTCCTCACATGTTGCTGCCCCCCGTCTATTCTGGAGTTGGAAAGGAGGGGCTTAAGGAGAAGTTGTTGGCCCGGCTGTGACCGAAGAGGGACGGAAGACCAAGGTGATGCAACTTCCAATAACCCCTATATTGGCGGAAAAAAACCATATATGTACAGCAGACTTCAGCCGCAGGACGAGAGCTCACCTCCGCGGTAAGACAACACCTTGACATAAGAGGGAGAGGAAACGTGTGGTGTTTTAATTCAGATTTTCTAACCAATAAGTGGTAGCTCACCAGACCACGGGCTGCAGTGGGACTGTATCCTGTTAAAGGAGCAACTTTGTGGTTCATGTTGAGGTTGGAGACTTAATGACCATATTAGGAAAACGGGGGGTGGGGGTAACATTCAACACGTGGCCATGAAGTGGACAGTTCTAATAAAGGTGTTCCCCAGGCAGAGTAATTCAGACTGTGATGCAGAGAGTTTTACAGCTGCAGCCTAACATTTAACGATCTTAGCATGGAGGAACACGTGGCATCGGTAGTGGCCTCCCCCTTGTTGTGACTCCACTTGAGGAGGAAGCAGTGCGGGGGATGGGTGGGGGTGACACTCAAACATTTTCAGTTTGTTATTTACAAGAATTATATTGATTACATTCAGATCAGTACAGGATTGTTGAGGACACACCAATATCAGTGTATCTGCCTCAGTCTCACCTCTTTTTCTGTTTAAAATTCACTGTATTGTTTTGGTCGGCTGATGAAAGGGAGTAAAAGATCATCAGAAAAGTAAAAAAAATAGAACTGACTACTTTGTATTGTATAATTGTTATCAGGATGTGTACTGTGTGGGATGTTTTAAAGTTGCAAAATCAACTTGTCACTTGCTATCTGATGAACTATGCAGTAGTGACACTGCCTCTGAACTTCCTCAAACATATCTGGGACATTTCTATGCGTCAGGTTCTTGTAACTTATCAGCTGACATATATGCAGTATAGACAGTATATGCTGATATGGATACATGTGTGATGAGCTAATGTTGATTTACCGGTGGAGTTTTAATTAACAATATAAAATCATGTGTGACTGCCAGTGACAGCAGCTTGTAGTACTTCCAGTGGCGAAGAAAAGTAAGTGAACCCTTTGAAATTATATGCATTTAGGTGTGAATTTGTCTTAAAATATGATCAGATCTTCATCTAAGTTACAGTTATGAACAAACACAATCTGTTTTAACTGTTAACGTAGAAATCATTTGACTTAAAAAAAAAAAATCCAACATTTTGATTTTGGTTATGTACATGAAGCATCTACTGATGTGAACCATGCCTCAGAAAACTTACGATCTAGAACTTTTGATTTGCACAAAGCTGGGAAGGGTTACAGAGTCATCTCAAAGAGTTTGGATATTCACAGTCTGACAAACTGTCTATAGATGGAGATGATTTACTTCTGTGGCTACTCTCCCTCTCCCTGGTCATCTAGCTAAGATGACTCGTTGAGGTAAAAAAAGAAGTCCAGAGTAACAGCTGAAGGCTCACAGGAGTCATTGGAGCTTTTGAACATCTCTGTTCATGAATCTACCATATGCAAATAATGGTGCATGGAGCTTGTTGTCTCTGGCAGGACACCACAGAGGAGTTCACAAAGGTTTACCAAAGAGCACCATGACACTCCACAACCCTACTGGGAAAATGTTTTGTAGACTGACAAAGCTAAGGTTGAATTGTTTGCTAAGAACACGCTGCATGATGTGAGGGCACTGCATAGCAACGTGAAGTAAGGTGTAGGGAGCATCATGATTTGGGGCTTTGCTTCCTCTGGGCCCAGAGAGCTCGCCATCATCGATGGGTGGTGCAGCAGCAGCAGGACAATGACCCTGAAAGTAAAACTACTATAAAATAACCTCAAAGAAAGAGGCTCCACCCAGAGCCCAGACCTTAGCCCAACAGAGGTACAGTGGTATTACATCGAGGGAACTGTTCACAGCAGACACGTCATAATATGTCTGAGCTGAAGCAGCTCTGTGAGGACGAATGGTCCAGAATTCCACCTGAACGTGGTGCAGGTCTGACCTGCAGCTAACTCAAGCTGTCGTTTGAGGTTATTGCTGCCTGTGGACACATGTTTTAAATATTAGCATGTCCACTTGTGAAAAGCTGATGGGTATTTTTCCATATTTCTTGGCATTTTATATATCAAACAAAGAGCTGAATGAGAAAATCATCTGCAGATTACGTGATAATGAAAATAATCATTATTACAGGACCACTGTAACTTTCATAATGTGAATGCCGTCAGTGTACCGCAATCAGAAAATGTTCACTTGTATTGGTGTGGCTGAATGGGTATGTTCTGCATGCATGAATGGCAGTAACCCCTGCCCCCAATACATATACACATACTGCCCCCTTTCCACCATATCCTTGTCCACACACAGGAGCACCTTTCTTTCATCCAACCCTAGAGTTTTCTGTTTGCTTTCCTTATGCAGTGCTCTGTAGGTAACACATGTCTGTGTATGTCGAAATAACAGGGACTCCTACAGCCTCAGCACAGCTCAGTTTTCTTATGTGTGTCTCAAAAGCACAGTAATTGTGTAAATTGAAAGTTATTTTGCTGTTAATTAGGGGTGGTGAAAAAAATCGATTATTGATTAATCGCGATTATATTATGGACGATTATGAGTCAATTATTAAATTTCCAAAGATCT
The DNA here is from genome assembly GCA_037833715.1 of Toxotes lorentzi. Classification (NCBI taxonomy): domain Eukaryota; kingdom Metazoa; phylum Chordata; class Actinopteri; family Toxotidae; genus Toxotes; species Toxotes lorentzi. The sequence continues at coordinate 4,430,637 of JBBMJY010000006.1, forward strand.
TTTTTTTTTTTTTTTTGTAATACACTGCAGTGACTCCTCCAGTTACTGGCTGTCATACAGGATTTAACCGCAAGGCGGAGCCATAACAGAACCAGTGAGCGAGCTAGCTATGCTAATGAGGCGAGAGGCGTGTGAAATTGACAAAGAAAAAACATTAACCAACCAATCCATCCAGCTCCATCTGGACTAACAGCGAGTGTGTGGATGTATTTAGGTTTTCATGGCAGGAGTTCTAAACACGTCGACAGGACGGACGTTGTCTGCAAACTTTGCCGCACTAAGCTAAAGTACTGTGGTAATACTAGCAACATGAGGGCTCCAGGTTCGAACCCCGGTCTGAGCTCTTCTGTGTGGAGTTTAAATGTTTTCCCTGTGTCTGTGTGGGTTTTCTCCGGGTACATTAGGCACATTAGGTTAACTGGCTACTTTACATTGTCCCTAGGTGAGGGTGTGCGTGTGTGGTTGTCTGTCTTTGCGTGTCGGCCATGTGATTGACTGGCGACCAGTCCAGCGTGTACCCTGCCTCTCGCCCGTAGTCAGCTGGGATAGGCTCCAGCTCCCCGCGACCCTGACAGATCAAGCGCTATAGGGAACGGATGGATGGATGGATGAGGGCTCACATGTCACGCTTCCATCCAGAGGAGGCTGCATTGACAACCGTCTGAAGCCTCATTCCACCGAATCAACGTATTCTCCACGAGGGGACTGCATTTGTTGCCACATCATAGCATTTTAATTGGGATCATAACACAAAATATAGCTGAGACTGCAGCTTGCATCGTCTTTGTTATCAGACTTTGGTATGTAAAGCATGAACTCCTATTAATTGCTTTTGACAGCTGCAACTGACACATGGACTAAAATAAATCACCACATTTTATCATGTGCAAGTTACAAACATTCAGTTCCTCGTCCCTTTACTTTTAGCTCACTGTGATCAACAGGAGATGTTGTGAGGTGAGGTTTGGGGAAAGTGCATGACAAACAGCTAATGTCTTAACCTTACTGTGTTTGTAAACTCCATCGCTCTCATCTGTGTTGTTTCCAGCAGAAGAGGGCAGTTGTTTCTCAGCAAAAAAGTGGCTGAATGGATTACAATGTCGCTCCGTGTCTGCCACATGTGTAAGTAGGAAACTGTTTGTTAGCACGTTCGCCACATCAGCTTTAGAAGGTGGTAGTATATCAAGCTTGTGCTTACAGCTTGTTTCACTATTCTTAAGTTTTCTCAAACTAATTAATGCTGGTTTAAGATTAGGCAACATACACGCTTGGTAAAGGCCATGAAAGGATTGTGGTCATGGTTAATGATAGCCAGCGTTAGCTGTCAGAGATGATCGCACATTGCTGTGTATGTGTTGCATTCTCACTGCAGCATACTGTTTTTGCAACAGCATCAGGTATTTGTTATGATGGTATTTTCCCATGCTTTGCATCAGACAGTTTTCACAGTGGGCTCTGAGATATTTCACTGTTGTTTTTGTGAGGCATTAGTCCAGACATGTCTGGACATCTGGAATGCCCAGATACTGTTGGACTCGAACAAAGGAGGAGCAGGGGGGGTTAGCAGATATACAGTGAATGGGCTGAGGAAAAGGAAAAGAGAGGTGCAAGGAGAGAGACGCATATTAGCAGTGATACAACTCAACAACAAGTTAGAACTCATGTCAGAGATGTCTGCTCTTAACACATCTTCAGGTTTGAACATATCGATGTTGCTGTCGAACCTCATTGTAAAAACTGGAAGAGGCAGGAGAATTGGTCATAAAGGAACAGGATGGAGTGCCTAAATTTTATACCTATATGCTTTGACCACCAGGGGGCCCTATAGCACAGTTAAGCAGAGCGGTATTGTGTTTGTTTAGGAGCGCAGCAGTTCAGTGTCAGCATCTCAAGGTTGTTTCAGTTATGAAACATCAGGTGGGGTTTAAGCACGGTCTGAATGGAAGTGCTGCCATTAGAAACGTCCCAACTGGATGGAAAAATACTGACTCTGGCAAACTCTGCTTCTGCCTCTGCCTCTGCACGTGTGTGACAGAGTCATGAGAAACAGAAGTACATGTAGAAAGAATTATGACGCAGAGCAGCCACATTTGTTTTCCCTCTTAATCGTATACACATGCTACACCTCTTGAATATCTTACAGTTATTCAAGTTTTGTGTAATGAGGCTAAAACAAAACAAGAAGTAATATCTCTCTGTGTGTAGATCAGGAAGGAATTTCTTTTTCATATCCAGAATTTACTTAAATATTCTCCGATTTTTATCATTACGAATGAGTGTGAGACCATACGAGTGTTTGGACAGTTGGCAGGTAGACAGCTATCTCTCTGTCACATCAGCAGCTGACGGTCGAGGACGACCTGCCCGGCTGCAGCGTAGGCCTTGTTCATGGAAGACATTTTGAGGTGTTGTAGTAGGACAAGCACACGTGGTGAAACAATCAAATTAAATTAGTGATAGCTGAATTTCATTTAGCTGCTTCACTGTATATAGGCAGATATACAGTGTATGATTGTCATTGTCTCTGTTTTTGTTGTTCAGCCAAGGTCTTCGTTCATTTAAAAAGATAAGAGAGGTTGACCCCTTCCTTGTGTATGTTTGTGTTGTAGCGGCGGCTATTCATTGACCACCATCCAAATATGTCTTTGAAAAGGTTTTCTCTGCTGTTGGGTTCAGTGATTTTAGCTCTTTTGTCTCAGCACGGGGTTCAGAAAGAGTCCACATTTCTTTTTTCCCCCTCCCTTTCCAACTCTTCTACCACAGCAGCCAAAATCATTTGAATGAATCATTGAAAAAAAAAAAAAAATCATGATTTTTGCACTTCATATTAAAATCCCATATCTTCTCATTCCCAATGCCATTGCCTTATTGTAAGAGTTCTTATTTTTTCAGCAGTCCAAAGTGATGCATAGTTTCCTGGCTTTATTTTCTGGGTGCTGAACAAAGGCCTAAGCATACTTATCACTGCTTTGAGTACCATCACAATTTCTGAGTCATTTTTACCTATCTGTGCACAGTGTAGGAGAGAGGCTGCCTATCATGACAAAACAGAGCTGGTGGAGCCCCAATCATACTGCGGCATATTGACATTATTGATAACAGACACAACTGCTTTGCAAGCCCAACAATTTGATGCATTGTAAATACAGACAGCAATAACAGCAACTTGCCCTCTACATTTACACTGTAACAGAGTTATTGTTACAGTGTAAATGTAGAGGGCAAGTTGAGAACAACTCGTGTGACTGTGTGAGTACAGAAGGCTGTTAGATAAAGGATAAAGGAAAGTAATTGATGAGTCCTAAAAATGTTTTAGCAAAATAAATAACTAAACTAAACTCACTAACTAACTAATCTTTCATTTGTGTGCCTCATGACTTGTTCTTAGACTCATCAGGTCATAATGCCCGTCAGAAAATGGGGCCCTATGAAAGAAATACTCAGGGTGGTTAATATGTAACTTTGTGGCATTCTCCATTAAAAAAAAAACAAAAAACCTAAAAGCAGGCTAATATTTCTATAGTTCTAATTATAGTCGGGAGGGTCAGGAGGGCCTTAAAATGCCTTAACTGAAGCTTTTTTTGTCTCAGTCTGTGTGAGGGGGTTAACTTATTTTCTTTTTTGATATAAGAGCTTGAGAAAGGACCATTGTTTTTAGCAGGATGTGAAAAATACCTTAAGGGGAGGACCTTTTGATCTCTCAACAATATTAGCCACTAGTTCCATCACCTCTGTATAAGTCATCTGTCACTTATTGAACCCATTTGACCTTAGAGGCATGAAAAGCCATGGGGACACAAGACAAGGAAAGTCTTAGAGAAACAAGAGTGTCAGCGTGTCTACACTGAGCCGCAATTTTCAGTCATCCATCTCAGAATCATATAATGGAACAGGCATGTTTCTGTTTTAATCAGTTCAGCTGTATACACAGATCATGTAATGATTTGCATTTACTTGTGTTTTGCACCCATAAATGCTGCTGCTGCTGCTGTTCTGCTAATATGCTGCTCATGTTACGCCTTCTGTGTAGACACAGTGTAAGGGTCAGGTTATGCTCAGGTTACGTGAGAAGGAATCTCCTAGTTTGTATGACGTGTTGTCCAACCATGTCGGAAATCAGAAGTGTCCACACCTGTCCTGAATGGCCACACACGAAGGCGTGAAAAGTTGGACGTCCTACAGAGGGGGAGAAAAACAATATCAATTTAAATACAGAGACAGCAGCTATCTGTCAGCTAATCTGACACTGGTGTAGGGGAGAGGGTTTCCGAAGCTTTTCAGCAGCTCTGATGATGCATACTGGCAGCTTAAGACTGTAGAGCCAGGCTAGCTGCTCTGTGAGGCTGCATTTAGGCACAGTGGTGTTTTGAGCTGCATGTTAGCATTAGTATGCTAACACAATCACAGTGACAATCTAAGCATGCAGGTGTGTATTTACTTTGTTATTTACTGTGTTCACCATCTTAGTTTAAACATGTTAGGGTGCTAATATTTGCTAATTAGCACTAAACACAAAGTGCAGCTTATGAGGATGTTGTTAGTTTTGCAGGTGTTTTGTCAAACGAAGTATTGGACAAACTGATATTTCACTTAGAACCACATATGTCAAGCTGCTGGTGGTGCTAGAGGAAAGATCAGGAGATCATCAAAGTCATTAGTCAGGGAACCGTTAAATGTATGTAGCAAAATTCATGGCAATCCATCCAAGCCTGTGTCATCCATGGAGTTGTGCCTCTTGCGTGGCTTGAAAAACAGTAGCATCAATTTTTCATTATCCACCACTATTAAAAAATTGATTTATTCATTCTTTTACTTACATTTTGGTTGACTGAGAAACCCTTTCTGAGAAGTGTTCTTTAATTGCCATCATTACAGTCCGACTCTCATAATTTTAAAAAAGGCTTAATTGCACTCGAGAAGCAGCCACATGAAAATCTAATTACACTGTTGATTAGTTGAGCAGTTTGCTGAGATACAGTCTGCCTTTTGGCATATGATGTACTGTATGTCCAAAAGTTGATTTTTGCCCACGGAGACGCACATGTGCAACATAATAATTTGCTGTTTTCCTCAGATTGAAGTGGACAGCTCTAAGCTCACACCTGGCATTAAAATGCGTCTTCACATGCCCCTCGGGTGACCACTTGTGATCTGATCTCACTTTCCTGCTTTATATGGAAATGAACACGTACAATTCCATTCTCATATTTACGTTGTTGTTTGTAACGTCCAAAAAGTACAAGAAGAAGAAGAAACCATTCCTGGGAGTGTTCCTGGCAAACTAAATCGCCAGAGATGGTTGACGCACATGTATCATATCTCCATGAGCTTTTTGATTATTTCAGACATTGTGCACAAAGGCAGCTTACACGATTTGTATGACTTGTAGTTGTTTATGAAAAAGTATGTACATTCGCTTACATAGAGGATGTCAGTTGAGTGGGCGGTCCTTCTGTGTGACCCAGGACACATTTGCGTTCACACTCCTGTGATCAGATTGCACGTGCTTCCTAAATATGTCCTGTACTTAGAGCTGTCCACTGGTGATTGGATCACACAGGATACATGTTAATGCCAGGTCTGAACAGGGCCGTGCGTTAATTGGTTTGTGCCCATCTAATTGAAAATGTGTTGGGGAATATACTAATACAGCAGCAAAGCACAATATCAGCTGACATGATAAAGGCCTTAAAGTCTGTTCTGTTTTATTACATTAGCCCAAAGTTCTGTGTCAAAATCTACTTATTTCAGTTTTGTGTTCATATATTACATATTCTCATTACAGTAATGTGCGTAATCCCATTATCACAGTAGTTCTGTGGATGATGGATGTCCCAGGGCATTCTTAGGTCCCTGTAGGCTCCACTACATGTGAGAGGGGGAGTGTGTGCATGTGTGTTTGTTTGTGTGTAACTTTGAGTGGTTGGCTATATTTGGCCACTTTCTCTTTCCCTTTGCTGGGAGGCTTTTAGTTCACTGTCTAGGACTTTTGTTCACTGAGTCAGTGATGGAGTCGGATGGAGGGAGACGTGCTGCAGAGTTTGACTCACGGTCCAGTCTCCACATGACGTCTTACAGGATTGAAATGTGCAGATGAGCTTGACAGTTTCTTAACATGTTGTGACGTGAAGCCTGAACCAATGAAAAAACTTTTTAAAAACTTGATTAGCTGATAGACAAGAATTAAAGTAAATATTCTGATAATCAATTAATTGTTTATGTCATTTTTCTAACAAAAATACCAAATGTCCTCTAGTTCAAACTTCTCCACTGTTCCCTGTTTCCTGTCACTGTAAATACATTATCTTTGTGTCATCACCAAGATATCAGCTTTGTATGAGGGAAATCGTGTCTTTTTCGCTGTTCTCAGACATTTTATAGATCAAACGATTAATCATTTAATTCAGGAAATCGTTAGTTTTTGTTACTAAGTCCCAATTCTGAGTTTCTCAGGAACAGTCTCATCTACACTGATTATTCTAAATTAAAGGTCATTGCAGACATTTAATATTATAACATCAACACATTATGTGTTTACTGTTCAAATCAGTCACAGGTAAAACATTTTACTGGGACAGAACAAAATCTCCTCTCAAAACATGAATATTTGAAGCCAACCTGAGCATCTCAGACACTTTTCACTCAATCAGAAGCATTTTCAGGCAGTTTCTTCTAAACCCTGGCTGTTTTTGAATGTTCTTTTCCCAGTCTGGCTTTCACACAGCAGTAGTCAATGGGCAGTCTAAACGTTCCCCTAACAGTTAATCTCTTTACACAAAAGGGCACTTTGTTATGGCAGCTGCTTTGCTACAAAATGCAAATCTGTTACTACATGTTTTCAAAATTCTTTCCATGCATCTTTTCTTTCAGATTCCTTTTTTTATTTCCACCTCTTCGACTATTGAACTCCCAGAGCAACTGCAAACTGTTGATTTTTTATTTATTCATTCATTCATTTATTTATTAACCTCAAAGCAGGTCATGTACAAAGACTGAGAAATTGTTTTGAACGTGGCCAAGGAGACAAGAAACTAAAATGTGTTGCCTTGCCTACCACTCCTCCCTCCACTCCTCCCCCCCCCCCCAAAACCCCCCCCCCCCCCCCCCCCCCCCCCCCCCCCCCCCCCCCCCCCTCCCCCCCCAAAAAAACCCCTGAGCCCG
>JBBMJY010000006.1:4443014-4455514 GCA_037833715.1 Toxotes lorentzi
CTTTTATGGTTTGTGCCCTCTGGAGCTGTGGATTGTCATATTGTGAGTGAACGTATTACAGGTGAAACTAGACACTCTCTGTCCATCTCTCTCTTTCTGACCTTATGTAAGAAACATATTGAGTTGCCAGCCAGCCAGTTTAGTTAACAGCAGTGCTCAGCAACCGTGTTGACTGCCTCTGGGGCGAGGGGCCAACAAACAGATGTGAACCGAGAGAGAGGAAGAGCTGCGAGGGCAGGTGGGGGGAGAAGAGTCAGACATGATTTCTGTTTCTGATTTCACCCCCCGACCGACTGGCTGAATGAAAGGAGGAAAAAAAAAAAAATACAAGCAGCCGTACGGGGCACAGGCAGTGCTCAACGTCAGCTTAACAGCAGCCACTGTGGCGAACGTACAATTGAACGACAAGGGCCACAAATGCCAAACACGTCCACTGCTGGGCACTCTTTAAAAGGTAGCCCACCACTAACCAACCCCCCGTGTACGCTCACAAACACACACATACACAGCAAAGAGGCAAAAAAAAAAAAGGAGTCCATTGTGTTTCGGACCTTTAGATTTCATTTGGAAAAACCACTCAGGCTGAAAATTTCGTTTTTTTGATTTTCTTCCTCTCCCCTTCTTTTTCTGGTTTAATGGGTCTCTCTTCCTCCAAGTCCACAAAAAAGACAGGCAAGTTAGAAAAAGGGGACTTCACACTAGTCCTCTGGAGTCGGTGAAATTATGGACAGGGCTCTGACATTGTGTCCACACAACGGAGCTCTTAAATCTCCCCCGGTTTCTTTTAGTATTATTATCATTTTCAACGGTTCCCAATTGAACTCTTTTCAAAGGCCTTTTCAGAACCATATTTAGGTCATTTGTTGCGCTTGAACCTAACCTGCTCCCTGGCTCTGTATGTGTATGTGAGTGTTGAATGGCAGCTATAAGCCTGGGACGAGGGGGGGTCTGCTTTTCTCAGGGCCGGACAGCCCTCTCCTGCTTGGTCACACACCTCCCCTGTGTTATTTATCACTCTTCCTCTTCTCGCGCCGTGTCCTCCTCTTTTTAGCTCCTTTCAGACATGTAATCTGTTACGTTGCTGGTTTTATCTGTTTGATGAAATAACGGCTTTGTGGCTTTCAAAAGATGAAGCAAAAGTTCCATGTTGTCTCGAGTCAAACGTGACGGGGCTGTTACAGATCCAGGTGCAGCATAACAGCTGTTATTTGGAAAATAAGTGATGAAATAAAAACTTTCTGATGTGGCCCGTTTATCCTCACAGCTTGATTGTCAGTCATGTACAGCATTGGGACGGAGCTCGCTGTCACTACAGCGTCCTCACTGGTAGTTTTCAGTAACGTCCAAGTTAGGTGTTTTCATCATTTATCAAATATGGCATAAAATTTTCTTGCCTTGCTGTTTCCACAGTCCAGCAGTGCTCCGTCCACAACAGTTAAAAGGCTCTTTTCTTATTCCTGTTTTGCTCACATGCTGTTTGCTTTATTTGCTGTATTTTTATCCTTTAAGCACTCGGCATTAATGTAGGCTGAAAAAGTAAAGGCTGGTAATCAGATTTCACATTTATAAAAACACAACTTTAAAGCTGAATGTTTTGCCACACAGGGCAGTGGAATTAACTGTAAACACAACATTTTTGGCATAGTCCTAAAGAGAAAAATGCCTGTTTACACATCCAGCAGACGCAGAGCAACATTAGTATTTAGTTGAAGTTGTATTTCTGTCCATCTGATGAATTTAAGTCCAAATTTCGCTCTTATCTGGCTCATTAGATGCTAAATGCTCTGGAAACCGGTTCATGAGAGCAGTAAGATTAAAAAGAAAAACCTAAACGATGAGCTGAAAGACTATAAAACGGTCCACAGAGCAGAGCTGGGTAATAATTCTCTGTTGGTTTGTCATTCACAAAAAAATGACCCCATTCACATTCACACAGTCATTCGATCCATTGTTAATATAAAAACATTGAGTAGTGCAGCTTTAAAAATATACTCTCCACTCAGGAGAAGGGGTGAGGTGAACCCTTCTGTAACCTTAGATTGACTCATTCACTGTGTTTTGTGGTTAATTACACTGAACTTATTTTTCTTATGCATTAAAAGAGAAAATCAATCCTACTTTGGAAATGATACCAGTGTTGGCACATATACTTACAACAAATAAAGCCCAAGTCTTCCTATTTAAATAGCATGTGTGTGTTCAACCAACAGCCCAGAACACAAATATATACAGTTTACTGTCATAGAAAATGAATGGAGCAAACGTACATTTGAGAAGCTGACATAAGTGATTTGGTATTACAAATATTTTGATTACTATTATCATTGATTATGTTTTTTATATTCAGTAATGCGACTGCACTGTGTTCAGACTTAAAGACGAGTCCAACGTATTCACATCGACAGTGTAACTCCGGGTCTTTTCAAGCATGATGCCCACCTCTTAGAAGAGTCTGTCTGAAAGAGGCTTTTACTCCTGAACATCTTGCTCCCTCTTCAACCAGAGACGAGAAAACCACCCATCACACTCCAGTGTCTGACCTGAATGTAACTTTTAGGAAGAAGTCCACAAACACTTCAAGGTCCATTTAGTAGTTTTTTGTTTTTGTTTTTTTTATCTGGATTTTTTTCAGTCAAATGTCTGCAGCTGATGGAGTTGGTCTAGTTGTCATGGGGATGTAGACGTTCAGATTTCCATTTTTTTTAGACTTTATTTGTCCAAATTGAGTTTCAAGGTTTATTCTTGACTCTGGAAACAGCAGCAAGTCGAGTTTCAAAGAACCTGTTGTATCATGAGGTGATTCTCAGTCTCAGTCACACTGACTCTCAGAGACAAATATTTGTTGTGTGTAAGCTGCTGCATGTCGCTCCATGGACAGACAGAAAAGCCTATTTTGTGCAGAATTTCTTTGGCTGTTTATGTAGCTGCCTCTACAGACAAGTAGTGGCAGATCTTAACTGATGTACGTGAAGCTCCTGCACCTTCATCTCTTTAACGGATGACGAAGACGTATTTCATATCTCGTTCTGTCCCTGTTTTTCACTCTTCCTCTCTTGTCGCGTTTCAAGCGCGACAGTGACTTCTGCCACGTGAGGCCAACTCCAGTCACATGTTCCTCGCTTTCATCCCCGGCAATGGTCCCATATGTTTGTCAAATAAATAAATAAATAAAAAAGTGTATGTTGTGTGCTTTTTCCGGCCCGATTTGTTCCCATGCCTTCTCTCCGATGAGCCCCGTTCTCCCCGGGGGTCCGAGCCGAAGCCTCACGCTATTTATACAGACCGAACAGCTGGGGCCCTCCCAGCCAAAGCAGTGAGGGATGGGGGGTCGGGGGATGGGGAGAGAAATTATCATGGAAACTTCAGGTTAAACCAAGCGTTTGAAAAGCCTCTCTGTTCCCTCTTCTTTTACTCTCTTGTCTTCCTCTTCATCATTTGTCTTCCTCCCCTGGGTGTCCAGAGTGGCCAGATCAGGTCCCGTGCAGCTCAGGTCAACTGGACCCCCGGACAAACATCACTCGCTCATTTGAATCTTGTTTCTCCATCTGCCTTCAATCGCGTCTTTATCTCTTTGTTCGTTTCTGTTTTTTTTTCTTTTTTATTCTCTCTGCTGCTGATGTTTTTAGCCTGTTTTCTTTCCTGAAACACACTTTCTTTCTCCGCTTCCAATTAAAGACCGTGCTGTTTTGGACTGTACAGGAAAGGGCGATTTTCCCTCCAACTGCGCTTCAACACATTTTGTTCTTTTGTTGCACCAGACAAAGCCGACCTGCTGTTGCAAAACTGAGCTTTTTGTGCTTCTCTCCTTTTCTTCTGCTCTGTAGCTCCTGCAGTGTTTGCCCTATTGTGAACCATCAACTCCGTGAAGTTCTCGCCTCGCTGCTCCTCTCTTCACTCAGTCCATCCTGTCTTCCCTTCTCTTATCATATCTTCTCTAGACCTTTCTACACTCCACGTTCAGATTTTCCTCACATGAACCAGAGAAATTCAGGCTTATCTATGCTTCCTTCAGTTCGCGGCACCTCGCACAGTTGGATGTCCCATCATAGGCATGCTGAGCTAACGAGAGGTGAAGAGATATTAACCTAATTGCTGTAAGAGACAGATATATAGATTGAGGGGGATGTAATACGCATAATACACGACTGATGGCCTTTTAGAGTAAGAGCAGGTTGATCCATGGATATTAAAGATAAGAAGTCATGCTGAGGAAGGCAGTTTTATATATCTTTTTAAGATTTACATGTTTATATTCTTAGTTAAAGCCCAAATCACCACTTGCAGTAAGTAAAGCTCTCATAGTAAATTACCTAACCCTAACCCTGACCTGCGTGGAAATGACAAATCAAAGTGGATCACATCGTGTACAACACTGCTTTACTATCCACAAGCTTCTTTTTTGTAACTTATATAAACACACACACACACACACACACACACACACACACACACACACACACACTCACACACACACACCATGCTTTATTCCTAAATGTGTTATGCTAACTTGCCTTTATCAGGGTAAAGGCACCAGTCTGCAGCTTGCTCTGTATGCATTCTCAAAGGTAGAAAATGACTGAATTAATTTAGAAACAATAAAAGTAGAAAATATGGTGCTGCAGTCAGAGAACAAGTGCTTTGAAGTTATCTTTTTTTTTTTTTTTTTTAATTGGCAACGACAAAGTACAGAGATGAGGGCCATCATCCCCTCAGTTTCACTCCTCTAGTATTAAGGTCCCTTGTTGCACCGGTCTACACTCGTTCTCCAGCTCAGCCAATAACCACCAGCTTTGGGATGTTTTGGGATGAAATTGGTGTTTGATTGACCTCTGCTGTAAGAGTTTGCTCTTCTCTTCTGTTGACTGTCTTTTCTTCACTGATGCATGGCTGGTTGTGTGTGTGTGTGTGTGCGCTCACTTCAAAGTGTACTAAAGTTGTGCAAACTACTTATTTGTTTAACTATAGTTTGAACTGGTTTAGACAAATATCAGGAAAAGCGTGTTAAAAATCGTATTCAGTTTGTACTGGGTGGACGGCAGGGAAAAACCGGCCCTTACACATCCAACACAGGCGACCTCACACCCGTAATCATCAGCTTTGAATTGTGGGAGAAAGCACCGAAGAAGTAAATGCAGGAAATCGACAGTTGGTATATTTATTGAAACAACATTGTTCACAGTTCCAAAGTTGTCTAACGTGTCACTGAATCTTAATTGTGTTTCATTGGCCTTTTGGACCACAAAGCTGTCTCAGCCCAGAGAAAAAAGGCACAGTGGAGATATATCTGTCGTGAGTATGCAGTGATATTTGAATTTATTTGTCAACACAGATAAGAGTGCTTTGAAAAAAACATGAGAGAGGAGATGAAATGAAAAGAATTCAAACAAAAGATTATTTTCTTCCTCTCACTTGTGTCTTCATGTCTGTTTTGTGCATCTTTCTGTCACTTTTTTCTCACTTTCCTCTGGCACCTTCCCCTCAACCCCAACCTGCTGTATTTTAAACTGTGTTCCAGGAGTAATCTGCTCCCAAAATACCTTTCTCCTCCATGGTCCAAAAGACATTAATATTTACTCCTTTACACTCCCATAGCTCCTCTGTATATGCATTCTGAAATTTAAACCCTAGACCTATATTGTGGACCTTCTATAGTCCTCTGCAGTGTTTTGTTATGTTGTTGGAGTCTAAGATGCCTGAGGTTAAGTGCCAACAGGAAATGATTAATACTACAGATGAAAAAATACACCCACGTGTTCTGTTTTTTCCCCCTAATGTGAGATGAGATATCTGAATTTTTAGTTTATCCTGATTGCATTCCCACAGCCCCAACAGAGCTGGATTAAGTTACAGCCTGTGTGAATGGAAATGTCCCGCTGCTTCACATTAAAATATTTCCATCTGCAAACCAGCAGGATGCTTTTATTGTGAAGCAGCTATAGGAAATGCAATGCATTTGTTACTGAGTTAGATGAACTTATGTTGGTGCTACTGTTACATAAAAATTGTTGCAAGATACTACAAGGTATGGAAGGTATTCTCTAGTGTTTGGTCAGTGCATCTGTTTTGAATATTGCAGGGGGAATTAAACAATCAGAGACAACCACACTGAGCTCTTAGATGAAAGGTTGCATATTTTAGTTTATGTGAACTAGTACACCTCCATCATCAGGGGAGAGACAGCACCTTTTACCTTCCCATCATGTGCTGTGGACAGCTGTGAACCTGCTATGCAGAACCAGACAAAGCCATTTGCAGCATTTGCACCAGTTGTGTGACATGCTAGCACGACTTAAATGGCCTATGAAAAACAAAACTTTTTTCACAGTAAAAGCATAGTTTGCTCCTGTAGTAAAGCCCTGCATTATTATCTGATTGTAATCTGCTCAATTCATTTGCTTTAACTAGAGCTACGTAAAAACAGGCTCTGGCAACAAGGTTTCTTTGGAGTGTGTGTGTGTGTGTGTCTGTGTTGATGCTGCGGTTACACATTGATACTGACTCTAAGCCGAAGTTATCACTTCTGCCAAACTGTAACTGCAAATAATGTGTTAGGAGACTTTATTATCCCTCACAGTTACCACCCTGAGTGTTATTAAACCAGCAGGTCAGTATGCGTATGTTTGTGTAGTTCAATCACAGTAAAATTATTTAGCTTACCTTATCTGCCCCCCATCATCTGGATGTATGGCTAAAACCACCTGCCTCCTAATTACAGCAGAATGTGCTTAAAATCGTGCTGCAAGCACATTTTATTACCTGCTTGATTTAAATGTCTGCTTAATAATACAAATAAGGCAATGTGAGACCCAAGCTACATTAATCTTCAGATGGCTGCGTTTGCGGCGTTGGTTTGTCAGAGTTCTGGCTTGAAATGAAAGCCTCCCCAGCCTTTTTTTTTTTCTTGTATTGCTTGCTCTCCTGTCGAACGTCGGTAAAAGTCGTCCTCTGTGGTTTGCGTCGTATGTTCATTGATGGAGTTTGGGATCAGTGTCTGTGTTTGGCCTCAAGCTTACATGTAATGGATGTTGACATGTGTTTGGCAGAAAAGCCCTGAGGAAAGAGGAGATTCATTCTGACCTTATCAGTGCTCTGCTCCCTGCCATCCTCACTGTTTGTCTTTCTGCTCCTGTCCATTGATGGAGGCTTGTCTTTGTTTACAAGTGGAAGCAAACGGCAGCACACGCTAGCTTTTTTAGAGTAGGTCTCTCCATCTTTCTCATTTTCAGTTTGCAAACACAAATTGTGCCTTATATCTATAATCTGTAATAAAGGAGTGGCACAGACATATCCCAGTTACTGTGCTGAGTCAAAACAGCCTCAACTCAAGGTCCACTTACTGGCCTGCTTTATTACATGGTCTTCGTCAGGAGATAGATATTTCTCTGATGTCACAGATTTATGTTCAACTTTCCATCATCTGCTCACCTTTAGGACGTGTTGTCCATGTTGGAATAAAAGCCGAGCTTGTCGGTTTATTCTTGATGTGTGGAAACAGCAGTTGGCACAGTGTCAGCTCAAGGTCCACTTAACTGCTTGTTCCAGAGGTTTCAGCCATGTTGCACGGTCTTCTCCAGATTGAGTATACTCAGTTTTTATTGAGTAGGTGTCATCTACTTTCTGAAGCGTCCTGCTCCACATGGTTGCTTGGATTGTGTTTGTGATTCAGTTTCAGAAAAGCTGACAGAGCTGACACCTTTTTTCAGAAAGTCAAGATTGAACAAATTAAACCAAAATACCAGAATACACATCGCTTCTCTGGTGCTTCAGTGTCATTATCCAATCAGCGAGACTTTTCTAGCCTCCTCCATTTTTGCTGATTAGCTTGGTTTACCGATCAACAGGCCATGCAGTAGGTCAAGCTGATTGTGAGATTTACCAGCACTCTCTGTTGTGCTCATACTGTAAATTTCTTCTAATCAGTCAGGAAGAGGCCGAGTCCAATTTCCCCACATTCAAATGAAGGTTTGAATTTCAAATAAAAGCTGACATCCCTAAAACACAAACACAGACATTAGTTATTCTCTTTAACATATTTTTTGTCAACATTGCTTAGTGTGAAAGGAAGCCAAAAGAGCTGTGATAAAGTAGATGTGATCTTTATTAATACATAAGCAGTTGTTCTAATTAGCTGAACAAAGCCAGTCAGTCCCTGAGGCCTGTTAAGAAAGGATTCTTCAGACATAAATACATAATTCACTTTAGTCCCCCAGCACTTAATAAACCACCCCATCGGTGCAGAGGCATGCTTATGTGCAGTGGGTGGATGTGGAGGTGCTCTCAGGAGCTGGGCTTGAGAACAGTTCAGGCTCTTGTTGTCAGGAACTTCAACAGGCTTCAGTGCTGTTGAACATTCAGAGAAAATCCTCAGTGTGCACGCTGTTATTCTCTCTCACAGGCCATTTTGCCATTGTAGCGAGCACATGCCGAAAGAAGCAAGTGAGAATTTTAACAAGTTGGTGTTATTATCAGCAGCAGCATCTGTGCTTCTGTAATTAGAGTTAAATGACCTAACATAATAGGGCAATTAGTTAACGAAACGAGTCCGACCCCCCCCCCTCGACAAACAGCCAGCTGCAGCCACAACAAGCATTTATTTTAAGATCTGTTTGTCCACACTAGATTCATACTGAGTTTTCACTGATTGTCCCCACACTTAATGCATAAAACTGCTGTGTGTGTGTGTGTGTGTGTGTGTGTGTGTGTGTGTGTGTATGTCTGTGTGTTAAACCTTTCATTAGGTTTGACCTAATCTGAGGCCAACAGACCCTCCTGTGGCAGAGCTAGTAAGAAGTAGTTGGATCCCTGTGGAGGAACTAATGATCTACCATAGTTTAGTTCTCTAACACACATACACACACACACACGTCTCTATTATCATAGTTCTTTGTCGTAGCTCTGAAAAAGATGACTTCATGTCGCAAAAATGTTCTCTCTCTGAAGATCTAAAACTCCAATTTGTTCTCACAAAGACACAAGAACATGAACTCAGACAAACCACCACTCACCTCCTGACTGCAGTTGCCTGTATACAAGCCTGACAGCTTTGGTCTAAGGAATGCATAACTGTAACTTTGGAAACACACACAGAGCACAGGGTCTTATTACAAAAAGAAGCTTCTTTATTCTTCTTGGTTTTCGTGTTGTTGAATAGAAGCAAACCAGCTGTGTATCTACCTGTGTATGCATACTTTTTACAGCAGCACTCACAGCCTACAGGAACTGGCTCCTTACAAAAAGACAGCGAGACATTTTTCATGTAAATGGTTTGACTCTCACAGCTGGTCAAGTCAGTTTTATTTATTTATCTACTCTGCAATGTTATGATCAAGCACTTAGCGTCACTGGTGAGGAAAGACTCCCTTTTTAACAGAAGAAACCTTGATCAGAACCGGACTCTGTGTGGGCGGTCATCCACCTCGATCGGTTGGGCTGGATGTTAGTGAACATAGCACAGTGCATGCTGGAGAGAGACCAGTAGAAAGCACTAAACTAAAACTGGAGAGGGAGAGAAGGAGAGATGAGCTTGGTGCATCATGGGAAGTCCACCAGTGGTCTAGGCCTATAGCGGCATAACTAGGAGATGGTTCAGGCAAATCTGAGCCAGTCTGAACTATCAGCTTTATCAAAGAGGAAAGTTTTTAGATTCTTAAACACGGTGATGGAGTCTGCCTCCCAGACCCAAACTGGTAGATGGTTCCACAGTAGAGGAGACTGATAGCTGAAGGATCTGCCTCCCATTCTACTTTTGAGTGGCCAACATGCTGTGTGTTGTATTAAGCTGGAATTATACTTGTTTATCAAAGTGTACTGCAGTCCCCTCTGTTGGTGGCCTTAGATGTAGGAACAGATTTATAGTTCAGCTCAGGACTTCACCCCAACAGCAGAGTACTAGGTCGTACATTATCAGGCCATATTTAATTATATACCCTACAGAAATGATGTTCTTTCTTTTTGTTTTGGAATTTAGTGCAACAGTGGAAATGTTTGCCTTGTACTGACAGCTACTGAAAACCTAGCTGTCTCCTTCCAGTCAGAGCAGAAGCCATTGTTTTTACATATTTCACTTGTTGTAGTGAATGAAAATGGCTTTGCAAAAAGCCATTTTCCTAACCCTAACCCTAACCCTAAAATATATAATCCAGAGTTACTGGTAACGAGGATTACTGAGCCTTTCTTCACCCATCTCGATTTGGTCTTCCCCCTCAGCGAACACCTGCGTCAGAAGTTTGTGGGAGATACACCCAGGCCAAACTGACCAATTACAGATCATAAGGCCTGAGTGTGGCCTCTCTGCAGCTGCCCCTGATGTGCAGTCAGATTTCTGAGGACATGCACATCAGCTGTGGTGTAACCGACATCGTAGCTACAGAGGGCACATGTGTAGGCTCAGTTGTTATGCTGTAACCACTCAATACATGAGTATGAATCAGGCTTTATTTTACAGAAGCTCTTTGGTGAAAACACTGAGTGTATGCAGTGTTGGGGAAGCTCACTTAAAACCCTGAAGAAACTCCACATCAGGAAAAACATTTACAGTTAAGTAAATCTATTTGGTTGACTTTAATCTGAAATCTTTTTTCATTGAATTAAAAGGTATATGTGTATGATATGTGCAGCTCTCCAGTGCCAGATGCGTCCTTCGGGGACAGCTTGACTGCCAGTCTCCCTCTTTGTCCCACACCTTCAAACCAGCCCCTTCGCTTGCTTCTTTCCTGAAGACATGGAGGGGCAGGTCCTGGGGCAGCAGACTGCTGTTTCTGAGCTTTCTTTCCTTCAAGAAAAAACAAAATACAGTTATGTAGTATTTGGATGAGTTACCATGCTTTTTTTTTTTTTTAATTGCTCATCACTGTAAATGTTACATAACTTTGAAAATAGCAACACTTCCCTCTAAGCTACGGGGGAACATAGTTAAAATAGTAGCATTGCTGCATTAAGTGTCACTACTCCCCTGATGTATCTATATACCTAAACTAAGCAAACTTCTGACCAAATAACATGGTCAAAAATGTGTTTCTTTAACATGCTGAAGTTTTGTCAGTTGCTGTAAAGAAGGAATACAGAAGTTACTGCCATTGCGCAGTAGTTCCTCTCAAACAATACGTTGTCCGTTTTAAATGTGTCAACGTGTGCAACTGTTTGTAGGGAGCACTTGTTTTCATTGCCCTCAGTACTTCCTCTGAGCACACTGAATAGGGCGGGTATATGGTAATGATTCCTTTATTGGATCCCCTGTGAGATTCTAATCCTCTGAATTGATAGACAAATGAATAGCATCCTGTCTGCTTTGCTCATCTTGTGTTAAACATAACTGGAGGGCCTCCACTCAAGCGGCAGCTGCCATTGTTCCTGGCTATCAAACCCCCATTAGGCTGGGCGCCAGGTGCCCGTCAACTTCTGACATTACTTGCACCACATCCAGTCAGAGAATCGACGCTGAGCGACACGTTGAAAGACGGCGTCTCGTTCTGCTGCATGAGTGATGTTTTTGTTGATCTCTCAATCGCGCCCCTATTGTAGATGCACTTCTACATTTTTCTCTCTTGCGCTCACTTCCTCGCTTTCTCCTCGCTCTTTTTGTTGTGAGCAGCCATTAGCCATATGGTGGTAAACAGGCACAACAATGTGTGCAACAAAACAGAGGCTCGGGAGGGAAGCGCTTGAATCTGAAAGGGTGTAACTCTGTGAACATGTCGCGGATGAGGCGAAAGAGGAGGGCTTTGGCTCGGTCGGCCTCTCGGTGTGACACGGCTGGGGGTGGGGGGCATTGGCAATGTCAGGATGTAGAGACGGACGAGGATTTGGAAGAGTCAAGTGCCGCTGAAAGGCAAGTTGTTGGTGGTCTGCAGAGTTGCAGCAGCTGCCTCTGAAAACAAACGGAAGAAATAAGAGAGACGGTTGGGGGGGGGGGGGGGGTAGTCCAGTGGAAGGCGTGCAGGCTCCTCACTTTCTTTTTCTCCTCACTTTCACCTGTTAGGAGAAAGAGTGAGGGAGAGAGAGAGCTTGGCTGTAGCCCACGGGTGCTCCAGACCTCCCCCCATTTTACTCCGGCCAGCTAAAGTAGAAGTTCAGCACCCCCCTGTCCCCTCCACCACCACCACCACCATCGGTCCTCCTCTCTCCCGCTTACTTGCTCTGTATTCAGCCTAGGTGCTGGAGTGACAACGAGCCATTCATTGTGGAGGTAGAGGAAAAAGACTGGGGATCTCTCCTGTGTCTTTTTTTTGGGAGGTGGTGGGAGTTGGGAAAAAGGGGGGGATGTGGACGGCAGAGGCGGAGGAGGACGAGGGAGGGCGCATATTCCTGAAATGGTGAAATACGACAGAAAAAGGGGGCAGAAAGAGAAAGTAAAAGAGTTAGAGGAGAAAAAGAGGGAGGGGTGAGTAAAAAGTAAGAGCGCAAAGGAGGGAGGGATGGAGGGGAGGCAGAGCTGGAGTCACAGGAGGAAGGGAGGGGGGGAGGGAGAGCGAGAGAGAAGGGAGAGAGAGTGGGCTACCATG
>JBBMJY010000006.1:4463202-4499396 GCA_037833715.1 Toxotes lorentzi
CAAGGGCATGTGTGGCATAGACCAAGAGAACAGTACAGGCTCTGAATACTTGACTTCAACAGTGAGAGGATCTGGTGACTGTGTTATGCTGTGGGGAACATTTTGCCGACATGGTCTGGGTCCACTTGTCCCCCTTAGAGGGAAGGGTGACTGTAAATCAATACAAAGTTGTCCTGAGTGATCAGCTTCATCCTGTGATGAAATGTTTCTATCCCACCTATGGATGGTATGTTCCCATCCATAGCACACAAGGGGTCACTACACGTTTTTTTGTGTATGAAAATGATGTCTATCATATGCTACGACCTTCACAGTCACCAGATCTCAACCCAGTCGAACACCTACAGGGGGTTTTGAACCAAAGCTCTCTCCACAACCATCATCAAAACACCAAATGATGGAATATCTTTTAGAAGAATGTGTTCATCCCTCCAGTGGAGTCCAGAGGCTTATAGAATGAAGTAAAGTGCATATATGGGTGGGTGCCACAGTGGTTAGTGGCCCAGCTAGAGTTACCCCCCTCAAGCAAAAACACCCTATTTAAGAATGTTGAGGTCATGGCAAAGGTGAACTGCCCAAAGCCTTCAGTGGCACAGTGAAGCATTATCCAGCCTGAAGCCTTTGGCCATTGGGACTGAAAGCAACATGGATAAAGGCTGTATTCAAATATGCAGGCCTTTACAAAATAAGACACCCAAAAAGCCTTTAAGGTCATTTTTGCCTCCGTTCAAGGCATTCAGCCAAAGATAATGCTAGTGCTAGTTGCTTTAGGAGCCCTTGACCTTTGACTGTACCACACAGGTTCCTGGAACTCCTCATTGCAAACCGGAACTAACTGGACCATTGTGGTGAGTTCAGGTCTTCCTTCCTCTGTGAAAATGGCAGCCAGCCACGTCAAATTCAGGCTAGAGGTGGTAAAATGCTGGTTTGGGACTTTGGGATGTTACGATGGAAGGTCATTGTCACTCCACCTACCTCAGTGATATGATCTGAGGCTTTTAACTGAAAAGAACTGACCGTGCAGGTTAATCTTATTGTGCCACAGTCAGTTAGAAAGCTGCTGCACAGCTGCTGTGTCCCTCTGTCTTATATGGATCATCCTTTAGGGCAAATTTAGAAACAGTTAACTTTCACAGACAAGTGTTAGTTCTTGGATATGCATTATATATGAGATGCAAAACTGTGCCAAGAGGAGAATCAAAAATGATGAAGACAGTCAGACCTACAGTAGATCTTGAATCTGCACATGGCAGAGATGCAGAGAAAAAAGGTGTATGAAATATAACATATTTACATTTTTGAGTATATTCACAATTATAAATAATTATGAATATACATTTTGTATACACAACAGTCTCTTTGTTTGAAAAGGAGAATTCATTACTTTTCCTTGTTAAACTGCACATGTTCATTTACACATTGGTTTAAGCCTGTTCGTTTTTGTTTGTTAGTTTCAAATTTAGACTAAGTCAGGTCCTATTAACTGGCTGTGTTCTAGAGATCAACTGATTCATCATAGTATTTGTATCTGTATCTTTTTTAGACATTCAGTAATGTTGTGCACATGCTGTTACATTGTGCTTGCTGTTTCCCTGCAGCTGAGACAATTCAGTAAATCCAGCATTTCTATGGTGGCTTACGAATGACGAATGTATACGATGTTGGTAAATAGATCTTTATTTATCCAGCATTTGTTTCCAGTATTTCAGGCCAGTAAAATCTTTGTCATGTGCAGTCCACTGTACTGTATGTGTCCAAATTCCAGTTCATATTTTTGCCTCAGCACCTGTGAAGCACTTGTTCTATCTGAAGCCCAGCTGAACTTGTACCAGTGGCAAGTGTCATTTTACAGTTTTGGTCTTATTTGGGGGATTTTTGCTGAAAGCTGGATGTTTTGATCAATGTTATTCGATAAATTCTGAAGGTACATTGAAACTATTATACACAAGTTTGCAACAGAGTGCGTGGGGCAAGTATGTGAATGATCAGACAGGTTTTACTCTAAAGAGGCCGTGCATTCAGCCAAATAATTTAAACAGAAATTCTAACAATTATTGTAAATATGCAGGGTTAAGGATGAGGAATCATGTGTATAACATGCAATGGACATTTAAAGCATTCATCTTTCTGTTCTTGTCCAGATAAAAGGTTTATAAATGGGGTTAAACTCAACTGATGTTTGAAGACCCTTCATACAAACAGCACATTTGCATGCACACCAGTAGCCTGAGCATGCTTAAGATTCTGGTTTGGATCGTATTTGAGATGTTAAGAATTGTAACCTGGTTACTCACCTCCCTGCATTCATTAATCACTCTAACATCATCCAGGTTACTGATGTTAGTCTGCATGTGTGTGTCATTTCTGTTTTTCACCGACTGTGTCATCTCAATAGCTGAGGATGAATGAACCTCCTTTAGTTGGCTGCCTGGTCTCTGCTTTATAGACCACTCTGATTGGCCTCTCTGTCTTATTGCCAGTAATGGGAGAGGAGACGAGTTATTTTTAAAAAAATTATTCTTCAAAACTGACTCAGTGATCCAGGTGTTTTTTGACTTGAGGACTTGTGTGTGCAGGTAGAACACAGTGGTCAAAACCCTAACCCTAACCCACTTTCCCAGTTTCTTCAGGTTTCTGGGATTTGGGCATATCCAGGTTTCTGAAAACACATTTGCAAATACATAGTGCAAATACATTTAGACGTCAACAAAAATCTGATAATAACCACAATACTTGTGTGCATGTAAAAATACTGAGTCACCCTTTAAATTGTTCCTGTCCTGGAAGACCTGTGATTGAGGTCTTTCAACTGTGCCAACTTTTCTTATACTACAGGCCGAGGTGCTATTTTCTGGAGAGACTATGTGCTCATGTAGGAGCTGATTTGATGAGTCTTCATTTGTTGCAGGGTTTCTGGCTACAATACATCTCATCATCTGCCTCATTTTAAATGTACCCATACAAGCGTTGAGGTTATGTTACTGTAATGTAAATAATTAGCAGATAGTGTCAATAGCTGACCTTAAATCAGTTTCAAACATCCCAGGATGTACTTAGAATTCAGAAAACGCAACAGGGACTAATTCAAAATCAGAACACACTCACACCCCAACATCTGTATGAGTCTATATGGGATTGATTTCGAAGACAGTGTGGCTTCAATGAGTAACAGTCTGTGTTCTTCACCAGTTAAATGTGATATACTGCTTTAACCTGCATGCTTCACATTTGCAGTGCAACTTTATGAAAGAAGGGGAGGTTTAAGAAAAACTCTGAAAACGAGGTGAGGAGAAAAGGCTGATGAGGCTTATTCATCAGCTTTGTCATGGATTTGTAGGAAGCAAAAACCAGGGGAGAAAAGAGCTGATGATGAGGCTCGTTGAGGCAGTATGCTCACCGTGTTAGCTGGGAACAGCGAGGGGGGGGCTGATAATGCTTGTCGAGGTCTGTGTGTGTGTGTGTGTGTGTGTGTGTTTGCATGCTCTTGTTGAAGCAGCACACTTGCAGTGTGAGGATTGAGGGCAACTCCACAGAGATGATGACTGTTAATGCTGCCTCAAGTGAAGAGGGCTAAAACAATGAGGAAAAACAAGGACAAACAAGAGAGATGGATAAAGACTGATGATGGAGTCTGATGTGTGTTTGTGTTTGAGAGAGAGAGAGAGAGAGAAAGAAATCAAACAAAAAAGAAGCAAAGACAGAATGCTAAAGCGAACAAAGCAAATGTCAATAATTCATCCATCACAGCAGCAGTCACAGTTTGCAAGCGGTCGATTAATTGGCCAAAATAAGAGGTACACTGTTAGAAAATTGTCAGATTCATTCCCGTGTTGCATTTTTTGATTAAATAATTGTTACTTTCTATTAGAGCTGGTCCCAGAGAGAAAAATGTTCTCACAACAAAACTCAAAAAACAACTAGGACTGAAACCAATTATTATTTTTGTTATCAATCGATCTGATATTCTCCACTAAGGCATACAGAGTCTGGGTAGTGTCTTGGAAAAAAAAAAAAAAAACAAGACTTGTGTTTCACAAAGCGATCTTGGACTGAGATATTTGGATAGACTTCGGGCTTTGGCTGTTAAATGAAACAATGTGCTACCTTTGAGATCCCTTAAATGCATTTCACAGGATAATGAACTATTTCACACTAAAATATTAAATGTCTCTTCATCGTCTTCTCAAACTTCTGGCTGACTGAATTCACTGCGGCAAAGGCTTTGGCTGCCCCAAACAAGAGGGAAGGATGCCAAATATATATAATATGATATTAATTCAAGAGGTCAAACTATTAAATCATGCACATACATTTGTTTTGTTTTTTCTCCATGACTCCTCCCAGGCTCCATGCAGAAAAATAGCCTTCACAAATTCCAATGTGACATCTTCATATTGCTTGTTTTGTCTGACTAACAGGCCAAAACCCAAATATGTTTGGTTTACTGACACATTAGTCACAAAAATGTGGCAAATCCTCACATTATAGCTTGAATGGGAATATGTTTGGCAGTTTTCTTAAACCTTTAAGTTGTATTGTAGTTTCCCAGCTGATACCATGGAAATTTTTTAGCTTGAACACAGTATTCACACACCGTTTACTCATGCTAGAGGGATGCAGGTGAACAGCTTGCGAGGGCCAACAGTTCCGCAGGCCAGTCTCGCGCATCACTTGACAGCCATACCCAGTGAAGGCCTACGCACAAATGAACTTGTTAAGCAAATGAGTGAACAAGCGGGGGAGGGTCAAGGGGCGGAGGA
The DNA here is from genome assembly GCA_037833715.1 of Toxotes lorentzi. Classification (NCBI taxonomy): domain Eukaryota; kingdom Metazoa; phylum Chordata; class Actinopteri; family Toxotidae; genus Toxotes; species Toxotes lorentzi. The sequence continues at coordinate 4,467,963 of JBBMJY010000006.1, forward strand.
GTGTGGGTGATAATGGGTGGATGCACACGGCTGCAGTGGCTCCAGCTAGACCTGCCTGCCCACATCATCCATTGCTGCTCCTCGTCCCTCTGTCTCTAACTCTTTTCTCTCTCCTTCTCTGTCACTCTGTCCTTCTCTCAAAGAGCTCTCAGTGGCTGTCTCCATTTCAGTTTGTCTCTTCCCATCTCTCTCGTTCACTCACGCTTATGTAATCCCATTGTTTTATTAGAGAACAGCCTATTTCTGAATTGGATTGGGAGATTATCTGCTCGAACAGGGTGCTGTCATTCTGCACTCGCACATAATGGACAGTAAAGGGACTGTCAAAACAGATCCGTCCTCTGTGGATACCAAAAAAATGCAATGATAGATTCATGGCATTTACATGGATCTTGCATGTAGCTGGCAAACACAGACAGGACTGAAAATCCAGAGAGATCATCATGGTGATTATCCCAGGGAGTCTTTCCCAAAATAAAACTCTCAGATCGTAGCACCTGCACACACATATGTACATAAGCAGGATAATCTATACACAAAGAAACAAACACGTCTTTGTCAGCGCAGGAAAGTTTCCATTCCTGCTGACTTCTGATATCAAATGCCTACCCCCTGCCCTTTGCCCTAGCCACACCTGCCCTCCCTGGCCCTTCATGGCCCTTCTTGGCCCTGCCCCCCACCTTTCTTTTTACAAAGATGTACACACAACTAGAACCCACCTCCCACCCCCACCCACACCCACACCCATCCTTCCCCTCCCCCCAGGGAAGGCATTTGAGGATTCCAGCCTGGTAAGTTTAGTGATATAAGTATCACAGAGGTAGAGCTGGTCAGTCATCAGGCCTCTGAGACTATTTGAGGGGCTGATGCTGGTTTTGCATCACATTCCTCACCATGGAAAATTACGTCAAGGTAAGGAGCTGGATGACACAGTTGGGGTCTTTAAAGGTGTTCAGTAGTGTAGTGATGGTATAATGATTGATATACAGTATCACTAATTTAATGTAACCATGGACCATCAGTAGCTTACATTGAGGCTACTTTAAATTCATCACTTGTGAATTACAATCAGCCTCTCAAAGACTAGCTGATGTGATTCTGTTGATTCATTGATAGATAACTGTCTTACCAACCCACTATCAGTAAGCAAGTGACTGAATAGTTTCTTTGGGGTTTTTCAAGTAACATGCAGGCAGACTGATCTGTGGTTTTAATGTCTGAACTGTGTTTCTTAAGCTGCTTTCACACATGTAGTGCAACCCTGAACTTATCTACACATTACCCGGAGGAGCTGTATGTGACAATGCAAACGTCCAAATCAGTTGAACTGGACATTAAATGGACTTTACCCTTTCAGCTACCTTGAACAAAATCTGTGTAATGTCCAATAGAGTCAGTGTGTGACTAGAGCAGCTCATTGTCTGGAAAATTCACAGCGAGTGCGGGGTCGTTTTGATTACGTTTCTGTCTTAACTCCTGCACAATCTACCCAGGCGCCACCCCTCGCCTAAACCAAACGGAGTATTTCCAGTAGGTAAGAATGTCTCTGTCCCAGATTATCTCTGGACAGTCGGCAAGTCTCCAGACAAGGTCTGAATCTCATTCTCCAGACATTGTACGGAGCTGAGAAAAAAAGCTTTAATTGACTGATTGACTTTTCAAACAAAGTATCGTACACCTGTAGTCGATATTTTGCTTAGATCCAGTTGAAATGGATCGCAGTTTAGGTCAGGTATCAGCATTGGTCTCAAATGCCTCCTCAGTGACTATTTGTGATCAGATTTCACCTCCCCAAAGAACGGATATGTGAAAATGCTGCTAAATATAGACTGAACTGGTCCTAAGCCATATAGCTAGACAAGAGCATTTTGGTGATTATTTGCACAGCGGATGAAACTGCCAAGTAAAACTCACATGAGATCGAAAAAGTTGGAAGCAGAGTTGAGAGTCATGATAATGCCGAGTGACAGAGGGAAAGAAGATGCTGTTTTGTTGTTACTGCCCACTTCTGATCACCAAGAATGCTTTTTCATGCCATGTGTGCACACGGCCACAGCTGAGAGGACTGTTGCAACTAAAATGTTGTCCAATATGTTTGACATTTACTAAAGTGTTCTTCAAACAATCTGTGTGAACAGCACACTTTCAATCTCTCCTCAAATTCATGGTGTTGCACTCATTACACAATTGAAGTTGGCATACTTGTCAGATTGATTGTTCAGAAGATTCTCTGAGGAACAAACTTTGGTTGAAGCCTACTGATGCCTTAGAAAGCCAGTACGCCTCAGATGGATGGATGGATGTCAGTTTAGGGAGTTTAGAGTGTCCCACTGTTTCTGTAACCTCCCTGCTGTGTGGAGGTGACAAAGGAGCTGCTGTCTGTGACTGTGAAGGTTCTCAGTCATCCAGGTCATGGTTAGATGTGAACTACCTTCTACCTTAGATCTTTCTACAAATGATTACATTACCTAAGACCTGTAAATTACTTGCTTTTTATCGATACATACACATAGATCACCAGATGCAACACAAGTGAGACTGATCATTTCCCTGTGTGTGTATAATAATACAAGACTTAAATGCTAAATCCACTAGGCAACAGATCAGGGCTTCATCATTCTTAAAGGAAACAAGAACATCTTTATCAAGAACTTTTGTAGAGTGGAGCCATAACAAGGCTGCTTTATTTGTTGCCATGGAGCAGCATAGAGGCATTATATAAATGCGGGTAACTGCAGACAAGCTCTATTAATTACTGCTTAAAACATTCCGGTGTTGTTGTTGGCTTTTCCTCACCTCCTGACCTTCACATCCTGATATACGCCCTGACCATTCACATCCTTAATTGCACCTTGTGAATGTGTAATTTCAGGGTATGCGTGCATCCGACGTCACCCCAAGAGACAAGTGCGCTTGAAAGTGTAGTTAAATGCATGTATACGAACACTCTGAGATGTGTTGTTGTGTAAAAGTATAAACTGGAGATGCCTGACACTGTTCGAGGGTATGAAGTGATGTAACCTGTAAGTGACCTCTAGCTTCTGGGCGGCCATCTATCCCACCCTTCATCTGACAGGGTTTGACTTTCTCTCCTCCTCCTCTTCTCTCCTCCTCCTGACACCCCATCCATTGGATTCAATTAATCAGCCATGGAGGAAACTTATTCAGTCCCTGCCCAATGGGATCCTTTGGTATGTGGCCCCAATGGTAGCAGGTTGAGAAGCCACGGTCTACACTGTCTTTAGGCCTATTACTCTCACCTCACAGCTCACTCATAAAGAGAGCTTTGAGCGCCCTGTTTTTGGGGGGATCCGGTGGGCTTTTTGTCCCATAATAGCCAAGTGGATTCAGTCACTGCAGACAGACATGTTTACTAAACTCTGCGTAGGTGGAGCGAGGGAGATTACGTGTGCCACTTTGAATAACTGAAGCCTGATTATTGCCTTGGAAACATCTGCAAAATTATGTTTTTGGGGTTTTTTTTTTTTGTTTTGTTTTTTTGCTTGTCTCACAGGAAAGTTAAATAATGTGTTTCCATCCCAAATTGTACTATTGAGTTGTTTTTCACATCTGGTATTAAAGAGACTTCCTGTCAGAAAGAGACACTGAATTTTCTATTATGTCTTGTAGTCAAGGGTTATTCTCTAATCCTCTGCTATGCTGAAGAAACCTCGATTTCTCATGAGAATGTCACAGAAGCTCACGGTGATGTAAAAAACTGGACAGCTTTAAATTTGGAGACGCAGTCTGGGGACCAGCATGTTTTGGACAGTACTTCCTCTGCTCTTCGTGATTCTGTTCCTCTTTGCCAGAGCTCTACACACCACCTAAAATGAAATAGGGGTGAATTGAGTTTGGACTGCTGGAGCTGCAGTGTTCAGTTATATAGAGCAATGTAAATGTACATGAGCCCCCTGATTTGCCAAACACTCAGTGATGTCTGTATTTCAGCCACATCACTTGACTCCAGTGTTACCACCATCATCAGATGTGTATTTTTTTCTGTGAAGCAGAAGATGTAGATTCTCAAAGATAAGATCCATTATGCCAGGTGTGAACTGCAGCTGGATCCAGACACAGTCTATGTATACAGTCTGAACAAGGCCACAGGCCCATACACACTGACATGACTCTTCCTCTTTCAGTGTTTGGACAGATGTCTCCAGTCAGTCCTGACCAGACATTTCCTGCATCTCCTTCCTGAGTCACCTTTTTTTTTTTTCACAGTTAAACATCACATTCCAGTTTCTAATGCCAGAGACATCAGAGACTTTTGTCATATTTTTGACCCAGGATTCATGTTCTGCCTTGTGATCACAGCTCATTACGGCCTGTTTTATCCATAATAAATGAATGTCACAGGGTAGCGCATTGCACAACACAGTTTGTTTGAGGGTACACATGCTCGTTCAAAAAATATGCGTGTTTTGGATCAGGTGTGAAATGTCTCTCGTGGTCTCTCTTATCCCAGGCCCCTGCCCCCTGAAAAAACATTTGCTACCTAGTTGGTGATAGGGATGAGAAGGGAGAATACGTGAGCAAGAACATGAAACTAAACATTAAATGTTTCATATTTCATTGTGTTTAATTAGCAACTTAAATATATATATGGCCACAGATAAATTACCCAGCAACACTGAAGTACAGTACTGATGAGAGTTAAAGTTGTGGAAGTTTCTACTGGAGTTTTGTAGCTCTCTTATCTACAGGACTCACAGATGTAAGCTCATAGTGTTGAGTTGTTGTACAAAGCTCAAAACATTGCTATCCCCTGTTTGTACTGGCGGCTGCTACTGATATAGCTGCAACCTTCTTGTGCCCAATTGTCCTCCATAAAATCAAGGGCAGAATAAAAGCTGTTAACAGGCCTCTGTTAACAGCTTTTAGATTTTATAAGCTGTAGTTATTTTTTGAGTTAACTGAGCTACAAAGTGAACTGTTGACCGTTGACCTCATAAACATATGCTTTGTCGAAGATGCTTTAAAATGGAGTGAAATTTCACACTATCATTCCAGTGTTTTAAAACCTCAAAACAAAATTTGTGTGTTTTCACTGTTAACAAAGACCATGTGCAAGACCATTGTTTAGCTGAAGCTAGCTAGGATAGTAAGAATCAGTTATTCTTTATCCATATCACATCACCTTAATCAGGATTTCTGACCTGAGCAGCAGCTTGTCCTGTCAGCTGGGGAAATGGTTGCATTAGCTAAAGTAATCTTAGCGACAGTATCTGAAGATATCTCCAGCTTTAATTCTCCGACGTGACTTTGTACGTCATTATTTGTGTGGAAAAAAACACAACACTAAATATAATTCCAATATAATGACAGTAATGAATGAAGTAAGCTCACTGTAATGTAGTTATTATCACTAAATGTGAACTAAAGTAAATGGGTCTACAGTATAAAACCAAACTAGTTATATGTCGAGAAAAAAACAACAATTCTAGTATTTATTTAGGGAAACGTTTCACACTTTTGTTTATGGATCAGCTATGGAGCAGTGACCCCAGAAAAGTAGTGGCAGTTAAGTCCAAAATTTTGCTTTTGAGCGTGTGTTTGTGTATAAATCTGTTTGTGCAAGCATAGACACACTGGTGTGTGTTGTGTTAAATGATAAGAAGTGATTAACTGTGGAACTAATGTGTTGGTGCATATAAGAAAACACCTAAGGTAAACAAATCACAATGTTACCTCAGTCCTATTTATTACATTGTTTTTCTCTCTAAATTCTTCCAAAACAAATTTCTGTCTAATAACCATTATGTGTGAGCCTCTCAAACACATTTCTCATTACAACTGAATATCTAAGCAATATTCATATAAGGGCAATTTTTTTGTGCTTAAAAGAGCAACTCAAGCTGTCTTTGAGGGAGACTTACATATGTGCAGACAGAGACAGCTTCCCCTGAGAGAGGGAGCGAGCGGTGAGCTGTCAGTAAAAAGCCATTTCTCAATAGGAGGTCTCTCTAAATAAAATTCTTGCAGACAGGAAACGACACACAGAGTCAGCAGTTGCACGATTGTAACAAACTGCATTCGGAAGGTAAGATTATTAGGCCTTTGCAGAGCTCTCCCCTAAATTATGCTGAGAAGTTAACCTAATGAAGTGTGTGAGAGAGACGGAAATAATACAGGGTGCTTTCAAAGTAAGACAAATACTAATGTCTAGTGCACAGAGTCTGCAAGGCAAATATCAGATATCTCCCTCTGCTTTTTTATACTGTCCAAACTTAAGCTTAGTACAAAGATCATCATCAAAGGAAAGAAAAGGAAGGTAAAGTGTGTGTTGCTGTAAGATGAAACTAAGTCAGTCCAGTGGACAGTGTCTCTGAAAACATGGCTGCAGCTGTCAGGAGAGGTCTTTTGAACAGTTTGTGCTGCTGTCTGTCAAAATGGTCCTTTGTGTGTATGGAAATGCATTTGTGAAACTGTGTGTATGTTCTACAATGCTATGTGTGTGTGTCTACAAAGCTGAAGTGCTCTCTTTGGACTGTGAGAGGAGGGAGGATGAGAGGCAGGAACGTCAAGAGGAAACACAGGATGGGGAAAGTACATCTGGGATAAAACTGGCTTACTGTTGCTGTGAGGGCAAAACCAATAACTTGAATTTTATTTTCTCTAATATCTCATTTATATATTTTTAATTAATTTTCCAAAATAACAAGATTGTGATTGACACCCATGCACAATCTAACAGTGCTTTGAGATTGCAGTACGATTACAGTGAGGATGTGACTTATATTCATTTAAACGTCGATAGAAGACGTTTGATCTAGATGTTTGCCTCAGTCTTTCTTTTAGCAGTGCCCTGTTTCACATCCATACCTTTTCACATTTATGACAGGCTACAACAACAGCTTTGTGCTTTTTGTCACTCAGCGACAACAAGCACAAAGCTGTTGTTGTAGCCTTGTGTCAGATCATGACTGCTCTGACTCCATCAGAGCAGTCATGATCTGACACTCCCCCCCCTACACACACACACACACACACCTTCAAACAGTAGAGCATTTATTCCGGTCACATTACACCTGCAGGCCTTTGTAGAGTGACACGTTTTTGGGTAAATCGCACTGATCCCACCTCATGTCACTTTCAGTCTGAGCCTGCACAACGCAGATCAACGATTTTCTCTTCGCATTCACATTTTAAGGCACTGAGCTGGCAGTCTTTTCAAGATGAGCTTAGCAAAGAGAGAGAGTTAGTGACTGTGTGACAGACCGTTGGACTCAAACCTGTGAGATTATGGTTACAGATTTGTGAATCACTCGTCTGCTGCACTGCTGCCAACAATGAGTATTTTGTAGTGTTTGTGGTGAGTGTAGCAGCTGGACGAAAAGATAATAATGAGACACCTGCTAATGAGAAACAAGACAATGTTTCAGTATGATGAAAAGTGAGACCATGAAAAATAGACATAAACCCACGTCCAACACATTATTTGGTGATGACATTTGACTGCATGTTTTTATGAAATTTAATGCAAATTGTTTGGTATAACTGGAAACCTGGATCTTTGGACGTAAACCTTCGTCTTAAACCTGGATGCTTGACCATCAAAAACAAAAGATTGTGTCTGAAAACTCAAAGGACAGTTACCTGACAATCAAACTGAACTGTCATTTGGAATTTGACAGCAGTGACTGACAGATTGATCCCATTAATGCCGTTTCCAGTCGTGGCCACAGTAAGCAGCAGTAAGGAGCAGCTAACAACTCGGCTGATCAGCACCACACCAGACCTGCTCAAAATAACCTTTAAAATAATCTGAGGATTTCAGCTGCACTTTGTAACATTAGATCATTTCCTCTCACTCATCTTGACCCTGGTCAAAACAAACACCATACCTGTAACCTGTGCATGAGCTTGCAGAGCTCTGTAGAAAGAACAGTTAGTGAAATGTGAGGTGACATTATTTTAGATCTGCATGTAAGCAGTTCTGGGAAATCAGCGTGAGACATTGTCTCAGGTTACTAAGTCCTCTTAAATCTTTCACCAAAATCAATGTGTCTTGCTCTAATTCTGTCTAATCTGCTGCTTCCTGTGTTCATTTTATTATAGTCCTGAAGCGACGGCAGCAGAGATAGAGACAGACAGACAGAGAGAGACATCAGTTTCAGCAAAGTCAACTTTGTGACTCAAAAGAGACCTTGGAAATAGAGGAAAGTTGAAAACCAAATAGGAGGGGGGGGCATGTGTGGTCTTATATAAAGCCCAGATGGTCCCAGAGAAGCACGTGACAGAGGAATGGAGGAATATGGAGAGAGGAGTGTCAGTCTGTCTGACTAACTGACCAGGGGGCTCCTGGGAGCCAGCACCACAGGCTACAACACCTGGGCAGCGAGAGGCAGACATCGGGGTCAGTGAAGGGAGAGAGGATGTCATGAAGAACACAAAGTTCAGCTGTTGCCACAGAGTTCAGCCAAAATACGGCGTTAATCAGGCTGATGCTGCTCTGACTTCCAGCGCATCTTGTTGATCTTCAGTGGATTCAACACAGACCCACAAACCTTCTGATTCACCTGATAAATATCTTCAATCTCTGATTCTTTTTACAGTTAAGTTACTGGTTATAGTACTATGAATTTGCTTTGTCTCTCAGTCTTTTCTACTTCCACGTCACCTAGTTTCCATTCCCCATAAAGGTCTACAACCTGCAGAGAATGTGTGAACTTGGTGTTCAGGCTCTTCCTGTAGCTGGATGGGTTAACAGTAATAACACAACAAAAGCTTTTAAAGTTAAGAACGAAGAGATGTAAGGTAGCCGCAGGGTCGTGGTGGCCATCGGGCATTCCGGGACACGTGTGTCGGTGGACCCACAAAAAGTCCATAGTGTTGTGTTTGTTCTGGGGACTTGGCTCGGTCCAACCCTGTGTAGCTGCACAGCCTTTCTGGTCCACTGAGGCTGTTGTTGTTGGAGATATAGGTGTGTCTGTCTTTTGCAGGACAGATATGTGGTCAGTCTATAAAGATAAAGATACCCTTGCCCTTTGATTATGAGACTTTTTAGAGAGCTGAAAGAGTCTCCACTAAACCCTGCTGTGACTGTGCTATAAACTTAGAAATGCATGGTACATGTGTACATACATGGTGTATTGGTCATATATATGGTGATAAAAGGACTGCACTGACCCAACTTCCTCTCTACTGATATCCCATACCCGCATATAGTGATAAATAAGGCACTATGTTGTAACAGGGATTTCAGCTACCCACAATGACCAAATGAATGTTTTATGAATTTTATAATGACATTCAGACCTTTAATTAACAATTTCATAATCAATTATTTTCTCTGTTAGCCAGTTAATCACTTTATCTATTTTGGCATTTTTACGGTTCAGCCTTTTGTTTATCTCTTCCCCTCATTTCCTGTCATCTCTCACTTCCGTCTGATAAAGTGATGAATGAATTTTCAAAACAGTCGCTGACTAATTTTCTGATGATCAGCGGATGAATTAACTGACAAATTCCTGCAGCTCTAATTGCACTGATCACATCTGGCCAATACCCAGTTCATGGTGACTGCCTCTTTAATTAAGACAATGCAACATTACCTTCAGAGTACAGGCCACAGTATCAGAGCTTTCTAATGGCTTCAGATTTCTTTTTGTCTTACTTTAAGGTCAATGAAAGCAGAAAAAGGATGCGGTCAACTCAATCCAATCAAACGATCAGAAGCTATAATTCAAGGAAAATAATGAGTGCTTCTGATGATTATGAGGCTGAATACAAGTATTTTTTTCAGGTTAATTTATCAATTAAATTAAATTCAGTTCACCAACAACCTGGCAGGGTTTCACCACAAAAGATGGGCTCTGACCATGTCCACTACTCTTCTCACTCTGAATTCAAACTCCGTATAGCTCACCCTGAGCCTGTCATGAATAAATCAGGTCAAGTTTTAGAGAGAGGACTCCAAAGATTCAGGGGTCATTGCTATTCTCAGTGTTTTGCTCTCCTGCTCCCTTTGTCAGGTTGCAGACCTGAGCCAACCTGTCAACCTGTGTGTTTATGCATGTGTGTGTGTGTGTATGTGTGTGTGTGTATCTTTTGAAGGCCCACACCTGGGCGCTGATAGGGAAGTCAGATGTACAAGATGTACAGCCGAGCACCGGGTGCAGCAAGAACACACACAGCTGCACACTGTTTCCGAAGCTCCTTTCTCCTTCCAAAATCAACTCCAGACGGAGACGTCGTAATGTGCGACCTGCTGCGATGGCGGACTCACAGCTGGGCTTTTCTCCTCACACACTGGTGTGACCGTGGTTTCACTCTTAGCGTCTCCTCACCAACAACACTTGTGTTTGCTGATCTTCCTGTCTGTCCCACCTGCAGCCTCCAGTCGTGCAAAAACGAAAGGTCAAGGATGCTGGAGAAATGCTCTTTGTTTGGCCGTCCTAACATGCAAGCACAGCCAGACTCAAAGACAAACTATGTTTGTTTTATGCGCTTGTTGCTGTTTTGTTGTCCAATTTTTTTTTTCTCCCTCTCATTAGTCACGCTTGGTGCTGCCTCAGAGCTGAACTGTGGCACCATGGGGGCAAAATGTGGATGTTGTTTTTAGTTGTTGTGGTCTAGTTGTTGATATTTTTCTGCTGATGAACAAGATGTCTCACTCTGTGTTGGAAGCACAGCATTCATCTGGGAGATGTGGTGGTTTTTGTATGTGTCTGTGTGTGTGGCTACACCTTGTGAGGACCAGTTTGTGTTGTAAACCACAGGAGTGAGGACATTTTGGTCAGTGCTCATTTTCTGACACATCTTCAAAGTGATTTTACGACTCAGTTGAACTGTAATGCTTGAACTTTAAAACGCACATGTAGCTAGAGACAGAACATTGTTTCGTAGTAAATTTACAGTTTGCTGCCCTGAAAAAGAGTGTGTTTATGACCAGTTTTCACATTTTTAGTCAGATTCAAAGCCTTTCTTACTGAAAATATGAGGCCACTCATTCAATGAGCCCCTGAAACGCAGGCTCTGCTACACACAGATAACAAATGCAGCATGAATGAATAAATGAATGAAGTTTTGATTATTGTGTCATGCATACAACTGCGCCCAGCCAGCATGGGCTTAGACCCATAAATTTAAATAAACCAGAACCAGAGTGCTGTATATACATTTTTGAACAACTCTTCAGACCTTCATTATCTGCAAGAAAACTCCCAAACCGCAGGGAAAACATTTACCATATAATACTGGAGAAATCAGAACATGAAAATTGAACAACCATCTCGGTTTGTGATCGTCTGCACACTGGAATATTTCAGGGTCATGTCAAGTCGTTACGTGTAAAGTTACCTCTCTTAAATCACTGTAATTTGTTCAGCATAAAAGAAAATGTCCATCTCACCCAAAATCACCTACAGTTCACACAATCTGTTCTCCTCCGGAAAATTTTTCATCTGCCCTGCTCAGTGGCCTGTGTCTGGAAGCATATTCTGTATGTCTTCTTCAGACAAACTTTTCAAACTTCAACAAAAGCTTTCTTTTAAAAAATAAAGTTAACATTAAAACACAAATTGTTACTGTAGATACGCAGTATATCCATGGGCTCAAAAATGAAGTATAGCTGTCTGGATCTCTTTACTAAATAAAATAAATATTAAATATTAAATATTCTGTCCATGTCTCCCTGAATTGCCAGAATGGAAACAAATCTATGTAAAATAGCCAAGATCATTACACAGTTTCACTTTCTTAACGACTGACAGTAGAGTGGCAAGTCAAGCTGTCTATCTTTACTATGCTCTACAAGTACCAGTGTTCACAAGTTATAAAAAAAGAGAGTACAAATGATCTAAATTAGCAGAATTTATTTTACTGCAAGAGCACGAGTGTTTTCATGTGCACCCTCAAACACGGAGACAGACAGGCACAGCTGAGGTTACGGAGGAGGTCAGGAGAGAGGGACCATCTGATGCCAGCAGATGGAGTGATGGAGGGAGGAAGGAGAGGAGAGGGGAAGCTGGAAATCAGGACGACAAGACCAAATGCTTATGGGCTGTTCTTAAGGCGCTGATTTCACTTTACATCCCGTCTGCTCCAGCGCGCCCACCTTATGCTAGACTTTGGGGTAGAGGAGATAGTTGTTTTTTTTTGTTTTTTTTTGTCATTTTTTTTTTTTTCAGAGAATATTCCGTAAATGTGAGTGTGAGCTTGGCACATGAATAATTCAACTCCACATGTACCCCAAAGATGTTTCTTATTCACCATCATTACATAATACACTGCTACTCCTAACCACCACGATCTGATTTGGCCAAATAGAACAACTAAGTCCTCTTAAGAAGCTCCTCTCTGTCGTAGCATCCATGTCTGATTCCTGCAGGTAAATGAGGAGTGTTTCAACCTGCCTAATGCAGTTGTTGGACCTGCTGCAGCAGCACTATCTCAGGAACACACTCACTTTGCCGCCACCTGAAGTCACCTCTGTGTCTCTCTCTCTCTCTGTCTTTGCTGTAGAACGGAGCAGTTCCAGGCGAGCCAGTGAAGAAGGATGAAAACTCCCGGAGAGGGAACTGGGGCAACCAGATTGAGTTTGTCCTCACCAGCGTGGGCTATGCCGTGGGCCTGGGCAACGTCTGGAGGTTTCCCTACCTCTGCTACAGAAATGGAGGAGGTGTGTATTTCCACACAGAGCTAAGCTTATTTCTCCTGGGTTGTTACTGTTTGGCTGTATTATTGCTGGACAGTGGCGCACCACATACTTTCAATACAAATCAAAAACATACAGTTCATAAAGGGAACATGAAAACATGTGAAATGAAGACTGATTCTAAACACGGCATAGAGCAAATTAACTGATAAGTGAAATGTGTAAGTAATTAAATTGAGAGGTTAATTCATGCATTTGACTTGTGGAGTCCGAGTTTTCTGTTTTATTATTTTGGGATTTTGTTGAATGCTGAAAGAAGTACACCATGTCTACACAGGTTGTGTGCTATCAGCACAGTGCTATCAGCACACAACCCAGCCCAGCAGCAGCAGGTCACCTGTGTTTGGGCAGCCGTCAGAGCCCGGCACACAATCACTGTCTTTACACATTTGAAACTGAATAAAACTGACCTGGAAACCTGTACACTGTACATTAGTGAGAAAGGTTCCATTTAGCAATATTTGACCACAGAACTGAATGTGGTTTGTTTCAGTGGCTCTCCCATAACCTAGCATGTAAAAACAAGCCCAGAGAATGTGTAGGTTTCAACTACTGTCGGTTTCCTTTTTAAGCTGACTGAAAATCTAAATTAGTGTGCAAAGTCCTAGGTCCTCTGCAACTACCATCTGATTTCAGATGGTGGACTTACTAGACAGGCCTGCTCCATTAAAACTGAAGGAATGGCTCGGCTTCTAAAGACTAATGTATTTGTGAAATGGTTGCTAGGAAACATCTGTGGCACTGTCAGAGGCAGTCGACCACTTTGTGAACCAGTGAATTGCTGTAGCATCGGTAGCTGTAACATAACTTCCAAATGTAACAATTAAACAGTTTCTTTATAAATGTAGCTATGACTTTGATTTATTCATACATGTATACAATAGATATATGTGAGTCTCAGAGAAAGTAGTATTCATGCAATTTAAAATGAGAGGTAAATCTGATTATGCAGCCTAACTGACTATATATCCTAATTTGATCTGACACCACTGGCTTAATCATTTGTAATTTGATTATATTGTGTATTTTTCAGTTATATAATATAAAATCTTCACAGTCTTCACATTGTTAGACAAACCAGATCAACCTTATATCATATAAGCGTACTCGGTGCAGCTGTCCACACCAGCCACACAACAGCTCACAGTTTATAGTTTCAGTCCATAGGATCTTCTTAGGCACCGTCTTAGTTCTGTGGATCGTCATTATTGTTTACTGGGCTGTGAATGCTGTCAAAATGTGTCTGAGTGCACAGGATGGATCCAGCTGCTGTTGTGCTGCTGACATGTTGCTTTCGCTTTGCATTCAATGCACAAGAACACAGTGAAAAGAAGCTATATTCATGCTCTGTTTCCATCAGACCTGCAGTCCTTTGAAAGGGCTCAGTCTATGTAGGCCATACATTAGCTCACTCACAGCTGCAGATAGTGTGGAGGGACAGGAGAACTGAGCTTTACCAGCAACTCACACACAGCGATAAGGTTTTGGTATTGTACAGTGTCAGCTGGTTGCACCGTCCTAGTTCGCATCATATCATATATCAGTCATACAAAAGCACACACACAAACACACACACACACACATACTGTGGCAAATGAGGTTTATGTTTTATTTTTCTTTTTTTTTCAGATTGTAATACCCTTTATATTTTCATATAAATCTTATGATCGCATGACAGATCTAATTTATATAGTGATAAATATTATAGTTAGGATGCAGTTGTTCTGTACACAAACCTACTGTACGTAATACACAAAGAAATACACAATATATATTTAAGGCATTTTCTTTAGATCTGTATTATACCTTGTGCATATTTGTCAGCGTTCTTACTGCACCAGTGTTTCTAATGATAACATTTTAATGATTTTTTTTCCCCCTGTATCTTGTAGTTAGAGTTCATATCTTTACAGAGCACTTCATCATTCCCTGGCCTGTTAAGTCTGGCAGCTTAAATAATGTGTCTGATTTTCTTTGTCTGTTTGTGCTTATGTACCAGACGCCTCCACATTCCTCGACTTTGTGCTCCATGAGCTGCACAGTAGTTATTATCTTGACTGTATAGGAGGGAGGTGGTTTAGTAAGCCTGCTAGGCTGACATGTTTTGTGTTGACTAAAAGAGGTTTCCTCACATCAATGGTAAAATTCATGCCCCCCCTCCAGGTGCCTTCATGCTACCGTACTTCGTCATGCTGGTGTTCTGTGGCATTCCTCTCTTCTTCCTCGAGCTGTCCTTTGGTCAGTTTGCCAGCCTTGGATGTCTGGGAGTCTGGAAGATCAGCCCTATGTTCAAAGGTTAGTGCTGTACGTGTGTGCACCAGTGTTTTTATAAATCCGTATGAAAATCTGTTTACACAATCACATTATGGGACTGGCCTTCCAATTCCACCACCTTTAGTGGATTTCATTGACAGGAAATAAAAATAACACACTTCACTTCACATTCAAGATTTAATGTTCCTCCATTGTTCTTCTCCATCCTGTCTTGTTTTCCCTTCAGGTGTGGGCTACGGCATGATGGTGGTGTCCACCTACATTGGGATCTATTACAACGTCGTCATTTGCATCGCCTTTTACTACTTTTTCATGTCCATGACAAACCTGCTGCCATGGACCTACTGCAACAACCCCTGGAACACGCCGGACTGCAGCGGGGTGGTGGGCAGTGGCAACCAGCTCAACGGCAGCCTGGCAAACGCTACCACCAGCCTGGTGGCGGGAGTGTCTGAGGTAGTCAACCGCACCAAGAGGACCAGCCCCAGTGAGGAGTACTGGAAGTAAGTACTGGAAGTATACTAAGGATATATGATGAATTTTCACCTCAGCCTCTGACCTTAGAAGTTGTTTAAATTAGTTCTTGTTCATCAGTGACTGAGGAGAGCATTAAGCACAGTGATGAATGAATGACCTGTGATTGGTTACCCAAAGAGAGCGAAAGCTTTTAATTTCCAGTTCGTGATTGGAGCACCCCTTCATTTACCAATCTGAAGCAGTGGTTAAAAAGTAAGTTAAATAAATAATGAATATTTAGTAAAAGGTGCTTGGACTTATTATTATTATGAGAACAAGTGATCGCCATTGTGTGCGAGTCATCAGTCGTAACACTACAAATTTAAAATGCATACATTTAAATATATACTCATATCAACTTTTCAGTATTGATCACCAAACTAAAGATACAAGAGAATAGTTAAAAAAAAAAACAAACAAACAAAAAAAAAAACACAGTTTTTGTCAAGCATAGATACATTTTGTTTTATGTAAGTCTTGTGAAGTTATGCAAGTCACCTCTTTGTACTCGGTTTGTCGGCCATTTGTACTTAACACTGAGGTCAAAATTGACTTGCACCTGTTAGATAAGCTGGCCTCAAACATGCCCCATGTTTGCAGAAAGCATTCAAATATTTGGACTAGATTTGAATGGAAGCGCAGCAGCTTTCCAGTTATCTGCAGAGACAATCAGGAGGTTTCCCATATTATGTTTTAATTTTTTGGAACTACTCTATGGGCTAATTTTTAATGGTGCAACCAGAACAATAAGAATAAAGTGCAAGATGAAGTCCAAGTGCGGCAGTATGTTTATCTTCAGATAGGCGAAAAAGACTGTGTGTCAAACATAAATCAGTGGGCTGTGGTGATCACTCATCCTCTCAGTCACATTACACATCTGGATGATCTGGATTAGATTGATGATCAGCTGGATGAGGGAAGAGAGAGAGAGAGAGAGAGAGAGAGAGAGAGAGAGGATAAACATGAGATAACTGCAATTGTCTTAAGATTTTTCACTGTGCACAGGTTGTCACTTAACCCAGGGGATCACAGAGCAACTGTATAACCAACCAATTTAATGTGCCAGAAGCACAGAAGTTTCCCTGGTCATTTCACAGCAGCCTGGTGTCGTATACACATCATTTAATCAGCATGGATTATCATGCGTAATGTCTCTGTGTTTCAGGATGGAAAATGCATATTCATCTTGCTGCTTTAAGCTGCCTGTAAGAATTGAATCAGCTATGGTTAAAGGCTTCCACACTGTGGCTGTGGCTGCTGGTATTTGTATTAAGGGTCTTGCTTGCACATTTTATTCCTGAAACCTGTACATTTTATTCAGTATTACTTCTTAGATGTTGCACATTCCCTTGAAATATAATAATTGCCAACATAATAAACAATGGCAGGCTGAAAACAGTCCCACTCCTGTAGCTGGTCTTTACCAGACTACCTTGACTTAGCCCTGTGCCATCGCTGCACCTGTCCTTCCACCTTGTGTGATGTGCTGGACGTGAAAACACTGGGTGAAATACATTTGAAGGTCAGGTCAAAACTAATCTCATGGCACTGCTGTCATCAAAGCCATTTATGTTGATAATTAATAACCTTGTTTTTCAGACTCAAGGTCAAAAATTCCATTGTGGATTTAAACAAGCAAGTGTTAAGTGGGATGTTTGTTTAGCTGATCCAGTCCAGTAGCTCATTCTGTGGCCTCAGGTGTCTGTGGCATATAACACAAGCTTTAGTTCACTCAATGTTCCTGGCTGGCTTCACAGAAATCTAGCTGTTTTAGTGCATTAGGCATTTACACCACTGTAACATCACATTTCTGATGCTCATGTTACACGCTCTAATCCTAATCACATCAAATGCCTGTAAAATCAGAAGATCTGAGACAATTATCCATGTTGTCGAGCCATATATTCATCTATTATTCAGTTTATACTGACAACACTGCAATAAAAAAGAAATAAAGCTGAGGCAGATGCAAAGATGTGTAGGTTATATAACCTCCATGGAGATAATAATAATAATAATTATCCTCATTGCATTCACATAAATACTGACATTTAGTATAATTACCATTTAAATTACACCTTACATATTCATTATTCATCATATCCAGTATCAATAATGCAAAGTAATAATACAGCATTGAACAACATTGTCGTGCAGAAGTCTGGTCACACATGTATTAAAGACAAATATCAGCTAAAAGGCAGACGTGTTGCCGGTAATGGCAGTTTTGGGGTTTAGAGATCATCCATAGCGTGTTGCATTGTGTCTGCTACTGTTAGGCTAAGTTGTTTGCTTAGCCTAATGGTAAAAGTGTCACGCTGGACCGATTTTTCTGTCTTTGTTATAAATATTTCTAATTTCTTTTTAATAAAATCAACAGCAACTTCAGATAAACCACTTAATACGAGACATTTAAATATCTGAAACTCTCTCTTTTCCTTTATCTGTGTCTGTCTCTGTCTCTCAGACACTATGTGCTGAACATCTCTGATGATATTGGAAACTTCGGAGAGGTCCGTCTCCCTATCCTGGGCTGCCTCGCCGTGTCCTGGTGTGTCGTCTTCCTCTGTCTTATCAGAGGTGTTAAATCCTCTGGAAAGGTCAGCTTCACACACAAACACACACACACACAAACACGCACACACACACAATCTTTGTGGTGAGGACACGTCTTGACATAATGCATTCCCTAGCCCCTTACTCTAACCTTAACCATCACAACTAAAACTAAATCTTTGCCCTCAAAAAGCACTTTAAAGTTGTTTGGACCAGCTAAAATGTCCTCACAATATCAAAATGTCCTCACAAAGCAAATTTGTCCACATAACCATGTGGACACACATATGCATACACATGTATACTGACGTTTATAACTCTCTTGTCACTTTGGTATGTTTTGCTGTGGAAAACCACAATTTCCAATGGACTATACCATCTGTGTGTGTGTGCATGCTTTTCCAGGTGGTGTACTTCACAGCCACATTCCCCTATGTGGTTTTGACCATCCTGTTCATCCGTGGCATCACCCTGGATGGGGCCATTAACGGCATCAAGTACTACCTGACTCCACAGTGGCAGAAGGTCCTTGATGCAAAGGTATTTACTCACATAAACAAGCAGATAGATGAATAAACAGGAAATAGAAACAATAGAAAAATAGATTTTTTTCCTTCTTCAATCATTTGACTTTATGTGGGTTTGTTTTGTAGGTGTGGGGAGATGCTGCCTCACAGATCTTCTACTCCCTGGGCTGTGCTTGGGGCGGTCTCATCACCATGGCTTCCTACAACAAGTTCCACAACAACTGTTTCAGGTTGGTACTCCAGACTGTGGATAAACAAAACACTGTAATTTAAAGGAAGAGTTTGACATTTTGGAAAATACCAGAAACAGAGAACGCTAGATGACTGTACATGTTTGACTCAGTTCAGTTCAACTATTCAGTTGGATTTTGAAAAGCATTTATGAGTAGGAGGTGTCTGCAGTTACACTGTAATCCTTAAACTAATGTTTCAGCATTAAAAGACTATTAATTAGAGGTGGTCAGATTTTACCCGAAGCAGTGTTGTGCTACAGCAGTTAGTGTCTGAGTGTCTGGCTGCCTCTGCCTGTGTGACTATAACCGTGCTCATTTTGCATCAGGCTATGTTGCTGCAATGTCTCAGCAACAGGCTGGCCTCTTATTATTACCACTTATCAAAGAAACTTGACAGGGGGAGTGAGAAGGTGAGGAGGCGTGATAGAAGAGGAGAGAAGAAGTAGGAGGAGGAAAAGGTGGAGTTGAAAATATAGAGAATAGACCACATGCTGGAGGAAAATGACATCCAGGGAGAGGCAGAGGAGAAGACGAGTTGTTTTAAGCTGTGGCCCCCCCTAATGAGTCACGATTCTTAAGAGTGATGGAGAAAGTGAGAGGAGAAGGGTAAAATAGTTCAGAGTCAACTTCAAGGCTACAGGTCTAAAAGGAGAAGAGGGAAGGGGGAGAAGGTGAGATATGGTGGGACGGGAAGAGGAACAGAGATAATATTTTTTTGAACTTGTGTTAAGAGCCTGGTAGCAAGGGAATGAACGACAAGCAAAGGAGAAGGTTAAGATGGAGGAAAGGGGACAGAGGAGGAGATAAGGAGAGGAAAAGATGTCATTTACTCTCCTGAGCTCGTCCACACTTGCTGACAGAGTGAGGGTGGCAGGGTGATGGGTGGGGGGGGGCTGAAGATATAATTTGTTCCTCTGCCAGGAGCTTGAGGTTTTGCTATCTGCTCACACAGCTGCACGGCGGCCTAATCAGCTTGTGTTCTGCAGCTCCATCCCCGTGGAGTCGCTCTCTGAACTCCTGTAACACCATCAATTGGCGCACATGCAGAAGTGCACATGGTGTAGGACAGGGCAGGAGCCTGATTGGTGACTTGTGAGGAGGAGAAAAATGACTAACATCAAAGACATCCTCTATGATGAAGTTAACAAGGAATATAAGGAAACAAAAAGCCCTTTGCAACCGCGCACTCCCCTTTTTAAATGTGAACAAAGTCCACGTCAAAGTCAGAGAGAGAGTAAAGATGAGAAGGTGTTCTTCACACATCCTCCAGCAGTATGCAGCTCAAACAGGTTATTCCCAGAACAAGGACAGCAAACCTCCAAGGGAAGAAGCCTGCACCAAGAAATGGTGGTTTATATTGAAAGATACTGTATTAATATTGAAAATAGCCAAGGTCTTTGTCTGATGGTCCCTGCCTTTGAGACACAAATCACAACAATTCTTATGCACTTCATTAGAGGAAGTAGCCTTTGAACTACTTTCACCTCAACTCACTGCACTCTCCCCTAGATAATACACCAGCTACTCTTCTTTGTAAATAAGTATAAATATTGTTATTGATATCAGTGACTGTGGCCTGGACTGAAATCAGATTTTGTGGTGTCCTCCCACTACGTGTTGGATGATGTGGAAGTGAGAGTGGGGGGAGCAGTCACCACTGGGGAGAGAGAAGCAGTTTCTGTTTGCATCAGCAACTTAAAGTTAAAACTAAAAGGCAGAGAACCAACACAGACCCTATCATTTATATAATTATAGCTTTAAACGTGAGATTGTAGCTTTAATTGATTCAAGTTTTGTTCTAATTTTATACCTTCTGTGCACATGGACAGGAGAACTAACAACAGTGCTGGATACACTGGTTTCCTGTTGCTGGTTTTCCAGCAGTGTCGTTAATGCTCAACATGTTTTTTTTTCTCTTTGCTGCACACAGAGACAGCATCATCATTAGCATAACCAACTGTGCAACCAGTGTGTACGCCGGCTTTGTCATTTTCTCCATCCTGGGCTTCATGGCGCACCACCTGAACGTTCCTGTGTCCGAGGTGGCTGACCACGGTCCGGGGCTGGCCTTTGTGGCCTACCCAGAAGCCCTCACTCTGCTTCCCATCTCACCGCTCTGGTCGCTGCTCTTCTTCTTCATGCTCATCCTTCTGGGGCTGGGGACTCAGGTGAGGGAGGAAAACTGTACACCAGTTGTAGGCTTGTGCTCAGCACTTTCAAGCTAGAGGGAGAACTGACAGGAATATGGTGCTTCAGGATCTGGACCTGCAGATGTTTTTAGAACTTGAAAAGGCATGGTTGTGCTTTCTGTATTTGTAGTATTTGCCAGTTTGCTCTTACTAAATGCTGCACATTATTTATTGAATTACTGGACATATTTTCTTAATTTGCATGTTTTTTTTTTATCTATTTGCATGTGTTTTCTGAAGCTGCGGTGCACTGAGCTCTCAGGGCCACCGTGTGTTTCCCTGATTTTTCATCGAGCACCATCATCTGGTCAAGATTAGCAGCATTTAGCTTAAAGCACCACTGTGCCTAAGTACAGCCTCACAGGGCTGATAGCATGGCTGTAGGCTCATTGTAATGTATTAGCCCACATACTGTATATTTTTATTCTTGACCATCCAGCTAAGTTTATGGAATAGTGAATTTTTAAGATATTTACTCTCCGCTGCTCAACAAAAATAGGTCTTGTTTTCATTTTGCACAGTGAATATGCACAGATGAAATGTACTGTGTTGTAGATAAATATGTAGGTGTAGGTGAAAATTACAAACTACATACTGAACATTTAATGCAGAACAGCCTCAGGACATATGATCAACATTTTCCAGCCCAGTCTCATCTCTCATTCAATTTAACCCATCAGCCTTTCATCTCTGTTCTTTTAGTTCTGTCTGCTGGAGACCCTGGTGACGGCCATCGTCGATGAGATCGGTACAGACTGGATCATCAGGAACAAGACTGTAGTCACGCTGTCAGTGGCCATAGCTGGATTCCTGCTGGGAGTGCCACTAACAACACGGGTGAGTCCTGAGCACATGCAGATAACTTTGAATACAGCTTGTTTTCTCCCATGGATATGCAGGTTTGACTCTCTCTGTTTTCTGTGTGCAGGCAGGAATTTATTGGCTGTTACTGATGGACAACTATGCTGCAAGTTTCTCTTTGGTCATCATCTCCTGCATCATGTGCATCTGCGTCATGTATGTTTATGGTAAGGAGGGAAAACGAGAAGAGCCTCACATTTTTAATAACAAAAAAACCCACATTAATATTATTATAAAAACATACATGGCTTGGTGGCTTTCTTTTCTTATCTGTGCAGATACCCAAACATAATGACTACATAGAGAGTTTCAGTACAGTTCAGGGTCTGAAAGCAGAAACATTTTCTGTCACCAGAACATCAACAGTAAATGTCTGAGTCTTGCTTAACTCAGCCAGACTGAATTGTCAGAATTATTCGTATATGCTCCCTTAAAAACTCACAACTATACATCCACATTAAACAATCACAAAAAAATAAAACTTCATGACCAGAGGCAGAGACACTGCCACCAGTAGCAGGCTAAATCAAATAACACACAACACTGCCTTAGGGCTGGTTTCAGTTTGAGCTGTAAGACTAGGAAAAAATCTTTTTCTTCTCTAACTGCACCTGCAGTCTGCTGACTGATATAATGAACTGATACTACCTAGAAAAAAAACCCACAACCTTTAATTATTCAAAGTTATTTAAACTCTCTAAACTTTTTCACAAGTCTGCCCTAAAATTCTTGTTTTATTGTGTTAGAAACAGTAACTGTGAAATTCATTTGATTGATATTGTTGAGGCATGAAAGCAGCTGGCATGTAGCCCTGAATGATGGTTAATTTCACAAGCTACGGAAGCCATAGTCCATCCAGCTCACCGTGAGTGCAGCTGTTGAATGAGAAGATGGTTGATGGGGCAGACACCTATTTTCTCAACTTCCTGCCTCTAGATAAACCAGTCTGTAAATTAAAAATGAATCTGTGTTATAGAACAATCCTATACTAACTGAGAGGTTCCCTTAGAATTAGAATTAGATTTTTTTTTTTTTTATAATCTAAACAGTCTGGGGCCCTTGTACACGTGGGGGCGCTCAGCTATAGCCTCGCTCACTTTAGTTCAACTTTAGTTGAAATAGACTTTGAATTACAGTAGTCAGTCACAAAATTGTTTCACGACACTACACTGACTTTACTTTCCCATACCTTTCATCAAATACCATGTGTATATATTGTTTGATATACTGATTTTCACCTTGCCGGATAACGTGTTTTTGCTTTCATCGCAGGTCACAGGAACTACTTCAAAGATGTTGAGATGATGCTGGGATTCCCTCCTCCTCTCTTCTTCAAAGTCTGCTGGAGATTCATCTCCCCTGTCATTATCTCTGTAGGTCAACACACACACACACACACACACCTGCTGTGATCAGAATGTTACGGTGTGAGTCATGTAAAGCTGATTGTCTCCTGAAACACATATGGAGATTAGTTGCAGGACAGAAACCACACATTGGTTCAGAGACTTGAACTTGGAGTGTGAGATTCTCAACTTTCCAGAGTTGCTGAGACATTGTTCGGGACCTGACCTATATTTCAGCTGCCATCAACACTAATCTGTTTGGCTACTGTTGCCCTTGTTTCCTGTATAAACCTCTAAAAGCAAATCTTTTTGACTGGGAAACGGACACACGCAGCTGCTGTCAGTGGTATTTCCCAAGCAGGCGCATTAGTCCACTAAGCGGCTGGGCCAACCAAGAAATTCATTGTTGTGGATTAGTGGTCAGATTTCAGGCACTTTTGTTCTCTCTTTCATTTCATTACACACATTAACGCCCTGCTCTCCAGGGCTTCTGCTAGAACTGTGACCAAACTCACGGCTGTTGGGAACAGTTAGGATTTATAATCATAATTATCTGCAACTTTTAAATAAAAACAAATGCCTGGTGTGCTGCTGGCTGCAGATATTTCACCTGTTCAGAGTAAATGATTTTCCTCTCATCAGCTGTATAGGAAGTGATCTTTTGTACTTCGACCATAGCAACAGCAGCCATTTGTTTACACTAACTGTAACCAGGATGGGGACCACATGTTGATTTATTACTATCTTTATTGAGATCTTTTGTTATGCATTTGTGTTTTCCAAAACTCTTTGCAGATGATCACATTAAATATGTATATATTATATAATTATTTAAAACAATATTTTTTTATGTCATATTTCTAATTCACCCTCGTTCTACTCTCCCTCTCTGACTTACCATAAATTAATAAGCTCATTCTCTGTCTCTCTTTTGTCCCTGTAGTTCATCCTGATCTTCACAGTGATTCAGTACAAGCCCATCACCTACAATGACTACGTATATCCTGGCTGGTCTCTGGCTATTGGCTTCGCCATGGCTCTGTCCTCAGTGGTCTGCATACCCATCTACGCCCTCTACAAGATCTCAAGGTCCCCAGGAGCCACCTTCAGAGAGGTACAGCCCCTCGCTTTGAAAAAAAAAAAAAAAGATTTATTAAAAAAGAAAAACTCAAATATCACACGATTGAAATTTCTTTTTTAATAAATCTGCAAAAATTTCAACAATTTTGTGTTTCTCTGTCAATATGGGGTGCTGTGTGTACATTAATGAGGAAAAAAAATGAACTTGAATGATTTTAGCAAATGGCTGCAATAAAAAAAAGAGTGAAAAATTTAAGGGGGTCTGAATACTTTCCGTACCCAATTCATACAAGCCTGTATTACTAGGCAATGTGAAATAATCATCATGTAATCATCATGTTTCGTTGCACACATAAAGTATAAGTTCCCGAATTATCCACTCCCGTCCCAAAATTACAGCAGAGAAATACAGAAAAATTGATTTTTTTCTTTTTTTTTTTTAAGTTCCAACCTCAAACCTAGAAAGGTTGAAGAGGAAAAGCTGAAAACTGTCTAGTCTGAAAAGAGTTTGTTTCAAGACCTGTTCATTGAATTGTCCCTGTGTATGTAAACGCTGAAGGTAGCAGGACTAACATGAAGAGTAAGAGGTTAAAGCAGCTGAAATGTCATGATGTTAATGAATGCAGCTTTAACTACTGACATTTATTCGTGTTTTTGGAGCTGGTGTTTCTTTGGTCTTGTCTAAATAACTCTCCCTGAAGTTTCTTTTCATCCTGAGGCTGCTCTGAATGATGTGTCCCCCTTGTCTTGTTGTCTCAGCGGTTGAAGAATGCGTGCCGATCGCATCCAAAGTGGGGCCCTGCCCTGCAGGAGCACCGGACAGGTCGCTACGCCCCCACGGCCTCTGAAGACACCGTGGAAGCTCGTCCCCTCAAGGAGAAGGAGGAACTGAAGGAGGAACTGAAGGAGGATCTGAAGGAGGAGGAGAAGGAAAAGGAGAGGAAGGATGAAATCAGCCTCACCATCCAGGGAAGCAACGGCTCCACCAACACACACAACAACCCCAACCCCAGCGCATAGGCGGCACCCCCACTCTGTCAGCGCGACCGGGCACAGCCCGCGCGCCCCACCATCTCCTCCTTCTCTTATTCCCTTTTCCTCCCTTCTCCGCCATCCTCACCCCACTTTCCCACAGTCGTCTGTGGGGGAGATCCTATTCACTGGAGACCTTTACATATTGTAAGGGCTTATTATATCTATCCTAACTTCTTCTATCTATCTGTGTGTTGTCTCTAGATAAATGAAGAAAAAAAACGAAAGGAAGAAAAAATTGGGTCATCATCCAAAAGATTTGTGTGTATGTTAGGGTGTGTGTGTGTGTGTGTGTGAGTGGGTTGTTAATTTCTTCAACATAATTTAATAATGCAGTTTGTTTTTCCTTTCATTTTTTGTAAGACTTGTATATGTCATCTTCATATGCAGTTAGAGGTACAGTAGATTGTGAAGCTGCATGTGTTTGTTTTGTGCATGCAGCAACATAGAGACACTCACTGTTCTCCTTTATTCAGTTAGCTGGGTCTGTTTGGAACTGGTGACTTTGTAGCGGCAGTGATTTGACAGCTGGAGACTTGTTGTGGTGCTGTAATAGGGAGGTGGAGGGTGAACTGTGCCTGTACTGGCCATTTACAGTTTGATGAGGCTGAAAGATGGAGATAGTCTCAGTTTCATGGCCAGAAGAAAAAGAGAGGCAGAAACACTCATTCACACTCATACACTCACCCTGTTGTACATTTTACAGCACACAGTGACCTCAACCATAGTTGATCTCAGCTTAAGACTTAGCCTGTTGTTTTTTATGCTGCTTCTTCTTTAAAAAGTATGTCCTACAGAGCACAAATATTTAACACCCGAGATGGCGACTGACACTTAGGGCTCATTTTCTGTGGAAATTTTCTGCATTTGTAACTTTTTCCACTAAAGCTGCTTAAAACTTTGAGATCTCAGCAGAGAAGCATCAGTGAACTTTAACCGTACTGTAAATCTCTGCCTCCGCATTCACACACACATACACACACACACACACACACAGCATATTTGTTTCCAGTTTTTTGACAGAAGAGATCCCATGGCCATTTCTCAGGGTCCAAGCGAAGTTAAACTTTGTGGTTTGTCGTCGTTCCTCGCCTATGGAAACCTTGTCTCGACTAAGGTGGCCTGTTAAGATTATAGGGACTGAAACCACCTCGCTGTCGAAAAAATACCTACACATACACACAAAACAGGTGGATGCAACTCTAAATATAGAAGTGCCATCTCTTCTTATGTCTTCCAGGCATTCTTTTTGAGTGAAATGCATCTTGGGATATGGTCTGTGACAGAGGATCCGGGCTTGAGGAGGTAGCCAGTGAAAGGATCATAGGTGTGTTTAGAGTGTGTTTCTCCCGTGGGTTGTAGCAATCTGCCCCATTCAGGCATGTTACCAAAAACATTACCTACGTTACCTGAGTCCTGCACATGTTTTTGGTAACAGTATATATTTCTGAGACTGATCTGGTGTCAGTCTCCTACAGTCAGTGGAACCTTTAACGTATTTACAGACACTTGTTTTTAAGCTCTGAGCCAAGCTGTGCTGTGACTGATGGAGAGACAGAAAGCAGAGAGAGATGCAGCTTGTTTCCAGAATACAGAATAAAGTTCTTAAATGAATTATGTAGTTTTAAATGTAGCTGTATAGTATCGTTCTCTCAGTAGAAGTCTCCTTTTTACCTCTCATTATTGTAAAGTAACTTAGTAAATAATTATAAAGACAGCAGATGTTTATTTTGTACAAAAAATAAAAACGACAGAATCATTATTAACCATGTTACTGTTCCTCATCTGTGACTTGTTGTTGTTTTGTTGGAGGTGGTGATAGGATAGAGAAGGAGTCTCTTTAGCATGCAGAGCGTCTGATTGGAAAGCACCCAGGACGATATTGTGGCATTATGATGGCAGAGGTTTATGATGGTATAAAGAGAGATTAAACACAAGAAGAGTTTTGTTTTTCTCATGTAGACAGCTGCGCGAGGATTTTATCTGCGCCACATGTTCCTTCGTATTTTCATCCTAAGACGCTTTGTTGGACACCTGCTCAGGTGGTAGTGAGATGCTTTTAGCTTCGCAGGCGGGGAGGGTTTTTGGAGATTGCATCAGGTCTGGCTGTGTTTCGTCACATTGTACTGTTGGTTTTTCACAGCTCGTGAAAATCATCAAAATCAAGTTTGAATAACTAGAGGGCTGTAATGCCAGTATGAGCATGGAACATATGATATACATGATTTACGTACATTTATGTTGCATACAGCATATTTATATGTAGAGATACCTAACGGAGTAGCTCAGCATTTTGGGAAATATGCTTATTTGTGTTCTTCCTGAGAGTTAGATGAGAAGATTGATACTCACTCTCATGTCTGTACCCGGAGCCAGCAGCCGGCCTAGCTTAGCTTAGCTTAGCATAAAGGCTATCCTGGTTCTGTCCAAAGGTAACAAAATCCACCTCTAAAGCTCAATCAGCATGTTATATCTTGTCTGTTTAGTCCGCACAGTATAAAAAAAACCTGCTAGTTGCTGGGCAACTGGTCCCAGCCAATGGATAGTCCAGCACATAATGTCCTTAAATCTGCAAGTTGTCATTTTGACAATTATCGCTAAGAGTATTAAAGAAGAAACCTACAAAGATAAAGACATTGATGTTAAGCACATAAGCACAAGCACAGTGGAGCCGATAGTGATAAGCACAGTGGGCATTCTGAAACAAGCACACATCTCTACCAGGTTTTTATCAGGCTTTTGTACAGGAAGGCTCTCCGATTATAGAAACATACAGTGGCTGTTCCATACATGGAGAACTGGAGCTGTGGTCTGTAGTTAGTGATTTGTTTTGAACATCTACTTTTGGTTCACGCCTAAACTTTTCACACCACACATAGCATATTTTGTGATAGCGTTTGTTTTTAATTAAATGACTGCGAAACCAGGTGCTCTATGAAACAATACATGACCACCATCTTCTAATCTAAATGTGTTGTGTCGCTTCTTCTGAAAATGACATTAGAGATTTCGAGTTACACTCTTGAAATGAGGTTTTATTTGCTGAAAAAGGTGAATATGAACTGATTCCTCTCAGTGTATTTTGGGACAGCTTGTAGCTCAGACCGTTTCCTGTTTGTGATTGCCTGTCTCGTGTGGTCATGCTTTAGTAAGTGAAGCTTAGACGCCATTGTTACCATGCTATCTCAACCCTCTCCATCTCTGCTGGCCCTGCAGCTCTTCCTCCCTTTGTACAGTAATGTAAAAAAATATATGTAATCGGACTGTGTGTATGTGTGTGTTTATCTTTGCTTTTGTTTTGGGGATGGGTACGTGTGTTTTTGCGGGTTTGGGGAGGGCGGGTATTGTTTCATTTTGTTTTTGATTTGTCATTTTTCTTGTAGTGTAATGTAGACGATGTCAGGTGTATTGTGTACTCTGTGTGTAGTGGATTAGCTCTTACTGCTGAACCTGCGTGTAGAGCAGGTGTAGTGTCAGTATTGATGTCAGTGTACCTCTAATCTATCAGAACTAGCCATGTCCTACTCTGCTAATATCATAAAGTCTATCTTTTAAGAAAAAAACCCTTTTGTACTAAAAGAAGAGAAAGAAAACTACAAATTTTATCTTTGGATTTTAATCATTGTTTATCCATGTTCAATTACACTACTTTTTTTGTTGGTTTTTGAAGTATTCATAGAAAAATTAAGATAAAGCCAGCTGATATTAAAAGCATTGCCAAACAAAAAGCTTTGGATCGAAACTTGAACTACAAAAGAATGGTTAGTTTTTACTGTGAGCTCTGGTGTAGACGGCGGCTACAGCTACATAACAATGCTTTTTTAATTTTTTTAACAGTATTACATAATATTTTACACAGTGCAGTGCCAGTACATCGCTGTTTACCTTTAATCTTCTGTGGCCCTTAAACTGAACAGTTTGGCTTTTTATCTGTCTAGTTGTTAGAAAATGTTAGAGCAAAATCAAACACCAAAATTTCTCTGCAACCAAGACTGAATCAGCATCAGGACCCATTAAGTCACATTTTCATTCTTGTGCAGCTCTGATGGACATTTTTGCAAATTATCTGAAACATATGTATCAGAATTAGGGTCTTGTTACTATTTTAAATGGATTTACTGGTAACGTGAACCTCTGATTACTGTATCCGGCTACCAAAAGAATAATGCCTGACCCATTTGGCCCTCCAGGAAAGCTAAAGAAAACACACATCTGAGGAGGGTTCAGTTAATAACTGACCCATGTCTTCAACTTGCTTACTATCAGTGTTCACTGAGGTGGCTGTACAGAAAGTCACTGATGTTGAAGAACGTAAACTACATGAAGGTTTAGACCATTTTTGCACACAAATTCCTAGCACAACTTCTCCACTGTATTAAAAGCAACAAAACTGTGATTTTACCTTGTTTCTGTGGTTCTCTGTAAATTGCAGAACATTACCTCTTGAATTTCTTACTACTGCTCATATAAGCATAATCTCGTGTTTCAGCACTTTAAAGAAATCATTAGTTGTTTTTTTTTTATAAGGAACAAAAAATATATATAATTAGAATAATAATTTACATTTTCACTTTGAAAAAAAAAAAGCAAGTACAGTAAATGTTGTTTTCCGTGGTCTGGCTGGAAGAAACTGTCCAAGCGTCAATGGACAAAAATGCTGTGTTGTTGCTATGCCAATGTAAATTGTTTCATGGGAGAAGCGGAGAAGAAAAGCACAAGTGAGAAAAGAGAACACAGTTCTTCTGGTACCTTCTATCATATCTATCTGTCTATCTATCTAACCATGTCTGTTCTTCTTGTTCTTCAACCTTTAGGGCCAAAATCCATTGAAATGTCTTAGTCCTGTCAGCTGTATATCGTAAAATGTTGAATTACAAAATGGTAAATAAAATCTATTTTAAAGATCAGTGCGCTGCAGTGTCAATAATGTTTTTAACAATCTCCTACCTTGATAAAGGACTGACTATTTTGCATGTACCTAAAACAAATATATTTTCTTTCCTGGTTTAATATAAAGTATGGAGCCTACATGATCAAAACTGTGATTGTTGTTGTAACCCCTTTGAAAGAAAAACGATCTTCTTCTTAAATGCTGAATTTATTCAAGAAGTAAACACATCATCAGGAAACATGTTTGTTGTTTACTGCCTGTGGTCTTGTTTAGCTCACTCTCAGTAAGGTCATCTAATGATGATGTCTGCACCCCACTGACTGAGTATCTTGGGAAATTAAGGGAATCGGTGACATTAACCTGTCATTTCCACTTGTGGCCTCAGCTTCCTCTGTTCTGCAACAACTGCATAGTTTCACTTTAAAGTTGAAGCTGAAAAGGACAATATCTTTAAATCTTGAGTATAATAAAAAGCTTTTTAATATTGCATGGTGACACCCACACATGCCAGCTTAAGAGGAAGAGGCAGGTAGGGCTGCAGAAATCAGAAATCTTAACTTTTCTTTAGTGACCAGCAAAAGTAACACTATTTGTTCACTATTTTTATAGAACTGTTAGAGAAAAGTCAGGGTAAAAAAAATCAGTATAAACTTTTGTTTATACTTTTAAGCACGTTTTTCTTCTTTCCTATTACTTGAATCATGTTGCTGTTCAAGCAATGGCTTGAGAAATCCATCCATCCATTTTCTACCGCTTAATCCGTCAGGATCGCGGGGGAGCTGGAGCCTATCCCAGCTGACTCTGGTCGCCAGTCAATCGCAGGGCCGACACACACAGACAGACAACCACACACGCACACCTATGGGCAATTTAGAGAAGTCAATTAACCTAACCCGTGCATGTTTTTCTGTGGTTGTGGGAGGAAGCCGGAGTACCCGGAGAAAACCAACGCAGACACATGGAGAACATGCAAACTCTGCACAGAAGAGCCCAGACCGGGGTTCGAACTTGGAACCATCTTGCTGTGAGGCGACAGTGCTAACCACTGCTGAGATAGGTGCAACTTAACCAACCATTCCAACCACAGAGCAGCAGCACTTTTTTTCTTTTATCCCCACTAGGTGGGGGTAGAGAGACAATTCTTGTTAAATAAAACGAACAGCTTCAAATAAATAAATGAATAAATAAACACACCCAACCACACACACACACACACACACATACACACAATACATAATTACATCATCGAGTTGTTTATGTAAGAA
>JBBMJY010000006.1:4499496-4511968 GCA_037833715.1 Toxotes lorentzi
TATATCTATGATCTGATAATAGGTTGATCCCACACCAACATCAACACTTACTTCACAACAGATTAAACTATTTTATGATAAAAAAAATAATTTATCACATTTTTAAATGCACACTGTAATTATGAGCAATTTTTTTTTGACTTTTCAGAAAGTAGCTAAAATTAATGTTCAGAAATGCAAAAGACATTTTATTTTTGTAAGTTTTTATGTTTTCATATGTTGGAATTTGTCTCGGTGACAATAAGCTTCATTTTAATATAAAACAAGACAAACCCACATATAACTAAATCAAATACATCTACAGACATGCTCATGTGTGTTGTTTCTATTCCTTCTCTTCACTGTCCTGTTTGCATGATGAGATGGAGATGACATCTCAGCAGACATGGAACAACCATATTACAACATGGAGTCAGTAGAGGGCAGCATGGCTGTAAATATAAAAAACCTGCTCTATATGAAGGCACGTCTGAAGGCACTGTATTAAGGCAACACCTGCACAAAGAGCATACAAACTTCAAACATGGTTACAAAGAAGAAGCCAAGTTTCATGTGTCATGAAAAATGTCCAGTGAGTGAAGACCAAGCCATGTTCAGAGCTCCTAGAAAGAACTCCACAACATAAAAGTGTTGGAGGAAACACACTGATAATGTAGTTATTTTTAGAGAGCTTTCTGTCTCCAGTGAATCTCATACATCCAATAGATACAAATAGCCATAAAAAACCATCACTATTAACAGTAAAAATCCTATGTGACCTATATCCTACTCCACAAAAGCTCGTTATGATATTTTTCTCCTTGGACACTTCTTCTCTTAAGGACAATTAAACTCCAGCCCCATGTGTAGCAGTTTTGACTTAGCTGTCAAAGTAAAAAGCTCTTAATGCAGCATTCACTGTATTAGCTTTGTGGGCTGACTATTATTACACGTCACTGTGCCCAGCAGGTTTTGGGTGATGTTAGACAGAACGGCCAGAAAAGACAGGGAATAAGAAGTGTGCAGCATGACTGTGGGAATAAAGACCGCCGGTCTATTTTACAGGCACATCTGCTCCAGCCAAGCCATTTAATTACCAGGTCGTAACATCCATCATGGGTGCCACCAGGTTACAGCATTAAGCCATATAATGAACACAGTTATATGTCAACAGCTTGTTAAGTAACATTGTTGGCTTGCTGCTTTTGGAGTTACGTGTGTCTGCTATCAGTTCTCCTTATCAGATAGAACAGTCCTGTTTGCGGAAGACAGGGACCAACATGACTCAGAGAATCACTGCTTCAGATAAATGGATAAGGAATTACTTTTCCAGAGAGTAATGGACAGAAGACAGGTGTGGAGGCGTAACTGTTGATAATCCTTGTATGCTGCCTGTATTGTTCACAGGGACACTGCAGTGGAGTGGCACAGCCAGTGTATGAGGGGTGGCTGAAGGACATTCCCTAGACTGGAGTCCCTTTTTTTCTTCTTTTTTTGTGACAGAAAGCAATTTTCCTGCTTGTGGGACCATTGTTGCATTTTGTTTGAAAGGTGACTCCAGTTCTGGGAACCCACTCGTTCTCCTTACCAGAACTGAAATATAGCCACCACACAGGGTCACGGCGAGCAAACATATCAGCAGTGTGACACCAGTACAGTATACTTTCATTAACAAAGCTGGTGAGAGTGTGAGACTGGCTGTTATTGTTGTTCAGATCATCTGACACTAGCCAGAGATTAATGAGTTCACTGAACAATCCTTCATCCTGATGTCTGCTCATCATTGATCAGTCTGTTCAATGTGGGACATGCACAATGCAAAGCAATGTAGGCCAGGCACAGCTTTTAACACAGTATGTAGGTTCATCATCACAGGCTTAAGTTCAAGTTCAGGGGAGATTAAAGGTGTTCACCAGAAACTACACCTCTGAAAAGTCTGAGTAAAACATGCGAGACAGATTTACTGTGGAAAAAAAAGCATTTTGTGGTGCTGAAATGCTTAGTTGATCATCAGCAACTCCTTTGATAATTTAATCATTTATCACCACATACTCTCTGGTTCCAGTTTCTCCCATGTGAGGATTTACTGCTTTTCTTTGCTCTATATCACTGCAATTTGTTTTATATTTTTTGGTTCTGGACCATTGTTTCCAACAACAACAACAAAAAAAAAAAGTAATTTAAAGTTGTCACCTGAGGCTCTGGGAACTGATGGGCATTTTGAGCCATGCTGGTGGTATAGTTGATCAGCCTGTTGATCCTTTAGTCCAGCCGGAAATATGAAATTTTGTACAGATATCCATGGTGCCCAGAGGATGAAGCCTGATGACTTTGGTGATGCCCTAAATTTACACAACTGACACAGTAGACATTTGAATCTCCCAATAGTCTGAGTCGTACTAAGTATTTTATGTGCAAATACTAGAATACTAACATTGGTACAACTTGGTAACCGTCATACCACCTGAACATGAGCATGTTAGCATTGTCATTGTGAGCATGTTAGCATACTGATGTAAGTACTAAGCATTTTTATGCATTAACAGTTTCTATGAAAAAAACGAACCAGTGGAATTGGTAGGCGACTTCTAGCAGCTGTCAGGTGACGTAGTATACAGAGTAACAAACTCTGTGTTAGGTGGAGGGTTGGGGTTTGGTAGGAGGATCAACAAAACACAGGACTTACACACAGGAGAACACAGTTTGTTTCCTGTTTCACAATGATGGTGAGATTTTTTTCTTTAATCCATGACTGTTCCACAGCTATATTTATTATTGTAACCATGACGACAATGGTCCTCTATCCTTCAAGCAGTAGGCTACTTATTTTAACCCAAACCACAATATTTTTCCAAGGTCTAACCAAGAAGTTTTTGTGCCTAAACCAAACCGAACCTTGACTGCTCCACAACCTTTTGTTGTGGAGCCCACAAAGCTGTGTACATTAGAGGGTACCCTGTGTTGCTGTAGTCAGTTGTATTTTTGGACATTTGACAAAATAAATGATTAATCAGTGACTGAAATAATTGACAGCTGTTGCTCCTTTTTAGGCCCTAATATGAGTCAACCTACAATAATCCTTGGTGCCACACTTGCCATAATCCTACTTCATAGCATCTTTGACAAAATTGTCCCTGCCTTCATGGTCAGCACTCCTGTTTTTCAAACTCTATGTTGCTTGTTTGTAAAGCAGGAATTATGCTACAAATTGGTAACCGTTTCCACAAGCTTATCAATATTCTCCATGACTAGTAAAACGACTGACATGTAAAACTGGTGCAGTGGAAGAGATGAGATAAATATTTTTTGGTGGGGGCACATTACGTGATATGCTTTTTGGGTGTACTCTGTCATGTTGCCAACCCACATATTTCTTTGTAATTGGTGAATTGGTGACAATTCAAGTAACTCATAGCACTTCATTGAGTCATTCAGTGATGTAAAATAGTAATCAGTACCATGTATGACTCATACCATTGTGCCCGTTTCAGAGACTTCAGAGAGATTTGAACTTTGTTGGCTTTGTTGGCTTAGCTAAATGTTCGGCTGCAAGCCTGTCAGTCACCCAGTAATTACTTTGCCACTCTGCAATTCTCATGGGATTTCCAAAAGATAGTAGAACATGTCAGCTGTTAAATTGAAGGAAAATAGTTTCCAGAGCCAGCTAACAACAATGACTTTATTAAATTAACCGGGCGCTGCCTTTGCCAAGGTTTTCACAACATGTCCATCTCCGGAAAAATTAGTAGCCTACACTAATTCCTGTTTCCTGAAGGGTGACTTTGCATTTTCTATATAAATTAAAGAACAGTGTATTTGTCAGGTGGTAAGCAGTGATACCAATGTTTACTGAGAACTCTGTGGAAAAATACTCTCTCTTGGCACCAGAATAGCTTTTAATTTTCACAGGTGCCAAGACAGTTACCATATCACCTTGTTGATGTTAGAACAGGATGAAAATTACCTTTTCACCTAAAATCCCTTTTGTCTAACACAAATCACCTTGTGTTAGGAGTTTTTGAACCAAATACATTTTTATATTGATATATTTATACTTGAAGGGTGATATGTGTTATTTTTGGATATGTATCACCAAAATGTCATGCACCAAAAAAAACATCAGTTGATCTCACCTTATTTTCTGTTTTTCCAACTTATATTAAGAATGCACTCAATATAAGACTAAACAACATCATTTGCCACATTCATCTTTTCAAATGTTTTTGTTTTTGAAATTACCTCGAAGATAAGAACTTACCCTCAGAGAGTTGATAGATAAAAATTCATCCCTCTCACTACATTTGAGAAATGAATGCCAGAGTCTGAGTTGACTGCTGTTCAGGTACAGGACAGCATGCATTACACAGGAAATGTCCACTTGCAGGGATGGAGGTGTTGGTCAGACTTCCCTGGTCAGTCGCTCTCTTTACCTTCCACATTGCCTGGGTGCAGTTCTGTCATGCCCACATTGACTGATTTGGATCAGTGGGTCCTGAGAATTTGTCTTGACTGCAGAAGGTTGGGGAAACAGACCGTTCATCACCTTAATGGAAGAGTATTGATTGTGGTGGAGGAGCACGATACCCGCCTGAAATAGTAATGGACTTCCTGAGAAATCACAGATGAAAAGGCACCAGGGGATATCCAGGAAGAGGGAGACACCTCTGCCCTGAATATTAGCACCTTGTTATCAGTTTGGAGGGTGTGCACTTTTTGTCCATTAATATGTTCAGATAGAGAAATAAAAGCGCAAAAAACACACTACTAAAGGATGAGTTCACCACACCGAAAAAAAACCCCACACATTTTTTTTCCCTAGTGATTTCTAGTTTTATTTGTCAAGGTTCTGAATTACCTGAGTTTCTGGTGCCAAGGCAATTAAAAAGTACATTTGAATAATAACATTTAAACAAGTAAGCTGGAAGGGATAAATCCACTAAATGGGACATATAATTTATACAGTTAATATGGCTAACATGGCAGCAGACAAGTATAAAACGGAAGGGTGTAGCCATGGTTGTGGAAGTTGTGGTTGTGGATGTGCATGTAGCAAGGCCAGCTGAAGTTTGTTACTGACCTGCAATGAACATTTTGGTATCCGTAAATACGATCTTTTCCACCTTATCCAAGTATGATTTAGTTGTCCAACCATAACCATATTCTCCCCTTAACCAAACTTTTAGTTAGAGGAGTCGCTCATAGAGATTGCTGAAAACTGTGAGAGTTTGTTGCTAAAGCTACTAAATGCTAAAGATCCAATTTTTATCTCAGGTGTTGGTAGAGACTAAAAACAGAGCTAAAAGAGAGTGAATACTGGACTCACAATCATCAGGTGGCCAGAAACACAGCTCCAAATGAACAGTAATGTTACTCATTAACTGCTGGAGGTATAAACAGGCAACAGTTTGCTAACAAATTTGCCATGTCAGTTTAAAAGGTGATGATACTGTATTTCAGTGTCGAGATTTTAACTTGTTTCTGCTGCTCTCGGTGGCTGAAAAAATGACTCATTGCATCATAGTTGCCACGTGAAAGAAAAAACATGGGTATTGAATGTTTTACATAATCATCCAGTACTGATGTTCTCGCCTGAATTGTAATCATCTGTTGGTTCATCACCTCATGTTCTGTACATACAGTGTATGGTTAATAACTCTGAGCAACCCCTTTCGCATTACACGGTATGGTAATGTATTGTTCATGTACAGTTATTGAGTAGTGCAGCTAAAAAAAGAAATAATAATAATTCAACAGCAGTATTGTTTTCCAGCGTTGCCTGGATAGCCTAAGACACAGAACATGCTTTCAACAGTTCTCACACTTTATTTTATGTTCAACTGAAAACTGTAGACAATGAGGTCAATGAATTACCCAAATCAACCAGGGCACAGTTTCTGACTACTGCTACTGAATTATTTAAACACAATTGTTCAATATGTGAGCACCACAAATATAACAAATGTAATTGGGGCACACAAAACCAAAACTATCTTCACAGTCAGACACCATGAGATAAATGATAAAATGTATCTTTTATTATTATTATTATTATTATTATTATTATTAGATTTAAAGGGACCTAACCCTTTAATCTGCAGGTATTCTGTTATATCCCTTTGTTGTTTGTTAGAGGTGGACACCCCCTGAAATATCTGTTGGAAACATGCCTTTTCTCCACAGATCAGTGTAATCCCTTTATTCTGTGATCTCACATCAAAATCTCTGACAGCTGTCAAGGTGTGAGGGCCAAGGCAAGGGATGATGGACAACATCACGTGTGTGTTGTGGAATCATGGTGGCCGAGCCTTATAACATAAGACTCTTAGCCTCCATTCGGCTGTATTTGACAGTCCCCTCAATGATTAGTGGAACAAATGTCTGCCTGTCGCATTACAGCTGTTGTTTTGCTGGCCATTTGTAAAGCTTTCATGTCCTGCATGCTTTTCATTGGGAGATCATCTCATTACACGGTGTGTGTGTGTGTGAGTGTGTGTGTGCGTGTGTATGTGTGTGTGTGCAGGTTTGCTTTAAACTGCTGTTATCTCCCCAGCATCTGTCTGTGCATGTTATTGATTCTAACCCATGTAGACCACATCACAAACAAAAATGCGATTTCCTCACCTGTTTTTTTTCTCCCCCTCACATTTAAATGGAAATTACACTCATTTATATTGCTCTGTAAAATATGTAAATTATACCGCCCTGTTGGTAATTTGGTTTAGTCTGTATCACTCCATTTCCATCTGTCTGTCTGACTGTAAGTCAAGTCGTCAAAGTTTATCTCTGTGTGCCATTTTGAAAATTGCCCAAACCTGTCAATTTTAGTAACAAAGAGATGGATGATTCAGTCACAATTATATTTCTCAGAATGACAAGGAGCTTGTGTTTCTATTCTACTTCTTCATCACTTTGTGTCTCTTAATTCAGGTTTCTTTAAAATGCTGTTATTCAAGAAAAATACATTTTTGCTTTTCTGCTTGAAATTTCTGGACAACAAAGAGACCAAATGGCAACAAAGGCTCATCATTTCAATACTAGAGGTGGAAAAGCCTCCACAGCAGGGCTGCATTCAGTGTGTTCCCCCTTTGATACAGAGGTGTTTTCATTTACAAGGCAAGTTGAGAAAGAGAGCATTCCTAATTACAGCCAATCCCTGTGGGAGTAGCTGCAAAGGGATGAAGGATTTTTACTCAAACACACACAGAGACACAGACAGACAAAGACAGACACACACACACACACACACACACACACACACACACACACACACCTGGAAACAGCCCAGAAACAACCTCAGTCTTCTAAGGCTGGTCACAGAGCAGCACTAATGAAACTGGTACTAGTTCAAGTGCACTTAGACAGTTGGATAGTGTAGTGAGTGGGTGTAGAGGATTGATTTCCCTGCAGATCTGGGGATTCAAACTGGCAACCATGACATTATGAGCCCAACTGTCTCACTCTCAGGCTGTTTAATAAGGTGGTTTTGGGTTTTATGGCTTGAAAACACAACTTGTTAGCAAGGTTTATGGACCAATTTATGTGCAAATAAAATGTGTATGGGACTTTGCACGCATACCAATAGCCTGTGCGTTGTAATTTACCATTTGTTGCTTCTCCTGTAAGCCAAAAAAGGGGGATTTAAGTGCAGAAGAACGAGAGGAAAGATGGTGAAAGGAGCCCTCTGCTCTTACAGATATTTGAGTGTCAAGTTAATTGTCCTGATGTGGGTCGAAATAGGCTCGTGCTGGTCCAGAGGGGGTAGGAGGAGATCATTAAAATCCGAGCTTAAACACGCGCACGCTGCAGCGCGCTCGGCACCACAGAAGGCACACAATTAGACACAAACTAATGTAGCTGCTCGGGCATGGGAACCTTTCCGCATACACTTACGCATCAGCGCGTGCTCACGTGCACTCGAACACACACACGCGCAGCCGTTAGTCGAGAGATGATATATGTGGGTCAGCGCGGTTTTAACCACTGCTGTGTGATTAGTGAGTAATCAAGTCGTCATCAGAGGGGGCACGCACGCTCAGGTGCGCATGCGCGTCACTGAACCAGTTTTTGGGGGTAGTTCTGCAGTTGACTGGGGCAACTGGTCAGAAAGCAATAGAGGAGCTCAATAAATTTGATAAAACGGAAAAACAAAACAAACAAATATATCCTCAAGTTGAATTAGCTGTTAACACCTGGACAGTAGCTATCCGCTGCAGTTAAGGCTGAACAAAGACTCGTTAGCAAGCGATCACAGGTTTTTAACTAGCTAAAGGTTAAGTAGTTTAAACTGTTGGGTGGAAGTAGGAAAACAGTTCAAATAGTTAGCCAGCTAAAAATAATGAATTAAGAGTGAAAAACAGTCTGATTGATTGGCCTTTCCAGCAGTCCTATGAGGAGCAGCTAAAGGTAGGCTTGCGGAAGGAGTTAGCTGAAAGTCAAATAGTCAAACAACTAAAATGGCAAATTGTTTACTCTGTTAATGTATCTGTCTTTAAACTAACTCAACTTGTACATTAGCTGTCTTTTTTTTTTTTTTTTTACATATAATTAGCTAGCTAAAAGCAAAAGATAAATAGTGGAAATGGCTACATGTTTTGGAGGAATCGGTGGAATAGTTAATCACTAAAACTATTAAACAGATGGAACAGTCAGTCAAATGTGGCTAACAGTCATGGATTGACTGTGTTTCACTGCTAACCACTGTTTAAGACAACACAGGGAACTGAGGACCAATCCCCCCAAAAAATCTCTTCAACACAGAATTTCAGTGTTGTAATAGTTGAACAATCAGCAACATGGGCCCCAAAAGTGCTGGAAAATAGAGTGTAACCTCGGCTCAGACTCATCCTCACCCACCACAACCATAATGAACTGCAGCCGCCTGCTATGACGGAGCAGTATGGTTTTGCAGGATATTGAAGGGCCACGGTTCAGCTTGAATTCACTTGCCCTTGGCCAGACAGAAATGGCACTTTTTTCAACTCAGTCCTTTCGCGGATTTTCACACTTATTCCTGCCGCAGGAAATATGACGAGCGTCGCTCCTGTCAGTGGCAGCGCGTGGAGGATCAAATCTCACACGCCCGTGACTTTTCCTAATGAAAAGCCGCTGTCCGTGGTGCTGACCCCCCACCCCTCCCCCCGCACATGTGCCGTTTCACAATAAAGTGCCGCTGTTTATCCTGCTTCATTTAGCTGCGGAAATCACACCTAAATCGGTGTCATGCAGCGATGAGACCACCCAATTTATGTTCTGAAAGTGAGAGGACAAGAATAAAGACACACCTCCCTTTCACCACAGAGGGAGAGAGAGAGAAAGAGAGAGAGAGAGAGAGAGGGGGGAGGGAGTCAATTCAAGCAGGGATAATTAGAGGAGTAGGTCACTGGTGGAATATAACGTCTGGAAAAAGGCAAGAAAACAAAAGGAAAAGCGAATCAAAGCCGCAGAACAATTTCAGAAGAGGGAGATAAGAGTCTAAGTCGACCATCAGCAGCGCTGACGTCCAGCTTTGGCAGATGCGACCAGTTTCCTCCGGCTCCCAGCATCCAATTACAATGGACGAGCTGAGCCTGTGTGGACTCTAAACCGCTGCCCAGTCAGGAGCGAGGGACGCGGAGGGAGGGAATGAAGGCTCATCTATCTGCACTGATTTGAAGTGGGATTCATTTTTTAAATATATATATATGTATATTTGTCTTTCAAGTCGCTCGAGCAAGTGAAGAGACTGCTGCCAAGATCAAGTCCGTGCACGCAGGGAAACGGTAGGTCGCAGCTGTTTGTTGGGGGAAAAAGGGGGACAGTGCGCGCTTGGGATAGTAACACAGGAGGTTCTCAAAGGTTGTTTGTTAGCGACCCCATTTGACATCTGATACATTTTAATCCTGAAAAAAAAATCCCACACATGAAGATTGTTTCGTGTTGATATATACTGAAGCATAAAACTGCCTGCTGTGTACTTCAGGAGATTATGGAGTGGGAGTGAAACAAAAGATGTTTTGTAACTGGAATAATCTCAGCAACGAAGTTAAAGTGTAATGAAACGCCGTTATTTTCACACTCACGTACACCTAAAGACACGCAAAGCCCACACTGAAAGTCACTGATGTATCCCAAGTAGCACTGGCACCTCAATGTTATTGTTCCGTGATATTTTGTGTTAAATTTACGAATAACTAAATATAAAACAGTAACTAGGTTACCTATACAGTATTACTCCAATATTTGGTCTACCCTCACTGATGTAAATGGGGTGGATGAAATATAAATGTCTCTCAGTATAACACCATACAATTCAGCACCACAAACTACAGACCCCAAACTAAGAACCACTTCTGTAGGCTATCCCCAGCAGTACTACAATTGTTTCATGTTAACAGTTAAAATTTATAAAGCAGTCT
This sequence comes from Toxotes lorentzi, assembly GCA_037833715.1. Lineage (NCBI taxonomy): Eukaryota > Metazoa > Chordata > Actinopteri > Toxotidae > Toxotes > Toxotes lorentzi. The sequence goes on from JBBMJY010000006.1 coordinate 4,509,870, forward strand.
CTTTAAATGTATGTACATTCACTTAAATATTAAGTCTCTCTGACTTGTACATTTTTATCTTTTATTTTTATTTTGTATGTATGGAAATGGGAACGACAAACACTTACAAACACCTCTCACTCCAGCCCAGTATACCACCACTAACTATGACCTCATTAATAAACATGTAACATATGTCACCCAAAACTGAACATAATGAGCTTTGTACAATATGACAGTGCTGTTGCATTGGGTGTACCTAATAAAGTGGCCACTGAGTGATCATACAATGCGGCAGCACAACAATCAACAGCCTCAAAAAGTTGACTCAACACCCTGAAATGGCTTCATCACAAATGTATTCAGAGTAGGGCTGCTGTTTCACACTGCACTGTTTTAGGTGAGGTGTACCTAATAAAGTGGCAGCCGGGTCTATATAGCATAATATGAAATAACAAACCATTCTTATCTGTTTTTATTAAAAGGTCTTGTCCTTTTCCTTATTAACACACAATTCAAGAGGTGATTAAAGAAAAAGATATGTAATAACAAAGGAGTCACAGCAGTGATCCAGGACCTCAGACTATAGTTTGTCTCCATTATGTTGCAATACTAAGCACTAAAATAGCTGTCTTGATCTTACAATACATATTGGAAGAGAACTATACCAATTTCTCTGCAGAGGCAGTGAGCCACCGTGTATTCCAATCACCTGAGAACATGAAAGTGCTACTGTTGAAAAAATGAAGTGTAATCAGATTACTGCTGAGCGCAGCACACACCTTATAGGGAATCTGGCAGGAATGTTACAGTGACACTACAGGAGATGCCAAGAAGAATCTAGTTTGATTAGGTCACCAGCAGCTCACTGTTACATGCTGCCTTTCCCTACAGGAAAATTGCCATGTTTTCTTACTCTGACTTCAGAATGTCACAGTTTCTTTGCTAATGTCTGAGAGTCTTAATGCATGTACCCCTGGTTAATTGCTATTCCGCACATGGCACAGTGTGGAACCAAACAGTGAGCCCCTGGATAGGACCTTGTTTGTTTAACTCTGAGGGTGGGGTATCTGTCTTGTGTGGACAGATCCGTATAGACAAGTGGACTTTTTAACGCCTGCAGAGATCTTTAATTTTTCATTGGCTAGTGTCTGCCAGACAATGATGACTGAAATCTCCCCTGGCTGCAATTGTATAGCACCCCCAGTTGTGGCCTGACTTGAGAATGACATGGACAAAGATCAGCTCAAATAAGAAATGCATGAGAAAAAAAAAAAGGAAGAGAAAAAACTGATTAGTTTTACAGTTTCATTACTTCCTGTCTGTTTGCCAGACCTCACAGAAACCACAATATGCCCAGGCTACATGCCAGGGTGTAATTTGACATGCATCTGACATCCATCACTTGCAGTCAGCAGATGCTGTCACTTCCATGGTATAATTTATAAGGATTCAATGACTTCTACTGCAGACACTACAGCACACCCAACATTACTGAAATGCAATATAGTGGGATGATAAGCAATCGTTATCACAGCATCGTTTTCATTTCATTTGTGGACACACACACACACACACACACACACATAAACACACTTTCATTGCTACTTGAGTAATACCTGCACTTTCAACTGAACTGCCATAAAAAGGAATAACATTTACAATTCAGATTCACTCATCTGGAACATTGAGGGAAACACAATAATGCAACAGCTTAAAAAAAAGCAGAATCAAATACAAATCCATTCATGTGAATACTTTTATCAAAATTGAGGAAAATATTACAACGGAAGAGATTGTTTTGCTTCTCAATGGAGGAGAATGTGACCCCCCTCCATCCATCTTCCAACCTGTCTGATCTCACCCATCCATTACGTTGTGAAACATGAAACACGAAAACGGTGCAAAAGAAATATAAAAATCAAACAACTCCTTCAGCTCTGGCATAATCCACTGACTCATAAATTCTGCAGCCTGTCAGATGAAGCTACTGTGAATGAAATTGCTGTGATCGATTGCATCAACCAACCTTGACAATTAGAATGGACAGTGTGTGTGTGTGTGTGTGTGTGTGTGTGTGTGTGTGTGTGTGTGTGTGTGTGTGTGTGTGTGTGTGTGTG
>JBBMJY010000006.1:4512068-4533010 GCA_037833715.1 Toxotes lorentzi
TGTGTGTGTGTGTGTGTGTGTGTGTGTGTGTGTGTGTGTGTGTGTGTGTGTGTGTGTGTGTGTGTGTAAAAGAGAGGCAGAGAGAGACTGGAGAAAATTGGCATTTGAAAAGAGGTGACACAAGAAATTGTGAGAAAACAAAGTGTCAGACAGGTGATGTTGACTTAGATTTATTTGAAATGTGAGAAGCAGGAAACACTGACAGTTATATTTCAAAAGGTGACACAATTTCTGAAACTGCTGCCGATGTGTGTACTAAATACCTGAGTAACAAAAGACAAAGATGTGCATAAACACAGACACAGTTGACATCTCATTCACTTTTATCGGTTTTCTAAAAAAAAAAAATAATAATAATAATCATCATCACTTTGACATTTTGGGAAATACAATTATTTGATTTCTCTCCTGTGATCTCACACTCATGTCTGTACTATAAATATGAAGCTACAGCCAGAAGCTGGTTAGGTTCAGCACATAATATAATTCCTGTTTATTACCCAGCAATACAGTCCACCTAAAAGTCCTCCGGTGTCTGGAGTCTCCACCGGTTGCCTGGCAAACTCTCCCTGACAACGAGACTCCAGGAAGTCACTGCTTAATTGATCTTAGAGGGGCTGGTAGGCAGATTTTGGTCCCTTTGCAGCGAGCCAGGCTAGCTGATTCCCCATTTCCAGTCTGTGGGCTGAGCTCAGATAACAGTGTCCAGGCTTTAGGTTCACATTTAATAGACATGACATGAGGGTGCTATCAAGCTTCTCATCTCTTATATTTCCCAAAATGTCAGACTGTTGCTTTTATAGTTGGGGTTACCAAAGATTGTTAATGATGTAGAGAGGATTACTCCTGTGTCTTCTGACTACAGCCCAAATGATAAATCAGCCAGGAAGACTTATATACCAACATTAGCATATCGAAGATAATGTATATCAGTATCAGCATATGTCAAAGCTATGTTATAGTTAAAGTTATAGGTAGTGTAAAGAAAAATAATATTGGCTGATTTGTTGGTATTATAAATCTGAGTAATGCTTTCTAACAATGCACACTTAATAGAATGTTTCTTAGTTGTAACTAGAGCTGAACAGATAAATCGGTCGGGCCGATACATGAATCAGCTTATTGCAGATGTATCAGTATTGTGTATATGTTAGCCAATAGGTAACAAGACATTTCAGCACAGAAATGCCAAATTAAGTTTGAGGCAGTGTCACGTTACGTGTTTATGTTTAAAAAATAAATAAAAGAAAAACTTATTGGCTGGTAGATCATCATTGAATTTGTTAAATTGATATAGTAATAGTATCAGCCCAGCTACAGTTGTAACCAGTGGCTATATTAATGGTTAAGAACTCGTTTAATAATCCTTTAGAGACCAAATAATCAAGTTTAAGCCATTCATAAAAACACATTTTCTGTTGCCAGGTTGTGGGAAATCCATTTGGCTTATGTTTATTCTTTCCATTTGGTTATAATGCAGTTATAAATGTTGGTAATCCTTTAACAAATCTCTAGTCAGATTGACGCTTTCACAAAAGAACAATCCAATCATTCAAAGAGATTTTTCACAATCTGGCAGCCATAAAGTTGTTTTTGGTTTATAACCAATCTATAAAGCTTTAGTAAATCATTTATTAACCATTAACAAAGCCTTTAATTACAGTTTATACATCATTTATAAAGGACACCTTATAATGAAGTGGAACCCAAGTGGACAGGAGGTGTCTGTTAATAACAAGCTATAAAAACCTAAAACTTTAAAACTAATTACAAATTGTCAAAAACCCAGTGAAGGTGCATGAATCTTCAGCTGCTCTGTGTATGTGTATCTCTGTCTCTCATTGTATCCAGGCATCAACTAAACACGCTGGAAGCAGTTACATAAATTGTGTCGCCATTTATAAAGGTTACATTATCACAAAGTGGTACCCTGTTTTGTATGATATGATATATTTAATCCGTATAACTATATAATTATATATATCTCCAAAATCAATGTGTTTTTCATCTGCATAATACTTGAAGGTGTTTTGAGTCATACATTTTTATACAGCTTTTTAGTTATGCAGATAAAGAAGAGGATTTAGAGGAAAGAAAGCACAGAATAGCAAAGAGGAAATTGCATCGCAAGGATAAACGACATTTAAAATCTCCTTTTAAGCTTTGAGCAATGACGATGTGATGTCAGCCTCTCTGGACAGTGAGTGCAGAGTGCATAAAAGTAAATCTTGTGTGGAAAATGGATATTGATTATGCAGTCACAGAGCTGCCATTGTGCTTTTAGATCTCAATTATTAGTCACAAGTCCGATTGAAATGCGAGAATTCCAAACAACTTGTTGAAACTGAGGACGCATATGTTAATTTTTATAAATCATCATTGGTTGGTTCGGAGTAACACTGCTGCTGTCAACTGTGACTCTGAGTCAGAAGTGCACCGCAGCTACAGCCTGTAAAGCTTCATATCACCCCAGACAAAATCTGAGTTTCTGGGTTGATTTCAGCTTCCATGCAGTTTATATCAATAACTTTAGAGCTTTTCTGTTGGCCAGCTGACATTACCAACAACAGCCTACATAGCAGGCAGACCTGTCACAGCAGTTTATCATGTGAACACTTAAAAAGCAAAGATTTATCGAGTTTGTCTAAATACGGGGAGATGGAGTGAGGATTTTAGACTAAAGGCTCCACTGGGAGAAGTGGCAGAGTGCTGCTGCTGCTGCTGCTGCTGCTCAGAGGGTGACTGTGCTTGAGCTAGCCCGACAGTGAGCTGCACACACATACGCATACACAAACAGACCCACACAATGAATCCCATCATTAAGCAACACACACTCATTTACTTTGTTTCTCTTCGACACAGACATTCGAAAATGCAACCCCCCCACCCACCCCCCACCCCCTGCAAACATCTGCTTTCATGGTGAAAATCAATGGCTGTGGAGACCAGCTGGACAGAGTAGTAGTGGAAAAATAAAGAAATCAATGCTGGCTTATTAGCTGAACAGAGCTTCCTTTACCACTGACACAAAAATATGTGTGTGTGTGTGTGGCTGTCTGTTTGTATCTGACTTGGTCTGTGTCTGTGAATGATGATGGCTGCTGCCAATCGTAGGCAGGACGTGCAAGTGCATAAGCGTGTGTGTGTCTTCCTGTGTGTGCGTTTGCCAGTCAGAGTGTTTGTCCCTGAATGTTGGTGGCTAGTGCCTGTGTACAAGTGCTACTTCGTAGGCGTGCTCTGCATGTTTATGAGTGTGTGTATGTGTGCGCATTTGTGCGCATGGTCGAGACTATCGCTCAAAGTCAGTGTGTTACTCTTGGGTTTGCGCCACAGTGTTCTCCTAGTGCCTTGGCCTCAGTCTATTTGTGGACAAAAGGATGCTCTGAGACAAATGATTTAGCACCTGTCAGTCAGAGCAGAAGGACGAGAGATGAGAAAAGAAAGAGGTCAGAGACGGGGAGAGGGAAAATTATGGAGGCTTTGAGGGAAACAGTGAAGGGAGCAAAGAGAGTAAAAACAGAGAAAGGGTAAAGGAGAGGAAAAAGTTCAAGTTGGAGAAAGAGAGAGAGTTGGACTAAAAGAGAATTTATGATTTAGCTCTGGGTCATCACATAGCTCAAGTTCCTGTGAGCAATTTTCCCCGGGAAATGACAGCTTCTATTTCTGTGGAGTTGTTTGCCTAACGGCAGCTAACAGGAACTGTGCCTGGCCTTCAGGCCCCACAAGCAGACCTTCCCTCCTCACAAGAGTTACCATAACAACTGATGAGGCCGACCTGCACCGGTGGCAGCACAGGGATGTGAACTTTGCTTCTGCCTGCAGCACTCTCGCTGTTTGCTGCACCTCTGACACATCAACACCTACCCTCCTTGGAAAAATAAGAGAAAATCACAACAGCACAATGCGGTGAATTTTCTGTGCTGTGGATGTTTGGGCAGGCAGGCTGTGATTGTTCAGCAGTGGATGATTTGTTCTGGGTGTGAAAACAAAGCACTATGTCAAGAATAAAGAGACAATTGTAATTTCTGAAATGCCCAAATAAACAGACTCCAAGCCGCTCTGGTGTCGAGGGCAAAATAATGTTTGCTGAGTTGTGTGTAGATGCATGTTTGGAGGCAGATGCAGCGACTGAATGCTGAACAGGCTTTGTGTGATGTGCAGTTTATTTGATTTCCTTTGGCATTTGTTGACTGACATCTGCCCTGGCAGGTTTCTGCAGCCGCTCTCCTTTAACACTCACATCTATGTAAACAGCATTAGGCTCTAATCATCCTATTTACACATTTTCACACGGTCAATAGAGAAATATTGCTGACCTCGTTCTTTTTTTTTTTTTTTTTAATGCCAAACAAAGCAGCCCCCTCTATGAAAGCGTCAACAGTGCCGAGAGCAGCTCGGCTAACAGGCATCTGATTGTGCAGATTACGCATGTTCCACAGAGGATTACTGAGACTGAAATGAACAAATTGACCTCTTACCACTGAAATCCCACATCAGTATGACAGAAGATGAGAGTCAAGCACAGTGCGAGGGCAGGCTGGTTCTGAAACAGTAGAGCATACAGTGTACTGTGAGACAAGTTGCAGTCAGCAGCATTATTTAAAGAAACCTCTGCCCGCCTGTTGTTTTATTTTTGTCTTCGTCGTCTTTCTGTTCGCAGACCCCGAGAACTCCATAGGTTATCCTCGTCTCTTTGTCTCATCACACTTGTCCGGACACTGAATGTGGGGCACGATTGCTGCTCAGGCTTTTTTTTTTTTTTTTAAAGACAGAGAAATGCATAAGCTATTTTCTCTGCCTGGCAGGGTGTCATTTGCATTGATGTTGGGCTCATATTCTAACAACAACAAAAATCAGACTGTGCATCCTGTTCTGTGTGTATTCTTAGCTGAGGGCACGTAAGTGTCTTCCTCTCTGGTTCCCTTCTGACACTTCTCAAGTAAGCCAAAGCTATTTAAAAGTCATCTCACTGTGAAAGTAACCAAAGCTCAATGACAGGCCAAGGCCTTATTCAAAATTCAATTTTTGTGCTTTCTCTTTCCGACAATAGAAATACATCATTTCTCTCCACGCTTGTTTGGAGAGCTCTACAGAGGAAATGGCATGCTTTTGGTAATAAGTGTCTCTCTGTTTTTGCTGAAAGAAGACGACTGAACAGCTTATGTAGGTCACATTGTATTAATCTAGCTGGAAATCCTCGTAAATGTGCTCTAAATCAAACATGCAAAATTAAAATCCAGTTCATTGCTCATTTGCTTAATAATGCAGTGTGGCTGCACTGAGAACGACTTCTCAGCCACCGCAATAGGGATCCTACTGTTTTTTCACTTAGGCATTAAATTACTGGACTGGTTATAACGGACTACAAATGAGACACACTTGATATCAATCTGACAGAACAGTTCAAACACACTGCAAACTGAATATTTATCAGTCACAGTTTATTTCAGGCACAGGACCCTTTCATCACTGAGCTGTAATGAGATCTGTGTGCATTCTAATAATTAATAAGCTCAATGATCTCCAAATCATTCAGAGCGAGATGTAAATGCTATCAATTATCTGTCTGGGTGCTTCTGCAATCTTAAGCAAACTAGAAATTTCACAAGTAAGACAAGCTTAATGGGATACGGAGACATGGCCGGAGCGCGCATGAATGTTTTATAACAATGTGAGACTTGAGACTGGATCAACGAGATGCCTGCTTTTCTTCTGGATGCAGATTCTCCAAAACGAAGCAGGCGGCTCAGCAGAGCACAATAAATCTACCTGCTGTCACTGGAGCAGAATGATGGGCTCGGTGTGATATTTAAGCGTGTATTATACCTCCAGCCCTGCGGTATCTTCATGTGATCTGCTGCCGATGAACTATTGTCAATACTGTAGAGCTGCATGGTATCGCACAGCGAGTCTGAGGCTGTTTCGTTGTAAACAGTCGAGCGGAACAATAAATCCCGTCCAGGCTGTGTAGAAATAAAAAAAAGTGCATGGATGAGTTGCTCAGTGATGGGTTTATATCAAAGGAAGATATTGCTGTAAGGTGTAGCAAGCAGCCGATGCTGATGTTTTTGATCAGAGGATTAGAGCTGGTTACCACTTGAGATTTGCTTTGAGGAGGTAAATGTAGTTTCTAAGATTACATGTCAAATCACAGCCTCTGTCTCTTTACAGCACATCTGCATGTGTGTGTGTGTGTGTGTGTGTGTGTGTGTGTGTGTGTGTGTCTTTGTAAGACAAAGAGAGAGACAGAAATAGAGGGAGAGTGTGAGTGTGTTTGTGCATGCATTAAAAAGACAAGAGAGAGGTCCTTGAGGCAACCTGCACATCTTTTATCACATCTTTAATTAATTGAAGCCCATAATAGATGCTGCTGCAATTCCACTGAATAGACACAGCTGAATGGAAAACAGGCAGGATGAGGAGATACTCTTATGTTTCCTTGCTTTTTAAAAAAAAATTATTATTATTTTATCAATCCTCCCTTTCACAGTCATCTATGTACAGAACATGTCTGCAGCTACTGTCAGAATGAAATACATTACCACGTTGGTTGTTGGAACTGTGACTGATGCTTACTTTTTGTCTCCGTCCCTACCCTCTCTCCTCAGGCATTGTCTCTGAAGGTCCACTGTAAAACCACCATGGTCCTCTTGTGGTTCTCCAGACTCATCCTGATCATACTGGCCATCCTTCGACCGTCTCTGGGATGCCCCTCCGGCTGTCGTTGCTACAGCCTCACAGTGGAATGCGGATCTCTTGGGATCAAAGAAATCCCACAGGGCGTCCCTTCTGTCACCGAGGTCAGTTGGCCGATCGACAGTGAGTTAGGGCACACAGGCTGCTGGTGCATTGCAGCTGACCGGCCTGTCCTCCATCGTCAGTGGTTTTGTATCAGTTGACTTCCTCTCTGATCCATTCTTATTACCCTGAAATGATTGTGGTTAATCAATTCGCCGTGACCCTCTTTGATGTAAGCCTAAGGGAGGGGCTGTGCTGCTGGCTGTGTAATTATTCATTCTTGCTCAGAAAGGGACTCTCGCACGCCCTCTGATCATCTGTTGAGAAGATGTTTAACATCACACCGTCTTTTCCTCTTGGGTTCAGGCCCCCCACCATTACTGCAGCTTATGAATATTAATGTAAAGCATGTCCCGCATAAATTGTTCCATTAACCTCATTCAGCAGGTCTGTCTCGTCGATCATACTTTATCTCATGGCCAGTGTTTGCGTCTTTGAAAAAAATCACCAAACAATGCATATTACCAATGAAGCAGACAGCTGTGCATTGTGGATCAAACACAGAAAGCACTTCTCATGTAGCTGTGATCACTCAGACATTTTTTGAGTGAAGATGTTTGCTGACAAGGGCTGTGATTTCTGCAGCATTTGGCAAGAGAACTGAAAAACGCTGCACAACCCACATTGTCAGTGTCACTATTATCATGAGCCCAAACAAGCTCATTCCACTTTGTTTGTATTGCCTACATTTACATATATCCAAAGCTTTGCATAGCCCTGTGAGTGCATTTAGGTTTAGAAGTGGCCTTGTTGCTAATGTAATGTCTCCTCATGGTTAATACATTTTTCTACCCACAGAGCACAGCAACCAACAGGCCACACTCACCTTCTGGTAGAAAACAAACACCAATTTAAACATCACATCCCTGCTCTGTTTCCCTAATGCAGTCAATCTCTGCTAATTTAATTCCCCTGTCTCCCATAAAGACCATCTTCCTCCAGGACAACGCTATAGTGCAGATCCGTCTTCAGGACCTGACTCGTCTGGGCAGCCTCCATTACCTGTACCTCCAGAACAACAGCATCTCAGCCCTGGAGCCCGGGGCGTTTCTCAGCCAGGGGCAGCTGCTGGAACTTGCCCTCAATGGCAACCTCATCCACCTGGTTACCCCTGACATGTTTCGGGGTCTGGAGCACCTCCGGATCCTCTACCTTGCCGGCAACCAGATCACTCGAGTCCAGGACCACACCTTCAGGGGACTGCAGGTTGGTGCATGTGAGCTGAGATAAAATAAAGGATGACTGGATGACAATGGTCAATGCACATTTTTGGGTTAAGCGTTCCAAAAACTTTAACCCTAATCCTTTTGGTAAAGTGAAAAAAGCTTAGCTTTTGCCAGCAAAGCCAAAGTAATTTCTGTATGGGAAGCCTTTTTATAGATTATATAAAATTACGTCTGCGACTGTAAATCCAATTCATGACAGCATGTCTGACTAATCCCTACCATACAGCATTTCAGTATAGACTTAGTCTGATGGAATTGAGTCATACTCTCATCACATTTGACATTTCTATTCCTCCTCCTTAAATTTGCTTCTTTAACATTTCCCTTCCTCTGCTGCATGTCTTTTCGCTGTCTCCAGCGTCTGCAGGAACTCCACCTGCAGGAAAACAGCATTGAACTGCTAGCAGAGCAAGCCCTCTCTGGCTTGTCATCCCTGGCCCTTCTGGACCTCAGCAGAAATCACCTCCGCACCCTGGGAGCCTCGTCCCTAAAACCTCTTGTCAGCCTGCAGGTGCTGCGCGTCACAGGTAGGCAGAGAGAGGACAGGTTTCCTAGAACACATTATATCTTACAGTAATATGACATAATCCTCCAAGATTGAATTTAAGACCTCCACACCACAACTGAGAAGAACTGACACTGCCTGAGAATACACTGTCAGAGCGCTGAAATTCACACACTCCCGCTGAAATTTTAAACTGGCCAGAACCAACAGACTGATGTTAATGAAAATTACGTGCCAATGCACATATTTTACATATCAAAGGGTTTCACCCGACCGTAGACCTTTAATGAGAAAAAAATCCCTCAAAGACATAATTTTAAAGAATAAATCGAAACAGTCTGTGAAACAGGGACCTCCCCTCCAGGACAATTAGTCGTGCAGTGAGTGTCAAGAGAGCTCAAACAAAGTTTAAATTGCCAAAATGGAGCATAAGATAAAACACACTTGGTTTAACCCATGTTAACCTTATTTGACTTCGTTCCTCTCCTCCAGAGAACCCGTGGCGCTGTGATTGTGCTCTTGGCTGGCTGAGAACCTGGATCAGCAAAGACGGTCAGCGTCTGTTGAGCTCTGCTGAACAGCGTCAGCTGATGTGCTCTGAACCACCTCGCCTTTCCCACCTCAGCCTGGTGGAGGTGGCCCCCAACAGCCTGGTCTGCATTCCCCCTGTGGTTCAGCTAGAGCCCAGTCACCTCACTGTGCGACTCGGGGAGAGCCTCAGAGTCTCCTGCCAGGCCTCGGGATACCCCCAGCCTCAGGTGACCTGGAAGAAAGCCTCCCACGGCAAGGCCCAGCTATCACCTCGAGGCCTGGTTCAAGAGCTGGGACCCAACGGTGAGCTCTTCAGGTCTGGGACTGGAGGAGTGGTAACAGCCTTGCCCAGCAGTGGAGGGATCAAGGTGGGGGGTGTTGGTGGGATCCACGGGCTTGTGCGCGGAACTGAAGAGGGTGGCGAGAGGGACAGCTTTGACCCGGACATGGGCAGCGGCATGTTGTTTCTCAGCAATGTGACTGTAGCGCACGCTGGACGGTACGAGTGCGAGGCCTGGAACCCTGGTGGTGTAGCCAGAGTTACCTTTCACCTGGCTGTCAACATGTCCTCTTCTTCATATTCCTCCCAGTTCTGGCCTCGTTTGAACACACACTCCTTTTTTTCATCTTCATCTAACTCCTTCTATCAGCCAGAGGTTCTGGATGTGAGCCAGGAGCCGCTGTATGAGCAGGACAGCATGGATTTCAGTGCTCTGGGCCCTGCCACACAAACCGCTATCGCGGTCGGCATCTCCTTGCTGGCACTCACTGCCGTTCTCCTCCTGATTATGATTTACACTCGTCACCAGCAGTACCGGAAAGAGGAAGGAGGCTCCTACTGTACCAGCAAGGAAGAGAGCATCCTTTACGTGAACGACTACTCTGATGGACCCACCACCTTTGCTCAGCTCGAGGAGTACCGCGATGACCATGGCCACGAGATGTACGTCCTCAACCGATCCAAGCCCGTCCTGGGGTCCACTTCATCCAGGTGTCCCATGATGAGTGGCTTTGTCCAGCAGAAGGGAATGAAGGAGGCTCTCCTGGACCATGAAATGGTGCAGACACTGACCAGGTCGGGGGGAATGGGGCTTCGTAGAAACCCAGCAGACGGAGGAGAGGGACCCCTAACAACAGACCCCGAGGAGCTCTTCCTCAGTCAGAGTCTCCTCTTCGGATCACAGGTTGCCTATGAGATCCACTGCTAATGGGTTTTAAGTGTGTTGTGACATAAAACAATATGTTGATGGACATAATTAAAGACATTAAAGGAAATCACCTTGGTGCACTGATTTGAAGCATCAGATTTTTATGTGGTCTTCAAAATAGTGGAGAGGGTCAGTTAGTGGTTGACGGGGGAAACCTGGATCGCAACCAGCCTCTCAGAGGTCCTCATCTGATTGATTGTATGACATTAAGATGGGTCAGATGGATGAACAGTGATATTTGAATAACAACTGAACCATACCTTTCTGTCTCCAAATCAACCCTTTAAAGATAAGTATAAGTGGCTAACCTCATCAGAAACGGATAGTCTGACAGTTAATCTAAATCCTCACAAAAGAGGCTAAAACTGTGCAGAACATAGTGGCTACTAATAAAATGGATTAAAACAATGACTCATATTTTGTACTTTAATTTTCTTTCTCTTAGGTTTTGTGTGTTTTGTCTGTGTTTTGTGCAAATGAAGCTAATTTTCACTGTGTAGTACAGTTGTTGTTTTGTGGACCCTGTTACAGATTAGAATTAGACCTAAACCAGTCCTCATGCTGAAGCTGCATTATCATTATCCATAAGTGTGAGTGGATGGATTTGTTTAAAGAGGATCATTTTGAATGCTGCAACGAGTCTTTTATAAAACATTTTTACCATAGCATTGTATTCCTTGATGCTAACATGCCATGTTTTTTTTTTCTACCTGTTTGTTGAAACACTAGAACAAAGAAAAAAACATTTCCATTGTCTGAACTTGACCCTTTGGTGGAATTAATTCCATTAACATCAGTTTGTAACAACATCAGTTTGTAACAACCATAATGTGAATATTGCACAATTTGTCTTTGGTTTCTACATAATAAAATGTATTTTAAAAGACTCAGTGTTTCATTTCTTACAAGGTTAACGGGTTGCTCTAACAGAGCTGTTCGGTTCTGCTAAATCTGTAGTCAGTCTGCTGTAAAAGCTTATTGTTTTCATCTGTCTCCTCTTCCTTCCCTTCAACTCATGAGCTGTAGCAGTTGAAAGATGTATTTTTATAGAGAGACTGTGGCTTTCAGTCACTGTGTAGAGGTCAGTCTGTGAAAGGTCCATGGTTCATAAACTCTTTATTCTCCCTCTCTTGCTGCTAAGCACTGTAGTGTCAGTTGTGCTTCAGAGCTACTTGTGGACTAAGATAGGAGAGAGCTATTGGAAATGTTTTGAAATGCCAAATAATCTGTGCTTTATACCAAGACCAAGAATCGTACTGACTCTCATTGAAAAGCATGTCAGTATTCTTTTAAAATGTCTGGTGTTTCAGTTTTTATGTCTGACAACTGTATTAAACGCCATGGTTATTTCATGAATACCTTACTTAGAATAAAGAACACCACTGAAGGGCATTTTCCCATTACACATTGGTGTTTTATCATAGGCAATAGCGCCAGTACAAAGCCGACTTGTCTAGTGGAACAGTGAAGCACTGAACTTTCACTTGTTTCATACTGTTATTACTGTTATTCTTATATTCAGATAGAGTAATCCAGTTTAGAATTTAAGTTTATAGACTACAATATATGTGTACACACACACACACACACACACACACACACACACAAACATATATATATTTTTGTGAAACATATTTACTAATTCACAGTGTGTACATGATCACTTTAAAAAACCTGCACACCCAAATATTCATGCAATGATCCAGTCAGCCAATCGTGGCAGCAATGCACTGCACAAAATCATGCAGATATGAATTACAAGATACAAGTTAGGAGCTTCAGTTAATGTTCACATCCAACATCAGAATGGGGGAAAAATGTGATCTCAGTCTGACTTTGACTGTGGCATGATTGTCGGTTTTAGGGATATCTCTGAAACTGCTGATCAGTCTCTGGTGTGAAAAACAAAAAACATCCAGAGAGCAGCAGTTGTGCAGAGACAGAACACCTTGTTAATGAGAGAGGTCAGAGGAGAATGGCCAGACTGGTCGGAGCTGACAGAAAGGCTAAGCTAACTCAGATAACCACTCTCTACCCAGTGTTACCCAGTCCTAACCAGTATTAGTATGGTTTTCCTGATAAGATGCACAGTGAGTGTCAGCTCTAGGTCACAGGACTGAAGAATTACATGAGAAAGTCCATACTGAGACAATTAGCCTACATTAGCCTACCTTAGAAGACTGAAAGGGAAGAAAAACAGCTTGCCTGACTGTTCAAAGATACACAGCAATAGATTTAAGGTGCATTTTTAAACTTTTTATCAGTTTTTTAAACTTGTACACAAACCAATAATTTGTTTTTTAGGCAGAGATATTTAGCGTAGTCATATTTTTGAAAGCTAAGCTAGCTCTTTCCTCCTGCTAACAGTCTTTATGCTAAGCTAGGCTAATCACCTCCTAGCTTCAGCCTCCTACTTAACGGACAGACATGGAAGTGGTATTGAGGAAAGTGAATCAGCCCATTTCCCAAAAAGTTGAACTATTCCTTTGCATGTCAACACGATAATAGTGGTAAATCAAAATAAACTAGAATCCAAAACATGCACTTCGTTATTAAAACACACATCCACACAAAATTCAAAACAACAACACTGACAGTATGAATACACCAAGTAATAAGAATTGAGAAAGGCAGTTGCCTGTGAAATAAATGACTTCTTATATAGTGTGTTCTTTGTAGCCAGAGGCATCCTGTAGAGCCAACCAGGGTTTAGCTTGATAGAGTGATCAGAGAGATGTTTTTGACTGACATTTCTATGAAAACTCTGCAGCGAATTTCAGATGACATTGTATGTACGGATTCAACAACAGCAGCCTCACTGCAGACTGCTGAGCTAATATCAGGGACAAAAGCAGAACATTTTCCAAACAGTGGGAAAAAAAAGAAAGAAAAAACAGACCTGACCGAAGCCCATCACAGCACCTCCTTATCACATCCGAAGATGTATTATGCAGCGTATCTCACCCAATGAAATGTTAAATACTCTTATTCCAGTTGTCCTATGAAGCAAATGGATTTCCTTTGTGCCTACTGTGATACAATTCTCAGCCTGTGTCATTACATGTCTAACACAACGCTGCTTACAATGGTTGTCATAGGCACATTGGATTTGGTACAGCAGACTAATGTTGCTGTCACTGGCTGAGTCTGACTTTCTCTCCCAGCAGGTAGGAAAAGAGACAGAAACACGTACGAGACAGTGCAATAATCCTGCAGTAAATCCAAATGTGGTAACGCTCAAAATGCTCAGTTTTTGTCGAGACTGTCATTTTTGGACATGCTTCTGCTACTTTGCCCAACTTCTTTATCACTGAATACATGCTGAGCGTACAACACTGCTGTTTACTTTTTGTGCGGTGTGCACCTCCTCCAATCACTACAAATTATTATCAAAGATCCCCACCAGTGTAGCTGCAGGCGTGAGCTGTTGATTAGAGACCTCCATAATTGATTTAACAGCCAGAAAATTATGCAAAAATAATAAGAATGATAGCAGTTATGTGAAAATCAAGGTTTTAATGTGCTGTTTCTGCTAAGAGCACCCCACCAAGAAGCACACCACGTTCTACCTGTTCTAACATGCACCAGGACTATGTAATGCCACATAGGTCATTGTATATGGGCTATGTAAGTTAATTAGTCAGCCATTTTGGATGCAGAAAGAGGTATTTGGATACAAATTTAACATTTAAGATTCGGGAGAGCACATTTTGGACCCTGTATTCAAAATCTGAATGTTTTATATGCTCGTAGGTGAGATTCCAGTTTTGCTTTAGGGTATTAAAACCTTTCAAGGACAGTCAAGGGCAGTTGCCAACATTAAAATTTGAATTCTTTTTATTAATAAAAAAGAAGAAGCAAGGAAATCTAACACAAAGTCAGCAGCACTGTACAATCTTTATTAATGGGTGCTTTACCAATAAGATTTCAGTTTCCCTTTTTATACCCAAAGGTTGCCTGTGATCCCATCAATCAACACGTGAAGATGCAGCAGAGAAGAGTGAGAGTTCTTGTTGTACATACTGATGATTCTCTTTATTTACCCATCTCCCTTCTTTCGAGTATCTCCTCTCATCTCTCTTCGAACTTGGTTCACCACAAGGGACTGAATTTTTATATGAGGTCAAATATGAAATATCTGGAACTGAATTATTGATGCATTTCTGCTTCACACTGGCTTTTCACCCAAGACAAGTGTGTACAAAATTTTTTCTAATGTTCTGTGTCACTAACTTTGTGCACAGATGGGTCCTTGCATATTTGTTTTGGAGCTCTGAAACTATGCTGAATGGTTTCGGAAATTATCTACGGAACCATGAGGTTAGTAATCTCTATCCATATTTAACAGTTGTAGGTGAGATACTACTGTTAAATATAAAATATATATCAGATTTAACGGGTGGAATGCACCTGCAGACAAAAGTATTGCTTAGAGTAGAATCAGAGTAGAAAAAGCAATCAACCTCTTTGTGTGTTGATTCAAGTCCTACAGTAATAATATGTTTTTCAAGGTGCTGTGTGATTATAATTCCCAAAAGAAAGTATAGTTTTGCTTGAATGTATAATTTTATTCTTGGTCATTTTTATTCAGGGCATGAATGAACAGCATGTGATTTCTCAATGTGCACTACATGATTGAACATGCTTCCGTTGAAGGAGAAAAAAATCAGTTCATATCAAAACTATGTTTCTTTAAGTCAATGTCTGTCAATCAAACAACCAATACCAAAATCTAAGGAATGCCTGTCTCTGTTTTTCGTGTGGAGAGAAAAAACAAACACAAATATCACAGTGATTGGTCACCTGTGGAAAAGAGTGTTTTAATGAGTTTTTGCAATGAAATGTACATGCAATCTGTTTGGTTTGTTAATAGTCCTGACAAGTTTAATTTCTCATGGCTACTTATTGTAATTCTATAGTTGTTGTTTTTTTTCTAACCAAGGGTACTTGCACCCTAGGGGGTACTCCAGCAGCTTTTATTCCATAAATAAAAAGCTGAACACTAGGTCAACTGTTTTATGCAGTGAATAATGTTAAATAGTATCAAGCCACAATCAGTTCAAATTAACACATATAGAATGTGACAGGTGGTGATGATGAAGGGAGATGGGTAAATAAAGTTCATCTGACAGGGCTGTGGGGGTATGTCAGGCAGAAGCAGTGTGGAAGTTTTGCATACCTTATGTAAAGTATTTCATGTGGTGACCGCAGTTAAAATTTCCTTCCCCACTGCATTATTTTCAGTGGACTGTAAATAAAGTATATGTGAAACCTGTACTTGTTGTCATGACAGTGATGTAAATGATACTGCATCACCAGCATGTGTCCTTCATCCCTCACCGTCACGGTGGCTGCTTCCTTCCTTCCCATCATCCGTCAGCAGGCGAATGTCATATAGTGCAAAGTGAACGGCTGTGAAGGATTGTAGACCTTGGCAGCACTTCTGATAACTGCTAAGTATCAAGCCACTGAACACTGAACATTGATTCTACCTTCCTCTGCTCCACACAGTCTAATACTGACCACTGACGCAAATGGGCCATATCATAATCCATATGCTAAGAGGAGTTAACAGGAATGTCAATTGCTTTGTCACTGGAAGATGGGCACATTTAAACATGTACCATGCATACTGCTATTAATGATATCTCAAAAATGTTTCTTTTTAAGAACAATAACAGCCTTTTTGATGAATCATAAACATTTTTGAGTTTATCTAATTCTAATGGAACCTGAAAAGGTTTCATAAGACAAAGAGGAGATCTGTCTTATTTTGCAGAGTACCATGTAATCCCTCAATAGAGGCATTAGTATTAAAACAATCAACAGAAGTTTTGACAAGACAGCAGCAACAACCCTTGCATATAAATGGAAGAGGTCATAGTGCCTCTATATATTTAACCCCTTTGCACCCAGTCCACTTGTAGGGTTGATTCACCTAAAGTAAAACAAATGGGCAAATTTTGATCATTAGACCCTTGCAATGAATCTGCAGCTGAATGTTTTGAGGATTTAAAACACTGTTGAAGTGCCAGACCACTTTGAATGTGAAGGTGATCAGGCATAGTGACAAACCTATAGAGAATTAGCACCTAACTAGTGACTCACCTTAGCTCCACGGATAGTTTTTGTCAACGGTGGTTTCGTCTTTCAGCTTGTTGTTTTGGTTTTATGGCCCATAGCTTCACTTTTTCAGTTCCCCCCATCACACTGTAGGCTACCTGTAAGGCACCAAATGACAGACAAAGTTAGAAACTAGCTGGTGAGTGGAGCATTAAGAAGTCCAAGACCCAGATGTTTCTCTTAGAATCTGGTTGGAGACCAACAAAAAACAATTAATTCAACTTTTAGATTTCAGTTATATGATTTCAGTTTCTATGCACTGTACCTAGACACTTTATGCCTTATTGTTATAAGTGGCAATTTGGTTTGAAAATGACAGTACAGAAAAATGTCAGTGTCAATTCATCTAGAAATGGCAATGTCAGTCAGTTGTTCCACCACTTTGGTCCTGACTGAAATATCACAACAATGTCATAGATCATCAGAAAATTTGGTGCAGACATTCATGGACCCTTGAGGATGACTACTAATGACTTTGGAGACCCCTGGAATTTCTATCTAATGCCACCAGCAGGTCAAAGTATTCAGTTATCCAATACGTTTTGTACAGACATTCATGGTTCACAGAAGATGAAGCCTACAGATTTTAGCTATCCCTGCTGCCCCTCAGGACAGGGATATCTGTTCATCTAATGCCATCATCAAGTCAAAATTAGAATTTTAAAAAGCACAGCATGTTTGCCTTTTCATTGTGAGCATGTTAGCATTCTAGCATTAGCATTTAGCTTAAAGCACCGCTGTGCTTAAGTACAGCCTTGCAGACTTATTAGTGGTAGCCTATAAAGGTAGTCCTAGCTAAAGCTTTTAAACATTATAAGCACAGAACAATACAACTCACTGTTCTATAATGATACAAAAGTGTGCTTCACTGTAGCTCTTCAAAGAGAAAATGAAACAGGAACATTACAGAAAGTGCACTGCCCCAGAAAACATTAGGTCCCCGCTGAGCTGGGATTGTACTTATGATAAATCAGCACTGAAAATGACTGCTTTTTTTTCCTTTTTTTTTTTATTGTAACATAAAACCCATGGGCATCATCAGCCTCTAAATTACCAAACTCACCTTAATATACCCTTATGCACTGACAGCAGGTCAAAATTGAGTTGTTGCAGCAATAAATTGTACAGTGCCAATGGTACTAGAGAAGCATGAAATAGATATTGATCCTTGTGTGTGCTTCTTATTCTCTTCAACATCTTCTCTCTAGTAAGGGTTGTAGATGTTGTAGATGTAGGCATATAATACAGCCTAGGGTAATTATCCCACAAGACTCCACTTTTATTTGCTTTGATTTAATGACATTCGTTTATGGCAAAAGTACAAGTCAAGTTTCACATTAAATTCTAAATAACAAAATTCAAAAGTGTGGATTGAAGACTTGTAAAGTCAGTTTGCTAAATACAAAAATATCATAGTGTATGTTTATGTCCTGAATAATTACACGCTTTAATTACAACCCAATCATTTATTCCACTATGCAGAATATTTGAAGAGTTTGAAAGCACTTTGTAGACGCAGCATCTGTCAGCAGTGCTCAGTCTTCAGAAAGTGAATCTTCTTTCTGGAGCAGAAAGGTTTTTAAATGCAAATAACCAATATCAAGGATTCATATATATTTGATAGATTCTGAAATCCAATATTATCAGTGAGTGCACCGATAGCATTGCCATCAAATTGTCAAAGTCAGACTCTAAGGCTTAGAGAAATAACAGTAGTCTTAACTATTTCTCAAGTTCAGTGAAAAGCTTCACAGATAATTGATTTCTGTCATTCAAGGGTTCTTTCAATGGCATACTGTTGTACTTCTGGTGGTTTTCTGTCTCTGAATATGGAAGGCAGTTTGCTAGTGTACTAGCGTTATAATTTTCATATTTGAACACTGCCTTCTTCCAAAATCATTGTTAGAGTGTTATTTGAAAATCTGTTTTTTTATTCAGTTGCGTTCCATTTTGTGCATTGTGTCTACTAAAATAAGAAACTTCAGCGAAACTGTTTTCCATATTTTCTCCTTTTTTCTGGGAAAGTACAGATAGTCAGTGCCCATTGTTATCGCCATGCATTTTCTGCAGATGATGAGAACACAATGCTTCTTGACCCAGTTGGACCACATTATAGGAATGCTGCTCCATGCTGGCAGTGACATTTAAAATCACAATCCCCATTGTTGAAGGAGCTGAACCCTGATGTGGCTCCATCAGTAAATGGTCAAAACAATCTCTTTTCCTCTGGAATTTTCCATGACTGTTTGAGTAGGAAGAAGCTTTTCTGCTAATATTAAAGAAATCCAACTCAGCCTCAACTATATGTCATGAAAATCTAAAATAAATGTCTATAACATTATAATCATATTTATAGTACATTATGGAATCAACGCTTTAACACTTACTTTTGTCTCTCTGTTATGCCATTAAAAAAAGACTGAGCTCATATTGACTGTATTATCCTTAAAGCATCTCATAGTCTTCATCCACTGACCATTATTTATTTTTTTATTTGTTTTTATTTTATTTATTTTTTGTCTAACTACTGTTTCCAGGGTCAAGAATTGACTTTCATGTTGGAAATGATCATAGTTGTAATGAAATTATAACATATCATAACAACAGTAACATATCAGAACATCTGAAATTATGTTTCTTTTTCCTCTGCTCAAACAATATTTATGACTTGTTTATTGCTGGCAACACAGCAGTGAAATGTTTCAAATTAAACTGACGTGAGCTGCTTATTGACATCCTGCCAAAAGAGTATACATTAACACTGATTATCTCCTAATAATGTCTCTTATATTCCATTGACATGTTAGCATTTGCAAGGTGCATTGTGGGATCGATCTCAGGTCCTACTATGATTGCAAATCTGTTTGGATTCAGTGAGCCAAAAGCGCTTCACCAGTGCGTGCCAAGAAAACTGAAAAACATGTTTTTGTTTGTTATTTTATACTTTAAAACTTCAATAAAACTATATACTAGAATCCACAGCTTGATTCTAACAAAGTGGTTATTATTGTAACCATGATACCGAAGGTCTCCTAACCTTAACAATGTATAACTAATTACAGATTTTAACCAAAACCATGATCTTTCCCGAAACCCAACCAAGTCGTTGCTGTGCCATCTGAGACAATTTTCAAATGCACTGAGAAGTTTGTTGTTTTGCTGATAGAAGAGTGAGATGAGGAAATGTGTTGTTCTAGGCATAGAACGTATTTTGCTGTTAATTGTGAGACCTTTTTGGAAGAAAACACTTTCTTTAGAAAACAAATCTGATTTAATAATGAATAACAGAATAACAGGATGTGCTAAACCTTCAGCAACTGCAACCAATTTAGGCAAGCTTTCATTCCAACATTAGTTTTATCTCATCGTATTTTTGTAGCATATTGACGAAAAACATTTTCGTTTTCAGACAGTGAATACCTCTCTATGTTGCCAGTGTCCTTATAAAACTACTCATCTCTGTCTCAAGGTGCTCCCCTTGCTCATAGCTGAAAAAAGAAAAACAAAACAAAAGTTAGAGGTTAGAACAAATCAAGTTAACGAAACTGTAACAAATGTTTGTGCTCAATGGGAGTACTCACATAAACAGTTGGTTTAAACGGAAAATTTCAGACACATCCATTTATTGTTACTTGCCAGTCTTATAATGATTAATATTCTCGTGTTCATAGAAGTGAACATTAAATTATTTAATTATGAATTTAATCATTTATTTTTAATATCAATTATTGAGTATTCTACAATAGGTTTTATGTGTAGTCTGGTTTTAGGATGCACCTTTGATGTACATAGGTGAGTTCTGAATAAGATTATTCATATATTTCTAAAATGCTAAAGAAGAATGCATTTTGTGGAGTAAAGGCTTAATATCAGTTTCTGGACAGTCTCCATCGTCCACAGAATAGCAGCATATCTCAGCCTTTCATGTTCCTTATTGTCAGTAATATTGTTATTTTTATCATCACTAAGCATCCTAATGCTCCAGGCCACTCGAGTCTGGGTGAACAAGAACAGTTCAGTATTTAAAGGGGTCCGTGTACGCCTGTGAAGTGCTTGGCCTTCAAACCAATTGTCACAAAGCATAGCAGAATCACTCATCCTTCAGCCTGGCCCACCATGTTTCCCACTGATGCCTTATTATCTGCGGCAGCTGCTCACAAGGTGAGTACAAATGTATTGATTGTCAGTGCCCTCAAATGGCAAGACTGATGGGATGTACGCATGTAGAAGAGAGAAGTGGAATGTTTTTATATCGAATGAAAACACTCCAAAGATACAAAAATGCATGAATATTAAGATGTTTACATTCTACACTTTTCCTGTATAGAACCCTGTGATGATTAGCAACAACAGCCTCCTGCTTTTCTTCACTTTTCTAACTGAACGTCCATGTGAGCGTGAACAGACTCACAAACCCAAGCACACACACACACACACACACACACACACACACACACACACACACACACACACACACACACAGACCAGCAGCACATAAAGGAAAGAACATATTTCATACAGGGTTGACCTCCGTCTAGTGGCTGAACGGAT
>JBBMJY010000006.1:4533110-4602357 GCA_037833715.1 Toxotes lorentzi
AGAAAAAACAGCTTCCTGTTTTTTTTTGCTTTTCTAGCTGGATGTGTATGTGGGCGTGAACAGACGCACAAACACAAACACACACACACACACACACACACACACACACACACACACACACACACACACACACACACAGACCAGCAGTACATAACGGAAAGAACATATTTCATACAGGGTTGACCTCCGTCTAGTGGCTGAACGGATTCAGCTTGAAACACATTAAGATTAATGGCTGAGTCACTGTGACACTGAGACAAGACAATTGTAAAATGTGACTGTACCAGAGTGGGCTACAGAGAATAAAACAGAATGAAATTCATAAAATATTTCAAAACTTCTTTTAAAAAAAAATCTAAAACTTCGGTGATACAGCAGTTATACAGTAGCACCACCACCTAATTACGGTACACTTTTTATTGTCCATAATAATACTGGTTAAAAAAAAAAAACACACACACACACACACACAGACCTACAAGTACTAATGCAAATATTTAATTTAATTAAAAATGACATATCCCTCTGTAAATGACTATTATTCATAAGGATGTAAGACTGAAACCTGACATTTTAAATGAAATTAATTCCCAGTGGAAAATGTCAATAGTAATTATGGTCATAAAAGCTATTACACACAAAGAAAAATTTCAGTATAATAATAATAATGAAATTAAAGGAAAAACATCATGTAGTGTAGAATGACCAGTGATGTCGTGTTCCTGCTCTGTTGCTCTAATTTAACCTTTAATTTTACATGTAGATCAAGTCCTGTCGAAGCTGGAAACCTCTGTTACATGAAAGATCTGGTCAGCACAGAAAGTTGCAGACAAAATCAAGTCACGTATTAAACAATATTAAAAACAGATAACAGAACTAAAATAAGGAGAAAGTAAGATGACATCAGATGACAAAGGAGTCATGTACCATGGCGTTTAAAATAGCCTTGGATTCTGTCAGAGATACCAGATTTCTCAACTTAAATTTCTTTTGCAGACTATCTAATGTGGCTGCACAGAGCAGAAAATATGAAGCCTTTATTTCTCCTTTCCTTCCTTACATTAGGAACAGACAGCAGATACATGTCTAATGATCTGAGATGGCAAGATGATATCAGTGAAATATGTGGAGAGGTGATGGACGTTTGCCCAGAACGAAGTTATAAATACATTCATACAGATGAATCAGTCGACTTCATCACCATTAAGTGACTGAAGGCAGAATAGTTTTCGTTGGTTTTCTGTGGTCCTTCTGCTTTGAATCCGACATCAAATAAAGACTTGTGAACTCTACATTTGTTAAATATCCTCAGACAGTAGCAACATCACTGACCATAAGCAATAAAAGAGTCTGAAGAACAAGAATCTTTATTCTGTTACCTTCATCACTGAAGACGAATACTGCATTCCTTAAAGAATTGCAGTTATGTGTTGTTGTTGTTGTTGTGGTTGTTGTTGCCGGCTCTTGCTTTAACCTCTGTGCTCAAATTACAGACAGAACAGACAGTCCAAGCGTGGAATGTAGAGCTGTTTCTTTCAGAGTTCATTTCTAATGTATTCTGATTTCCTTTGCTTTCGTCTTTCTTAAAAGATAATCTCATAAGATCTCTTCACTATGTTCACATTAACAGCATTTGCTACCACGTTTTCTTTCAAACAGACTGTATCCATGTGCAAATGCTAGTCAGCTATTTCATAATTCGGTTAATTAAATTCTTTAATCCCTGAAAATGTGCTTGTGTTAGTCCCCTGAGCTCACTATTTATTCATCCACCCTGGACTTATTTCTTTGCAGCATTTAGAAGCAACAAACAGTCATTTGGCACTGACAGCAAATTCCTATCATCTTGTCTAATCTTTAACAGAGCCTAATAACCCAGTCAGTGTGCATGACTACTGGAGTCATTAGACTTGAGGGGCATAGTGTTTCTTAGCAGAATCTACTGTTTCCCTTAGCTCATATGTTTCCCAGCCCTACATCACAGTTAGCTACTAGCTAGTAGGCCCCAAACATAACAAAACTGAGCATTTAGCAACTAAAGAGCCAGATATTTCCCTCAGGATCTGGTGGAGACCAAAAACACAAAAATAGAGGCAATTGTAGACCGAATGTTGCACTTAAATTCATCTGGAGAACACAAACACCACTCTTATTGAAAGCTAAGGTTGCTCCGTATCTGCTGGATATGTGATTAGCTAACGAGTTCACCATATAAACTAAAAAGGTGATGATATGTCATTGTTGTGTTTGCTTGTTTCTGCTGCCCTCTACTGTCCAAAAATCAAGCTGAAGCATTTTATAACATTATTGTAGGTTTAATGTAAATAACAATTACAAGCATTAATACTCTGTTTTCTCTTCAATTAGTACCAAATGACAAATTTATTTCCATCAAACTTCACAGGATATTATCAAGAAGTTACAGACCTGTAAAATAAAGTGTTGTAAATACTAGTCTAATAGAGAAATAATGAATCCTAGATCTATGTATTTTGTTGGCCAGAAAATAGTCAATTTTAAATATACTAAATCCAATCCAATCCTGGAATCAGATTAAAATCAAAGCCTGTATATAAAGTAAAATATAAAAATGTGTAAGTTTTTAGATATAGAATGTAAACTGCACCAGGCTGCTAAAATCCACAAAGTAAAAAAAAGAACTTCTGAAGACGTGATATCTGCATCCTTAGTGATAGTTATAGCCATGATTTTGACCACATTAAAAAGAAGACCACGTGATTATATAATGAAAAGTGTGTCTTACAGGAGGAGCATATTCTGTTATATGTCCAGACTTTACTAGTTGCATATGGTAAGCAGCAAGCAGAAAACATCATAAATGTCTTTAGATGTGGTTCTGTATGTAAAATCGAGAGGACACTGGAACAGCATGTTCCAGCACTTACAGCATGTGCTCTCACAGTGAACTAACAGAAATGACGTTTAGTTACAGGGAGTAACATTAAACACTGCAGCGACTATACTGACAAGCTCATTACACGTTTATGTCCTGGGAATCCCTGTTATGGAAAATGACAGCAGCGTGGTCATCACCTGCGTCCCCTGAAGAGTCCTGTGGGAGACAAGAAGAACAATGAGTATTATAAATCACTAAAGCGTATCCTTGATAATGGCGTTTTTAAACAGTGTGTTTAAACAGAATAGTGACATATTTTAATGGGGGCTTACACCGAGCATTGCCTTCATCTCCTTAACTTGTCCTGTAGCAGGCTCTTGCTCTAGAAATGCATAGTGAGGATCTTTAAGCCACAGACAATAATGCAAATAAATGGCTCAGATATATTGCATTTACAATATTTCATAGACATGTTGAGAAAGTCGGTGGCATTATTGTGCCCAGATTTAATATTTAATATGCAAACAAATGAGAGGTTGCCTTACTGTGTTTTTTCCACATCTTTCTTGCCAATATGACCAAGCCCACAAGGAGCAATATAGAAGAGCACCCCAGCAAAGACTCCAAGATGTAACTAAAACACAGACATGCAGTGGTCTGAACAGATAGTCCAGCAAAAGCAGCTCAGGCTTATACTACATCTATTCTTCTATTCTTACATGGTAAGATGATGGCCTAGATGATGATGGATATATTTTCCTCAGCAAGAAAAGTATGATCATTATCTGTGCTCGGCTGAGCTGAACTGAGGTGAACTCCATCATGATGGTATAGATAAGCATCCACAGTGGTAAACAGCGTAAGAGGTATCACATCAAACATGGAAGGCATGTGACACTTAGAGATGTTATGAGTAAATTCAGGTGGAAAAAAAAAAGACAATAAATACAATGCGGGGAAAGAGTCATGAAGAAGTGCTTCACTGTTACCTTTTACTCTTCCAGGATTCCTTGTTGACTGATTTGGGTGGTGAATGGGATACAGGAACAGACAGACTCGGTGTAGGTGTGGATGTCATAGACACTGATACTGAGGATAAAGATATCAGACAAAGAGCTGAAAAATAATGTACTATTATAAGCAAAACAGTGCAGCAGTACGCACAGGATTCTATCATCAATATTCTTGATAAGTGATTTGTAATAATCAATACTTTGTGCAGCTGGAGACCTAAGACATAACACATATTGATCTTTAAAGCTGCACTTGTTTATTTCTCAGTATAGCAACAACAAACTGACTTGGGGAAAAGGCCATGCAGTCAGAGAATTGTGGTCCCTTTCATATCTACAATGCCTGGTTTAAATAGTTTTCAGTGACATTTCAGAGTTTCCAGTGGCAAGTCAGATCATTGGCACACTGATTTGCCTCATGTTCACCCGCTGGGATCAACAGATTTTTAATAGATGTTTCCCAGACTGAAATATTATAGTGAAGACTGAACTTGGGAGATTTGGGCTGGATGACTTGTGGCTTAGGATGATTTTTTTTTTAAGTATTTTTAAAGCAGCACTAATCAACATTTCTGTATTAACATGGTGTCAAATGACTATGTGTGATGTGAAAGTTGTTGCTTATAATGGCAAACTCACAAAGAATTTTACACCTAACCCTGCAGCTCACCCTAGTTCTATTGGGCATTTTAGTGTCTTTAAGCTCATTGTTTTCCAGCCTGCAGCGTTACTGCTTGGATTCATTCTCACTGGTCTCATGAACCTCTTTTCCAGCCAAAGCAGTCAACTTTTTTTTTTTTTTAGCCAAAAACCTCTGTTAGCATCAAACACAAGATGGTTAAGGAAGTTAGACGCTGGTGAACAAAGTGGTGCATTTAGCAGCTAATGAGCTAGATATGTTTCTCAGGAGTTGGTGGAAACCAAAACAAAGCTAAAAGGAGAGTGAATATTGGATTTTCATTCCGCAGGAGGCAAGAAACTGAGTTTCTGTGGAAAGCTAATATTGCCCTGTGGCTGTTGGCATTTCAACTTTAGGTTCAAGGTGACAGTTTGTCAATGTTTTGTTTACTTGTTCTTCTGCCCCCAAGTGCAAAAAAAATAAATAAATAAATTCTGCTTCAGATTGAAATCTAGCCTAGTACAGCTTCAACAAAGAATCAAACAGGAATGGTTCACTAACTTGTCTAATTTCCAAATACTATGATATGATATGATTTTTTATTTTTTATTTTTTATTTTTTTTATTTGAAGTGCTCTTTGTAAGCCTACTGGTTGTGGGTCGGGGTGTCACAAGAAGATGCACAGCTGTCTGCTGCTGTCCCACAGAACACCAGTACCAGCCAGTATCTCTCATCTCCAGATTCTTTAAGGTTACAGTGAAAGTCCCAGTTCTGTCATCGCTGATGGCCACTGAAGTGTCATCGTAGCTCCCTTCAGAGTCTGTCAGCAGACAGGAGCTCCAGTCTCCACTCCGACACCATTTCTTCTCACTTTCTCTGTTGGCAAGCGGTCACAAGGAAGTCAGTGAAGGCTGACTGTCTGTCAGCATTTGACTTGAATTGAGGATTTCTGACAAATAACCATGACCAGCAGGATTCTGCATGGTCTGATTGGTAGAATACCCATAAAACAGACAGAAATGTACTATAATACATGGGGAAATCAAATACCTGTATCTCTCACTATAAAGACACTCAGCTGTGAGACTACTCCCTTCTTCCCCACTCAGTCGGCTGTTCACCACTGAAACACCTGCAGAAAAAAAATCAACTTATAGTAAGAGCTTGCATTTGTAACCTAAACATTTGAAATACATGAAAATGTTTTTTTTTTATTCATGGATAATGCACAGTTCATGAGTTCATTACTCACCATGAATGACGTTGATGTGAGTGAATGCGACAGTATCAGCTGTCCATCCAGTACCTATCTCCACGCCACACAAGTACCACCCAGAGTCCTCCTCCTTCAGGTCATTCATGGTCACTGTGAACACCAGCTGTCCCGGGTCATCAGAAATGATCACTTTGTCCTCAGTCGGATTGGCTGGACCAGGGTCATCTGTTCGAGCTAAGCTGGTGCAGAACTCCCTTGTCCTCCCCTGACACCAGTATTTTACATAGGTGGCGTACTGAGGCTCATAATGACATGGGATTTGAAGGGGTCGACCTTCCAGGATTGCAAACTCTTCCGCAGTAGTTACCCCACAGAGGATGGCTAATGGAAAGTGAAGATGATTGAATGCTGAACACTACTTAAACTTTCAGTCATGCTGCAGTCAGAACAGAACAGTTGCTCACAGCGGACATTTCTTATCTGTGATTGAGGAACGGGGAAAGTGGCCTTTAGCAATACTTTGTACCACATATATGGTTTCATTTTCCTTTGTGACAAAACATTTTCCTACTTTGAATTTCCTTTCCATAGTTCTTATTCCAAAATTGGATTATCCCTCTAATACAGATTTGGGGGGACAAATATAACAGGCTTTCAAGCATACTCTTGCCAAGGGGCAAAAGCACCAAAACTTGGAAGATTTACTGAAACACAAAAGCTGTCTCTGGCTCCTGCAGGCCTTCTAGTCTGTCTTCAGCAAATGATAAATACAGAAAAGTGATAAACTGAGAAAGAAATATCTCACTTTGTAGCACCAGTAGTTGCCGAAAAAACAAAGTGAGGGGGTGGAAGAATAGACATTAACCATCCTTAGAGCACTTGTTTTCATCAATTAGCTGCAGACAAAAACAGCTGCAAAGGCTTATTGCACCACTTTTGTAAGCATATCACCTCAGTAGTCATAGTTATTACCTGGGATCCATGGTAACAGGCTGAGAGTGAGTATGAAGAGTTGCAGCATGTTTCAGGGTCAGTTTGAGGTTTACCAAGTGAATCCTCTCCCTTCAGAAAACTGAAACTCCAGGTTCCGCAGCACTAACTTTCCACTGGTCATGTGACCATAACCATCCTGATGTTCCAGATGTTAACCATGTGGGTGCCAGTTAGTTTTTATTGGTGGGGGATACTTCAAGC
This sequence comes from Toxotes lorentzi, assembly GCA_037833715.1. Lineage (NCBI taxonomy): Eukaryota > Metazoa > Chordata > Actinopteri > Toxotidae > Toxotes > Toxotes lorentzi. The sequence continues at coordinate 4,540,011 of JBBMJY010000006.1, forward strand.
AAATATCTAACAAGCTGTAGATGATGTGAAATACCATGATTTGAATAGAAATTGGACCACCACTTGTGTTTTCCTTAGCTCATGACAAGTTTTACAAAGCTGGGAGCACAGCAGTATCACAGAATTTACTACCACTTGCAAAATGTGTGAAAAGCTATAAATTTCTGGGAGGTGACCCATTTGTTAAAATCTTTTGTATCCCACGACATCCCAAGAGGATTTATTCACAATCTCAGATTCTGAAGTGAACCTCCAAAATTTTCAAGAAATATGCTCAAGAAATCTAGACCTTAGGGCTCTTGATTTCTTGACCTTCCATCAGTTTGGAAAACTCTTGCCAAAAGTTAGAAGAGAGAATCAATGCTACTCCTATGTGTAGAGTAAATCTGCAGGAGAAACAACTAGCCTGGCTCTGTCCAAAGGTAACTCACCCGCACCATTAAAGCTCACTAACTGGCATGTTTATGGGGCAAATACCACCCCCCAAAAAACACAACCTAAGTTTTTATACATGGGTTTTTATATACAGATTAAACAAGCATGGTATAGGTCATAGTTATAGGTATATAGTTAATTGCCTTCCAGTACAGGTGTAGATCTAAATTTAGCACACAGACGTGAGAGCAGTATCAGTCTTCTAACTCTTGGCAAGACAGCAAGTGTTTCCCAAAAATGTCAAACTATTCCTTTAAGGTAAAACATGTCAATCTTACTCATATCTACTGATTTTATTATTTTAGTGGCACTCATCTTTTTCATATCCTATTCTCCCAAGCAACCAAATGCTGAGTGCCTTCCCCCCCGTGGATGCAGATAATTCATTTGGCAGGCTACAAAGAAATTATTTGATTTTGATGCCTGAATACATTGGATTTGGTCCAGTCTTCATTTGTTGGACTAAGCTTCTACACACAGCCCCCTCAGCCACTGAATTAACAAACAATTATTGCAAGCCTCTCAATTTGCTCTGTGAAGGGTGTCAAGGATGTCCCTTGTTGTTGTTTTTTTTTAGCTTTGGCAACAAAGCCTTTTATGGTCATCCATTTCCTGGAAAAATGTAGGCAGATCTCAGAATTGAAAAGGAACTTCTTACTATGACGGTCCAGGCCGATCTCAGAAACGAGACATAACTTTCACAAAACTAAATATTTCCAGCCAGTCAAGTTCCGTGACGAATCTCACTAACCAGACATTCCTTTTAGCTTAGTGAAACACTGAGAATCACACTGTTTTCTTTCCAGCGCAATAAGGAGCAGCAGAGCCAGAAAGACACATCACAGTTAGTGGTAAGCAGCGGTAGAAAGGACGTTCACTCATGTGCATTTTGAGTATTTTAATTTTATGCTACTTTATATTTCTATACCACTAAATCTCAGAGGGAAACACTGTACTTTTTTACTACACTACATTTATTTGACAGTTTTAGTTACTTGGCAGATTAAGATTCTGCAAACCTACAATGAGTAGGTAAAATATAAAACATTATCATTTAAATTAGACCATGAGACAGTATATAAAACAGCTTGAATGTGAATGTCCAGGGAATGCATCAGTAATAATTATACATTATAATATATGACATTTTGCCTGAACAGCGGGTACTTTCACTTTTGTAAATGTTACTGACCTGTGCATTTAGTTAAATATTATTTTGAATGCAAGTATTTCACTTGTATTGGAGTATTTTTACAGTATGGTACTGAATATATCTCCCCCCACTCACAAAAAAGTAGAGTCCAGCTACTTTTACCCACCCTATATCCAGGACAAGACATTTAATTAGTGGCATAATACAGGTTAAAATGTTAGGGACCTTTTCAACCCCCCCTCCCTGTAAGACTTGGTATCCACAACTCTTTGTTTTGATTATTTCAGGCCGTGTGCATTAAAATTCCAGACTCTCCGTTCCCAGATTCACCTCTCCTGGTACTTTATGCTAACCCCTTTTCAAAAGGAGCTAATGTCATCTATTTAATATGTAGGGCTGGGTAGATAGGAAACCTCTTTGTCTGCTTTCAAATCAGCATAGGAAGAGATTTCGATCTAACCTTTAAAGGAGAAACCTGGGATGCCAACTTGATTCAGTCTATTTTTCATCTCTGTATTCAAGGCAGTTTCACATCCAGTTCAGACTGGTCCTTTACAGCCAGCTCTGTCAGACCAAACCAGCTAAAATTTATCCTCAGGTTAGTGCAGTCTGTGATGAAGTCAGCTTTGGTAATGTCTCAGTTTAAAGCATTTGAACTGGGATGTGTCTGACAATCAGAGGAGCAGACCCTCTCATTGCTCTGAGGCAGGCGGGCGGGGGGTGGGTGGGGTGTAATGAGTGCAAGGTGTCTGCCCAACACGCTTACTCTTATAATGAAAACACTGCACTGTAGTCTTCAACTTCAGAAATAATGCAATCTGTGGGTTCAGAATAAATTTTACCAAATGTGGACAACGGTGGAAGACAGAGTCAGATCCTTAATGTAAGTAAAGGCAGTGAAAGCACAATGAAAAAATACTGTTAGAATTAGTATTACCAGAAAAATATACTTCAAGCATGAAAAATAAAAATACCCAGAATCAACCCCGTCAGACATTCTTTCATATATTATTGGATCATTATTATTGATACATTAACATGTAAGCAGCACTTTAACATTGCAGCTAGTCAAAGTGGAGCAAATTTTAATTACCTTGTATTCTACAGCAGTGCATCATGCTTTATTCTCTGATCACACATTTTGTGTTTAAAATCTTAACCTGCCAAGTAATTAGTAACTAAATCTATCAGATAAATGTAGTATGGTCAAATGTGCAATATTTGCCTGATGTAATGGATCTGTAATTTAAAACAGCATAAGATTAAATCACACTACATCTGAAACTGTACTTCCACTTCCTTCCATTACTGGGCATGGAGCCATTTGCTGCCATTTATCAGAACCATCTGGATGTTCTATTTTTCCTTCCTGCCTCCTTTAAACAATTAATCTCTCTTTGCAATAGGCAGATCTAAATGCAGACACACAACTCCACCAACAGGAATTAAGCTGTATGAAACTGCAATATGACAGCACCTGTGTCATATTGCACCTGTGCAATGTCAGGTGGCACCTGACATTGATTCATCTGATGGGTTAAAAGTTCACTTGAAGAAATTGAGAGAGGGAGATTGTGATGTTTCAGTGAGAGAGTTTTGGAGCTTTTTGACTAGTCATTTTTTTTCTATAAAATACAAATGTGTATTTTAATTTAAATGATGCTTGCTAACATTTGTAAAAAGAACAAGTATCAGTTACGTTTTTTTTTTTTTTTTTTTTTAGAGATTTCAATCTTTCGACTTTTTAGACAATATATGCAATAATCTAATCATCCATTTTTTATTTCTCTCTATCTGAAACTGTTTACACTTAGTGAAGTGTTTTAGTATTATAAGTGAATATATACTGGCAGGACAACACTTCATTACAAGAACTGCTTCAGAGGTTACAAGATCACCATTTCAGTTGTTTTTATTTCTTCGCCTCAGTGCAAAAAGGGAATGCTTAACAAATTTATACATTTAAAAAAAAATGTCAGAAATCAACCATTTTATCAGTTAGAAAATTGTACTGCATCACGTGACAAGATGTAACTCAGTGCTGAAGGTGGGATGGCACAAAAGCGGACGCAGCATCCTGTCTTGAAGGGTGACCACTTACTTTCACTGTCATGATCTTTGCAAAAGAGACAAATAAATAAAAAGAAGAGGTGGTAGAGTTAGTGACATTGAGGTTATGGACGTAGTTATTAAGAATCAACTGAGAAACAAGAGAACGGAGTATGGCCTTTCCCCCTGCCTGCTAGTCTAAAAATGTAATAACCCTGTTTCCTATCAAAGCAAAAGCAATATCTGGTATCACGTGGATCTCTCCAGAGAAGTAAGACAGAAGTCCGCCTTATCACATGTACTATCTGTATCTCTTCCACTGAGAAATAAGTGATGACCTGCAAAGGATGGCTAATGTGACTGAAAGCACCCAAAGGACAAGGCTATATATTCCGTTTTATGAGCCTAAACCAATGTAGTAAGGCATATAAAGTATCTATATAAAAGCCCATTTATTGTCTACTGAGAGACTGTGCACTACATCCACAGATAGATATCACAGGCTTGGGTCACTTTCTTGTATTCAAAGATACTGACTGTACGTAAAACTGAGCAGAAACTAAACTGACATTTTAAGAAACTCACTTTAAAAACTATTAAAATGAGAAATGCTTGTGTCAAACACACACCTTCTGAGAGAGGGGGCACTGTAATTTGGATCCATGTCTGTTTCAACCAATGAAGTTCATCACAACCAGATGGAGGACAGTGTGAGCGAACAGGAAGTCAGCGAAGGCTCTCTCTGGAGAGATAGACAAGAACTCTCCTTTGTTCTGAGGGTTGATCTGGATACGAAGACACACTGGGGGAAAAAAAAAGAGACAAGGATTTAGTGTTAAGTTTTGTACATTTTCCAGCATTAAACAACACAGATGTGATCTATTTTCATCATCATTTAAACAGTTAATAATGGTTGAAGCTGTTAGTTTAGCAAATATAACAATATTTTCAGTTCATACATTTATCAGAATAAGACTTATGAGGATGTCCTGTTCAGTCTCCCTCGAGCTATTACAGTTCAATATTAAATCCTCTACCTCAGCAGAGTGGCACTTCAAAACAGGCAAACAGATTTTAAAAGATTTCAACTGTGAAACATTTAAAGCAAAAATACTTGACATTTTAAATTTGACATACCTTAATATTACCATGCTGTAAAACTAAGACAATTAGTCGGTTACTTGAAAAATATTGTTGCTGTTTAATGCAATGAGCATTAATGTCACTCTAATGCAACAGCTCTCAAATAAACCCGCCCTTCATGAAGGCTACAAAGTGCTGTGTTTACTGAAACTTTCGTGGAGGAACGTTTACTGAGCTGTATGCTACTTTTTACTGTTGATGTGCATAGCATTATTACATTATCTTTGAAATATTAAGGAGTTTGTTAAGACGTTTATTCAGTCTGATAAAAGCTGGCTGCAAAAAATACTATTATAATTCATTTTCTAATAAAATTACAACTTAAGCCATGGGGAGTTTAGCTTGGTTAGCTAACCTGTGTCTGCACACACGTCCAGTAATGGGCCACCCATTCAGCCACTAACTGAAACCCTCAGCCCGCCGCGTTGTATCATGCACTGGAAACACATAACAACACTTTAGAGGAGAAATATTTACCTGCGAGAATGAAAGATCCCACACATGAGATGAAGCCCGACAAAAAGCTGTTGAAGGGGAAGGTGCCAACGAGCAGACAGTAGAGGAACTGCAGCGCTCCCGTCAACAAGATGTACAGCAAATACGCGTCCACCACCTTCAGCTTGTTGGGCGTCGTGGACGTGTACTCCTCCAGAAACCGAGAGATAACCGATATGACTGAATTCGACATGGTTCTGCCGTCTAGCTTATACAGAAGTTGCCAATAAGCGAGGTCTGCACCGGGCCCTCTTCCTCAACCCAATGAGTGACGTGTCCCCATCAGCCGGAAGTAACCTTGGGGTTACAAGAAATGAATTCCGAGTCATTCGGAACAGGGTTGCCAGGTCTGTGTGACACTACCAGCACAATGACCACTCGAAACCAACGCACTATCAGAACTCACAATGGGTCTCTGCCAAACCATACACATTGCTTTTCAAGTCCAACAGCGTTGCTATTATTGTCAAATGTATTGTAATATCTACAGAGTAACACCATAAATGTTTAGTGTGCTAAGACGAAAAGCAGTTTTCTCCAAACAGTTCTTTCGCCTGTGTCCTAGTCTGGCCTTGTGTAATTGGATGCATAATATTATCACAAACAATATGGAACATTGTGGTGTGGACCAGTGGTTCTCTTTTTTTTTATAGTCACAAGACACTGTTGCCACATGTTGGTGTGTTGGCGAGTGGGTATGTGCCGATCGAGAGTCAGCTTGGTAGGTTTTGGTTTAAATAAATAATTTAATTAAAATGATAGATTTTTATTCATATATATTATTCGTGATTTGCGTGCAAAACAAAAACAGCGGACCTGGCAACCCTGGCTCTGGACGGGGCGCAAAATGCTAGCGAATAAGCACCGCCTACCCAGCGCCATTTAAACAGAGATGTGCTAAAAGTAAAAAGATGTCTTTCTCTGCCTGTATTTCGAGACGCAGCTGTGTCAACTGTGTTCTAGATTATTACCAACTTTCTTGGGACCCGTTAGTGTCTCATTTATGAGTCACACGAAGGTGACTTTTACCCCACGATGTTGAATTTTAACAGTTAACAATACATGTACTGCACGTCAGTGTAGTGACTTTTCTTTGACCGTGAACGCCTCTTCAGATTTAGTGTAAAATAGAAGATGAGTGACGAGTGACGCTTTTCCGCACCATTGACACATCTTCACATTAGACGATCTTCGTGATTGAGCAGCTGATTTAGGATTGTACGAGTTACAAAACACAAGCCAACAGTACAGTGTGACTTAGTGTAATATGTGTAATATCAAAGCAGAGACGCGTCGTTAACCTTGATTATCTAACTGTGGTCACCGGAATATGTCAACCAATGGATCCTACTACAGCCACAGCTCCGATGCAGAACGACTGTGAGACAGAGTGAGTAACTCAGAGAGACGGACACATCCTGCTCCTGCGCACTGTCCGTCTGCTCACAGGACATGTTAGCTAAACTCATGAAAACAGTGTTTATTGTGTCGCTTTCTCTCTTTAAAACGATCAGGGCCTGAGGAATGTTGTACTTTACTGTAGTGCTGTGTCACTGCACCTTAATCCATGTATAGGCTGTTTGGATGTAAACAAAACATATAATGTTACATGTTCTCGGACTTATGTGTTATATCCATGTGACTTGTGACTTAACACTTTACACACTTTACACAAAATCAGTTTGATGACTTCCTAGATATGTAACCATTCAACTTCATACCACGGAAGTCATTGTGCACAGGCTTTATGTAACAGAAATACCAGGAAATCTTTGTAAACTGTAAATTAACCTTAAACTAGTCTAGTGCTGAATTACTGCTGGAACTACCTGTATCACTATTGCAGGAGTAATAGGGTTATTTTAGTAACCAGGTCCTACAAGAGTGGTACACTATGTGTAATAATGGTTACATGAGATTTTCTTGATCTTAACAAACTTGGTCTTATTAACTGTCACAGTAGTGGGTAACACTCCTTGGTGAGCCAGTTAACCAAATGACTCAGCAAATTTGACTTGGCTGTTGATGGCAGAGCAGGTGAAAGGTGTACCTGCTGTATTGACGATGGAGGCAGAAATGTGAAACTGGCCTGTTTCCACCTCCAAACAGAGAGGAAGTGGTGGGCATGACGGTAGAAGCCCACCTTGTTTTGTTTCCACATAGTAACTAAAACTTGGGTATGACCCCATGTTATAACTGTAATCAATAAAATTACCTGACAGTTAAATAAAGATGACTAATAAGTGGCCAAAGGTAAACAGGATAAATTACCTGAACCATTACACCACTGCTCTGAGTCATGGCACTGACTTCGATTGACAGCATGATGGTGTGTAACCCTTGTGCTCCATTCAAATAACAAACGATAACACTGATGACTACACTAGCTTTAACCTTGGACATGTGCCAGAAAAACTAGCTCTGTACATTCAGCGAGCACTGAACAATTCCTCTTCTATTTACTCTCTCTTCACTCTTTTCATGGCTTTGTGTTTGTTTCCCTGCTGTTAGGTCAAATTCAGTCTGGAGCTGGTGGCCTTCCTGGTGTCCAACCTCCATGTCCCTTTTGAAGACTACAGAGTCCAAGATTCTTGCCTGTAAGAAAGTTTTGACTTACATTTGCTGATTATATAACCACTAGGAACTAACAGGAATTTAACTAGGCACTTTAATGATATAGTGAAGCTGCTAAGCCTTTATACAATATCGGTGTTCTCCACCTTGTGCTCCTGTAATATGAGGCTTATTTCGCAAAGTTTGTTTCACTGGCTACAGCACAAACACAGAATCTCACTGAGGATATACTCTCATTTTCATGATCACAACAGGTATTCAGAATGACCTATGGGCAAGGTTTGTGACCCTACCAAACCAGGATCGAATATGGACTTTAACCCTCACCAACAAGGTGGTTCGCAAACCTGCAGGTACTGCACTCATGTCAGTCTTTGTTTGTTTCAGTGATCTAGGCACTGTAACGCCCATAATAAAATTCCTCTCTGTCTCTTCTGTTACCCCCCTTTTCCACTAGCTACTAAGGCTCCCCTGGTAATGGTCCATGGCTTTGGAGGAGGGGTAGGGCTGTGGATCAGGAACCTGGATGTCCTGAGCCGATCACGGCCTGTCTACGCCTTTGACCTCCTGGGCTTTGGCAGGAGCTCCAGGCCTCCGTTCCCCTCAGATGCTGCCAAGGCAGAGGAGCAGTTTGTCAACTCCATTGAACAGTGGAGAGAATCTGTAGGCCTGGAGAACATGATTCTGCTGGGGCACAGTCTGGGGGGCTACCTGGCTACCTCCTACGCCATCCAGTACCCTTCTAGGTAGTAGTGCTGTGTTGTCAGCTGTAGAATTTTTTAAAAGCGTTTTTATTTCTGGTTACATAATGCAAATGCTAGCAACATAATAAAAATGTCATATTCCCAAAGGAAATAGTTTGACATTTTGGGAAATTCCCTCTCTGAGACCTGTTATCACTCTCATGTGTGTATGGTCAAACGTGGAGCAGCCAGGGAGCTTAGCTTAGCACAAAGACCGCTGTAAAACCACATCTTGTCATTTTTACACTTTAGTTTTTGTGCAGATTAAACAAACAGAATATAAAGAGTGCGTTATTGAGCTTCAGAGGTGCTTGTAGGTGGATTTTTGTTACCTATGATCAAAGCCAAACTAGCTGTTTGCCCCCATCTTTATGCTAAGCTAAGCTAACTAACTTCTGGCTGTAGCTTCATTTTACCGTGCTGATATGAGAGTGGTCTCAATCTTCTAATCTAACTCCCAGTAAGAATGCAAATAAATATATTTCCTAAAACGTTGACCTGCAGATTTAAATAAAACCTAAAGTTGCAACAATTCATGACCTGAAGTTACAGACACACAAAGATGGTGGATAAAAAGAGTTTAAAGAAGTGTGCACCTGTGCAGTTCATCGGGTGCCCAGAAACACGACTCCATGACAGATGTGTAAATAGGCAACTGTTTGCTAACACATTCGCCACAGCCACTTTATAAATTGATAATATGGCCAGTGTTTTGTTTACAGCTTTTTCTGTCACCCCCCCAAGTGGCCAGAAAAAAAAGACACTTAATGCAGCACCAAATCGGTTTTTCTGCTAAAATGCACAGACATGCCAGCAGGAATCTGCCAATATGAATGAGAAAATATCAGACCTTGTATTTTCAGGGTAAAAGTGCATCCGTATTTCCGAGCTAAGAGACTTTTGCTATCTTCTTCCAGAGTGTCACATCTTATCCTGGTAGACCCCTGGGGTTTCCCTGAGCGACCCCAGACACAGGCCACGGAGAATCGTGGTCAGGGGACAGAGGTGGTGAAGAGGCCATCCCTTCCACGCTGGGTGAAAGCTATTGCAACGGTGGTTTCCTTCTTCAACCCACTGGCTGTCATTAGAGCTGCAGGCCCATGGGGTACGATATGTTGTTGTTGATATAGTACCTGCTGTGTCAAATACTACTCTGTCCACTGAGCTCACAGTGTGTCACTGATTCAGGTCCAGGGTTGGTGAACAGATTCCGTCCTGATTTCAAAAGGAAATTTGAAGATCTGTTTGATGATGACACTATGACGCAGTACATCTATCACTGTAACGCACAAAGCCCGAGGTATGCCATCACACACATCACATAATTACATTTTTAACAACAGATGATAATGCATGCAAAAAACTGACCCATCTCCTCCCACCTTTTCTCTTTCCTTTCCTCCTCCCAGTGGTGAGGTGGGTTTCCGTGCCATGTCCGAGTCTCTGGGCTGGGCTAAGAGGCCTATGCTGCAACGGGTTCACCTGCTGCCACCCTCCATGCCCCTCACCATGCTGTATGGAGAATGGTCCTGGGTGGACAACTCATCTGGGGACAGAGTGGTCCAGATTAGGAACCAGGCCCACACCAGAGTGCTGGTGAGTGGAAACGTAGAGTGATATTATCTAATTATGTTTATAATAGGTGCAGTTCCACTTTGACTCTGTGCAATTTTAGTTCAGCTCATTTTGTTTTTTCTTTAGTAAAAAAAAACTTAACATGTCTGTACATAATTGCTGTGACTGTGTTAGTGATTTATTTTTTTATTTTTTTATCTATTCCACCCTGCAGCTCATAAATAAAGCCTCTCACCACGTGTATGCTGATCAACCAGAAGAGTTCAACAAAGTGGTCGAAAATATATGTAACTCTGTTAAATGAGTGTGTGTGTTTGTGTGTGCACAAACCTGTGGGTGTACAAGGACTGAAAGTACACTGATAGTCCATCATGGTGGTTTCAGCAGTATAACCTCTGCATGTGAAGCATGCTGAACGGTGTTGGTTTGGGGCATATCTAGAAATCATGTGATGCTATTTATCGGCCAGTGTATTTAGTATGAGTGAAATTATTTATAACATTTGACTTCAATTATTTGTTAATATCTTTATACAGAGCATTAATTGAACTGCTTATTCCAGCGCTGAATGATGTTGCCTGTTTTATGTTTTTAACTATAAGTGAACACGGACACCACTCTGGATACACTGGGTTTATGTATCACAGAGCAGCCATGTGTCTACTGATTCACATATTTTACATGTGCCTATCATCAACCACTGAATACTGCGTGTCATATTTTCTTTTACTTCAGTTTTTCTCTCATACCTTTCCCACTGTATCAAACAAAAGTTGTTTGTATTTTATACCTTTAAAGTAATAAAAGCTTATTTGACAACCCTGTTTTCTTTAGGGGCCACATTTGTGAATGTGGAGCAGAAATGCTCCCTCGCCAAGATGCTTTTCCGATCACGGATACATGTTCAGTTTTTTTTTTGTTTGTTTGTTTTGTTTTTATGGGTGCGGGTTCTGTGACCAATTAAAACCCACAAACACAATAAGCAAGAAAAAAAGAAAAGAGAAAACCAATAATGGCTGGAGATGGAGGAAGAAGTTTTGCCTCTTGTGACAGTGTAGCTAAGCTTCAGGCTCTACAAGGAATCAGTGGCAATAAAACAAGTATGCTTGCTGTAAGAAAAACCCTGAGGAACAGGGTTGTTGGACCAATAAGTTCATAAAACAGAATGCAACACCACTTCCCTTATTAAAACAGCATGAAGAAAGGGATCCACTACTGCATAGTTGTTTACAATATAAAGGAAACTGTCGTATGTGTTCATGTAAATGAACAAATCTGATTATCAACAAATACAGGTACAGACAAAAAAAAACACTAACAGCTGGAAGCTTTTGCCAAATGTGTTATACTAAATTCCAGCAAGAAAGAACTAACACAGACACACATCCCAGTAAATCCGTCCGCCATGACACTTCTCCTCCACCATGCTGGTCAGATCGCTCAGAGCAACATAACAGTTCACATCTACCGGGCCCCCTCTGATCTCACATAGAAGAGAGACAACACTTCAATACCCTGTCTTCTCACAAAATAGCATCTTCTCCTTTGAAGGTATAGTAGTATTGTTGCAGTTGCTCAGATGTGAAACTCTCGCTTTTATCATCCTGTTCTGGGCAAACTAAGAGGGGAGGAGTGGGAGATGAAGGAAGCGATTTCTTTTTAACTTGGACCCACCAAAGTGGAAGGAAATAGCGTGTTGACAGGTGTGTGAAAGGAGCACTGCTGGGGCAAGTGGGGAACATCAGAGACCAGTTTAGAAGGCTTCATTAAGTCTCTCTGAAGAGAGGGTGCAGCAGGCTCACTGGCAGCAAAGCAACTATCAGCTTGTGCAAATCAGACGTTGGCACTGAAGGCTGGTGTGTACAGATGCCTGCTCGTGCTTCTACTATAGATTATTATTACTACAGATTTAGGCACATACTTCAAAGCTTGCTAATATGCAGTGGTGCCACTCCTCCACCAAAGAGTCTTCAGACAGAAACCTGGGAGATTTCCTCCTTGTCCTGAATTATCAACCAGCTTTAAACTACAAGTCCCATTCCACAGCAGGAGGATCTCTCCTCCCGCTAGCCTCGGCATAATGCCAACTACAAATTTGGTCGCCAGGAGGCCCAGTTGAAACGAGAGCCTCTCTGTCACTGACGGCGACACATGTCACAAACTCTTTGTCTTGCCATCAATCTGGGGACAAAACCACCTCAACAGCAGATGGAGGCCCAGCAGGAAGACAGGGGGGCGTGCCCTGAGCCTCTGCCCCAGACAGAGTGCACGCAGCAGGAGCAAGAGGGGCCACAACTACAGGGGAATCCCATTCCCTAGACTGGACCTCCTGTGGATACGCCTCTTGATGAAGTCCTAATGTTGCCCATGATTAATTAGAGACAAATGTAAGTACGGCTTTACTCCTGAGGAGGAAAAGAGGCTTGCTTTTGATTTAGACCTTTATCCCATTAGATAATCATTTAAAAGTTTCAAATCACAGACTCTCTCCTATACATTACAGCCTCTTCCCTATGTCAGCTATTACTTCTACATCACAGCTGCATCTTCCAAGTAAATACATAAAGGTCTAAAACACAACGAGCATTAACATTCCTCCCAAATTTAGGAGTGAAAACAGTGATAAACATGGTCTGTGAGGGATGAAGATGTCTTACCAGCCCTGAACAGGGATATGTTATGATATTCATAAAGAGACCACCTACTGGGGGTACAGGAAAAACTGTTCCTTAGCAACAATATACACACTCTTACAAGCTACAGCTTGGGAAATTTTGACCAGATTGGAATGCAAACCACAGAAAACCTTCAGCTAGACCATGTTATGTGTCTGCTTCCTATGGCTGAGTATCTGGGTGTCTTACATGAGTTGTTCAAGTTACTGTACAGTAGATACTCTGTTTACTTCAAAGGTCATAAAGTGGCTGCCTAATTCTTGTTCTCCCGCCAGCACTCAGAAAGCATTTTACATAAACAGTTGAAAACGTTTATAGCTCAGAGTAAAAAAAAATGTTATGTCCATTTAATGTAATTAACCGAGGAGTCGTGTTCACGACTCGTAGGATTACTGAATGACAGACATTTCATGCTTAGTGAAGCAAAAAAAAAAGTGATCACAAAGCTAGTGATGAGGGTGGAAATCTATTCACAAGAAAACTGTACAATGCAAAACCATACTACTGACACTTTAATGCATGAGGTCCATCTTGCAACTACTAAGTCTAATGGTGTCAGGCTTGAGTGCGATTTTGTGATACTCGATTCCAGAGCATACTTGCTATTTTCTTAAAAAGGCTAAAAAACAATTACTGTTCAGTAATGATGTTTGTTTCTCTCTGTCATTAATTACAGCTAATCACAGACAGACTTAAAAGCATCACACTGCAAAGAGCTCACAGAGGTCAGCTGACAAAACATGATCTGGGCACAGCACTTCCAAGGAAATTATTATCAACAACAAACAAACATGTGCATCACAATATATTATCCTCACAAATACAACACACAATCACTAATCAGAACCTCACTACTATTATCTGGTCTCCAAATCAGCACATTAAGTTGAAAAACACAAGCATTCAGAATCCTAATTTTCTCCCCTTGGAGACCAAGCCATTTGTAGAGATTACTGAAGGTAAAGATAACTAATCTGCAGCAGGGTTTGCTGTCACCACCTGACAGGTCTTTGAACAGTGTGTCTGCGTACCCATGGCTTTGCTGCAGTTGAGGATGAGGCCAGTAGAAAGGCTTCACTGCCCTCTTGTGGTGAAAAGATATGACATTCATCCAACCCTATTAGTCTACCTCTAAGGAGAGGTTTCTGTTCATGACTGTGTGCTGTACCTGATGAGCTGAAGTTTGATGGTTTCACAATCAGAACAAGCCTGATGGACTTGGGAAGGTCAGACAGCTTGACCGTGGGCTGACTCTGAGAGTCCAGGGACAGAAAGTGAGGTTAGTCAAATATGAATAGCTTTACAAGCAAGACCTTGTTTATTAACTGCACGCTGAGAAGTTGAATAGTGAATGTTAACAGGACACATTTGAGCATAGTGTAGCATACCAGGTCATATTTGAATTCCTTGGTAGACATCTCAAGCTCAGGAGTGTCAAGTCTCTTTGTGCTTGGTGAGCTCACAATGGGAGACAGACTCTTGCTGAGCGACACCTGTGGGGGACTCTTCAGGTGTGCTGGTTCTTCATCGGCTCTTAATTTCTTAGATGATGTTTCTAAATTGGTGGAACGACGTCTCTTTGTGGCCTGTGGAGTTATAGAGGGTGAAGTGGGTTTACTGAGTCTGGATGCCGCCGACACTGATTCCTGTACAAAACAAGGAAAATTATTTTTTTTATTGTAACATTCCCAGCAACGACTTGGTTACTGTATTAGTTTTGACTAATAACACAGGTAGTGGACATGTTCAAGGATTAGTTTGAGAAAATATGCTTTATGACTTTGTTGCAAAGAAAGAAGAAGATTGTTACCACTCTTAAATCTGTATGACAAACATGAAGATACAGCCAACAGCTGGTTAGCTTAGCTTAGCATAAAGACTGGAAACAGTAGGAAACAGGTAGCCTGGCACTATACAAAGGTTTCCATACCAAAAAAAATGTTTTAATACACAAATATTATAAATAAAAAAGCAAGTGTAGAAATGTTACAAAACAGTCCAATGCATAACCCAGTGTAAAACCACAACTTGTAATTTTTCAGTGGTTTTTGTACAGATTGCACAAATGAGATCTAATTTAGAAACAAACAAAAAATAAAATCTAACAGCTGCTGGTTAGCTGGCTTCAGATTTACTGTACAAAAGTGAGCGAGGTTCTCATCTAACCCTCAGAAAGAAAGCAAGTAAAAACATTTCATATAATGGTAAACTATTCTAAGTTAGTACTATTTAAATGCCAACATTTAAGGTATTTTCACACTAGAGACTAATAGATTTTATCATAAACAAAGCAGGCATTGGTTTGGCAAACCTTATCAACTTTCATCTTCTCGGCTTGTAACTCAGAGCGAGGCCAGGCTTTTCTCTTTGTGCTTGGCTGGCCCTCGCTAACAGGTGTTGTGTGATGAGGTGGCTCTGTTGCAGAAATTCGATGGCTCGCTGCAGCCTTGGGTTTTGGACTGAAAACCCTTTTGCATGATGCATTAGGCATCTCCCAGCTAAGATGTGGCTGATATGGTTGCCCCCTCTTCATTTATCTTACAGCGCTGTGATTGGCTGTAGACTGTAATTGCGTGAAATGAAAAATAGAACTGATAATTGTACGCAACATTGCTCCATTTCCACTAAATTTAAAAAACAAAAAGAAAAAAAAAACATACAAGTATCAGTGAAGGAAAGGAGGTCGGTGTTCAGGTCTGTTTTCTGGTTTTTAGACCTGTCTGTAATAAAGTCCAGTCAGCCATACTGTGCTCACTCCCTCTCTGAAACAGACAGAAATCAGGTCAGTGAGTTGAAGCGAGCTTCAATGCTTTCTTGCTGCAAACCAAGAGTGAATACACAGCATTAGAACAACAAAGAGGAATGAGTTCAAATATAACCATAAAAATCACATCCTTACGTGTTATTGGCTTTCCTGGGTCCAGGGAAGGGCCGTAGATTAACACAAGCCAGTGAAACATCACATTTCTCTCCAGAGTTTCCACCAGGAGTCTGATTTTAGACTCCACCAGGCCAACCCTGACTGACGAGTGAACAAAACATAATGTTCTGAAAGAGGAAAACACTGGAGTAGCTGGAAATAAAATATTAAAACTGTTTTCTCTCTCAAAGAGAAGAACAGACATGAATAGCCTAAGAAGCTGTTTCACCCAAAGATATAAAATTGTCTACAAAAAAGTCTGCATTCCTTCCAGTTTTACTTAAACTTGACTTCTCATTTTCTTTGTTCTGTGTATTCACCATTCAACATGCTGCTTTTCTGTAGCAGATGTAGCTTTCAGCAGAATATAATGCATAAGAAACATAAGAGACAGAACAATGACAACAGACATCACAGCATTGTGCCTTTGTACACAGGCTGGGATTTCACTACATGAATGATAATTTTTATTTTACCAATAAAGCTAGTTGTGTATTCATTTCTGATCAACATATTCAAAGTAGGTCAAGTTACTGTACAGCGTAATGAGTAATATCCCTATACAAAGATGGATACTCATCTTCATTGTATCCATTTTAAACTTTAAATATAACAAATCTAATTATTTGTTGTTTTAAGTCATCTGCATTTGTGTTTTTCATGCCAAAACTTAACAACAGAATTTAAAAAATTCACGTCAAAAGCTGTAAACAGCTGCTCACTGTCAATCTGTTCTTCCACATGATAATAAATAGCTGTATCATGAGCCATATCAAGGATACTGCCTGTTCTGACCTTCCAGCTGTCATTGTGTAACCCCAAAAAAGAGATAATCCAGAGTTTCAGTCCAAATTTGTCTAAGTAAAAAAGTGAGATCAGAACAGATGGCAGATACATTCAAACAAGACCTTATATGAAGCGCAACAGAAAAGACAGAAACTCGATAAAGTTCAGACACAACAACAAAGTGAAGTCAGGTAGAACATATTCAGAGCTTAAAAACTGATCCAAAACTTTTACTGAGGACACTGCAGACAGTATAGTTTGCAGCTATTTCTCTAGACAAATTACCTCAGTTCCATCATAGGACAATTTAATGACAGGGACAAATGCCTCTTCAATGGCCTTAGGACAACAATACTGTCAGTCACTTGCACTGGGGAGAAAAATGTCCTTTGCCTTGCACACAATAAATGACTTACATGACTAACCCGTATCTCTCTGACCTCCTTCTGTGCTTTCAGCTTCTCGTGGAAGGAGGTGAAGGAATCCTTTCTCTCAAGACACCTGGGTCCAACACAAAGGGCATCAACATCAGCACCTGTCAAAGCAACACAGATTCATATGAGAGGAAAGTCTATATTTAAATAGACCATTACCTTCACCATATACTCTCAGAGGTGGTAACCCACCACTGAAAGAACCTATGCTGCATGTCCCCTGAATAGAAAGTGTCACTTGTAAAACTGATGGCTAGCAAATTCACCATACAGCAGCTTCACATGTGCCACTGTAAAACACATGTTTCCACTGTCCTGACTTGCTCTAACAGCTGAGGAAATAATGTCTTAATTACCCTTTGAGTGAGCTCCCAGGTTGGAGTCCAAATGGAATTAACTTCATTCGCCAAGGATGTTGTTATTTTAACTGATTACTCATCACACAGCAAAAACCAACCCAGCTAAGAAGTCTCAATAGCAGCACAGAAAACAAACACTAAAAGAAACAACAACATTTAATCCTCTCAAGCTGCATTAATTAAATTAACGATGGAAGTAAAGAAATAGACATAGATGGGTCATACCTGTGCTACAGCTCCAAGTCGTCCTTAAATACACCATATGATTTCAGACTTCGGACCGTCTTGGACCATTGATACCATACCACCTGGTTATGTGTGAGAATGGAGCTTGGCTCTTTGTTTAACCGGAGAGGGACATTTACATGTTGGTAATTCATGATAACATACAAAGTGACCTGAGCCTCTCGTTGTGCTGAGAAATCTGAAATAAATTGTGTAAACTATGTACATTACTCCCATCATGAGGTAGGTATCAACACCACTCCAAAACATTTGCAAAATCAGAGGTTAAGCTGCAGCAGGTTCAACAAGAGCGAACTTGCATTTGTACTGCTCATCTGCCTGTTTCACCTTACCTGACTCTTTGAATAGACAAGAAAAAAACAGTAAAATTCTTGGAAACAAATCAACGGACAACGGCACCTGAGGAGAAAAACATGACATGTGAACTTCAGACTGTGTGGGCTTTAATGCAGCATTCAAATTATACTGGCACTTTTTTTTTCAAAGACAAAGTGTATCAGTTGATTTAAAAAAATAATGTTTGGTTTAGGAAGAGATGATTTCATCTATACCTGTGTGTTTTTTCTAAACTCTGCCAAATTTGCCATATCAGCTTAAAAGCTGATAAAACTTTTTGTGTTTACAGCTTGTTTTTGCTTCCCTCAATTGACTAAAAAAAATCAATCTTGGGTGAGATAACATCTCCCACCATGTATGATCTGACAGGCAAACAAAAGTTAGTGGCTACCAAATGTAAGTTACACTGACTACAGGTGTCACATCTGCCTCAGTTCATTTTTAAGACCAGGGAGGAGAGACTTGATTATCTTACCAGCTGAAGATGTTACTTCATATCAACCGTGCATTAAATAATGCACAAACCACTTGTTCAGTCAGCTGAGGCTATAAACCACACAAACAACATACAAAGCAGACAAACTAATGTCATTTCCAAACAAATGACTTGGAATTTGATTTGATTTTAATTTTTTATTTGGAAACTGCTTGGACATTGGGCTATGTTGTCACAAGAAAAGAAACTATTGTTTTCTAAAGATACTCAAGGCATTAACAGAAGAAGGCAAATTTGTTATCCTGAGATAATTCAGCTATCTTGTAATTTTGATAGAATAGGATGATTGCAAGTAATACAATACCCCAAGCCAGTAAAATAATAAGGAAGCCTCTACTCCACAAGCCACACTATTTTACCATTTTCTTTGATGAATACGGAAGCTTGTTTTCAATGAAAATTTAAATACTAAACAGACAACATTACTTGACTTTCCTCTGGATCAACAGTACATTCGGTTTGGCTGCGGTAACTATGCTCATGTTGACGGAACAATGCAGTTCCATTTTATCTCCCTGAAATCACTAGTTTAACCAAATAAACTTTAAATTACAGCTCTGCTAACTGACACAGCAGCAGCCCCACTGACATTCCTCATAACAAGTCAACAAAACAGATTAAATATGACATTTCAGAATACAAACTGTCAAAAGAAATGAATAAAAACACAGTTCACCAACCAGAAAAGGTCGATGCAAACTAGAGTATTTTCCTCAGTCCTATTTCCTATTTCTGATTGGATCTGTGATGTCTCCCCCAGAAAACTAGAAAGTAGAATATGTGGCAGAGACCACTATTTTTTAATAGTGGGTTGTTTTGAAGTGAACACGTGAAGTCCTAGAGAGAAAACACTCCGATGTCTCCTCTGCCAAACATGTCTATGCCAGTAGAAAACAACCATTCCACCATGATAGCAACCAGTTACTCATTCAACCTGTCTGTGTTTTTATTCTATAATGAGTGATTATGTTCTTCTAATAAAATCAGCATACCAAAAATAACGCAGCAAATAACGAGGGTAGTCAGGTGGCTAGGCTAACAATAGCCATGTTAGCTAAGGCTAGCTCTAACACTAGCTTTATAATACCTTAGAACTTATAATACCTTCCTTTCCTTAAGGCGCTATGTTGTGCTAACTTTGTGAATGGAGACAGAAAGATAAAAATAAAAAAAATAAATTAAATATACATTTGCAAGAGTACTGGTTATAAAAATAGCCCACTGGCATAGTGGCATACCATCAGCCACTTTTTCAATCTTAGCGTTATAGGCCAAGGATGCTTTTCCACACCGGGATACTGTTCTGACTGTAACATGTGCACATCCCTGGTTTTTGTATGTGTATATACATGCCATTGGTCTGCTACTACTACTACTAAATTTACATGTGATGCACTTTGTGAAGTGCCATTTCTATGAGTACATAGTACAGTACTAAACTACTGTACTGAAGATATATTCCACCACTGTCGCCTGTGCTCTATGTAATTTGTTTGAGCATTTTTCTTTATGTCTCACTATAAGTGGTGGAAGAAGCTTCAGATCTTCTATTCAAGGAAAAGCAGCAAAGCATTGTGCAAAAACTCCATTACAAGTTACATGCAAAATAAAAAAGTCGAAGAACATGAGAAAGAATAACACAGAAATATAATCAACAAAAATAACCGAAATCACTTAGTGCTCCCTAGGCAACAGACAGCCTGTGTCAGTGCCGGCACTGTCTAGTGAAAACCATGTATCGCCACTTTCATTGATTTCAGCATTTTCAGATAAACTGAAGGAATGTTTTCCTCCATTGGCTGAGAAAATTCTAAGAAAAAGAAACCATAAAAATTCCACTGGATAATCTGATAAGTGCACTGTCACAATGCTGGAGGAAGGGCTGTTAATCATAGCTCATGAAAAGCTGACATTTTGAAAATACATGGTTTTCACAGCACAGCAACAAATATATCATTTGATTATTATCACTGATGTAATAATGCATCAGTTTTTATGAGCTAATCTTAGGTTTTGTATCTAAAAGCTAAACATGAAAAGTAACTAATATAGCTGTCAAATAAATGCAGTGGAGTAAAATGTAGGCTACATTATTTCCCCATTCAATGTAGTAGAGTATAAAGTACCATACAATGGAAAGACTTAAGTACAATGATATCACAATTGTACTACAATACACAAGTAAATATACTGTACCTGGTTATATTGCACCACTGCCCTTTAAGTCATGCATGTGCATGTCTTAACAGACTAGATTTAGTCAATAGACCCCAGCACCACATTATGCAACAAATAAATACATGGAAGCAAAATAAAAGAGACGAATCAAAGAATATGGTGGAGACAAGCCTATCTAACCTGTATAGCTCGGTCTTCACTACCAAGTTTTGTAAACGGCAGCATGTCAGAGAAAGGGAGGAAAAACCTCAGTGCAGATTGTAGGTTAAAGATAAAATGTAATCACCTCTTTGAAATGTCCTCGTCTCTGAGCACAAGAGCTACCTGTTAGATTTCAGTATCTTAAACAATGTAATTCAGCAAAGGTGTGTCATTTGCCTCAAGCTTCACCGTTGAAATGTGTCACTATTAAGTAATCCTTTATCCAAAAAAAAAAAATTTTTTCCCCAAAGAAAAATTGTGATATTGCAGAAGTGGAAATTTACAGGCTGACACTTGCCTCCTCTCTCTCTGGTCTCAGGATTACATCATCTCACCCGCTCTCCACTCTAAAGGCTTGTCTAATGTATGGAAGTAGAAAAGAGCTCAATTATTAGTCAGGTCATCATTTAAATGTATGTTTTATTACCAACACAACACAGACAATACAAAAAAATAACAACAAAACAAATCAGGTAGATAAGGTAGATAAATAGCGTAATGTTATTAAAATAATTCCTTCACATTGTAATTTAAGTGCTGAAGTTAAAGAGACTAGAAGCTAAGGTGAATTAAGGCCCCTCTGGTCTTTGCTGTGACAAGTCCAATTTTGTAGGTAAAATGCAACATACTGGAGAGCTGATGTCAGTGTAATTATACACGCACAATGACGAAATCCACACAAGTCATACAGAGCAACATCAGGCAAAGTTCAACCACAAGGAACATTTAGGTCTGCATTCTGCAAATGGAGACGTTTCAGTTTTGTGAGTTCTAACTTGTGGTTTTTCAAAATAAAGGAGGCATGATGACTGAAATAACGTTTAAGCCATGTCCTTGCGGATTTCATTTTTTTGTTTGTTTGTTTTTTTAAATGTACATTGTCAATTAGTATATAAAAATGACTCTCAACACTGATTACGAAATGTTCAGTCAAATGAAATGTCAAACAGAAAATGGGGAAATTCCAATGTGCCCTTTGCAAAATGTCAGCGCCACTTTTAGCATCATTCCCTTTCAAAACATTTCACAGTACCCTTCCTTCATTTAAGCCACGTGAGGTTCATTTTGTCTAAAAATACTTTTCACATACTTTGCTTTCACCTTATGACAAGCTATATGTATAATACAGAAATAGTACTTTCACTAAAATACTGATGACCTGACTGCACCTTCACATGCTTTGTCCAGTGTCTTGAAATGCACTTGTGTTAGAAAAGTCTATATGATCTTGATTGACAGTTTAATAACAATTCAAATGCTTGTTAATCAAAGCCCTCTTTCTGCGATGCATGCATTTAAACTGCGCTTCATACTTCTTCACCACAGGTTTAACATTCGAGAGCAAGGCAGAAGTGTGAATTTGTATTTTTTCAAGTTAAAAAAATAATACTGATGATGCTTGTTCATAGTTTTAAAAATATAAAAATTCAAATTCTGCTGTAAAAAGAAAACAAGATAGTTTCAGATAGAGGAAGTTAGCATAGTTTATATAATTAGAGGCTTTCAGTTCACAATATATTTCATAAGGCAAAAGTGATGTCACTAGCTCCCATTCATTGTTCAAGAACGACAATATCAGCCACACCGTGCACTTGCGTGAGTTGTTTACAGTCGAGGGACGCCACCAGCTTCCTGGGTCCCGGCTGGGTGGGGATGAAGTGCTCTGTCAATGTCACTGTGGAGTGACCACCAACATCACTGAGAGGGACAAGGAGGAGAGAAATATTAGTCTGGGGAAGGAAAGTAGAGGGAAATGTGTGTTTGTGTGTGTGTGTGTGTGGTGGGAGGCAGAGATAGGGAGGCCAAAAGAGAAGGTGATGTCTCATGTTCTTACCCTACAACCACTTCATGGCCCTTTTGTAGACCCAGGCCCTCCACTCTGAACACCACGTCCTTTAGTGTGCGTGGCAGGGGATTGGTGAAGGTGATCTTTGCTGCCATCTCCTTACCAACCACAGCTTCTCCCAAAGGCTGTGCCAGACAAAAATACCAAAAAAGAAAGTCACAAGGGTTGAACAAAACCTTTTCTTATATTTTCAAAGTGACAAAAGGGACAAGACTAAATAATTCTGTCAAAAACCTACCGTGATGTTCAGGTCAGGTGTACGGAGCCTGAAAGTGGTCTGACTGGCTAACACTTGCTGGGTCTCACTGACTCTTCCAGACAAGGTCATCATCAAGGCTGCCTGATCCACCAGCTGGTTTTGGTACTGCTGGTAGGGCAGCATCCACTCAATTGTCTTTTCTGTGTGGAGACATACAGAAAACCGATTAGGCTCAATATTCAGAATTTTTACTACTGCTAATGAAGCAGTTAGTGAATTAAGACCTAATACAATTTGGTAAATTGTGAGTTCCTTTATTAAATCTCAGTATAACACCGAATTGTTGCCTTGGCTAAACTTAAGATTTCAGTGGCATTTAGTTTAGTTTAAAAGTTGTGCATTGGCAAAGTTCCCTCAGATGTTCTAGACAACCAGTTGCATTAAAGTAAGACTCCTGTATGTCACAAGAAATAACATAATCTTCCTCTTACAAATAAAAACTTAGGTTCATGATAAAACACACCCACGCCCAATTCAGTACTCTTGGGGTTTTTGTCACTGCAGCCTTATTTGGTCTGGTACGACCTTGGTAGGACCTTAAGGTAGCTAATGTTAGGTAACTTTATTTAGATTCTGCTATGTAACAGACTCACTTCACTAACTTAAGTGCGTAAGTTGAAGTTTAAAGCTTTAAATCTTCTTGAACTGATCTTTTTGGCTGCTTGGGAGCAGCAGAAACAAGCTGCACAGTTGATATGGCAAACTGTTAGAAAATGCTTATTTACACATCCAACAGATACCAAGAAATATTAGCGCTATACAAAGTATCCATCCGTGTTACGTGTTATTTATTATTTGTTAGTATTAAAAAATGTACTATTGCAGCTTTAAAGCTTAGTGGAAAGCCAACCTTCATTGGGCAAAAGCTCCACAGAAATCTGTTCCTTCTTGATGGTGCCCTTCAGCACACCGGTGTAGTACATGACAGCCACCTGGCTATGCAGTGTTGTCCGCCGAGGTTGTGAGCTCTGATTCTTCACAAAGATGCTCAGTTTTGCATCGGCCCCCATCCTGGGGCCCTCGCCGTCTATCTTCACCTCCACAGTCACGTCCTCCGCCATGGGCGTGGAGTAGACGTCTGGCTTGCTGCCATAGCGACTAGCAGTCTCCACAGCAATTCGTTCCTCTTCTGAACCTGTAGAAAAGAGGGAGGAGAAGGTGAGTGCACCTCATTCTGTCCGAGGCTTCAGGATTTATTGACAGATACAAGAGATATGGAACACAGTCCTTCCAAACAAAGCAAACAGAGACATATGCTTTAATACTGTGAAAAGCAGGTAAATCAATACATTTGAATAGTTCCAAGAAGTGCTGAAATAATTCTGTCTGATTCTGAAACATCAGTGTGAGGAAGATGGTTGCCAGTACCTTCTGGGTGTTTGTACAGGTGTGTGATGTCTGCCCGCTCATCAGAGCCCACTGCTTTGGTGCTGATGCAGTGGCCAACAGCTTTCTTCTCACTGTGGATCTGGCTGAAAGTACCATCCCGGTTCTTCTGCCAGTAGATCTTATCACTGTTGACCTGATAGGGAAGACAGGAAAAGCAAACATGATGAGCTCAAACATCTGAGGTCATAGTGATGATGAAATTGAAGCTAAGTATCAGTCACGGTTATTTATTATTTGTCTTCACTCAGAAATTTCACTCAGTTCACTTGCAAATTTATAGCACTTACCTCAGCGAAGACAAAAGGTGTGTCATGTTTGAGGTAGACCTGGCCAGAGCGGATGGCGTTGACAGAGGCGGGGCCACAGCGGAAGGTGCCCTGGCTTGTTTCCTGGGGAGTGGAGTCAACAGCCTGCCAGCCTCCATTACCTGGGGGCAGGTCTGGTCTGGCCATCCAGCAGTCATTCCATACGTGGAAATTCCTTAAGGTAGATGGGACAGAGATGTTTAAATTTGAGGTTGCTTTTGGAGGAATAGTTTGACATTTTGGGAAATATGCTCATTTGCCATTTTTGATCCATTCAATATAATTAAGATATATTTTGCGTGCCCCACCGTTTCCAGTCTCTTACACTAAGCTAAGTTAATTGACTCATGATTAGCTTCACATTTAACAGACAAATACCACATAGCAGACAGATACCAGATTAGCCTCTGCAGGCTGAGGGGAGTTGCAGATAATTGAAAGAACATGATGTCTGTGGGGTTTCAAGTTAGAGGGCGCTGCTTTCGGAGCAGATCTAAATATACAGTGCATTCCTAAGGTATGGATTTAGGAGCAAACAATTTTCCAAGCAGGGTATCCTGGCCATGTAAAGTTACACATCTTACCAGACAGAGTCATTATTGAGGTAATCGATAGGATCCATATTCACATCGAAATACACATCTGTAGTGAGGGACACATCAGTATCATGGGCAGACTGGAAGTTGGTCACACTGCGGGCGGGTATTCCAAGACACCGCAACACTGGAAACAAAGACAGACAGATATATATTCATTAAAATTTACAAGGTCATTTAACAGTTGAATTATGTTCCCAGATGCTATGACGTGAGCAAACAGACTTATTTCTATGAAGACGACATGTGCATGGAACTTTATTAACCTGGATGAATCAAAGCAACACGTGGCTCTATCTGTGACAAAAGTAGGAGGTATGACAGGAATGCCAATGCAAGTTATTTAGGGTGTATACGTAGCTCGTATACACCCTAAATGCAAGGTATTTAGGGTGTATACGAGCTACGTGTTGCTATCAGGAGCAACGCTATGTACTGAGGTCAGCAAGCTATCATGTGAGGGACCCTGCATGCACACAATGAATGAAATGCTCTGTCTGAGAGCACTGAGAACTAATGAAATGGGCCTGACAGACAGGAAGTCAGGATTAAGATCATTTGCAGACTATTAATGAAATTAATGTGAACATTAGGAAACGCAGCACTCATGGGTATGCTTTGTGGTTTGCACACGCATACGCACACAAACATTACACACACATACACATGCCAGCTACCAGGCAGTTTTCCACTGCCCACTAAGTCTCCATAAACACACCATCAACGCTCTCTCATCTTTGCATATGCTCACCTGTTGTAGTGACCCCAGAAAAGACCCAGCACTGTCCATATGACACAGGCGTGCCATTAGAGGAGTGGTATTTCCTCAGGATCTCAACACTGCTGCTCCATGCAGCAGGAGAGACCCCGTCAGAGTAATCCCCAGACCAGTTCCCAACCAGAACCCCAAAGTCATCCTGAGCGTTTATCTGAAAAAAAGGACGGTGACACAATCACATGACAGCTGACGGCCATCATACTATTTTCAGAGCAGGACATGGGACATGATTTGAACTATAGCCACTATTGAAGACAGTGATGTCATATTCTTGGTATGTTTAGAGGAAATGTGGGGGGTCCTAGTAAACTAGGGGGAGGTACACTGTGCGATTCAAAATACTAAAACATGATGAATATTTTGTAGATCGTTTCTAGTATTTTTAGTTTTAATATATTTTAAAGTACTTAACTAATGTAGTATTGCACTGCTATAACACTGTAGGACTCACAATGGACATTTAAAAAAAGAAAGTCAAAGTCATTTAATTGTCTTACCATGGCAGATATGACTCTGACCACATTGACAGGATCTCCTCGACCAGATGGAGGCATGTCACTCTTCTCCAGGATGAACAGACACGCATCCAGGATTCCTTCATGAAACTACAGTGAAAAAAAAAAACACACAAATTATTAATTAAGAAAACAGTTCATTCAAATAGCAATTGAGAGAAAGTAGTGGTATCCTCTATTGCAGTAGCATCATTATAAAGATCTTCATTTTGCTAGGCCAAACAGTTACACTGAAGTGAAACAGAAGTTTTCAATCCATTAGGACCAAATGGGTTGACTGTCTTGCTAGTCCATACCTGCCCATAGTTCCATGTGCGGGCACCAATTTGTTTCTCTGTGCCATAGTAAAGCCTCCCGATGTCATTCAGCACATACTCCTTCCTCTCCTCCTCGTCATCCAGGAACACCGTGTCCTCTGGAAAGACATGACACAAGTATATCTATGTATGATCATTTTTCATTTGACAATACAGTTTTTCATCCTGCGTTGTTTATACACTAACATTTTCTTTTGTGTTACATACAGATACAGTGATCTGATCCTATTAAACTAGCCACAAGAAATAAACACAGGGGTAGGTTTTTTTTTCCTGTAGGAAACTGTAGGATTTCTTTTAATCATCACGATTCTTGGCTTGTGAAAATGACCCATGAGAGTCCATGCTTTGCTTTAGTGATCTCTTCAGTGACTTTAACCCTCAAGAATGTGATTTCTTTTGACAAATTATGTGAAAAAGTTGCCAGGAAATGGTTAAGAAACACAATGACTCCATGGAAATCGCTGTGGGGCCCACACTCATGTGTGGGAAATACTCTGTTTGGGGTGACATCAACATTACAGACTTGGGCGTGCACCCCTGACATGAGCTTCACAAATACAAGTTTCTTTTTCCATCTCTTTATCTCTTGCTGTTTCTACTGCGGTTAACGGTAGGTAGGGAAACATGATAAAGAGAAAAAAAGCAGTTAAAATAGTAGAGGAAGATATTTAGAAGGACCTGAGAGGGACAACTGAGAGAAAGAGGGGACGTTATGTTTGGGAGAGAAAGGAGGAGGGACAGTGAGAGGAGCATAACAGAATGTCTTGAGATTTTACAGGAAAAAGAAGAGGGAGGTGAAGCTGACAGTATCTGGCAGCTATGATAACTGTGATTTTCACTCCCCACTGAATATTTTCTGGTATGTATGATGAAACAGGATGAAGAGGGAGGAGGTGGAGGTGGAGGAAGCCAGAGAACAGAGCAGTGGAGCGATGGAGTGAATGTTGGGTCAGCAGATAGCAAGAAGGCAGCAAGAAGGGTGGGAGAGGCATATAAAGACAGGAAATACACATGGAGGCAGTAAAAGCAAGGGAGAGGACAGGTTGTCACCAGCTGCAGGATTAGTTTGAGCTTGCCCCATGGCATTTTATACAGTAATTGTAGGATTTTGACTTTTATGAGCGTGAGGGAGAGATTGGTCTCTGGAAAAAGAGATTGGAAGATGTAAGAGGAGATTGGGCCTGTTGCCAAAAGCAGCAACCCCATAATGAAAGACAGACCATCTTTTAATCCACTCCAGGTCTACAGTTTGTTTTTTGTTTTTTTTATCTGTGCTGTACTCTTTTTTGTCAAATATCCTGTGTGGAGGGTTTGCAGTGCTCTGCATGAAAGGAACTTAGGAGAATAAACAATGGGCCTAATATTCCTATTTTTTTTTAATGAATAAGAGAATCATAACGACATAATTTTAAAAAACGAGACTGAAATATATATCTACTTTTTAACTACAAATGTTTTGGAAGTAAGAAAATGCTAAATCAAAAGTTTGAAGTTTTCACCATCTCTTTACCATTAACAGACTTTGACTTCCAGACTTTTTAGTAAAGTCAGATATCAGAGCTTCCAGAAAAATTCTGTCCACGTCATTAAGACTTGGACATTAAGGTGAATGGTACGCACAAGTGGGAAACTGGTAATTACAGTAACTCCAATATGATGTGAATGCAGCATAAGAGTCATGTTTCCATCGTAACAATCAGTGAGACCTGCTGACCAGTGGCACCAAATGATAAAAACAAAAAGAAGAGGAAAACATGGCTCATAAACTGTGGTTTGCCAACAGTGCTGTGGAACAAGCAATCATAGGGGTGTGACGGCAGTAACTTGTTGAAAATCTGCAGCTGAAGGGGCATTGTCAATTGTTTTCGTTTACCCAGGGAAACTCAGCCACACCACCTCAGCTCTGCAGGTCTGTAATTCATTGAGATTTTATGCGACTGGATGTTTATTGTTACATTCTTTTATGCCATTTTTTTTTTTATGGGAGCTGAGCTGTTGGATGCAGTTACTTGGTCAGCCATGTTTTTTGGTTTTTAAAAAGCCTTACTTTAATCACAATTCATGGCCAACTGGTCCTACTTAAGAAAGTCAGGAACTAGACAGTTTTGTGCAACTGATGATTTTAGATGTCTGAAGTATTACTTAGACCTAAGCCATATTAAGTCTATCTTTCTGAAACTAATCCCAGAGCTAAAAGGAGAGTGAATATTGAACTTAAATTCAACAGGTTGCCAGAAACACTCCTGCTGGTATGTTTAAACAGGGGACAGTTTGCTAACATCAGCCTAAAAGGTGATAATATATCAGTGTTTGCACCTCAAGTAACCAAAAAAATTTGTTAGCAGGTTTAACAACAGAAATCAAAGTGTGGTTGATTAAAACATCCAGACGGACTCTTTTTATCTATGAGGAGAAAAGAAAACACTGACAAACTTCACAAAAGTGTTTGATGTACACATAAGAATCGGTTAAAAATCATATCTGTATGTACAAATATTTCATAAACATGGCCACTGCAGGTCTGTTCCATCTTGCACACAAAATGTTTTGGTCACAAACACAGTTCAGTGTTGTGCTTGAGACGAATAACCAAGCTCTGCTAGCTGTCTTGAATCATGGCCAGTGGAGTTACATAACTCCCACAGTTACACACAGGGTCACGCTGTAGCTATTTGATGGACGGCAACACGGATCGAGTTGGCTTTGCTCACCCATGTGTAACGTTATATCAGGGCTCCTCTCACAGATTAGGAGGCTTTTGTGCCAGTATGTTCTCTCAGAGTGATGATGCCGTTAAATAGCAGCTATGTTTTTCCTGGCAATCGGGCTGTATCGGACAGTTTTTTTGCTAGAGAAATATTGACTATTTGAAGATATTCTGCCTCAGACCTAATAGTAAGCCAGATAGTATGTAATTCACTCCAGACATGTTATGTAACGCAGTCTGTGTTTTCTTCCTTCGATGCTCTTATCACCTATAACTCGTGCTCTTTTCTTCCTCTTTTCCACATTCCTGTCCTCAGTTCATGTGAACCCTCTTACCTTCACACCACGGGTTGAAGAGCATGACGATGTTCTTGCTGGAGCTGTGAGTGGTTGTGGCCTCGCCCTTTTGAGAGGAAGTTGTCACACTGAGCCCGTACAGGCCGATCACAGCGTTGGCTGGAGAGTTGACAGACAGCTTGACCTTGTTGTCCTTCTGCTCTACTATCTTTGCCTCCCAGCGTTCATCTTCCAGGTGATCCACCAGGGGAATGATGACATGGGTGCCTTTGGACACCATGGGCAGGGGACCTACACCAGACAGGTTATATTTGAGTCATGTTGTATCAGAACGCACCAAGGAAACACTACAACACATTTATTCATGAACAAATACCTTATGTATTGCAATGTATTTCATTTTATGCATTTAGGTAGTACTTTACAACATAGAACATCAATATAATGATAATAATAATAGATCATCAAGAAAATTTGGATTAAATATAGTTAGATAGTTGCAGTAAACTTTTTTCTTTATTATTCGTGCCACGGTATCGGTTAGTCTGTTCTCACAGTGGATGACACAATCCTACCAAGCTGTAAATCACATACACATCACAGTCTCTCACCCGGCTGTGCGTGGTTTCTCCGAGTAAACAAAATTCTGGGTCTGGAAAACCTCCAACGCTGCACAGGACACACATCCCTGCAGCACACTTGTGACCAATTTATCTTATGACAACTAGCTTCCTTCTTAAGTGACTTAGGGCTAACAAACTCCAAAAAAGGCTAAAACAACTTTGTAAAAATTTTCTCTTAAAGTAAAAAATGGTTGTATTAAAGTTTGTTCTATACCACTGGCTGGATTAAGACTTAGCGGATGCTTTCCTCTGAGCTATCTGATTTGTGGCACCCTGCTGGTCTTTAGCTGCCATTGGCTGAAGCGAGTATGGGCTTTATCAAGAACCCATTGTTCTCCATTTGACCGCAGCCAGGACTCCCCCTGTTCTCCCTCTCTCACCTCTGAGTACTTGTTCAACAGGAAATCAATGAAAAACTCAGCCTTTCTTCTGTTGGAACAATGTCACCTTCATTGAAATGGACTTGGAATCTTTATTCAGCTGATGCCCTGAACAAAAGAGGAGCTTAGAAAGTGATAATGATACAAAGCCCTGCTTTTAGTGCAACGCTTAAAACCTTTTCACTTCAAATATGACTGTGAAAGCAAAGAGATGGGAGTATGTTGGATGTGGAAAGTTCAGATGGTTCTGTGTGTTGCATCTTTTTCTCCTCCCTTCCGAGCATGTTACTATCTCAGCAGCAGGTGACAGCAAATCACTTCTCTGTGGTGATGTAATGGCCTTTCATTCCCTAGTGTGCAGTGGATCGTTGCGGTGTGAGGCCTGTAAATACCAGTGAGAGGTGTCCGGTGTCCCGAGGTCTGGAAACTGTTAACACTGGGCTGGTAGGTGGAATCCAAAGCTTGTGGTGTAGATGTGGCTGAGCCGCTGCTCGATTTAAACATCGTAGCTATGCATAGCATTTTCACCACGTTTCCCAGGCTCTGTTTTGAGTCAAAGGTTCATTCCTCTGCGCGTCACATAGGTTTGCACTGAATACCGGTCAAAGCGGCTCTCCTGTTGTTTCACATGAAACTTCTGTGAGTCTCCCACATATTGATAGCTGCTCCCTAAATCAAATACAATATCCCAATGTCTCTCTTTTTTTTAAGAAAGAGAGATATACCACTTAAATCCAGGGCACAGTAAAGAGTACGCCTTCCTAATGGGAGTCAAAGCAATGACATTTTTGCTAGCTGCACTAGCAAGTTTTTTTAGTGTGGGATATCTGCAGCTGCATTATGGGAACTGTAGAATCCAGTGTTTATAAAGCCTGACCAATACCAGGGACTAAGAGCTGGGATATCTTGGTCACTGCTGCTTCAATGTTATTTATTCTTCTTTAATCTGTCGCTTGTGAGTCCCTAAGTCCCAAAGTGTAATGTGAAATCACTGATTTCCCTGCTTGAGCCTTATCTGTGTATTTTCTCATACTTTTGCCGCATTGTTTCAGGTTCTAATCTCCGTTTTCCTACCACTACACTCCTCAGGTTTATCACTTCACGAGAAACAGCACTAGCTTTGTTACTGAGTGTATGAGCAGCCCAAGTGCATTTTTATGCATTAGGGTAATTTGAAGCAATCCACTATGACGTTTTATTAATCTATTAAACCATGTATTACCCCCAAATCAGCAGCCACTTTCCTAAATAGAGTGCTAAACCTTGAATAAAAGCAGGAGAGTATTATGACACAGACATCAATCTATTTGTCTCATACCTGTTTTCAGGTCCAGATGCAGCTTGTCAGTGTCAGCACTGAAGGGCCTGTTGAGCTCCAGCTCGATCTGGAAGGCCTGTCCTCTGCGGATGAACAGCTCGTCGCCATGAAACAGGTCAGTGTGATGCTCCTGTCTGTTCTGACCCGTCTTGGAGCTCAGCAGGTCCACCGTTTGCACCGACAGCTTTAATTCTGAGAGAGGAAGTTTAGCATCAAATTGAAGCACCTGTCTGAATTGCTGCTGCTGTCTGTAAGGATCACGGTGCTAGGCTCATGATGCACAAACAGTCCAGAGAGTTGAGCTAAGCCCAGTCCTTACAATTTCATAACACAGTTTGCTCTAATAGTCAAACATGTTACCTTCCATTTCCTTTGCTTCTCCATTCTCCGCCTTTGGCTTGGCAGGCTCTGGGGTCGGGCCCGGTGGTTTGACCACCTCAACCTTGTCTGTAACATCGTAGGAGGTGCTGTTCTGACGCTTACAGCAGCACGGACACATCTTCCTGAACCATCGGCGACAGCCTCCCTCTTCCTGTTTCTTCTCCCCCTCTTTCTGAATGGTCAGCTCTACCCTGGTGGGCGGGGCTGCTCCGGGGAAACGCCCAACGTCTGACCCGCCTCTGACTGTCAACCGCTCACTTGGCATTCTGGGAGGCAAATAAAACAAATTGCTATTTCAGTTTTAGGGAAAAAAAAAACATTAGAAACCAATCAAAATATTAAGTATGTTTAACTACTGTGATGAAACTATTGAATCATCCTGCTTTTCCACAAACTGATGTGTTGCAAATGATCAATTTAAAGAGCTAATCAAAACACTAACTAATAAGCAAGTCACATAAAGAGTACTTCCTGAGGCTCCTCTTGCACTTAAAGGGTTGTTTAAATAACACAAATATATTTTCTCACTTTGCCTAGCAGTATCTACACACGGCAATAATTTGGGCTTCATTTGACCAAGTTTTGAGATATTCATCTCTGAACAAATCCCCAGACCTCGCTCTGAACAATTTTCATGGGGAACTACTTTCTTCCAAAGAAATGGGCCCTTGGAGAATTGCACACTTGCAGAGAATTGAGTACTTGTTCCGTGAGATATCCAGATTAATACAGGCACTGTT
Source organism: Toxotes lorentzi (assembly GCA_037833715.1). Classification (NCBI taxonomy): domain Eukaryota; kingdom Metazoa; phylum Chordata; class Actinopteri; family Toxotidae; genus Toxotes; species Toxotes lorentzi. The sequence goes on from JBBMJY010000006.1 coordinate 4,573,262, forward strand.
TCTGGATGATGACATTGAATTTTGTAAAGCATGAAAGCGGAAATCTTAAAGGGACAAGTAAAACCAAACCTTGTGGGTTGAGATGTGCATGGTAGCCACAAAACACTGTATCCACACTGTACAGCTCGTTGTGGATACAGTGTGCGTCAGTAAATTTCATTCCACTGAGACTTTGTATTCATAACAATCTGATTAAAAAAGATCTCTCCAATTCTTCTATCTCTCCATCATGAAACAACCATTACACTTTCTCTTTTACTTTTTCCCACAATTACCACATTCCGGACATGCACTCTCCTCGGTTGTTAGGCTTTCCCAAAGCATTCTGGGGTATTTAGCCTTTCGTCCTTGTCAGCTACACTCCCTCAACCATCAAGCAGCTGGATTCCATCTGCCTCACCCCAGCTGCTGGAGTGTAATATATTTTCTGAGGGTGTCTGTCCATGCAGGTGGAGGCCTACAGTACTTTTAGTCGTATGAACATTGATCACGCTGTCACGTTCCCGCCCTCATACAGTGCACCAATAATCACAGCTGAATTACACCATTTCTCACTTAAAAGATGAGCCTGTCCTTCCTGTGCATCAGCTTCTAAACATGGGGTCAAATGTCATGCGCCAAATATCAACATTGGGAAAGAGAAAACAAAATGTGTTTACTGGAATGAAAGAGAGGGAGGGGGCCTTTCCCTCACACCTCTTTCTTTCCCTCCTTTTCTCTCACCATCTGCAACTCTTCCATCTCAACATAAAAAAGTCACACTCGGCTGTGGCACTGCACGCAAACATAAATCTGTATTACCCAAACATTAAAGCTCCATTGGAGTTTTGTTAGCTCTTGTAAAACACCCATGAACCGCAATGAGCTGCAACAACGCACGTAGGCAGGAGAAATGCAGCATTGTTAAGTAAACAAACGTAGGAGATGTTTGGTTTATGGGGTTATTATTCTCATTTTTACAAACACCCTGCACTAAGCCCTGCCCCTCCTTAGGAGCTGTTGCTAGTTGTTTGTAAGCACCAGGCAAGCTAATGTTTGCAGCTTCCTCTGGGGGTACCAGACACACTACCATTCTTAGTTATGGTGGCTGATCTATGGCTGGGCAATCACTATTCAAAAGACTGTGGGTTTAGCAAATGGTCAATAGTATGAGTGGACATCTATTTAACCCATTGCATAAAAGCTAAAAGTTGAGGCTGGTGATATGAGGTACCTTGTGAAGAAAGCTACTCCATGTTTCATTTAGAAAAGATGCAGTGAGGGTCTTTGATAGTGTTCAGAGGGGACAGACAATGGCTGAGGAAGAGGCAGCAGGGAGGGGCACCTCACTGTATCACAGCCTCAGAACCCATGTGTAAGTACAGAGTGAGGGTGTGACATAATGTCCACTTCTGATTTTTCAATCCTGTGACTTCCTGAGTTCATCTAACAGTCAAGTAAGCTGTACATATTGCAAATACATCTCCACCCAAGACTCAGACTGAGTGTCACACCACCCAAAAGTCCTACTTTTACTACCATTTCTAATTTTAGCAAAAAAAGGAACCCGCATGTAAATCGAAACAAAGTGTAGAACATGACGGAATCCAACACATTCTGTTTATACAGCTATTAATTCAACTTCACAAAAGAAAGTTTCTACGCCTCTTTCTGCTCACTCACAGACAATAGGTGGCTAAATATTTGGGATGATAAAAATACAAGAATAGTTTGCCTAAAAATACAGCACATAGATTCTTTTCAAATGTAACAACTGAACAAAAGCTTTTCAGGATGTTTTGCGGGTAATCTGGGTCTTCACAGGCTTAAAAAAAAGCCAAGTTATCTCACTGCACCTTAGGTGGCCTAAAATTGGCCAATTAGCCATCCACTCAACCCCCTAAAACCATGAAAAGCCTTTCCACAAGCCTAATTTTTTGGCACGGTCGCTCTTCCCTCACAGTTAACTGCACAATCCTAAATGGATTTATAACACAGCCATCAGCCAAGCTTGAAATGAAGTGTTGCTTCTTCATCTTTTCCTCACTTTGCTTATCACTACCCCATGTGTCACTTCTTCCAAAATGCTGCATGTGTCCTCTTCCTCTGCAGCTCTGCACTTCTCTTCAGTCGGTTAGTGCTGGCATGTCGGCACGGCTGGTATGCCCACTGGGCCCTGAGATAAGCTCTTCAAATTCAAGTCACAGTTCCCAAACAACACCAGCACACCAACACCAGCTGGGCTTGTTTGCCTGGTGATGTTGGTTCCATGTAAAACTAATCACATGATTAAATTTAAAAAGAAACATTAAATCTCATATTAAACCCCTGGAATGTCCCTAAATGCATAAAAATGCATTTTTAAAAAAAATCAAGAAATGTTTTAAATCGTTTGATTTGCAAATCTTTCAAGGTCTGAGAGAAGAAAGGGGATCAGCTGCAGCAGGTTGGCCACAAGGATGAAGCCATGAAAATACCTTAACTAACTGACTGTGACTGTGTCTTTTTACTGAATGTGGAAAATGCTTTAAAAAATGCTGGTATAACAGCAAAACAGCATTTTGGAGTTTGTGAATAAAGAGAGAGGGGGTGTCCTCTTTCTTTACTGCTGGAAACAAGCCATGTGAGGTGACAATTAACAATTTAACAACAAAAAAAAAAAACATAAAGCATGGATGCTCACGTTCAGTAAAGACCACACTTTGCATTGTGATATATTTGGATATAGTCTTACACATCCTTCTTTCTTTACGGGACGTGAGCCTCCTTCCCTGTGGAGAATTACACTATAAACCAACTCAAGAGACTGTACAAGAGACTTTCTCTTGTCCTTAAAAAGAGACCGTTAGGTCATGTGCACACCGTTTCATGTTTACACTTGACTTATGAATCTTATCTTCCTTATGAGAGAAAAAAACCGCTTTCAGTAGGAGTAACTTACTTTCTCTGTGTGGGTTCTTGTTTGGATCAGCGATGAAACCTCCTCTTCTGCTTGAGTAACTTTCCCTCAGCGTATGAAAACTTTTGGAAACTCTTCTCTTCACTCGCTCTGTTCTTGGATCCGGCTGCTTAAATGTCTGTGCTGGAATGTACTTCTCGGTACTTTAAGCTGACACACGCCCCTCTTGCTCACGGTCCAGCCCCACCCTGTGCTGTATGGCTCAAGTTCCCGACTCCCACCCGAGTGTCCCGTTCCAATGAGCACGACTTTGGCGCGAAGAATAAAAGAGCGCGCGCGCACACACACGTACACACGCGCACACACACACACACGAATAAGAAGACTGAGGGGAGAGAGTTTGTTACGTTAAGGTTTAGCAATACTTTTCTAATGCAGGAAGGGAGTGACGGCGAAAGATAAGTATATAATGCCTGAATATGGAGAGTCCAGATGTGATGACCCTGTGAAACCAGTAAATCAGAGGAAGTAATTCCAGCCAATTTATACAGTGCGTTGGTACAAACAACCAGTACTCTGGCCCATAAAGCCCAAACAATCATAATATGAATCAGACTCAGTGAAAAAAAAAACAGACAAAAGATCATGTTCTTCACTGGATTGCAGGTGCAAATCTGTACATTTCGGCCTATAAATATGGGCAGGTTGTACAGGCATAAATATATCATGTGGTTACTATCACTACCATGTGACATATTGTGTATTACACACAGAAAGCATATTGTAACCACTAAAATAAGCCCAGAAACACCCCTGACCACAGTTTGATTGAAATCTATGATTCAAGGTCAAACCGCTACAGGAAATCCCCTACTGTCAGTGTTGTTGGAAGCACTCACATAAGACATTTAACTTCCCCTGCACACTCACTTTCAGTTCTCCTCTGCTGGTCAGTTTACAGGAAAACCTGAGAGGACAAAAGCCATTCTGACCTCTCTTCCAATAAAGCGCAAGTTTAAACCATCACCTCACAGGCCCAAAATGCCAAACTTCAAATCTCACAAACTGTATCAAAATATTTAGAAGAAGGCCAGATCAAGAATTTGGATTTTGTCGATTTCAGTACAGATCATCTACTCAGCAAAAATAGATGATCAGATGTTTACTCCTGTTAGATTTAGTCTCTTGGATTCCAGGTCTATCTGTTCTCATTGAGTGTGAATGACTAAGGTTCACTTGCAACATTGTGGTTTGGCAAGAGATGATAATGAAGTCATTTGTGATCAGTGCTGATGATGACTAGGACAAACTGAAGCGTTGAAACGTATCTAAACCTGCCTTACCCCTGTCAATCACTGTTAAATGTTTACGTCATAGCAGCTGAGAATTAAAGCAACTACGTAATGAAATAAACCCAAGTTCAAGTTTACCTGTCATTTCAGGAGTCAGAAGAAATGCTAGCTGCTCCATGAGGCTGTACTAAGGCACAACAGTGCTTTCAGTGAAATGTATGTTAGCATGCAATCATTTGCACATTGGCAGTAAACACAAAGGACAGCTGAGGCTGATGGGACTGTCATTAGTTTTTGCAGGTATATGTCCATTACAAATGGAAATTTTGAACTGACGATGGCTCCAGATGAAAAATCAGGGGATCACCGAAATTACTACCATGCATGGCAATTTATCTAAAAGCGATCAAGATCGTGTCATCCATGTGGTAGAGGAAGTCAGAGGACACTAAAGTCATTAGGAAACATCCTGATGGGACAATCAATTTCTCCACGTCATCCAGTCATGGTCTTGTCAACATGGTGATGCTAGTGGAGTCAGGGGACCAAAGTCTGTAAGCTTTATCCTCTGGGGACCAGGAATGTCTGAACAAATTTCCATGGCCATCAATCCAGTAGCTGTTGAGGGAAGAAACTGTTGCTCCTTGTGGTAGTGTTGGATTTAATAGTACCATATCTCCTGAATCAGTCTGGATCAGCATTGGAGGCAATTCTTTAAATGAGATAAGAGTGGTGGTATCAACACAAAGTGTCATGATGCAATAGTTCATGTGCATGTCAGTCCTTTCTACATGTGATTACAGAAAAAGCACAGGTGTAATTACTAATGTTAAGAATGATGAAATCCAGTTCAGGTGTTCTGGCTCCAGGGTTGTTATGTTGTACCTGCTGGCTCACTGGTGTGGTCTACACCTGTGCTTGGTGTTTACGTCAATGAAAGCTCATGATGAAAAGGGCCCACTGTGGAAAAAAAAACCTGGATGTAATACGGAACTGATTCATAATTATTCATTCATTATTTTGACTGCTCGCTATTTTGACAACATCATTTGTAAAAATGATTTTTTTGTATTGTAGCTTAGAGACATACATTAGATTTGTGTCATGGCTGTTTGCATTTTGAAAAATACAGACCATTTGCCCGTCTTATTGCTGATCCTGCCGGCTTGACACCAGTGTGATAAATGACATGAACAACATTTGCGGCTTCTGCAGAGTGGTGGGCGTGAGAGGAAACACAAAGGTGACTCGGGTTCGCTGAGTATCTGAGCATAACAGATGGGACTGAATCCTGGCTCTCACAGTCTACGTGGGAAACCAAACAGCCAGCAGCAAGCCAAAGGAAACTTCCTGACGCTGCAAGCCAAAATAGAATGAGGGAGAAAGCGCAAAAAACCTTAAAAAAAAATGTAACTGTAAAATACAACAAAGACACAAAATGCTGTCACTCATTGTATATAGAAATAACTGGCATGAGCGCTGATTTTTTTTCCTTTTCTCTGCAGACATACAGTGCTGATTGTCCCTGTGTCAAGGAGTGTCAGTGAGAGTAGTTTTGGTATGTGCTGTATTGACACTTCTCTGTTAAATAATAACCAAGTTCTTCTGACCTTTTTTGTTACTCAAGGATCAAAAAGGTGCACTGTCACAATATACACAAGTGTGGGATGTGTTTGACATGGAGGACAGCCATATTGTGCTAAAGCAGAGGTTCTCAAACCTTTTTCTGACATGCCCCCCTTCAAAAGCTGAAAGGTTCACAGCCCCCAACCTCAAAAATTTTTATCAACAGTTAACACTGATAGAGGAAGCAACTAATAACTAATAATAATCAGGACCTAGGCTGAATTTTAGTGAAATAAAGCTCAGCGTTTTAGCATGAGTAAACTCTTGTTTGTTTATTTTCCCCAAATAAGTCATAGTCATTCAACTTAATTTCATGCCATACTTTCCCCATGGTCATCCACGACCCCCCTGCAGAGGCTCTATGCTTTGGAGCCACTGGAGGGGGGGAATTGTTCACTCCCATAATTAGTGGGAGTGAAGTATTTAACATTTACAGCACTGCTGTAGTTCTGAGCTGAGTGATTCATAGCATAGTTCAGCCTATGACATCAAGAACGCTGTAAGTTTTACAATGGTGTGATGAAATGTGTCTGTGTGCGTCTGTGTTGCTCCTTAAAAGTCTTAATCACCTGCAGTGTTCATTCACAGATTGCTGCGCGGGGGCTGATTCATGCCCTGATTCCGTTGCTCTGGAGACAAACACAAGCAGACAAAGCCAACAGGAGCTCTGCTGCTGAACAAATGATTTAAACCCCCTCCTCTCATTTAAAAAAAAAAAAAAAAAACTATTTGAGAACCTAACATTCTGTTCCTCCTTTGTGTATTGAAGGCAAAGCAATATGTTTTCTGAACACACTTTAGAAAGGAAATCCTTTTTTTTTCCTGAAAAGTAAAACTGAGGAAACCACAATTTATTTATTACACTTTCCATAGGTTAGTGTCCCACCGTACGGTCTAGCTCAAGCTTTCAACTATACTGTCAGTACAAAGCATCAGTGGTGTGCTCTGACTTGTACAGAGAGGTGAGCAGAGCCAACGAGCTAAGTAAGATATTTCAGTAGTGAACCCATAGAAGACACTGTCATCCCTAAAGTCATGCTGCTAACAAACTCAGAAATCTCAAAATCATCTCTCTCATCATCAGAATCATCTCCGTCTTCTATCCTTCTAAACCACTTTTATGTGGATACAGTTCATTGGTGCATTATATAAAGAACGTGTTTCAGAATTTTTAGCTTTGAGGATATTCCACTTTACTCTGCTTTTGCAATTTTCCTGTGGAAAAATTTACATGTCCTGTGTTTCCATTTTGATCACAAATCTCAACTTGCACCTCCACTGATTCATTAAAGCACACACCCAAACATAGACTTGCAGCCAGGAATATGTCAGTTAAAAGAGGAAGCATACTGATGTCATTATTGCTGCACTGTCATTGTTTCACAAATCAAAAATTCTACTGAAATTCTAATCCAAGGTCTTGAAATTTGGGTTTCAAGTTTGAAACCTAATTTAAGATGTCAGTAGCAGGAGAACAGACACAAGACACATACCATCAGTTAGTAGTATATCAAATTAGCAATATATATATTTTTTTGTGTGTGTGTGTGTGTGTTCAATATAATTTATTCTACATTCTCAAAGACTGCAGTGCGGTCGCACACAGAATGAGATGTAGGCTGACCCTGACCTCAATAATAAAGGCATCAGGTTGTTGAGACATTAGGGGGAACACAGTGTACATATCGAATGATGGTACAGGAAAAAACACAGAGCTCAACCAAATACGAAAACAGATCAGGGAATAGAATTAAAGAGCACTCTCACTGATCTGGGTATCAAAACTCTTACATGCAGAAATGTACTGATTAACTATGAAATAAAGCATCTTTTTATACAGTGAACGTATCGAAACAAGCTCTGATTCAGTATATTTTACTTTCTTCTGCATCACATTCTTAAAAAGAAATAAAAATGCTGCTCTAGTTTTATAATCATTTATTAAAAAAGCTCATCTAAACTTGTGCTGCTGACCTTATAGTAGGGCTCCAAATCTGAAAATGCTCTATTTTGTAATGACAGTACATTTGGAACCCATTTGTGGGGTAGGGGGATGTGACCATACCCAGTGGCTGAATCCACAGAGTATGGTCAGTGTGGATTCAGCCACAACATTATAATCGGTAACTGGTTTTAATATTGTGGCTGACTGGTATAAGGTACCTTCTATGTCAAACGCCCTGATGAAGTCACTGGTGTTACATGCTTTGGGCTTTAGTCCACACCTCTGATCATTATCACGTACAGTGAGGTTCAGGGCGATCGTGGTCACTGAATCCTCCTACCAGGAAAGTAACCATGCTGCCCCCTGATGGTTACAACCAGAGATCAGTGCACTTTATGACAGTGCAATCAACATACAGTACAAAAATGATTCATTTTTGACATTTAGACATAGTCCTAATTTATTAACTGGCTGGGGGCAATATAGTATGCATTAATTTATTACGCATCAATCATCAAGTGTATGTCAATAATAGCTCATAAGGTATTAAGTATTTATAAATGGACAGTAGTAGTTCTTTTCTCAGTAGATATTTTTCTCTTGGTCAGCCCACAAGGAAAGCAACAGGGCTACTGCAGTTGGTCCTGACAACAACAAGGACACTTCAGCTGCATATTCTGTTTTTAGAAGTTTTTTTTATATGGTCTTTATTTTGCACATCTTACAAATCACTATGTGTAAGTTGCTAAGATATAACTCATGTACTTTGCTATTTTGAAAGGGCATCATTGTGTAATATATCAAGGAAGTATTTGTTGCTTTCACAGGAATTTACTCAGTTGTTATCGTTGTTTTAAGACTTTATTAATCAAAACAAATTTCAAAATCATCTAAAGCACGGAAATGCAAAATAAAAACAATAAAAAAGACAAAGAATAAAAACTAAAATTAATTAAATGAATAAATACGAAACTAAAGGTGGGTTAGTGTCATAGGCTGTATATAGGTTAGTATTTAGCAGTAGTTTCTTACCTGATGACTTTGTACTTCAGCTCTTGATAAATGGCAGCAGAAGACACCGCCCACTACGACGTCATCACTACGCGTCAGCAGCACACTGCTTCTGTCAGGTCTACATATCTCACACGTGAGTCAAACTACATTGTGTTTACTACCATAAAGTCTGTTCGTATCAAATCACGTTATACACGGGTTAAGTGTCTTTAACTGTCTGTTAAAATGTCCACTTGTTTCTATAAATATCGAGCTTGTCTGTGTCACAGGTCTCGCGCAGCTAGTTAGCATGGACTTCTCTCGGTCGACTTTAAACTCCTTTTCCAGAACATGTGAATTTATTTTGTCACCCCTTAACAGCAGCTATATTGACCTCGTAAAACGCGACTTATGACTTTATCTAAAACATTTGTAGTCGAAGGTAAATTCGGAAAAAATTAAATATCTCTGTTTACATAGTATTTAGTACGTGACCTCTGTATCAGCCTCCACAGTCTTCCATCAAACCATCAAGGAGGACGGGTACACTGAAAACACAAGAATCAATACCGAGATACTCGTTACTTTATTGTCAGGCTTTCCTGTCTCCTAAAATGTATTGATCACAGAAGGAGCGTTTGCTCTTATCTGATCTTTTCAGACATAAACAGACTTAGCTTTGCTGATCATTTTATAATTTGGTAAAAATGGATGTAAACTTGACCGTCTGGTCCTGATGATAACGTCACTGTGCCCTTTCGCCTGTTTCCTATTTCAGCCAGCAGACTAAGTCAAACACTTTCTCTAACAAGACCAAGAGGTTGTACCGATCACCTTCATTCTGTGAGGTGAAAGCTATGTTGGCAAAGGCGGAGGAAAGAAAGCCACAGACAGGAGGAAAGAAGAGGAGACACCCTGGTGATGATGGGAAAGGAGAGAAAAAGAAGAAGGGAGGCGACGAAGGAGCAAAGGGTCAGGGAGACAGTGGCAAGAAGCGCCTGGATGCCCTGAGTGTGGGCTATTTCCGCCGAGTTGGAGAAAGACTCAGTGAAGGCTTTGAAGATAATGAGGAAAGAGGTGAGGATTATTATTTTTTTGGAGATCTGAGCAAGCTGGAAGTTAATAAAAGTTTGGAGTGAACCGCAGAAGGGCACATTACATTACACCTGTACACCACCATATCAGCACAAAAAAAAGTGCTTTAGGGCTGCATTATATGGAGAGAAGAAAAGCTTAAAGCCTTCTACTGAATTCAGTATTGTAATATCTGATGAGATGTGGAAAATTGATTCGTACATGTTATTTAAATCATGTTTGCAGCTTTTAGACTGTTTTATTAAGATGTGATTTAGAAAATAAAAACATCAAATTCTTGTATCAGAGAATGTGGAACCTAAGAATGAGCCATACAGTATTTGCTTGAAAAATTAATGATTTATCAAAATAATGAATGATTGTCTGTTTATTTCAAAACAATACTCAGCCCTAGTTCTTACTGAATTTGTTATTCCAGGTAATGTGACATTTTAAAGCAAGTTTCAGTTTTTGAAAGTCCAAAAAGTTCTTTAAGAAAAGTGTTTAAATATCTATTTTGATGTTCACTGATGCAAAGATGAGTTGGATGAAACAATCCCCCACTGTGGTGGCGATTTTGAGATATTCATGACTTCTTGTTGTCATATTGCCCACACACTGATCATTCTGTCTATTGCAGGCTTATTGCATCATTTTACCTAAAATATAACAAGCAGGTTGTGCTGCCTCCCTCTGCCCAGCTCCATTATACTGTAATTCCGTATATTTTTGACTCCAGCCCTTATGGGAATTTCTCATCTCTGCTGACACATGTCGTTTCTCTCTCAATGTCTCACATAGAGATGTTTGTTGAGAACGTGCTCTCGGAAGTAAAAGGTAAAGCGGCGTTGGTGGCGACAGACCGGACAGGAAGCATCACTCTGCAGCGGCTGCTCCCGTTGTCCAGTCCTGAGCAGGTGGGGGAGGTGCTGGCTGAACTAGGTGGAGAAGCAGGCTCAGAGTTCAAGGCGGTTTCTTGTGATCGGTGTGGGGGCCATGTAGTGGAGAGTGCAGTCAGACAGATGTCCAAATGGATGGGTAAGATTATATGTTTCACTTCTGAATGGCAGACAGCTCATCACTGTATGAAATCCTGTGTAGTACATTGGTGAAATCACACAAAACCACCACTGTCAATTTTTACTCCCATCTTTAGAGTCATCACAGAAGGAGGCGTCTGCTACCACAGAAGAAGAAGAAGAGGAGAGTTGTGGGGTGCTGGAGGCCCAGGTGTTGTCTTTAAGTCAGGTGGTCAGAGACAACAGTGCAGAGTTCATCAAACATGCTCACGGCTCACACGTGGTCCGCACGCTTCTACATGTGTTGGCAGGCTGTCTCGGACCCCCCCGCACTGAGTCTCGTCCAGGTAAACACATCTGCAGAAATAATGTGATGCGTTCATGTCAACATGGAGCAGAATCTCAGGGGAAGGTTTCCAACATGTTGTGGAATCAATGCAACGAAGAACTGAAGCTGTTTTGAAAGCAAAGGGAGGAACTTCCCGGTATTAGTATGGTGTTCCTAATAAAGTGCATGTGTTTTCAGATATAATGGAGTTTTGACTCAGAGGAAGAATTTGTTTTGCAAATTGCAACAAACAGATTCTACTGGTTTTAAAGCACCTTTATGGTCTCGATGAACTGTGTGTCACAGCCACTGCTGCAGCTCTAACTGCTGACTGTGTTGATAAATGGGTGAAACCATTGGACCAAACTACAGTAACCGACTTCCAGTTGTTTTTAGATCACCTGTCCCTTTCACCTCACTTTGCCTCACATCTCTCCCTCCAAGCTTCCCCTTCTATTCTTCCCTTTGGGAAGACGTGCCTCAGCGTTTGAAAATCCCTGACCTAACACATCGAGCTTTTCTTGTTGAATGTCTGTGACCCTTCGTTGTTCAACATCTGGCAACACTGGCCCTAGCTGCGAGGACTGTCTGAGTGTCTGGGAGTTTTTCAGAAAAAAAAAAAGAATTTCAGCCATTTGGTGTGATTTTTCACCTCAGTCTCTGCTTTTCTTTTCATGCAAGCAAGACAGGAAGAAAATAAAGCTTTTGATTGTTGGTGGTAGTTCTTTGAGGCTGGGTCAGTGGTGTCAGGACATTTACACCCTGAGGCATGTTCACTTTAAGCTTGTATTCATGCCAATTTTTTCCTCTTTTGTTGTTCTCTCTTTTTCCAGGTACAAAAGAACGCAACCTTGCTCCTCAGCTGACAGACTTTGAGATTCCAACGTCCTTTTGGTACGAGCTGAAAAGTCTTACAGAGACCTTGATGGAAAACGTTCATTGTGAGTCATCTTTCATCAAACCTAAGCACACGTGTACTTGTCCTTGTGGCCAACTTTATCAAAGAGGGAGAAAGTTAATACTGCAGAGCAAAGGGTGCTGTCTGTCTCTCTTCTGTATTTATATCTTTTTCTTAGGTTTACCTGTTTTTTAGTCTCTTTGCATACTGGAAGTATGTGAATACATCTGTTTTTCTGTACTAAATTGATTGATATTGCCATTTATAGATTTCAAAATGATTTTTAAATAGTTAATTTATGATTTTGGATGATTTTTTTAAATATTGTTAAACATCTAAAGGAAGTTGTTTCCTTGGTGTGGTTGAAAAGGAGAGACGGAGGGGGAGTCACAACAGTAAACAATTTGTCCCAACACATAGCAACTGATTTTATATTTTTTTAGCTCTGCATTTCGAATTTTCATTATCAGTATTTTCTTTCTTTTCTTTTCTTTTTTTCTTTTTAAGAGGGTCTTTCACATTTTCTGCCTTAAACTGAACATTCAACCAACACTGCCAGCCATGCTGTCTCCTTTTTGTACTCTGAGTGCTCTGAAATTTTTCTCAGAATCAGAAAAAAAAACATTTAAGCAAGACAGAAAGAATTTTCTTGAGAAAGTGTAATAGGCTTTTAATATAATATAAGGCTGAGTTATTAATATAATTTTACAGTCCATTATCGTAGTTAAGGAAGGTTCCCCAAGTTCGAAACTGAGCCAGACCATTTGAAAAATGTCATGTCATCATCTGCTGCTTATCTGGGTCCAGGTCCAGGTCGCAGGGGCCACTGCTGCCCAGTCCACAATGCACCGAAGTCCTACGGCACCTCCCACGGGTGGCGGTGCCGCCCAGAGTGGGGCTCAAACCCACGACCCCGAGTGATTTGAGTCTCATGCTCTACCAACTGAGCTAACTGGGCGGCCCATTTGAAATATTAAAATAAAAAAAACTGCTTTATATACATTTTATTAGGATGGAGGCACATCCAACACGTTTGTTAGACCTCTTAGTGTTAGACCTTTAGGATACACACAGTGAGAAACACTGGATATACATCTAACTGTTTGCTTTACCACAGGGCTCCTTTAAATTGGCAGAAAGTTTGAGCAGTGTTCGTCTCCCTTCTGGTCTCTTTGGTTTTTAGTGAGCGTTACAGATGCTGTTGCCAGTGCAGTGTTCCAGACCATGTTGACTGTATGTCACAGAAAACGGCCCAAACTCTGCAAACAGCTCCTCAGACACATCATGGAGTACCTGACGAGCCGCGGTGCTTCTCCGGGAGTTAGGTCAGAGACAAGTGTTGAATTCTCCTTGACTGGAATAAATAAAAAAAAAAAAAATGGAATCACTGCAAAATGTAACAGGGAGTTTTATTTGTGCTTTCCCTGTAGTCCACTTCTGGTCTTTCTGAAGGATCAGGCCTCTAGTCACCTCATTGAGACGATCGTACAGCTATCCCACAAGTCCCTCCTCCGTGACCTCTACAAGAACCATCTTAAGGGTCAGCTGGTCGACCTAGCCCTCCATCCAATCGCCAACTTCCCCATACAGAGGCTCACTGCGGCCTCGGCCAAATACAAACTGGTATGTCAGACCATATGTTTGAGCAGATGGAAGTAATGATTCTGTAACTACAGGGATAACTGTTTTTTCTCCATGGCTTCCTTCCCCTGTTTCTTTCTCTGTAGTTCCTGAGGTTGTTTGATGAGCTGGTCCAAGGTGTGGAGGCCATCTTGGCTGCAGGACACATGGGGGTGATCGTCCAGTTGGCAGAGAGCTGCGCTGAATGTGAAGAGAAACAGGATGAGCTGATGCAGTGTCTCATGCGTGTAAGCCTCAAAGAGCCTTTGTTATTGAGATATAAAGGTCCACATTGGCCTTAAATCAACAGTGCTCTTGTTTCTGTTTACTCCTGAGATGGAAACTCCATAACAACACTATAAAACTGGTTAATGTTTGATTTATGGCTCATGGAAAACCCTGTTGATGTGTTGCCTCCCAGGCGTTCCACTGCGCTGAGCCTGGCTCTCGACATGTCAGCTGCCTCCCGCTCTTCATGTCCCTGCTCACCTACGAGGTGTACTACCACTCTGACACAGCAGAGGGCAGCACACAGACAGAGGTAAACAGCTGGGAGAAGTCACATCAAACCATTTGTGGTTGAATAAATTGTGCAGATCCAGGGAGGTAATGTTGTGATTTTTTTTTTAAAATCATTTCTAGGTCCCACTGTCCTCCATCTGTTACCATGGCTCCCGGCTGGTCCAGGCACTGGCCAGGTTCAAGGAGCGTTCCCTCCTCCTCAGCAGCCTGCGCACTCTGAATCCTGCTGACCTCCTGACGCTGGCCTCCGACCCCGCGGGCAGCCACGTCCTTCAGGCCCTCATCACCACATCCAGCGACAAGGGCAGGGGCAAGATCCTCAAGAGACTGGAGGTACGAGTATAGGAGCACTGATGGAATGTTAGAACTGAAACAATTGATCGATGAATTGATCTTTGGGTTTTGGGCTGTTTTTTTTGGTCAGTTAAGTTAGACATGTTTAGACAAGACTTGGTGCTACTTTCTGAGTGACTGTATTTCACTTTAGCTGCTGCTTCTTCTTGTCAGTTTTCCAAATACACTTGCAGTCTCCATTTAGAAAAACTCTCTGGAGGGTGTTAATTTGAGGATGGTTACAGTCTCCTCGCTGCCATTTTTTTTGTCTCTTCAACGGACATTTAGGTGCCATGCTTCATGTACGGAAATATTTATTCGTCAAATCTGTTTTCCTTTAGTCTTTTTCAGACTTTTCCACTTTTTTTTTTTAAGTTTGTGGCAGTTCTCTCTAGCCTTTTCCTGTGCAAAATTATAATGATACGTATGAATGTTTTTGAGAGAGAACAAAAAGACTGCTTCATTCTCAGCAATAGGGAGCATTTGTTTGGTATCATTGGTTGTTTGTCTAATTTAATGTACTTGGGGTATATGATTTTGGTTTTTTATTTGAATGAAACATTATGAAACAAGGAAGACAATTTTTTTTTTTTTTTAACTGTCCCATGCCATCAAGCATTTTCATCTCACCATTTGTCCTCCCAGGGTCTGTATGTCCAAATGGCCTGCTCCAGGTTGGGCAGTCGGGTGCTGGAAGCCATATGGAACAGTGCATCAGTCAGTCAGAGGCAAAGCATCGCACAGGAACTGGGTAAAACAAACAGAGGCTCTCTTCACTTTTCTATAGAATTACACATTTCATCTAGTTAATCTGCATGTTCATTCTTTTCCGTTCCTGTCTCCACTTCCCTTCCAGTTTCAAGTGAAAGCCAGCTGAGGTCCGACCAGTTTGCTCGTCACGTGTGGGCCAAATTTGCCCTCTCCCACTTTGTACACAGACGAGCCCACTGGCAGGAAATACAGACCGGCGAGTCCAAGAAGCGGAAGCTTTTCAATGAACTCCTTGAGTAGAAAGGACATATTTGTATAATCTTTTATTGTTATTTGTTATACAGTTTGATTAAAATTAAAATAGAAAATTGTCCTTATTTGTGTGCTGTTTTAGCTCAAAGGAAGGCAGGTGCAGTCTCTCAGTCAGGTCAAACCACCTCAGTGCCATAAGGTGCAAGAAGCAGTATGGCCTGTAGGGGCTGCTAGTGGAGCATTTATTCTTTGAGTCTTGTTCTCCCCATGGTCCAGGTTCTCAAATGAGTAGAGCAACACAAGCTCAAATGTGTGAACATAAAGTAACTGTCTAAAACTCTGACCAAGAGACACACAGCTGGCACCACTAAGCCTTTATTTCCTTGCTGCATAGCTGTCAATAACAGAGCTAATGTGTTATGTAAACATAGAAACTGTATGTTAAATATAAAAAAAACAGATTTGGGAGATATTAGACCTTTAGGGAAAATAACACATGAACATTTATCAGAAAACTCTCTCATTAGGTCTGAAAATGATTGTTCAGTTCCTCAGAAAGTCGTGATTCCCTAATAATTATTTAGCAGAAACGGAAACAAATTCAGGCTGTTATAAAAATCCTTCTGTGCCTCAGCAGTGAGCTGCTTCTGTCGCAGGCCTGTTGGAGACACATTAGCTGAGTCACAGAGGAGAACATTGATTATAAATTGATTTGAAGAAGGAAGACCTTTATCTTGGCAAATGCTTCTCAGTGGAGAGGAAGCACAGGGCCGAGAAGCCACTCTGCAGAACAGCACGCAGTTTTCCATACTGTAAGTGACAGTGTCCCTATAGGTCAGGTGGAGACCACCATATAGAATACTACCAGGGGTCAAGACATTCATTTCCAAGATAAAGGGAAATAGTGAGGATTGATGTGAGGCAGAACAGAAAAAAACTCAGCACTGTTATTCAATCCAACAAAGCAGCCCTGTATTAAAAACTTCTTTTTCAAACCATTCACACTGTCAGAGTTGTCTGGAGGTGTGGATACAACAAAAGAGGTGCTGATTCAACTGTATGGTAATTCTGAGGCTGTAGGTTGTGTTTCATTTACTTATATTACTTATATTATTACTTATATTTTTACTGTGAGGTTTTTCTAATGTTAGCAGCTTCTTTTAATTTAATGTAGTACAATACATTAACACCATAATAGAGATGTTGCACAACAATTACATCAACACAACCAAAGAAGTATATTCTGTATTGTGTTGCACTACATCAGTGAGGCATCTCCATTTTCAGTCAGTGGGCAGAATGTAAAGCAATGAGAACCATCCATCATTTAAAGCCTGAGTGGACCCAGAGACTAATTTGAAAGAGCTTACCACTGAAAAGTATTTAAAGGATCAGTTCACCCAAATACATTAACAAAATAAAAGAAGCACATTTTTCCACTTTCCTGTGGCCTCACTGCACTAACCCCCCGATGCTGTCGACCTGCTCAGCAGTATGACCAGCCCATGACGATCTCCTGCCTCGGTAACATATTTGGTTGCATCGGTAGAAAGCTTAGGTTAAATGTCTCGCTGTACCAGTGGTTCCCACCCTCTGGATCTCAGATCAGTATCAGGCCACGAGGAAACATATGATTTTGCAAAAAAAGCTGAATAACAAATCTGTAACTCTGTAGGATATCATAAGGCTATTAAACTTTAGAGGCTACTTGTAGGCATCTCAACCATTTATTTTCTCAATCCATATGTGTTATGTTCTTATAACTAGCAACAAGTCGGCTAACATGAGACTGAAAAAAAGCACTGACTTTTGTAGAGCTTGAGAATGTCTTCAGAGTAGGGAGATAACATGCTCAGTATGGGTATGATCATATTGTGATACTCTGGATTTAAAGCCATATTTTGAGATGGTTAGCTTGTCATAGTATAAAGAGTGAAAGCAGTGGGAAACAGCTAACCTGGTTCTGTTGAAAGGTAATAAAATATATCCAGCAGCACCTTTGAAGCTCACTAATAAACACATTTACTGTGTAATTTGTATAAAAAAAGCAAAAAAAAAAAAAAAAAGTGACATTGCTGTTTAATGAGGGGTTATGAGACAGACTAAATCTTGGATGGGAACTATATCCGCACATTGCCAGTGAAGTGATTAAGTTACCAGTGCTTGGCAACCTCACATCAACAATTTTAGGCCTGTGCCTGAAATCATACCCTTATTAAACACCCAATAATTTCCACTATAGTGAGAAGCAAATTTAGGTTTTGGACACTTGTTTCATCTCTGACAGAGTTGTATGCACAGATATGTATGAATTCTTTTACTTTTGTTCCATTATTTTTTAGGGCTCTATATAGTGCACACATTTCACACTCTGACTGTAAATGTAGTGCACTATATAGTGAAGAGGCAGTGATTTTGGACACATTTTTGGATGTGTCTAAGCTAATGTCTCCCGGTTCATATTTACCAGACAGAATTGAGAGTGGTATCGATCTTCCCCTCTAACTCTCCCCAAACTGTCAAACTGTTCTTAAGAATAATGTGATTTTATGAGTGTTCACTAAAGTTCAGTCATGCTCAGTCATTATCCAAGACATTCTCCATTACATCCACGCAGACAAATGTTCAGATCAATACTAATCTCATGAAGGCATCTAGTTATAGTCTTGCCATATTTGGCAGAGAACACATGGCTTTGCTGTCACCTTTTGACCTGCAATTAATCCCCATTACTGGAAACGTGGGGAGCATTGCATGAGACACTAAGCCCATAATGAGGCTGATTTGTGCCCTCTTCTTCAACCCACTATTACAATCACTCGGCTTGATGGTTCACTCCAGGCTTCTTGCTTTGACAAACCAATTTTAATTACATGTGCTTCATTCCGAGCCCGATAGTCGAGCGAGACTGGTCTGGCTCATTCTCACTCCCTTTTGTTGTTTTGTTATTATAGCTCTGTGCGTGTATAATCAGCTCTGTGCGCTCAGGAAACAAAGCAGAGGAACAGTGACCTTTCATGTACAATGAACCATTGCTCCTCCAAAACAAATCACATGGATTCCCCAGGGATTCAGCAACGCTTCCTTCAGTGCCACTCAATGTCTGGCCATCACCACAACCTCCACATTGCTCTGGTCTATCCCCACTTACACTTCACAGACCATTTCCAATATCACCTCCTTGCTAGCATGCCTACACCCACACCTCAGGAAAATATGCATCTCATTAGTTATGCACAGCACTCATTGAAAATAGTCTTTCTTTGGTGTAAGTTCGACAGGCTTTCACTGGCACACAGTAGGTGGTTTTTCGTCTTTTAAGCTCCCTCTGTCTTCCCTACTCTCGAGAAGTATTCTTTTGCCCGAAAATCACAGGAAATGCCTACAGAATGAGTCAGCGACAGAAAGACAGCGAGAGGGAGGATTTCTGTCATGATTTGAGAGACTGATAGGGTGTCACAAAAAGAAATTGTATCATATTGTCCTCTTTTCACTCTCTGTTTCCTGCAAGCTTTTGTGTAGCTGTCAAATGTAAGCCATTATCTGACAGTTATCTGACCTGTTTAAGTGTGATAAAATCCTCTTTGTGTCGGTTTCAATTCTGCGAGACGTTTCGTATAAAACTCAGACTGCCTCCATTTGAGGAGTTTACCTTATCTGTGTTTATCACCGTCTGTCTCATGTTCACCTACTGGGGAGAAAAAGTAAAAACAAACAAAAGAAACCTCCTCTTTCTGAAAATCAACATAAATATAGGACATATGAGATACCAAAGGACTCTAGGACTCATCGTCTCCTTGACAACAGTCTCCAAGCAACCATTACTCCTCAAAGCATTTCTCCAACCCCGTCTCTCTCTGACTCTCTCTCTCTCCTCAACCCCTCTGTCTCTTTGCCAGTTTGCCTTCCTCTCAAGAGTCCTCCCATCCTATCCACTCCAGATAGTTACTGTACCAGCATCAGAACCTGAAAACCGCAGCCATCTGATGTGATCTCCTGTGATTGGCTGTAGGGAACAGTGCTCTCGCTTTTTAGCCTGAGGTACTTCACTACACCTGCAAAAACTAGGGTGGAGCAGAAAGAGGGGCGGCTGACAGAGATGTTTTCACAGTTATTTGTGCCATTATCTTTTTTTTGAAGACTCCAGCCGGTGAACTAAAATGCTTTTATGGTGCGTCATGTTGAAGAAATCAAGTGCTTGGTGAACTCACACTGTTTAGTGAAGAGGAATCAAACCCCAATTCTTCATAGATCATTAGCTGTGGTCATGTGAACATATTATACACCATATTGAAAAGACTGGCTTCTAATATTTTTGAGCTTAATCCAAAAGAGTTTTATGAACTGTCGATCCATGAATGATTTGTGTAACCGATGTAGATAACTTTATTTTTGGAACTGTTTCAGGTTACCAGTCTGCCTAGTTATTTTTAGCTGTACACAGTCTCCTTTTTCCATTCAGTTGACAGATTATGTTAAAAGGTCAGTTCACCCAAATTTGATTTTCTTTCTTTCTTCCATTGATATTTAGTCAGGTTGTTTTAAGATACCTTTTTTATCATTATTATTTCTGTCCCAATACAGTGGAGATAAATAGAATTATATTTGTGGTATCTATCAGTTGTCAGTAACAATGTTCTTGTTACTGACAATCCCCAGAGCAACAGTTTTCTCAAATCTCTCAGCCTCTATGAACAGTTTTCACTGGAACTTTCTACTGAAGAGATACTGTAGTCCTGATGAAGACTGTTCACAGCATGCTCAGTGGATCACCTACATCAGTGGCTCCAATATGCTCTGTCATGCCCCCCTTCAGATGCTTGAATGCTCCCTGATGCATAAATTGAAGGTATTCTTAACAATACTGGGGGAACCAGAAACAAAGGGAGACAAGCTGAATTTTATTTTAGTTTTTAGAGACAGAAGACAATACATGTCTCCTGCTATTTTGATAGTGAACTTGAATCTCAAAAGAAAGACAGTCTTGAGATCCTTGCCAACATCACAGCACTCTTTTGTCTTGTTATACCAGAAAAAGCACAAGGGCAACTAAAAACCATTAAAATGTCTCAGTTCCATGAATTATTGCAGTGCAATACACCTTATAATTACATTATTAGTCACACCTGTGTGAGAAAAGTCAGAGTGAAAAAGGTATATTCCTCCCTGGCATGTGCTGCCACCCCCCTGCAATAGCTCTGTGCATCCCCTGTGGGGGCCCACCTCCACAGTATGGGATCAACTGATCCAGAATAACAAGCACACCAATTCTGGAAAGAGATGTGGTTTTGAAATTTTTAAATGTTATCTATTTTTCAGTGTTACAGTTCAATGGTTTCTGGGCCCAAATGCAGACACATGCAGAGAGAGTCTAGATAAATATAGAAGCTCTTTAATAAACTTACAGTCAAGCAGGAGGATAAGATGCCAGAAAGGAATCCAGGAACTGGCATAACATAACACTCATCCATGAGCAAAACAATAAAGGAGACAAAATCCAAAAACACAGAGGGGGAACGAACACAGACAAACTGACGAGGTGAGAGGGGAACACTGAGACCTGGGAACAGGTGAAACACATCAGGGCGGAGCACACAATCACAAAGGCGGGAAAACAAAGACAGGAAGTAAGACCATAACTGATACACACAGAATGCAACTTAAAAAACAGGAAACACTAAACAGAGAAACAAAGAAACCAAAAAGCCCACATAAGGGTTGGTGAGGGGACTGATCATGACACAGAGCAACACAAATGAAATCTCTATTGAACTGGGGTGACAGACATCTCAAAACCTGGATTAACTATCGGACTGGTTAGATACCATTAGAGGTATGTGGGAAAATATGTATTTTGTCATTTGGGTGAACCAGCTCTTTAATGTCTTACTATATCAGTACTTACCTGTACCCCAGGGGATACCTCTGCAGTTGTGGAGTAGCTTGATTACTGAAAAAACTGAAACTACGATTTGATTTAAAAATACATCCACTTATTAAGTAGGCTGTAACACCTGAACTATGTGTAGCAATTGAGGATTGAGGATAGTAATGAATTAACAACTGAAATGGTTTATAGATGAAATTAGATGAACGATTGAAACAGTGAGCTGAAAGTAACGGATAAATGGTTGAATTCGTTAGATAAACATAACGAATAAACAGTTGAAATAGCTGAAGGTCATTCATAATGGTCTAGTTTCTACTACTCCAAACTAATGTACAAATGCAAACTTGACCAGACCAAATATTGACAGTTTAAGTGAATGAAGACATTAGTTAAGCACAATCCAGTTTAAAATCAGTTCAGGTGGACATATTTGGAACGTGACAGGTGGCGTTAATGAAGGACTGCTTGACTTTATCTGTCGGTGTAAAACATAAAAGTTTGGGCACCACTGCCACAGAGGACTGAAGCAGAGAATCTGCTGAAGACACATTTTGGTTTTCGATATTCTCGTCATTAAGCAGATAAGGTGACAGAGCTCTCAAAATGCATGTGTTCGATCTATATCTTTAAGTCAGACAGTTCATATTGCCTGGTCTCAGCTCATATTCTTCCCTGATACAATCTATTTTTAACCTGAGATTTTGTTACAGCCACAAAGTGCTGACATTGCCTCTTTTTGCTGCCTAGTCCTAAATGGAACAACTGTCCTGAGAGGCTGTCTTACAGTCTGTCTAAAGGACCTGTGACTCATCTGATGACCTGTCCCGACATCCCTCAACATGCTAATGTCTGTAATGAAACATTCATTTCATAATGTTGGTATAAATAAAAAAAGGACAAGGCACCTGTTCAGGATGTCAAACAAAAATGAATTTATTCTCAGTGGAAAGATGACAGTGCCTAGTAGATGACAAACGAGTGAGCATGTGTCAGTGACGCCGCCACGCTTGACGAGATATCCTAACAACGTTTCCAGAACGTTCTCTTTTGGGTCACCTGTGTGGCCAGCCCCCACAGAATTCAGTCTCAACACACATAATAATGCCAGTGGGTAAAAACGGAAAAATGAAAACATCAAACAGCCACAGGTAGATTTGAGGTTTTCTCATTTGTCCTCCTGTGCTCCGAGAGCATCCCAGTGTTGTGTGACTCAGCTTCAAAAGAAGGAAAGTTCAGTCTGGTCATCCCTCTTAACGTCTTATTCTTCATAGCCGTTTCGACCTTTTTTTTCTTTCGCTCCACATCCTACAGTAAAGGGTTCTTTGTGCTGATCAGTCACAACGCATTCAGCGAAAATATGGCTTGGTCGCTGATGTTTTTAGCTTTGTATAAAAGTCATAGATGAACATATGCCATCAGTGGTATCAAACACTTCTTTAAATCAGTACGGGACACAAAAGGTGGATGCGGTGTGAAGACTGTGGCTAGAAAAATGCGCAGAGAGGGAAAATAAAGGGTCTTGCCTTTCATGGCATTGCTAGAGACACTAGCTAGATTGTGCACTAGCTATTGGCCACTGAGGTACAGTAAATTCAGTATCATGTAAAACCTACAGGGTCATGTCTTAGATCGTCTACTCAGCATGCTATAGAACAGGGTCTACAATAGGTTTACATTAGATCTCTACATAACCAGTGCGTGCTACTTGGGTGTGTGTTCATTTGTCTGCCATTGCTAAAGTTTTATACATCTACCCCTCTAATTTTTTCCACTCATGAGTTTCCTGCATCTCCCTCTAGTCCCTCCATTTTGTCATCTTGTCCTCCCTAGTATCTTCCATTTTACATTCCTCAGCTCCGCCATTTTCTACCCCTCCCTCATTTTTTTCAATCTGGTGTGTGTGTGCATGTGTGGGAGTGTGTCTCTTTGCTTCTTTGTACGCATGTTTGTGTGAGTCACAGTGCACTGAGGTCGTGGCAGGAGCGGGACTTCTGGCGGAGGATCTTGCTGCCCCGGTGGCGGCTCATCTCCCGGTAGCGTCCCCGATCCCGGTCTCGGCCATAAGAGCGCGGTACCAGCCCCGCCAAAAACCGTTTGGCCCGGCTGGTCAGGCTCTCCCTGCGGCCTGCCCCGGGGTCTCCGTCGGTCCAGCCAGGGCCCACGCAGTCACCCCGCGCAGTCCGAACTGCTGCCTCCAGCAGCTCATTGGTGCCGTGATCCAGGGAGGCTGAGAGCTCCAGGTAGAGGCAGTCGAACATCATCGCACTGGATTGGGCCTCTGGTGAGACAGGAGAAGATTTTATGTTTGTTTTTAGAAACACATCTGTCTGTGCACATTTTAAATAATTGAGGCTTCACACGCTGGAAGCTGCAAACGGCAATTAGCGGCAGCAGTTTGAAATGTAAGGGCATTAGATCATGAAACCTGTAAACCATCCACAGCATGGTCCTGATCCAGCCGGTATGTGATGCGTTTCACCACAAGATAATATCTCTGCATCAACTGCTCACTCACGGCTGTTTCAGAGACTCTGTTCGACTCTTAAGAGTCTGTCACTTCTCAAGTACCAAATTGAGACAAATAGAGTCAACCTCCAGCATCTCATTTTGTTTGGATGTTACACTCCTCTCTGTTTCGTGTGCTTCTGAAATCTTACCTGACAATAATCAAAATGAAAGAGAAATTCAGTCATAAAGTCAACTGTCAGTCATAAACTGTGACGTACCACAGTGGATATTACTACACCTTTACATTTTCAAACTAAAAATTGTTCATAATTAGTTTTTAATAATTTTATCTTTGAACAGTCTTCATCAGTGGATGGATCACTTAGAGTGTTCTGTCAAATTACTATTTCCATGGTCAAGAGCTTGGCTGTTAGTGTCCATTTCTATAATGACAAATGGACAAATGAAAACTGTGTGATACAGCTGAAAGCTCTTGAAAAAGAGCTTATTGGGGATTATTGATTGTGTCAAATCAACATTTCACTGAAAATTCTGCTGAAAGCAAAAAGCTGTGGAATAACAAAAATTTCCTCTATGGTTAGATATGAGTCTTAACTCAAGGCCCACTTATTAGCTTTTTCCAGAGCTTTCCAGAGCAAACTCCATCAAGTGATGAAGACCAGTAGTAGTAATATACAGTAGATGGACCCTGAGTAGGGATGGTTTTGTCACACATCTATTTCCAAAGTCAAGAAAAGTATTTGAAAAGTCCTAAAAGTGCTATGGATGAAATCATTACTGATCCATCTTCATGACAACTGAGAATACTCTATCCACTGATGAAGACTGTTGAAAGGTCTGGAAAAAGCTAGTAGTGGACCCTCAGTTGGAATTTTATCAAATCACATTTGGTGATTACAGTTCAGTTTTGACTGATTTTCATTGCAAAATATATTTTTAAACTGACTTTCAACCAGATTTTATGTTTTCTTCTGTGAAAGGACACAGCCATTGTAGTTTAAATGTCCTCCAGCAAAGAACACCGCTCAGACAACGTTCAGGTAACAATCTGAAGAAAGAAGTGGAAGGAAATGGCAAATGAAAAAGTCACAAGAAATAGTTAAAATTAGTACTTGTACCAGAGATACTCCCAAGTATTCGTGCTGCAAATAGTCATTTTAAAATCAGAAATCAGATTTCAGTATTGTGGATTTTTTTCATTTAAATTTCCGTTTCAAGTGTTTCAACACTACATTTAAAATTCCCTTTTTTCAGTTAAGCTAATTAGCATTTATTACTTTGCAATGTATGAAATTAACATACTGTGTATTCATTTTGCAAATCTGTCTCATCAATAGTCATAAATGAACAGAAAGAGCCAGAGAAAGTTGATGATGGCAGGATGAGGTTAATGTCGCCACTAGCTGAGCTGCATAAGCTCAAATCTCTTGGCTGCAGCTGAAATGGGAAAACGGTTTCTAGCTCGGTGTGACTCTCCTGGATAAGGACAGGTGACTAAATGTGTTGTTGACAGCGCTCAGTATCTCAGCTAAAAGCGCCTGTTTGTCCCTGGTCAAACAAGCCAGAATGATAAGGAAAGCTGACAGATACAGATCATTCTGCAACAAACAGGTTTCATTGTCAGCTCAAATAGCATTTTTTTCAACTGTACTTCAGGTTTTGCTTTGCTGCTGCTCTGCTCAGAGCCAGTCTGAGGGTTCACAAGCAGCTGTGTGCACAAAATGGGTTTGAAAGCTCACTATTGGTATTCATAATAATTTTATGAAACTTATTCTGTACGAACTTGAAATGTGTTGGCAGCTGGAAGAGGTTGCTGCCGTAGATGAATTTTGAGTGGGCTGAACAGCGTTTTGGTTTTTTTGTTTTTTTCCAAGCACACAATAATACCCTGTAAGAACTGATAAAAAAAAATCAAATCATTTACTCACATGAAGATAAAGACACAGCACATAAGTAAAGTAAATTAAATAAGATAATCTCATATAAAAAACTTCAATAATGAATAATATCAGGAGAAACAAGTGGCTATTGTTTAAAATGGGATTTTAAATTGAACATGCCAGAACTACTGAGGAGACAAAATGTTTTTTTCCATTAACTGTAATCATTACTTCTTATTCCTTTTTTATGCTGGTAAATTAGAAATGGCAAACTAAGAATTATTGCTTTCTTCAAGACAGGAATGAATACTGAAATAATTACCCAAACTACTGGATGTAAAATGTGTGCTGCCTTTTGTATCAGCATTGACCTACTGTACTGTGGCTTTTACAGCAGTTGTTAAGTGCAATTAACAATTTCAGTGGATAGTTCAGGTTTTTTATTTAGTAGTATGGTTGTTTAAAACCTATCTACCCAGTTGTGTGGTTGCCCTTTAGACTGTTTTAGAAAAAAAAAAAGTCAAGTTGTGATGTCACATCCCCATATCTAAAAAGAAAAAAAAATAATTTCATGAACATGACAATCTCTACTTAAGGACCTCTGCAACATTTTCTGGAGCTTTCCAATGCACAGTGGATGCAGTTTGCTCATTTGTCATGGAGATAAAGAGAAAGAGCATGTGATATGAAAAAAGCACAAACTCACTGTGAGTTGAGTTTGTTTTTCTCAAATTAGTACATCCACAGTCTAGAATGAACTTTCATGTCTAACTTTTAAGCCTACATGGAGCAGACTTCATCTGTTGCTGAAGACTGTGAAATGGTTGAAAGCTCTTGAAGAAGTATGTTGACCTTGAGTTGGGATTTTTTTTTTCTGCAGAAAAAAGACTCATGTTGTAAAATAACAAACATTTCCTGTATGTTTAAATATGACAGTGTTAACTCAAGATCTTCTTTTTTACTTTCAGCCACACTTTAGCAGTGGATGAAGTTTGCTCTGTTATAGATATGTCTAAAGGGGATGAGCAAACTCCATCTGCTGATGACGACCATGTGATGTGGTTGAAAGCTACAGAAATATGTAGGTAGTTAATCCGGTTTTTGTGTGGCACCATTTATATAGCACAAACATATACACACCAGTGTTGCACAGGTATTATAAAAAAAAGAAGAACTAGATTTGATCTGAGTGTAATAATCCACCCGCAGAGCAGCTGCCGAAGAGTGGGAGGAAAAAAACACAAATCCCAAACCAGATCAACACAGCTTATCCTAATACCTACGACAGCTGATTGAATTGAATTGAGTCTTTAGAACTTGTTAAAGGAGTATTTGGAAAATTTAATAGGAGAGGAGAGGAAGGAAGAGGAGAGGAGACGAGAGGAGAGGAGGGGAGAGGAGAGGAGAGGAGAGGAGAGGAGAGGAGAGGAGAGGAGAGGAGAGGAGAGGAGGGGAGAGGAGGGGAGAGGAGAGGAAGGAAGGGGAGAAGGGAAGAGAGAGGAGAGGAGAAGGACCGAAGTGAGAAGATAAGGTGAGGTAAAGTAATAAGGAGAGAAGTGGAGGAGAGGGAACAAGAAGAAGAGAAGTAGTAAGGAGATGAGAAGAGAGGAGACAAGGAAGGGAGAGGAGGAAATAAGGGAGGAAAAGACATAAAAAGAGGAAAGGAATGTAGAGGAGGAGGAGGAAACAGGAGAGGAGAGAAGTGGAGTGGACACCAGACAACATTATGTCTGTTCTCCTCTCCAGAAAAACAGACAAGAAGAGGAGAGGAAATGAGGACAGGCTAGGAGAGGATATGGGAGGCACCCAAAGGTGATCACAGTAGAAGGTCTCTCCCTGTTTGCTGACAAGGAGAAAACAAACAAGGGCTGGAGACAGAGACAGACAGAATACAGTGAGAGCAGCATTAGGCTGAATAGGAAGAAACGTGTACGAAGGAGATGCTGAGAGGAGATGACAGGCAAGGTGGCATAAGAAATGAACTAGCAGAAGGAGAAGAGGGAAAGAGACAGAAAGAGACAGAGGACAGAGACAGACAGAAATAATGTCAACTAAGCAAAGCCAGCCACAGTGCATATTAATCAAAGCCCTGAGGAGCAGGGCCACACCACTGCCATATTGAGCAAATGATAAATACGTTGTCAGTGTGACAGCATGTGTATCACTGTATGTGTTAAGGAGGGAGAGGGAGATGTAGCAAAAGGGGGAAGGTGAGAGATAGCAGAATTAAAGTGTCACCGTACATGCCATAAATAGACTTTATGACTTCAGCACTCTCAGCCAGGCCCCAGGTTCTTTAAGGAGGATGTTAGCTAGTCGGGCAGGCCAGTCAGCTTCCTCTGTCAGGCTCACATATCAGAAAGAATACATGTGGTCTGTCCACAGAGAACATAAGAACATCCTTGTCAGGCGCCGCGGGAACAAGGATGGAACATTTCCATATCGCTGACCGCTTTGATGCTCCTGTTTTGTTTTGTTTTGTTTTGTTTTTTTTATAAAGAGAAAATATGCTGAGTATAGACATCTCTGATTATTCAGTCCTCACCTCCCTGCCTCCTCCTTCCACACATGTCATTAAGTATAAACCAAAGCCGTGACCGAGTCGACAGGCGCCGATGTGCACAGATTTTACACTTGCTGCCTCTGTTTAAACTGCACAACAAAGCAGACCAAACAAGATTTGACACACACAATAAATACAGACGTTCCCGCACACACTTTTCTGTTCCTGTGTCCTTGTGAGAACGTTCTGACTGTATTCTTGCTCTTAGTCTTAACCCTCACCATTTTGAACTTGAGGTTAATTCTACATCCACAGCCTATCTTGTCATTAAAGAGCAGCTGTAAAATAGGTACGTTTACATGGAGCCTATTATTCCCATTACAATCAGTTTAAAAGCCCAAACAGAATAAAATTTCTCCATGTAAACACCTCAGTCAGAATAAACAGGCCCAAACCGATTCAGTTGCAGAGGGGCAGTTTAAATCTTTTCATAAAATGAAAAAAATAAACTGTACCATGTAAACAATTGAACCTCATTCTTTCTGTGCATGCCCTCTGACTTGACATGGGGATGCATGTTTCTCCACGCATGGCATAAACATCATTTTTGCACATGTCGCACAGCTGTTCCGATTAAATGTGTCGGCACATGTAAACACCAGGCCATATTAAAACATCCCATGTAAACAGCTGACCCAGAAGCTTCAATAGGATCATTTCAGTCAGGATGAAAGAATATGAGCATGTAACTGCAGCTACTGAAACCTTAATCTTGTTGGAACTATAATCATAATCCTAAATCCTTAACATAGCATGACTCTTAGAATTAGGCCAAAAAAAGGGCAGCATGGTAGTGTGTATAT
>JBBMJY010000006.1:4616039-4642247 GCA_037833715.1 Toxotes lorentzi
TATATATGTTTCTGCACTTACTGTAAGCTCTACCTGCAGTTTGCCCTGCACCACTCCCTGCACTGCAGTTTGGAAAATTCCAGCTCCATCTAGACCTTCATGTGTCAATCAGCTGAGTCAAGCCAAAACCTTGAAGGAACAATCGCTGAGTGTGAATGTAACAGTTTTTCATCTTTTTTGGCAGTTTGTATTGCAAGGGAATGATGAGGTGCTGATCGGGCTGGCCAGAGAACAGAAGAAGTCCCACAGCCAACAGCGTCGGATGCTGACTGTTCTAGCATGATCTCATGCGTGAGTGAGTGATTAAGTCAGCCCTGTATGTGCATATGTGAGTGTGTATGTGTATGTGTGTGTCTGTGACTGTTGCTATGGTAACTTGGGTGTAGGTTGGGATGCCCCACGGAGAACACTTGCAGCTTTCTGCAGGGCAAAAATCTCTGCCTCTTGGGACTGGAAGTGCTGGCAGTTAATGCGGTGCCATTTCAAGGCCATGACACGTGTTAGGCAGCTGGACAACATCTGTCTGAACACCTAACTGTGTGAGTGAGAGACTGTGTGGTCAAAATGTATTTGTATATGTGTATATGGCTTCCATCAACGGGCATTACCACAAAAAAAAGCACAAAAACATGAGCATGAATTGGCAGATGACTTGGGATGCTGTCCAGTCCTTTCTGCCTTCCCCCACTGCTGATGACCCTGGAGTTATTCCAAGCTTCCCGCTGGCCTGCGTCTGTTGCTTCAGCCTTAATGCCCTGCCTTGTATTAACACACGCAGAATAACAAATTAACTCTCAGTGAGCAGAAAACTGCCAGTGGAGAAAGGCGAGCAAAAAAACAGAGAGTGAATGGACGGGAAGATTTGAGATGATGGCAGCTGCAGGAAGAAAGGGCAACTAAATTAGGGGTGAGAAAGGGAGGATAACGCTTACAGAAAAACTGAGGAAGTGAAGAAATGAGTTTGCTTCCAGTGGACTTCCCCTGAGCTAAATGTAGTTGTGTGTGAATAATTTAACCTTAAGGGGAGAGCCCCTGAAGGCTGAGTGGACATCTGGAATAGGATGCATCAGGGATGATCCACCCTACACACTAATTAGAGTGCTCTACCATTTCATCATCTTTACTAATAGACATTAATGACTCCATGTTTTTTCATTTTGTATAATATCCTCAGCGTCACGAGGAGCTTTTGGACAAGCTGTTAGTGCTCTCAGCTGATGCATGCTGCACCTAAAGTTTTTCCAGCTCAAAAAAGCATCACCGCTGCGTTGTATTAACTCATTCACAATGTTACCTGCAGCAAATGTTAGCCCTCACCAAAATTTTCTTGTTGGCTGTAGATTTGAATTGAAAGAATGAAGGCTGAGAAGAGAGTGATTTCCACTTTTCTGAATGAGAGAACTTTAAAAAGCTCAAGCACATTGAGCACAGCTGCTCCCACAGGATTTCTGGTGCAGTGTAGCTCACAGACACACACACACACACGTCAAAGCAAAAGTATGAACAAGTTACTCTCGAATGCACACAAATAATTTGCCCATCATCCATACTAGAAAATGGCTTTTCTAGTTCAGGCAAAGAATGTCAAGACCAGAAGTTAAAGAAGGCTTAGGGTGAGAGAGGTCACCAGAGCATGAAAACACAGGAAACCGCTCTAAACTGTATAAGACAGACAAGGCAGAATGACCAAAGCATGACGCTGACAATCAGAAACTCACCTGTTTCCAGTTGTCGAAAATTATGACTTTGCTGTCCTCGTCGTCGACTGTCACTGTGCACTCGTAGCCCTCACCTGCAAGCAAACACCCACATCACACACATCAGCACACACACAATGTCATAAAAACCAGAGCATACACAGTGTGACACTCCTCAAAAATACTAGGGGTGTAGAAAAATATTTTGCAATACAAAAATGTGATAGTATTCATGGTGGAGCATAAATTAGTAATACTGCCTTAAGTAAAATTTCAGTTCAATCTCAGATGCAGCCTGAAAAGTTAAACCAGGTCTTTAAAATGTCCTTGACCTAAATCAGTTTTGTGAACTGGGTTTTGTGGCCAACTGTCATCTTTGAAAAATGGTACTTCTGACACTCGTTTATATCTTTCTGAGGACATTCTTATCTAAACATTTTGGCATTTTTATACGCCAATATATATAAGATAGGACTGGTGATATTCTCTATGATCATATTCTCTATTTCTGTTCCTACTGAAATGTAAATGGGTTAGGGGCACAGATAAATATTTTTAATATTCAAAAAGGCTCACTAATTTCCTCAAACATCTGGGCACTGTGGCTTTTAGCAGATGTTACTCAAGCTGCATTAAACAACGTATTTGTCAGGGACTATTTCCAGCAGTGGATTAATACACATTTGGTACAATATGAGGTTTTTACAGCAGCGGGACGGTGCATGCGGGATTGACTCTAAATAATCTGCAGCGCCCATGTTCGTGGTAATGAAGGAACATAACACCTCTTAAAAACTGTGGTGACTCACTGACGTGTTTTTAATACTTTTTGGGCAGCAACGGAGCTCTGTGGCACAGATGAATAAGACAGGCTTTGACTTCACATCCAGTACTCAAATCAGTTCATTGTTGGTTGTGGCCTCATGTGATTTGCTGACAACAGTAAAATAAACATATATATATAAACATATATATATATATAAATATAATTCTCCACCACCAGACTTATCCTTTTTCTATTAGTTGCATTAGTTATAGTTAGTTAGTTGCATTTTACAAGAAAATTAGTTATAGTTATAAAATAAAAAATGCAAATGGTTGTTTGATGAACCTTGTACTGTGCATTGTATGAAACCATGACCTGACTGATTCACCCCTAGAAAATACACTACCTATAATTGCATGGCAGCTGTTTAAATACAAATTTACACAAAATGACTATAAAAAAACACTTGGAAAACCCACTATGAAGAATGACGTGTCTATTTCAAGCTACAAGCATGCCAAATCTCCTGCCGTTAATCCTGTGCTGTTACTTGGCAAAGACATGTATTGATTGGTTACGAGTTGTTCCAGTCAGGGAGCTGATAAAAGTCTACAGCATCTATTCAGGACGATCAAAAATGTGTCACTTAAACAGATGATGAACAGTATTTTTTTAGACGTGCAGCTCATAGAATAATTTAGCAAACTGCCAAAATCCCCATGTATTATAAGAATGTCATCATGGAAACATGCACAAGTTACTTGGATGAAAGTGCTTTTTCTGTCCATTTATGATGCATGAATCCAAGTGTAGTACATGGGCAGTAATGAATACTGTATGGTGTGAGTCACGAGTAAGTCTGGTTTATGCATGAGGGAGAGTAGTTGCATTAGTGACACTGACTTATCGATTGGCTGGATGGTTGATGACCAGAGCTGATTATCTCCGATGTTGCAGTAAGCTGTGCAACAGACCTACTAACTAACAGAGGCCAGACGGGAGGGGAAAGTAGATCAAGGCTGTTTTAGCAGCTTTAAAGGGAAAAATACACAAAGTGGAAAATATCTGTTATCTTTCTTTCTATTTTTTTTTTTGATCTTGCCAGATCAATATAACTCATGTATCTGTCTATAAAGTATGGAGCTAGCAGCTGGTTAGCTAGGTTTGCCATATAATCTGGAAATGGGGGAAACAAGTGGCATGGGCTTTTTCAGGACAGAAAAAAGCCTACCAACTGATACCACTCTTGTGCCTGTATTCTAAATCTGTAGTGAATGCAGCTGGTTAGCTTAGCATGAAGACTGGATACAAGAGGGAATCACCAGCTTGGCTATGGGAGAAGCTGCCAAGAAATCTAGGACACAATCCCCTGTAAAACATTTATACTATTTTGTATGTATTAAACTAACATAAATGAAAATTTATTCAAAATTTCCTTTAAAACACACTGAAGGAGATGATTTGAGCAGAACAAATTTAAAGGCTGAATAAGGACAGATAAACACTTTATGACGTCCCAGCGTCGTCCAAGAGTTGTGACGGCTTTAACGCCACCCTAAGTGTCTGAACAAAGCTTATCTTAAGTTAGACCTTAAGATCTTAAGGTTTTCCAGTCCTGCCATAGATACACACAAAGACACACTACACCACTCCGTGTCTAGGCCATTACCACATGCTTGTGTCTCAGAGTCTATAGAGAGGGATCTGTCCGACTGCCCGGCCAGAGATAAGGCCAGCGATGACTTGCCCACGCCATTCTGTCCCAGGAGCACTATTCTCAATGCCCCGCCGTGGCTGTGGTAAGCCGGCTGGGCGGCTGCCGATTGGCTGAAGGACTCATTCCGAGGCACCGCTGTGTCACTAATAGGCAACGTGGCAGGCTCATCCAAGCCCGGGATCCAATCGCAGTCCTCGGATACGGCCTCTTCCCTCCGCAGCTGGTGCTTGACAGGTAGGGGTGTGCTTCCTCTCCGGAGGGGGGGCGCCGTGGTGAGAAACATACTATACTAGAATGGAAAGGAGGCAAAAAAAAAGGTCATATGTATAAGTCTAGAAAAGAACCACTGGGAAGCAGACATGTGGCTTTGTTACCTGCAGTACTTTCAAATAGTCCAAGAGGTCCAAACAGGCTGCAGATCTACCAGTAACACTGTCTATTCTGGTAAATGTTATCACTGGAGAATGGGGGAAGGGTGTTTCCACTGTGTGTGCTTATGTGTGTAAAAAGGAGGGAGGTGATAACAATGGAGGTGAGTCAGATAAGTGGCAGTGTGAGAGAAGGATGCTGATGAAGACGCAGAGCATGTCAAAGGGAAACCTACAAGTGGAAGAGGGAGATGGTGGTGGTGAGATGAGGGAGACACAGGGCCGAAAGAGCTGCCGAAAGGATGGCAGAAGATAAGAGGATGCTGAAAGACAGCAGGTTGATATGGACACAGAGGAACAAGACAAGAAGACAAGAGAAAGAGAGGAGGAAGTATGTATATAGAGAAAGAAACACAAGGGAGGGACAGAGGAAAGAGACTGCAGCTGAGTGTAATAAGGGCATAAGTGTGGTTAGGTGGCTGTATACTGTTCAGTGTGTGCAGCATGAGCGCAGCATGAATTCACAAAAAAATAGGTCAGAAACATAAAGTCTTGATCTCCATCCCTAGTTATTTAAAAAAGGGAAAGCTGTAAACGAGGCTGTCTGTGGTTTTCTCCAGAACAATAATGTGGATGAGAAAAGTGTGTGTGTGTGTGTGTGTGTGCATGCATGTGCATAACAGTGTGTGTGTTTGCAGAAGCAGCAGGTCAACCATAGATGACCCTCATCAATATTAATACAGCAATTAATCTAGCTTCAGCCTGGAACAGCTAAGTACAGTATTGGCACTTAATTAAAGGGGACTGACACAATAACAGGAACAAATGAGAATATAATGCAATCCAATTCAGCACCACCACAGAGGGAAGTCTCTCAAATTACAATGAGCTGAATCAAGGCCTCACTGACACAATGTCAACAAAACCTGAAGATTAGAAATTGCACTAAGTTAGGATTGACTGCAGGGCTGATGAATTGGATTTCTTGAGCTTGTCAGTTTAGATGTACCTAATAAACTGGTACCTTTGTCTCATGTAGCGTCAACCCTTCATGGCTTTGCTTTGTTTTCATAACTCTTTTTAAATACTGTATAATGAGATTACCATTGGTACCATTAAATATTGTAAAATCTATGGAGCAGAAGAATAGTATGTTTCAGAACTATCTGTGTGTAGTATAGTACAGTAGAGTATAATACAATGTAAAGTGTAAAATACAGTATCTTGTAGTGTAATGTAATGTAACCTGGAATATATTACTATACTATTGTTGTAGTATAGTACAGTATAGTATACTATAATAGTGTTCTGTAATTTGACTTACTGCAATATAGTATAGTATAGTGTTGTGTGCATTGTTTAGTATAGTACAGTATACTACAATGTAATGTAGTGTAGGTGTACGGTGTAGTAGGCCTGTAGTATATTACAGCATATGGTTGTCTAATGTGATGTAGTGTAATATAGTACATTTTAAGTTTGTGTAACATATGCTGATGTAGTATGGTATATTTTAGTATAGTATAGTTGGGTATAATTTAGTGTAGTGTAATGCAATGTAATGAAGTGTAGTACAGTATAGTGTAGTTTAGGACTATATAGTACAGAACAGTACCATAATTCTTTTTCATACATGTGCTTGATGTGTGGCTGCTTGTGACACAGTTATGTAGCTACTTACTCGGGCACTCTCTCTCACACACACACACACACACACACACACACACACACACACACACACCATTCACACAGGCTCACTCAGGTAGCTTAGCTCAATTAGGTTAATTGAACGACCTAATCAATTAAGCATGGCCTTATTGTCAGCGGTGCTCAGGGGAGCTATAACTCTGACCGCAGGCTGAGCCAGTGTGTCAGGGGTTAATCTCTTTCTCTCGCCAGGCTGTCGAGAAACTGGGGCAAACAACAGTGCACAATACAAAATTAATATCACAGGCAGTGCTTTTATTCTTCCGTCTTTACAGACCAATCACACTGACAGCTGCTTTTTTTTTTACCAGCTGCAGCCTAATTGTATCTGCTGCAGGTTACTTATGATTGCTCCAGACCATCTTCACTGTGCAGCTCATTATACTTCAGTTTCAATCTATGAGGAATAATACGTTCCACCAAGGGAGGGAGAGAGAGAGAGAGAGAGAGAGAGAGAGAGAGAGAGAGAGATCGATGGATTGCACCTTTAGGAACTACTGTAACACTGACTAATAATTTACAGGAATACTACACAAACATCACAACAACATTTTAAACCATCTTTCAACTACGACTGAAAATCCAACACACATAGCGTAGAAATACAGGCATATGAAGTTTACTATAAAGCCACTCCTGAGCGGCACGGACACACTGGAAGTCCCTGTAATAATACTGGAAAAAACCTGAGAGTACAAATGAAAAATGCTCAATGCTGAGAATTCTTAACTGAATTCCCTCACACACAAAACAGTGTGACTGAGAGAAACCAGAGTGTGCTGCATAAAAACGATTAGATCTCGTGCCATTCCCAAAGATAAACATTAGAGGGTGTGTGTGCAGCCTAACTAGTGTGTGTGCGTGTGTAGTCTAGTCTATTGTGAAGAGCGCACGAGGTGGGTTGAAAGGGGGAGGTGGAAAATCTGTGTCGCCTTACCTGGTCAGCCATGGTTATCGAGGAGTCTTCTCTTTATTGGAACAAGTGCTGTAGTTGCAACCGCCTGTGCCGCCCGGCTCAAGTCATCTGTGCTGGCTGCAGACCCGGCATCACATTCACCACGGTGGTAACAGACGGCGCGCAAAAGAGACGCACCACATTTCATTTAACATGATGTTATTCTTCTCACTCCGGCGCGTAAAATCACCTTCTGCTGACTTGAAAGGAGAGGTGCGGCGCATGGAAAATTGAGAAAGGTAGTAGTAGGGGGTGGGGGAGGATAAAGAGGTTACACCTGCGTCTCCGTTTGGAATAAGAGGCGACTTCTTACGGGCAGAAGAGGAAAGAAAGCACAACAACACATCCCCTCCTGTCCTTTCGGTGTCCCAACTGCCAACAGCGACTGCGCTTCCCTCCCCACTTCCAGTTAATACCTGCATATCTCTCTCTCTCTCTCTCTCTCTCTCTCTCTCTCTCTCTCTCTCTCTCCTGCAAAGTGTGTATTGGGGGGCGCGTCCTTGAGTAAGTGTAGAGTGATGGTGATGGGGGTGAAGTAGTGCCCCTCACTTCACTCCTCCAGAGTAAATATCAGCCCAGATGCACCGGTTCCTTAAAAAATGTGCCTTTGTTTGGATCTGGGCTTTTCTCTCTTTTTTTGTTCCCGGTGTATTTCATTCAGGTTTGAGGGTAAAGAATCAGTTTTTGTCGCTGTGAGCTGAAGCGACCGCCAGAGGGAGGCAGAGGGATGCCTCACGGAGAAGACGCTGCCATTGCACGTTTGTGCAGAGGAATGGGGCTTTATTGTTCTCTCACTCCCTCAGATATCTAGAATACGATATGATTCTGTCAAAATAAGACCACGATCAAATAAAAAAATTCACAAAAAGCTTTCACATTAGTTATCATAAGGACTTAAATGGGCACTCCACTAAGTTTACACATGAAGAGCAGTTGTTTACTTGTCACTAAAAACAGTTGTATATTATCTTTTGTGACTCTTGATGTTTCTGACCTGTGAGAAAATAACTGGGGTTATCTTGGCTTGGGTGTAACAAGAACCTGGGTATAAGTCTGGGGCATGAGTGTGAAAGATACAAGCATTTAAAAGACAGGAGCATCTAACCGAAGAAGAAACAGAGTGAACTGTAGGATCCATTGTTTCTGGAGCTTGACCCCAAATATCTCAGCCCCTGACCATTCCTTTATTAATGTGTCTCTTGTGAGCTCCCCGTTGTAACAAAAATGCAATCCTTTTTCTATTAATTATTCAATTTCAAATAAGAGCATGCATGCAGTCCAATTTTATTTTCACTCTTGTTGCTACCTCTAGGACATATTTTAAGAGCGCACAAATGTTTCCACCTTTACATGGATGACACCCAAGTCTATTTTAGCTGTGACCCCAGCAATTCTAATAGTATTTTGAAGGGGAGATCATTTTAACACAGAGATTCTCTCACTTTTAAACTGCTTTGAGGACATCCAGAAATGGATGGCTCTTAATTTTCAAAAAACAGATCTTTTTGATTGTTGCTTATGATATTAACCTTAAAATCACAGAGAAACATGGTGCCAAAAAAATAGAGCACCTTCTATCTTTGCACTGGTTCCCAATTAGCTTTAGGAGTGATTGATTGATATACTGCTGGCCCCAAGCTAGCTATCTCAGACCTTTTAGCCCCATACGTGCCAGCTCTTTCCCTGAGGTCCACTACTGCTGCTTTGCTGGCCTCTCCAAAGTCTAGACTGGAAAACAAAGGAGACAGAGCCTTTGCAGTCCGAGCCCCTGGACTGGGGAACAGCCTGTTTCCACTGTTCCACCTTTTAAAAGTTTCCTTAAAACTATTTTTTACAGACTGGCCTTCCTGTGATGCTTTATCATATCATCCTAAATTTATGTTTTTCTCTTCCTATAATATGTGTCTCCATTTTGTTTTATGGTGTATTTTGTTTTTACTATTTTCATTCCTTAACTGGTTCTTACTGTTTTATTTATTCTTTTTGCAGTAATTTCTTACCTATTTTTTTCTTTAAAAGGACTTTGGAAACCCCGCTTTGCAAAGGTGCTCTATAAAAATTTTTTTTATTTGCACCCTGGATTTATAGAGGTACTCTGAAACAAAGGACCATCAACCAGAGGATCAATTATCCACTACTGTAGTTAAAAATTATTATGAATGGGGGCATCCTTTGTTGAATGCCAAATTTTTCTCTCTCTTCATTTCCTGTCTGCCTCTCTACTGTCTGCTATCAAATGAAAGCAGAATGCCAAAAAATAATCTTAAAAATGGCCATGAATGAAAGTGCACATCTGGCAATTCTGAACTCTCAAATTTCAATGATGGGGTAAGAATAACTACCATAAGAGACCAAGCACATTATGAGACAGCCTTGTTTATCCCTTTCAAAAACTCAATAGAAAACACATGACTAATAATAATAATAATAATACATTTCATTTGGAAGATTGCTAAAATTCATTACATATTTTCAATTATTTTTTTCCTGCCTTTCTTTGTGAGTCATTATGTTGTTTGGGGGTACCATGATAATGGTACAGTAATGCAGTTGATGGTGCATTCACATCAAGTAAGAAGATTTAAGAACAATTAGTCACCTGAATGAGCTTTGGAACTGCACAGCTCTTTGAAGTTGGATGGCAAGATGGCTGTGTGCACAGACACGGGTTTCTCTAGTGAACACCTATAGATGACAGGACCTACTCACTACAGGAATACAGTGCAATCAGGCAGTTAAAAGCAACTTTGTGCATACTCACAGAATAGCAGAGGAGCAAGCCAAGCCATCAGGGTCTCCGTGGATTACCATCCCGACTGGAAATTGTGAAGGCAATTATGGCTTTTTGAAGGAAGCTAGAACTAGCATTGCCCTCAGCTCCCTGCTAAAGGCCATTAACAAGCAGCAGAGTGCTCATCGTCATGCAGTAATTGCCATAGCCAGAGACTTTAATCATGCCGGTCTGAGGTCTGTTCTCCCAAAATTTGATCAACAAGTGTGCTAACAGGTGGAATAACACTCTGGACCAAGTATTTTTAAACATCAAACACCTCCTCCATACTTAGACCAGTCAGTTATCTCTCTCCGCTCCTTACCCTGGCTCCTTACCCTACCCTGACTTGATTCGATAGATAGGTATCAAGGATGTCAAACTGGCCTACAAACAAACGATTGAGCTGATCCCTGCTTTGTGTGGCAAGGCATCCAGCACAGCACCAACTACAGATGCACACCTGACAATGGCATCGCCTCTCTAACAGAGGAGCTGAATGGCTTCGTTGTTCGTTTTTAAGCAAAAGGACATTGGATTGAAGTGACTCCCCCTCCAGCTTCCAATAGCTACACACACAGTGCAAACGCTGGACATGAGACGCGCACTCTGGTCTGTGGATGGGAGGAAACCTGTAGGCCCTGGTGTAATACCAGGATGGTTTCCCAGAGACTTTGCCTAACAACAGTACCAATACAGAGGCTCTATTTTCTGAGGACTCTCAAGACGCACAAGCTATCCATGCAGCTGCTGGTGTGTTTCTACCTCTGCTCTATTGAAAGTTTGCATCTCTGTGTGGTACATCAACTATTTTGCAAAAGACAGGGAAGTCCCACCCCAGGCATCACCTGTTTACTCTGCTGCCCTCTGGCAATCGCTACAGGGCCATAAAATCCTGCAGATTCAGGAACAGGTTTTTACCACAGAGCCATCTGTGAACTGAACTGTGCCAAGCCCATACCAATCTATAACCATTCTCTCTACCAGAAACCCTCACACGGACCAGTGGAGGTAGCGTGGCATAATGTCTCTGCAAATATTGACACTGCTAGTGCAATATCTCTACCAGTGCAATATTACTTAGTGAAATATTTACTTCAAGGCAATATCTTCGATATTTTAGATATGCATTGACTGTCAGCTTGTGTGTGTGTTTGTGTGTAGTTCTTAAATTACGCTATGAACACATCTCTACTGAATCTGTTTAAAGAGTCCTAATTATATTTTATTTTCTAAATTGTTTTTATTTTTACCTTAGAGGGCATTGGTGAAGCCATCTAAATTTTGTTGTATGTTTATGAAATGACAATAAAGGCATTCTATTCTATTCTATTCTAAGCTGTCAAATGCCTAGATTTGGGTTGCTGTTAGTCACAAATATTCTGTTTTACTTCAAAAACATAAAAATATTAACTAAAAATGAAATACTGGGAAAGATTGTCTCTCTGAATTCAAATTTTCACAAAGTTAGTGTATGATGATACTTTATTTTGTTCTTTTTGAGTGATAATTGCATTTTCTTTATGATATTTCCACAGTAGTGACATTGCAGTGAAAGCTGGCTGCCTGGTCTAGTGGTTAGGATGCATAATATGTCACTCACTTTGATTCCAGCCAGGTCCTTTGTTAAATGCCATACCCATCTATCTCGTATTATATTTTCCTGTCTACATCAACGCTGTAAGCTTGCAAAATGGCAAAAAAAACAAAAAAAAAAAAACAAGGAAGGCAGTTTGCAGGAAAGGATGTTTTTGTGCATCCTGATGTTTTGTACCACTCAGCTATCAAGTCCATCACCAGTGCTGCCAACATGTGACTGTGTGCATTAGCTAACTGGCACTGTCACTGGAAAATTCATTTATTAAATTTATTTACAAAACCTCTCTTGGACTGACAACATCTCAGCCCCAGATCATATCTGTCAGATACATGAGAAATAAAATCAGTGTCTCAAAACATTTCAGGGTTGCCCATCACGTTCTGTGCCAGAGTTTGAACTGTCTTTGGTCACATCTCGATCTACTTTATCTGCAAAAGATTTGAAAACATGAAAACATTTCATCAAATAACCAGACTTTTTCTGGTAAACACAAGTAGAAGACCTGAACAATGGATTTAGATTTTTTAGGTGGACAAATGCAAAACTCCTAATAAATTGTTTCATGCTTCGTGTATTTTGGATGTGAAAATAGGCAACTGTTTATGTTATTTTGTTATTGTTTTCCTTCAAGATACAATGAATTTGCTTCATAAAAAAGAACAAAATTAGTAAAGAATGCATTCATGCAGATTTATGATAAACATGCATCCTGCCCAGTTCCAGTTTTACATGTGCAGTAGTAGCGAGAGATGAGAGGAACACAGTCAGTCTTGCTGTGGGAATGTATTGGCTTGGCTTATTTGTGAATCACTACTCCCCAATAGTTCTTTGTATTAAACAGATCTTCCCTGAGGGATTTAAATACTGCTCAATGACAGTGAATGACCTAACATCCTTTTAAGACTATTAAGTGGTAAGTGTTCGTTCTTGCTGTCGCACTCAAATCAATATCTCTCTAAAATGCCGATCTAGAAAAGTCCTTACCGTTAAAATACCCACCTTCTGAAGCCCTTAGATATTAATCTTCTCTCAGCCTCACATTGCAGTCCAGACTGCTCACTGCTGCTCTTAGCTGCCTGATCTCAGAGTACTTTCAAAAGTACAACAGGCCACCAGACACATCAGGGCTTCAGTAAACACACTGAATGGAAATGGGAAGGATCTTCTCAATGGGCCTGCTGAGCGTGACTTATATTTTAAGCTTTCACTAATCTGCAGACTTAATTAAGGCTCATCAGGACATCAGAGCTTGCTAGTGCCTTGCACTGTGTGAGAGGATCACAGCGCAGACAGATGACAGAGATAAGTGCTCTCATTAAGCCACCAAGACGGTATCGACGGAAGACTGCCTGCTCCCTGCTAATGAAAACACTCTGGTATGTCACTGGAATGTGTAGCGGTGCAGTCTGGGAGATGTCAGGAGGTCGAGAGGTAACCAAGGTAAGTTTTATGGCTGCCAATAAGACAACATCCGCAAGGTCAGAGGTTACTTAATGTATTTATTATTGTCACATCCTGCCATCCACAGAGCTAGATAATGACACAGCTGGAACTGAAATATATTTTACCTTCAGTTTGTGAAAATTGAAAATGCTCATGTTTTGGCCAACTATTACTTAAAGTTGCTTATAACTCAGTTTTTCCATAAAAATTGTGTGTCACATACCTTTTATGCCTCTTTAGGTTGTGTCACAGTTCCTGTCTCGGCTCTTGTTCCCTCCAGTATAGTCATCCCTCAAACTCCACCTGAGCTTCCCTGCCCACTTACACACCTGTTCCTCATCTCCCTCATCTGCCCCTTAGTGCTTGTACCAGCCCTTTTTTTCCCCAATCAGGATCAGTCTTTACAGAATATAGAAAAGGTGCAGTGTCGAATAACAAAAAATATATTTTTTAGTTCTTTTTGTCTCTTCAAAAATAAACTCTATTTTGATTATTAAATATATCACTTTTTCTGGGTGTTTGTCTGCATATTGAAACCAATACAGTGAATTAATGTACAATATTATAATTTAAATAAATTATTTAGAACTTGATTACCACACCAAATTGTAATTGCAAAAGTGATTGAAAGAGATGGCAGCTAGCTACCCTAACAGAAGTTTAGCAGGGTTTTTTTCTCCGCTACTACATTTTGCTACTCCCTCATTTTGTTATACTAAACAACTGAACTGTCAAGATGTCACTTGATAGAAAATTATACTTTTCACTTACAGATAACAGCTAGCTTACTGACAGTATGTAACTTTACTTTTAGATTTAGCTAAAGGTAGCTGTAGCTACATCAGCAGCTAGCTTCCAGCTAGCCAGTCCATACATTATCAAACCACAGTGTAGTTGCTGCTGCTTGTGCAACACGACAAAGCCAGACCATCGTCTTTAGATCCATTTTGTTGTTGTTGTAGTTCGATAGATAAATAGTTGTTTAGCTATTAACGTGCATTTTTTTTTGTAGGGCAGTCTTGTTGACATTTGTTTTTTAGATAGCTTAGCTGCAACACAAACCCTCTATGTGTAAATATATGTATATGCAAGAGATTTTTTCCAATAAATTTAAATCACTGCTTTACATCTGCTCTCAGTGAGAATAGTAGCCTGACAGCAAAAATCCAATTACTCGTCCTCACCCAATTTGTCAAACAAAGCCCCTGACCACAGCAAGTACATGACATGCCCTTTACATTGTGATATTAAACCACTCCGGATGCAGATGGTCTCCACTTGTTAAGAAGTAATTTTTCCATGCAGTCATCTTCTGGCGTGATTCTTTGTGTCAAATCCCTATTTAATAAGCACTTCTCCACATTCAAACTCAGAACAAAACAAGTCAGCTCCCATTAATGCTTCTCATAAGTCAAGAAGGACTTTTTTCACAAGGTTATTGAGATGACATCAAATTCAAATAATGTTGAAACCAAGAGCTTTGCAGGGAGCTTTACGCTGAGGCAGACATGGTGCACCGTGTCCCCTGTGTTCTTGCTCTGTCAGACGGCTCAGTAATGGGGTTACAAGGTTGTATTGCTCACTGTAATCTACTAGATACAATATAATGACGTCCTACGAAGGTTCCTCGACACAGGCAATTCTCCTTTCATACTCTGCACACGCTATATGTCATACTTATCAGATGCTCTTTTTATTGCCATCCTGGGGTAGTTGTTTAAAAGCTCCATGGGGAATTTGGTTTATGTTTGCTTGGATGGGTTATGTCAGTCAATGTGGGCTCAGCAGACGTCCTTCAGTCCTTGAGAGAGGCTGTTAAGATTGCAGGTTCAGGTCCCATGTGGGAGGTCTAAAGATGTCTCTTTAAGTTCAGTGACCTGGATTTGTAAATGATGATGTGCACTTTGATATGAAGAGAAACTGCTTTGCTTGGCTGTAAAATCTTCTCAGATTTGCAGTTCTCCTCCTCTGCAAGTTTCCCACTGCCAGGATAGTGAGTTGCTTAGTGACTCTGGCATTGTGATGGGGAATATAAACCTTGTGTTATTATGGCACATAATGCATTCTGTTTATGATAGACTGTCATCTTTCTGAGAGCTTCACACGCACTGTTGCCTAGAGCTGTTTTATACATTTATTGTAATGTTACAAAGAGGATGTGGCTATGACCAATAGGATGTGCGCACAAAGCATGTTGAGACTCATACATATCATATGTACAGTTTCTTGAGATGGAAAATATGAAAAGTATGTCATGGGGGTATGTAAGTAAGCACAGTTGTGGGTGTACCAACGTTACTGAGTCAGTCTGTGTGTCAGAGTGCGGTGAATGAGTGAGTGTGCAGGAGGCTGAGGGTGGGGCAGGTGAGGAGGAGGAGCAGGAGCGATACGCCAGCACTGCACAGGTTTTTTTACCCAGTGCTTATGAAAGAAGGAAGGCAGAAGAGCTCGGAGCTGACGCACTGCTGGGCGTGACAACAGGAAGTACAGTGGCGGGTTCCAGCATGGTGTCAGACACACTAGCAAAATGGCCGCTAGGGACGCCACCTCCCACAACAGGGAAACTCTTGTCTCCGATTCGTCACCTGGCCCATGTGATGGAGACAAAGTTGAAGACAGCTTACACGCAAATCTGCTAATAGGAGAAGCTGCAGAGCTAACATAAGGAGACATTACATTGACAAATTCAATCGCATAATAAGGCAACCAGCTAACTGCAAAAACCAGCGTTGAACCAATCAGTAGAGCCGTAGCTTTCTTGTTGCGCCGGTCTGCAGCCAGGGTGCCCCGGCAGTCGTGGAGGTGAGAAATGATGAGGC
This sequence comes from Toxotes lorentzi, assembly GCA_037833715.1. Taxonomy (NCBI): domain Eukaryota; kingdom Metazoa; phylum Chordata; class Actinopteri; family Toxotidae; genus Toxotes; species Toxotes lorentzi. The sequence continues at coordinate 4,631,882 of JBBMJY010000006.1, forward strand.
CGCAGTTGATGGCGATACAGAGGAGGGGCGCCACGTAATAAATCAGGAAGGCAGGAACCAGGAAAAACAACCACTCACTCTGGCCCACTGACCACGTGCAACCACCATCGAAGTTGATGTAGGTGACCTTGGGTAATGCCATGGTTACTGAGACCAGCCAAATGGCTACCACAGTACATAACCTGTGGGGACAGGAAGACAGAGCATAGGTTTATTTATCATGGGAGGGGATCATCTCTGTGCGAGTATTATCTAACACTTCTAACACTGATCATTCATTTCTGTGTTGACTTGTGATAAATGAGAATACTCATGGTGTGAGCTGCTGCCTCTGGGTTGTAGTTAAGCAGTTTACTCTGGCATTATTCACATGCATGTTGGCAGTGTACTAGATGTAGATGAGAGATCACTGAAGCGACTGATATTTGTTTTGAAGATGTAACAATCTCATCAGTAGCATCTTTAATGCCAGTCAGCTTTGTCCATGATTTGGTCCTGTGCTGGTAGTGTACAGTAGATTTATCAGAGCTGTTCTTTTACTGAAAACAGCTGCCTGCTGCAAATAACACGCCTGAGAGCTATGGGTCAGCACAGATTTTATTTTATTGAGGTTTTTGGAACCAGTTTTATCCTCTCTGACCTTCACAAACCCACCTCTACTTGACAAGTAATACTCACACTTGTGTCAGGCTAGCAGGCGGCCTTGTCCGTGGTGCAACAATATGATACCTCAGCACTGACAGCACTGCCAGGCTGAAGATTTCCACTCCCACTGTCACTGAAGTCATGAACCCCAGAAGGACGCAGGTCCCATCTCCAAGCTGCCAGTCCTGGAAACTAGCACTCAAAACCACACAGGGTAGGGTGAACAGGGCACCCAGGTCTGCCAGGCTGAGGTTGAGGAGGAGAACAGAGCTTGGTTTGGTGCGACTGCGGGGGTTTCTCACCAGCACCATCCACAGCAGGAGGTGACCTCCGACCCCCACCAGAAGAGAGACCAGGCTGACCATGGGAAGAGCCACGGTGAAGGAGATGGTGGTGTTGGTGGAAACGACATTGAAGAGCAGGTTGACTATAGCAGGCATGGTAAAGATGAGGCTCTAGCAGTTATGATAGCACATACAAGACAGGGATAAAATACTTAGGGATAAAAGATTTAGAGACTGAGGACAGTTGAGTAGATGAAAGAAATAGAAGCAAGATGGTTTGAAAGGATTTCAAACATCTAACTGGAGTAATTCTAAAAAATGGGATGTGGATGAAGAGAGAAAGGTCAGATGAGAGGAATTAATGTGCAGGGGGTCATAAAGGCAGGAGGCAATTTGAGCAGGGCTGAGGGGAGATGTCATCACCATTGCTAACAAAATGACCAAAATGCACCCCCCTTGTTAACCTGCCACCTTCCCCTCACAATCCTCTAGCTGCAGAATGCAGGTGCAGAGGGTTTCTTTAGTTGAATGTAAGTCTAGTCTGCCTGACTGGTTGATCCTTTATCTGACTGAAGTTAGAATCTATGGCTCTGACCATGGCTCTGAAACATCAGTACTGTCTAACAGTGCTGATGAATCAGTGCTGCTGAAAATACTCCATAGACAAACCCACCTCTAAAGCAACATATTTTAGGGGAGACTATAAATGTTTTTTGTAACCTGGGAGTGGAGCAGGTAATGTGGAAATTAGCCTGCAGTGACTGCACTGCACTCAGCTGCTACAGTTACATAATTCAAGGTTTACACCATCAAAACTACAATGTGTTTTGAAAAACTGGCATAATTAAAATGCTGAATTTCCACATCCAATAAAAGAGCAGGTCTATACAAAATGTGGATTTAGCCTGATAGCAGTTGATCGACCTCTGTGTCAGTCCCGCAGTCCTAACAAAGTGGCCAATGGACCATCCACCCTTGTTAAAAGATAACAAATCACCTGCTGTACATAGAGGTTGAGAGGAGAGAAAGGATGTGAGAAACTACAAATGAGATGAGACAGGAGCTGCAGAGAGATGATGAAAAAGCAATGGAATAATAGAGACAGATATTCAGAGGTGAAGAGAATTACCATCAACTGTGAGAGCGAGGTAAACAAAACCGTGAATTTAGAGAGATCCACAGGGTAATGATAATTTTGAAAACTAATTTTAGTAATCAGCTACCTCCCATGTATAATTCATGTTTGTAATAGTTGCCGCTCAGTGACTCCTGAATCACCTGCAATTCAGAGCTCACCAGGTCCTCCCTGTGACTGACAGGCCTGATGATTCAGACGAAGATGAAGACAATCCCCCCCCACCCCCTCAGGAGGCTTAAGCAACAAACACTCTGTGACATCAGCAAGTCGACTGCATCACGACACAAACAAGACAACTCATCTCGGTAAGCGCGTGGCACAGGCAGACTAGTCACACAGACAGGAAGCGAACTTGTCTGTTCCCAGGGGGATACACAACACACACGCACACACACAGACTGCGCAGCCTTTGGTTTAAAAAAAAAAAAAAAAAAAAAGCAGTTGACCAGAGTCCCACAAGTAAACAAACCACTTATTCCCACAAGTAAACAAGCCACGTATTTGCTGTTAAGAGATGTCATGGCTACCTACGCTCTGACATTTGGGAAGGTTTTCTGTATAATTGATTTTATTTCGATGTCTGAGCAGAAAGTTCAACATTTACCTTCATCCTTCAACTCCACATGCATAAACAGGAACATACCACTGAATTTCTGATGGCACCATGGATCAATTCAGCTTCTCTCTCCGGCAACCCACTGGAACATCCTGAAGAAAACAAACCACAACCCTTTGAAGACAGATTAAAATAAAGGCTCTTTAAGACACCTTGGGAGTCGTCTACTGAGACATGTAGGCATTTGAAATGTCTAGACCCGCATCTATTATCCAATTTTTACTTTGACACATTTTGTTAAACCTCATAAATTATTATATGAGCTAAGACTGCAGCTAGATATTAGTATGTCACAGTGAAATTAGAGCTACTGCAGATCTTTAAATGAAGAGTTCAATACTCTCATTTGCTTTTTTTTTTCCCCCGCAGAGTGAGATGAGAAAATTGATATTGAATTACTGTGTGTGCATCAAGTATGCAGCTGAAGTTCGCTCAGCTTAGCCTAAAGACAGGAAGCTGACAGTAATAGCTGGTGGTGTTCTGTCCATAATGGAAACACCTACCAACACCTCCAAAGGTCACTGATTAACACAGTGTATGTGGTTGAACTTGTACGTGAAGAGAATTGTAAAACTGGCAATTAATGGGTTTTGGGAATGACACGATGTAAATATTTCAGTGTGTCTGTTATTTCTTTTAATTTCCTATAAAAAATATCTAATTTGTTACTAATTACTGGGAAAATACCGACAAGTTCTGTGACTATGTGTTGCATTTTCCGTTACACTGAATATCCACCTAGACTCATTTTTGGATGCAGCTGATCTGCTGCACATTGGCTAAAGGTCAATAAAGGCAGTTCAGCATTGATTGGAATAAATGAATTGCTAGTGTACCAACTAAACACAGTTTCTATTTTACCTCCAGTGCAAAATATTTTTAATACAAAACGTAACAGGAACTTACCTAAGAATTTACAAGCTTGTAAAATACAACATTACCACTGTTTCAGCAAGACTGATGAATACAGTATCAAAACGGTATCAAATCGATCAAAACGACATCAAGCCTCAGATTTGTTGTTGAATGATGTCTCATAACTTTCATGCAGTGGCATATTACACAGTTTTTTCTGGCCTTGCTTTTGGGAAAAAAGGTGCTCAGAGTTACAACAGCATCCTTCAGAGTAGTACAACGGTCATTTTTATGAAAACTATGTGTCATTTTCTCAGCAGCTTCACAGATATGCTCTTTAACCATTAATTGTGACATTAACAATGTAACTTGAAAATGCTAGAGGAGAGTGGTGGGATGCATCATTACTCCCACTTTTGTCAAAATCTGATCAACTCTCTCTGCGATATCGTGTGTGAGGGACAGATGGACGAACAAATGAACAAACGTTTGATCATTCCTTCATCCATCTGTCCCTTTTATGCAGTATCTCACTCAAGCTTAACATCCCTGTCCAAATTTCGTCTTTGGGGGTGGATGATAATGTGTGCTTTACACGCAAAGCAAAAAGGTCAGCGAGGCAGCTTAGTTGGTGTTTTGAACAAAGAGTCACCACTAACTAGTAACCGTCTGGGCTGAACACAGGCCTTGTAAGAGCGTGATTACAGGCAAAATCATTTATTCGAGGGGAAATAACAAATTAGCAGCCCGCTTCCAGCCTTACTAAATTCTACTTCACACATTGTAACACCGGATGCTGACAACAGAGCCTCAAAGTATTTTTATGTTTCTTGTCACTCTAGTTTTATTAGTACAACAGCAGCTGGATGAGGAGGAAGAGTAGAAGTAGTAGAAAAGAGCTAATAGGGAGAGATGTAACATGACAGATGAAGAGAGACAGCCAAGAACACAGAAGTGATGTGAAGTACAGAGATATGAAATGAGAAACACAAGGCTAAACTAATTGTGTTTAATTTTAGATATATTGACCTCCAGCTGAACTGATTTACTGATTTAGAAGTTGCGACTGGCTCTGGCTATTTTCAGTCCAACCACTTTCACTCCTCGGCCACAGTATGGATTTCCATACATCTGTAGCATGAAAATCAATCAATCCAGGCTGTGGTTTTCAGAGGAAAACAGAAAGCGCAGACACAAAGACAGAATACCAGTAAATGCGTGGACAGACATGAGCCTATTGTAGTTGCTTCCATCAAGGGTATTAGCAGTCATTAAATGGTTTGATGGTTGTAAAAAATAATGTGAATCATATGCTCTGGCCTTTACCATCACTTGGTCTTTGGTCAGATTTTGGAGTGATGTTTTAGACTACACAATTCAGCCTGAGCTGTACTTTGTGTTGAGTGCTAATTAGCAAATTTGGTTTAAATGGAGTAGAACTTTGAGGATGTTCCTCAGGAGAGCAACACAGCCACAGTCCCTACAGTTAGCTAACAGTCACAGAACTTTGTATTTATTTTCTCTAGAATCAGTATCAAGCTGTGAACCTGCATATTCGTCGCTACTAAACATCAGCTTCTTAGCATTTGCCACTGAGGGCACGCAAGCATTTATCCTCACAGAGATTCAAGCATGGCTGCAGATTTCTTCATGTTTAATTTGTCACTGATTTGTAGGTTAGTGCTTGGATTAAGAGGCACAAGACATGATTTCTTTGTGGGACAGTATATGTCAGGTTACCCTTTGAACAACAAATGTTTTATTCATAAGAGTTTAAAATCAAAGCAGAAAATTAAATTCCACTTAAAGCAGACCAACTGTTAAACAGCTTTCACATATGCCATTGCTTTTTTTTATTGTCCTTTTCTAAACTAAATAAGAAGCTGAACCACAGTGCTTAATGAAATATTTGTAAAGGCTAGGAAAGATAAAGATCACTGAAAACAAAAGCTGAGCACTAGCATCGGAGCCCCCTTAGGCTTAACTGGCAACTCTTTGATTCAGCACTAAGTCTTCCTGCGGCAAATTATCTAACAAACATGACCAGTCATATCATAATCACTTGATTTAATTCATATGTGCTGGTGCAGCCTTAGAAAAAGTGAAAATGACAAACATGATAACATGAATAAATGCAAAACTATAACGTGGACATTCACAATTGTTCAATCAGTAGTTCACAAAAGAATCCACTGAAAATGTGAATTAAAAAAGCAACACTAATCTCAAAACAGAGTAACAAAATAAAGTCATCTGAACAGACGCCAAGAAGTTTGTACTGTAGGTCTTTGACCCAGGTGCGGACTGAAGGTAGAACTTAAAAGCAAATGCAAGAGTCTGAAATGTGAGCAGAGCCGCAGGGAAATATAAAGAGAATGTTAAATGTGTGCGCCTCACTTACTGTGAAGAGTGACCTGCTCCGGGGAAAAGCCCTCTGCTCACCATCATCTGATGTGCTGTATAAAGAGGAGAAAGAGAGGGCACACACCTGCGTTCCTCTCCGTAAACCCTCCTCCTCCTCTGGACTTCCCATGCTTTGGCCACACACACACACACACACACACAAATACACACAATTTTTTTTCTTAGCCCACAAAGTGTCAGGATGAGCAAAGGTGCCAACCAAGTGAGCCGCTGGCTATTATCTCAGAAACAACTAACAAATTCAGTATCGCCTGTACACACTGTGTAGCCAAAAGTAATCTGCCTCCAATGTTGTGTTTAGGGAAAACTTGTTCGTGTTTCAACATGAAACAGTGCCTCCGTGCACAAAGCAAGATCCATGAAGAAATGGTATTCAAGGTTTGTTTTAGAAGAACTTAGAGCCTGCACAAAGCCGTGACTTCAGCCCCATCCAACATCATTGGGATGAACTGGAATGCCGACTGTGAGCTGGGCCTCATCATCCAACATCAGTGCTAGACCTTATTGAAGCTCTTGTGGCTGAACAGGAGAGAATTCCTGCAGCCAGGGATTTGCAGCCACTCTCAGGGCTCTCATGATTCCAAATGAATGAACTGCCACTGCTTGCAAACAAATTCTGTGCATTAAGTTGATGATACATCTGTGCTGTTTTCTTGCTGTCCAAAAAAAATAAAAAACCTCAAATAAAGATGCTCTGTGGAGATTTTTTTGTGAACCAATGTTCACAAAAAAACTGGACTGATCAAACGTTTTTGTGAACAAACATTTACATTCAATGTTTCTGACCAAAACACATTGTGAGCAGAGCACCCTCGAGGTCTAATAAGCATGATAGCCCGATCCTTATTAAAGGAAAAGGTGAGTCACATCATCCTCGAGCATGTGCGTCCTCGAGCAGGTGCAGGAGCCAAACAAAACGAGGCCCACTCAAAGAAAATTGTACCCTAGTGCAACCAGCAGTCAAAAAAATCCACAGGATTCCTAACACCTACCGTTACACATAATGTTTCGCAGGTATTATTTACAATGTACTTAACTTATCATGTTAGCATGCTAATGCATGTTCTGGCCTGTGTAGTGCATCTTCCGTATACAACTTCAGTGCTTTAAGTCTGAAAATGAACCTCCATTCTCACTGGGTTACCTCAGTCAACCCCTCTCCCTCTAGGTGTCTGTTGTCTACAAAATATCTCACTCCCACTAAATCAAACACTGCCTCAGCTCCTCCAGCTCTGACCTCACTATCACTCTCTCTTTCACTCACACACAGACAGACACACATAAACAGAGGAGCACACAAACACGCTGAAACACCTACACAAGTGCACGCACACCCTGACATGCACACACAGCTTTAATCTCCATTAATTGCTGGCAGCAGGTATTATGAGACTAACTTGTTTTCAGGGAAAAAACAAGCAAGTATAGAGGACAGAGAGAGAGAGAGAGAGAGCAGAGGGACAAATAGGGTGAGAGAGCATCGAGAGCAAGGCAGATGTAGAGACGAAGAGGGAGGGGGATGAATAACTGCTTCCACCGATGCCTGGGTGGAAAGTGTCAAACACGCCTCCTCAGATCGTAAAGATGGAGGCAAAATGAATAGGAGCCTTTTATGAACCTGAGAGGAAAAACACAGCGACAGCTGCGTCAGAGGGAGATGACTGAGTCGCGTAGAGTTCAGGATGGAGCCAGAGGAATCCATCAAGTGTGTGGTGCTCGGTTGCGTCATGTTCATTCTTTTTAAGGAGCAATAAAAGTGTAAACCTGAGATATGGCGAGAAAACAGAAGCAGTAAAGTTTAGAGGTGTAGTGGTTACTCAAAGTCCCCAGTGGATGTCTTAAAGCCGATTTACTGTACTGTGACTTTTAGATCTAGATGGTACTCAAACTCATGCAGTTTGTTTGTCTTGTTTGTCTCGTGTGCTATGATTTCTGAGAGCGACCCTTGTTTTTTTTTAATTTTTTAATTGTGACAGTCTTTGGGGTGTAGTCTCTTTGGGGCTTTTATATGTTCCTTTTTCTGGTTTCACCTACTATATTTGCCACTAGTTAGGCCTCATATTGAAGTACAGTTTGCCAGACCTCTATAGTTCTATGGCTGACAAACACTATTAAGCTTCATTTTAAACTGTCACTGTGTCCCACAGCCTCACTACATACTGATTTTAAGCTGGTTTGGTCACAGTTGTTGGTAGCAGCACAGGCAGGGAGGAAATGCAGATACTGACAGACTGATGCACTGAAGTTGCTTTGATTGTTGAAAAAAAGACTTGGAGGCAGAAGGGTGGACAAGTGGGCAGGCAGCTGAACAGACAGGCAGAGATAACTGGTTACGAAATGCAGGTAGTTGGCACATGGAACATATACAGACAATCAGCTACTGGTAATGGCAGGTTTAAATACTGAGTGGGGTGATAAGGAAACTGGGAACAGGTGCGGGAGCAGGCAGGTGATTGCAAATAGGAAACAGGTGAACAGGTGTATAATTTCAAGTTAGTAAACCGAGACAGTGCTCCATCATCCTGGGACACTGGCAGTGGAATCCCGGGAATACCCCCCACAACCAGACCTCGGCAACCACAACACAACACAAAATTTGTGTATACTACCTTGTAAAACAGCGCACTATGATGATCAGTACATAGTACACATACTGCATGGAAGCAGTTGGTAATATGGACATAGCCTATGACTCATCTCTGAAGCTGTGTATGTGTTTTTGATTAAATTACTAATTGATTCATTCATCAAGCAAAAATACAGAATGTGCTTTGGTTTCAGATGCACAAATGACATGTGGGATCTGTTGATTTTCACTGTTTTATAGCACATAAATTGAATACTAATTGAAGCAAACATTCAAATTGAAGACATTATAGTGGGATCTGGACAATTACGGTGGAATTATTCATTGTTTTTATTGTTATTATTTTCTGATGTTTTATAAATTAAACAGTGTGAAAATTTAATTTGATGCAGCGATCCAGAGCCAGGAAATATCCATGTCCTGAGCAAGTCATTAGATACTATGGCAAGTATACAGAAAAAAACACATTTTAAACATATTGACATTACTTTCAAACAAACTTTAGAGACTTTATAACTGAGCAAATCAAATCTGCCACTGAAGACTTCAGAGTAAGCTATAAAGTGGATCTTCAGTGATTGTTTTGTCTCGTGTTGTTTCCAGGGTTAAGAATGTACACAGCCCAGGAGGTGCCATGAAGAAACACACATGGAATTGTGTTCTCAAATTAGTAAAAAAAAAAAAAAAAACCACACATTGATGTTTGTTCTCTAAAACACCTCCCAGGCTCTGTAAGAATGAACTGTCAAACCAAACTTTATAATATTTTAAAGAAAAAGGATCAGGTGAGCCTTGGTGTGTTATCACAATTGCCATTTCTGAGCCAAACGCCTTGACTGCTGTTGCCTGATTTTGTTTGTCTTTCCATGCTAATTTGAGGTATCATTTGTTGGTCTCCACTTTCTGAGTGAAGTCTCCAAGTGTAGTCAAAAGTTACTGTATTGAAGTTGAGCTGAGCTTGTTTATTTACTGTACAACAAATACTGCTCCACTGCTACATGAGAAACATTCTCACACTTCTTAATCACTCTGCAGACTATTTTACTTCTGGCTTATTTTTCTCTCCACAACACCAACTGCTGCAAGAAAATTAAAAAGCAAAGCTTCCCAAGCGACACAAACAAAAACAGAAAATTCAACTTCAACTTGTTTTCATTAAAACAAATTAGGGGCTGCTAGTGCTGCTGCTACAATGTTATCGCTGCCCCCAAATGCCAGCAGCGTCACAGCGTTTGCATCCTAACACATTAGAGCCATAATTTGCATAAGTTATTGCATAGAGGATGAATTAAGGACAGAGTTGAGACTCAAGGGCCTTTACACTGAGCCCTGAATTCTGCAAGTCAACTCCTTATATGTGTGATTAGGGACTTTTAAAGTAAATACAATGATTTTGATTTTTTTTTTTTTTTTTTAATTCTTGGTTCTCTGACTAAAGGAAATGACACAAACGCTGTTTGTATGCATGCATGGATGTTTACTGCTGTGATGACACTAATCTGAAATCCTTTTATGTGCAGTGGTATTATATTACTTAACACAGAAGCTCGCTAAGACTTCAAATTATCTCTTAACATGACACATACGGTGAGACCCTTCACGTGTCAGGCTCTGTTACCTGTTTTTGTGCTGCTCAGTAGGTGCACAGTGGAGCACATAAACTCATTACCAGCTTTCCACGGTTGACACAGCGAGGCAAGTGGCTTGCTGCTGACCCATGTGCTGGTGCTGAACACATGAGACTCAAACACACACACACACACACACACACACACACACACACACACACACACACACACACACACACACACACACAC
>JBBMJY010000006.1:4650784-4669252 GCA_037833715.1 Toxotes lorentzi
TGTGTGTGTGTGTGTGTGTGTGTGTGTGTGTGTGTGTGTGTGTGTGTGTGTGTGTGTGTGTGTGTGTGCACGCACATTTGGGCAGAGTTTCAAAATAGGCCATAGAGTCCTCCACACCTCAGACAAGTTGAGGCTGAGAATAGCAGGTGGTGGGCACAGCATGTAACTATGCACTGTGTCGGGTCATGTGGGACTATAGGAATTGAGAGCAGGATGCTCACAGTTTCAATCGTCATATATTAGAGTTAGACTGGATTAAAGAAATAGTATTAGAACACATTTGCATTCACTTTAAACAGTTTGGTGGTGGCGTTTTGCATATATGGAAGTTAAATACACAATTCAGGAAGCCTTTATGCTTTCAAAGGTCACAATTAGCAGAGAGCATAGAGCAGTAACCCTGGAGCTTCAGTGGATCAAGTCTCAGTAACTGCTTGCTGTCATAAAATTCTGGTGGTCTTAGCACAGTCACTGTGACTGCCTCTCACTGTACCTGTCTTTGGATGAGGCAGGGGGGGCTGGCAGCCCTCATCCCGTGCACAGGTGCGCCGTGTGCTGGCCGAGGTGAAGACATGGTCCCATTTGCTCCGGGAACAGCGCTCTCTGGCCTTACAGCGTCCTTAGGGTGCTGAATCATCGAGTAGACGTTCTCTGAGGCGCTGCTGGAACAGACAGACAGAAAAACCCAAACACATTTGATGTGTGAGTCGAGTCTTGACCTTGGAGGTCAGGGAAGATGAGTAAGTGGTGGGTGATCTAATTTGCCCTCAAATTGACTTACGCAGCTCTATTTTTAATATGCTGTAAACTAACAATTCATTTTTAAAATTAATTTACAAAATGAAATATAAGCATGTGCTTCGTTTGTCATCAATTTTAAAATTTTGCAGTTAATGGACGGATCTTTGGAGTGGATTCTGCTACACTTACCACACTGTGCTGTTGTGAAAAAGACAAATGAAAAGGAGTTACAGGGCAGCCAAGTGAATGCAGCAACAAACAATCCCTTTGATTGCTTAGCAACAATCTGCAGGTAAAACACTACAAAACATGGTCAACTGTTTCTAAAAATCCGTTTCTATCTATAGCTGGCCTCCAGATGAGTCATCTGTTCTTTTATTTTTCTCTTCCAGACTGCTAAAAAGACTACTGCAAAACTTGGCTTCAGCTTAATAACCAGCAAAGGCGACTGCATCACCAGGTTTTAGTCTAGCCACAATTCCTTTAAGTTCAGTTTGTAAACACATCTGTCAGCTAAAACACATAGTGTAGCTCTCACTGAGTGCCTCCATTTTGTCCAACTGTGTAACTCCTTTTAATGGTGAAGTTTGCAAAGAGCACCTGCTGAGCGCCGTTCTTTCCCCTCAGTTACTATTCTTTGTAATTCATTTTTTAAAATAAGTTTTACACACTGTACTTTTTTTTGTCTTTGCAGTGCTGCTGTCTGCTTTTTAAACTATGATGCTGTTATGTAACAGGAGCTGTAAATGTATGCAGTGCCATAAATTCAAAGCAAAGAAAAACAGTTGGAGACGGGAAAATATTTTCTTCCATTAAAATATTTATGAAGCTATGAAGTGACGTTAATGCCCAGCGCTGGATTAATTTAACAGCCGTCTCACTCTCTGGGTCTGAGCACTTAAATGTTACTTTCATTCCCTCCTTCCACTCAGCCCCTCTGCTGCGTACATACTCTGAGTCCTGATTAGAGATGGTGGAGTTGCGGTTCTTGCGGAAGCCAGAGAAGATGGACAACACACTGCGTCTTTTCTTCCTCCGCAGCGACTGGGCCTGATGGAGGGATGACAGCTGACTGAAAGGGAGAGAAAGAGGAGGAAAGAAACGATGAGAGATGAGGTTATTGGTAAGCACAAGACGATAAAAAGGACAGATGGATATAGAGAGAGGTGCAAACAGTAGCATCAAGAGTTAGGTCATTTTTCATGGGGTTGTGCTGTTAAGTAAATCAGCCACCAACCATTTTTGCCCAGTATTCTGTATAAATCACTACCTGATCCCAGTGTTAACAGCTGACTACACTGTATGTATTATATTACCCATGCTAATGAACCATTTGACAATAACAGACAACAGACTTCTTATTCTGAGTGGCCTGTACAGATGGTTTAACATATTTGACAGAAGGCTCAGCTTTTGCTGCCTCGCTGAATCCTTTTTATGCGCTGTCTGCTAGTTGGCATTAAGCACACATTGTCATGTAGCTCTGTGACTGTTTGGGAACTATCATTTCCATGTGGCTGGAGCAGACATAGTGCTGTTCAGCTTTGAGTTGCAAATTTTTGATCCATTTATGGGGATCTTACATTGTTGGTGATATTGTGGTTTGTTCATGGTTTAGCCATAGCGTGACCTTTTTTATACATATGTATACACACATGAATTGCATATGTTTATGCTGTAAAAATGTGTTAATGCTTTCAACTGTGGGGTCAAAGGTCTGAGAATTATACTTTAATGACAACACTTGAGTTGCATGGACAAGTTTGTGCACAACCTGATTTGACAATGTTCCAAAGAGTTTCTTGGGGTGTTACAGAATGCTTGGTTTCCTCAGTGTTCAAGTGCCCCCATAAATGTTCAATGGGGTTTAGGTCAGGTTACTGTGGAGGAAAGTCATCTTGCAAAGTTTTCAGGTGTGTTTGGGGTCATTATCCTGCTGAAATATGAATCCTTCTCCACAAAGATGCAAAGAAGAGGGCACAGCATTTTTCTGAAGAACGGAGTGATACTTCTCCTTGGTCATGGGGAAGTCAATTCGGTGCAGGTGTCCAACTCCAGACTAGACAAAACACAGTGCCTTTGCTGATTCGAGTCGTACGTTCTTTATATAGCAAATTCTGTCTGTGATTATGCTGCTTTTCTATCTCTCAGGGAACTAAGCTTGATGTAATGGTTTTCTGATGGTGTGGGTCACTTTTGGTCTGCCCGATCGTGCTTTGGATTCAACTGATTCAGTTGCTGCGAGTTCCATGCACTGCCCCCCCAGAAACCTTTAGTTTAACCATGGTTTGACATTGAGAAAGCCTCTCTTTGCTTTGAATAACAATTTAACTTCTGAGCAATGAAGTCAGCCATGATCTGTTGGAAACTTGAGACACAGCTTTATTTATAATAGGTGAACACTGGCTGCAAGTTGAATTACTTCAATGACCCTCTTGAGTGTGATCTGAGCACATGCTTCAGTGGAAGGTATAATACTCAAGGATATTTGACCTTTTGTACAAAGGAGTTATTTGCTTAAATGTGATTTTTGACCTATAAAAAGTGCAGTATCTGAAATATCTCTTCCTTGTTTTACATGATATAATTTCTTGTGTTTTTAAATGTATGTTTAAAACTTTCAGACTTTCGGACCCCACTGTATAGCTTGTGTTAAGCTCAAATCTTATTTTGGTGACATTTCTACCTACAGGCAGCCTTGTGATCCACTTTAAATACATACACTAAAAATTGATTACAGCCACTTTAAAGTGGCCTAAAGGGATGAAGTACTAGACTAGGCTAGAGCACACAATTAAATACACCGCTCCATTGGAATTTTACTGATTATTTAATGTTAGCGGTGTACCTTCACATCACCACTGATGAATACTACAGTCTGAGGTTAAATGAGTCATTTTAATGACAGCAAATACATTTAAAATTCGCTGATCACACAGTTTAAGAAACTTGATGGACACATTCTCACAGCTGAAGCTAATTACTGTGTGTCTCAGGGTGGAGTCATGTGAAGCTGACAATGTTGTGTTTCTCTGATCTCTGATATTCTTTAATTACTTTGCCAAAGATCTGCATATGCTGACAGTTATTACTGTCTCTAATACTGAGAAAAGACAGAACTTTTCCTTGAAACTGCATGGGATATTTTCAAGGAAAATCAGTTAGAAAACAGTAGGTTGGGCTGTGACAGTAAACAAAATGATTTATTTTGTATGATGGAATATGTTCTAGTTATTGAAAAAATAGAGCTAGAAATGAGGCCTCTAATCAGTGCAAATGGAACCTCTCCAATATTTGTGTCCAAGTGCTTCAGGAGCTGTTCATTTATCATTGATAACATTAAATGACATGAGAGTATACATTACACAGAAGGACATCTAATAGTCCTGTTTTTAGTGCATGTACTATGAACTGTAAGAAGCATTACATTACATTTACTCATTTGGCAGACGCTTTTATCCAAAGTGACTTGACATGTGAGCAACAACACTCAAGCCTCAGTGCAGTAGAAGACCTTGGAGTAAGCACTAAGTACTACATCTGTTCAATAAGAAAAAGAGATCAGATGAGGGTGTGCACAGAAAGTGCAAGTTAAGACATGTTAGGGGGTTAGAGGTGTTTGGAGAAGAGTTGCTCTTGTAAGAGGGGTTTCTTCAAGAGATTCAAGGAGATAGAGATTGACCCCTCAGTTCTGATAGAATTTGGTAGCTCATTCCACCATCTGGGAACCACAAATGAGAACAGTCTGGACTGTCCACCTTGAGTTAGAAGAAGATGGCAATGCCAGATGATGTTTGTTGCAGGAACGCAGTGGCAGAAAAGGAGCATAACCCTGTACAAGTGAGTTCAAGCAGATGGGTCCAGACCCAGAAGTCAGTCTTGTGTTCAAGCATTAGCGACTTGAATTTGATGTGGGCGGCCGTGGGTAGCCAGTGGGGGCTCAGTGAGCAGGAGAGTGACATGTGCCCTTTTAGGTTGATCGAAAACCAGATGTGCTGCCGCATTCTGAGCCATTGGTGAGGGTTTCAACATGCATGCTAAGAGACCCGCAAAAGGGGCATTGCCGCAGTTGAGGCAAGAGATAACCATGGCCTGGATCAAGATTTGGGTAGCACACGGAGTCAGGTAAGGCCTGATTTTTCTAATGTTGTATAGTGCCATGACGAGAAGACACACACAATGTGGTCAGAGAAGGATAGCTAGTCATCAGCCGTGACACCCAGGTTTCTCGCAACCCTGGTTAGGGTGAGAGATGAAGAGACAATTTTTCTGTTGATACTGTGATGGATAAATTGATTGGCTGGGATGATCATGAGTTCAGTCTTAGAGAGGTTCCTTCATCCATGTGCATATGTCTGAGATCCACAGACAATAGGGTATATTACAAAGAGAAGGGGCCCCAGTACCCACCCCTGTCCTCTCAGAGGCAATGGGATATGGGCGTTTGTCCTAGCCATGACACACTGAAAGAATGCCCAGTGAGGTAGGATTCAAACCAAGAATGCACTTTGCCTGAGATGCTCATATCAGAGAGTAGCCTTTTGAGCAAGGGTGTTGCCCACAACTGTTTGAATGAGATTGTAGATGTCAAAACCAGTGAAGTATTTATCACGTGTGAGACTGCTGGCACAATGGTGGGAGATATAGCTTGGAGGAGGTTGGTGGGAAAGTGGTTTAGCGGACATGTAGAATGACAGCTACAAGTCAGGAGTTTTGATACCTCTCACTCAGCTAGAGTGCTGAGTGATGGAGGTGATATGACGGTGACCACAGGAGGCAGAGAAAGACATGTAGTAGTAGGACTGCTGCATGTTTGGCTTGCAGTTGTCTTGCTGTCAGTGAGAGGGCTGACCATGGAGAGTGATGCATCCTTAACAAGGAGAGACTGATTGTCTCTGAGTGGTTCAGGGAATTGGCTAGTGATGGCTGCCACCTTTTCAGTAAAGAAAGAGGCAAAGATATCAAGTGAGAGGTTTGTGTCTGATGGAGGTGGTGGAGGACTGAGTAGTGTTTCAAAGGTGGAAAATAATTTCTTTCCTAAAACCCATTTGATTCACATCACCATACACAATTAATTTGATGCATCTAGACACATGTTAAGCTGCCATAGCATTTATATCATTGCAATGCATGTGACACTGTTCAATTCCATGCAATGTGATAGAACACCGATTACATTTCCATTTTAATTGTACTGATATAGTATTGGAGCAAATCACATTCACCAATGGAAAAAAATGAAGCACTCTCTCATAATTATAAAGTTTCTCATAGTTATAACTCAGTGTCTCATTATTAGAACTTAACATCTTGCAACTATGAGGAAATATTTTCATAATTTAAACATATTAACACAATAATTATCAGGAAACTATATCATAATCATGAAAAAATGGACCAGTCACAATTTGAGAAGACAGGATTGTGATGACACTACCCTTCTTATTATTCAGTTACTGAATAATCCACATGGCACTTTTAACATGCCAAACTGCATTAACAGATTTTTGCCCACTTGAGGGTAATAGGGGTGTATTATCAAACTTTACTTTTAAATGGCAAATCTGTTAGCAAGCAGTTGCTTATTTACCCATCCAGTAATATTAGCATTCCATTTGAGTCGTATTTCTGGACATTAAGCGACTGTAAGTCTAATTCTCACTCTCTTTGTAGCTCTGTTTTTGGTTTCCACTAACTGAACTGTTAACAACTGCTAAATTCTCCACCATCTTCACCAGCAAACTGGTAGTGTTTCTGCTGTTAAAGGCGCTCTGTGGATATTTCTTGTAAACAAGTTTCTGTTTACATTCAGTGTCACTCACCAAAATGCACTGTGTGTATCCTTGAGGCCTAACAAACATGTTGATTTCTTTCCACATTAATATAATTTGAAATTTGAAACTTTGTTTATGTCTATGTTTGCTGGCATGCAGGCTTCTTTTCTGCCTTTGCAGCCTCTCCTGACATGTTACCTCTACCTGTATATCAGTGGAATACTGTCAAACCATCCTCAGGGATGTGTATTGCAGATCCTGCCCCAGGTCCCACTCACCATCACTGTTTTGAGCAGTAATTTGACTCTGATAATCAAATTCTTTTGATGTAATTAAAAGATCATTTTCTCATCATTATGAGATAATTTACTCATACTAATGAGATCTGTCTTACATAATCACAAGATTAAGTTAATGCACGTTTGGCTGGCTTCATGCCTGTCAGAAGAATAAAATATCAGAGATCACAGACCAGAGATCACAGATGTGTGTTGTCCTCAGAGGCCACTGTAGTAAATGAAATATTTATTGCCAAAGACATATAATATAAAACTGCTTCTGTGAGCTACCTGTCAGGTAGGACTCTCTTGCTGTAGAAATCAGGTAGTCCATCCTCCAGCATACTGACTCCTCCATTCTCTGAGCAATGCTACACACACACACACACACACAGGAAACAGAATAACAGGATAACAATCACCAATCCGCCATGTCGACAGCAAAGCTGAAAGGATGACAAAAGGTATTATCATTTCAAATGACTGGCTGGCAAACCTGAATCCACTGCCAATAGAATTCTGTTTGTAAAACAACTTCTCATCATGCTGCCCTAACTGAGTTTGTACCGATTTAAAAAAAGCTTTTTACAAAGTCTCAAAACAAACAAGCCGCTAAGTTAGAGGCTGCCCCCCGGCCCCTGGGAGATGGCTGTGCATGATTAACATTTGAGTCACAGAGACACATGCGACAGCTTCTTTCTTTAAAAGGAACTTATTTTTGGAAAGTGCCACTGGCATGGAAAACAAGATGAATAACAAAAGTTCACACAAAGCAGTCAAGAGATTAAAACAAGCCCCCCCAAAAAGCTAAAAACCATACATGTTGGGTTTACTTTCTCACCTCTACACCCTCATGTGTTGTTCTGTGGAAACACATGGACTGAACTTCATGCTGCATTGTGAGATCAAAAATGGGGCAGTTAAACATGTACAATGGTGCCAATAGAAGAGAAAAAAGCTAATTTTCCTTCTAGGTTCCAGAAAAAGTCCCAATTTTTCAGAATCACATCAGTATACAAATGTTATTGTATCTGGAGTGGGAGTAGCTTCACTTTAGAGGTCCCCATCAGGCTGGAAGGGAGGCTGCTAACTTCCCCAAGAATCTCAGAACAAGGTCAAAGGTCACTGCCATGTTATTGGCCATCAACTCACAGATTCAGGAGGTAGGTGGCCTGCTCTGTGTCTCCGGGGTGGGCGTGGCCTGACATGGGTCACATGACGTAAGGGCGAGCCGTTGGTGGGAAGGGTGGACAGACACTCCCATGATGCCGAGTGAGTAAGAGGGGCAGAGTGGGGTGGAGCAGAGGGGGTAGGAGAGGAACTGGGCTCATCACCTAAACCTATAATGAGACAAAGAAAAGGACCGTGGGAAATTATTGTCATGCCTTATTTTCATGATTTGAGCTACACTGCATATTAAATTTTTTTAAGGTCAGTAGTCTTATTTGATTTTAATTAAATATGAAGCGAGAGCTCTTTCATAATTATTTACCAAAGAGCTCTTGGAATCAGATTTTTGTAAATTCAAATATAAAAAGCACAAATAAGAGAACTTAAAAACCTACATTTTCAAAATAATGTTGAGTACAAAAAATCCCAAAGGTCCACTAGCTGCTCTGTGAGGCAGAAAATGGTTGAAAATGAAGAGACAACTTTTCTATTGTTAGACCATTACTGCTAGAGGGGAAAAATGGAAAGTCTAGCCTGAGGGTAGTGTCAGAGAAAAGGCCACGTTAATCCTTTAATTTTAAAATTGAATACACATCCTTTTATTTCAAAATTGAATACACAGGCCATTAGCATAAGCAGTTGCGCACACCCCATGTGTGGGTGAGGAAATAAAGCACTTTTTTATTTGATTAAAAGTCAATTGACCGTGACCCTGCTATTATTTTAAATATGTCGTGCTGCATGAACAGTCAAGGCAGGAAACTCACTCAGTCTGGTGGAGACAGGACGAATTCTTCTTGTTCTGGAGCTCCGCTTCTTAATAGCCATGGTGTCCTTTTCGGCAAAGGAGATAATTACATAATGAGCAACACTAGGTACAAGTACACAAACCTAGCTTAAAACTTATACAGTCTGATAAAACAATCCTCCTTCCTGAAGGTTTCAATGTTCAGTTTTTGCTGAAACTGTTTCAGATAAGTGTCAATTCATTCATTTATGCTTATTTTGGAGGCTGCAGTTTGTGGTGCCGTTGAACCCTGTTGTTATACTGACATCATTTTGTCCACCCCATTTATATCAACTAAATAATAGAAAACTAAATAATAGAAACTACACTGTATGATGCAATACAGTTCAACAGCAGCACAGCCTACATCCTCAAAATGATCATGCGACTGAATCAACACCTTTCTGAAACAGTTTCTGCAAAAACGGAACATCATGACCTTCATGGAGGCAGGGTTCATGGCAGGACTGCTGTATGAGACTGCAGAGTTTTTCCCACCATGGTAAGACTTTTCTGTGCATGTAATCCAAATGCACAGAAAAAAAAACTAAGAGCTCTCTACTGCTCTGAAGTGAAGGATTTTTACTATTCGTTTAGGGCTGCCAGCACCCACTGCAGGGGTAGGAACACTGAGACTCATTCCTCTCAGTAGGCTGGAAATTCTAAAGCTGTGTGAGGGAGGACTCACTACAGTAACTCTATCAATTGGCTAGTGGCTACATGCACTGAGAAAGTGACCTGCCTGCAGACATCCATACACTATAAGTCTTGTTTTTCCCAAAGTTATTTTGTACGTGTGCGGCGTGATGACTCACGAAAAATGTGGAAGGATCACTTCAGTACATAGCGCTTACTTCATCAGTCAGCATATTTGTTTTGCTTTTCTTTTTACTAGCAGCTGAGTGTACTGTGAAAACTACAATCTGTGTTTTTGTTTAATATTGTGATGAAAATGGTCCAAAAGGATGTGAAAATGCTCAGAATTTAGGCACATTTTCTTGGGGGAAGACCACAAATCCCCTGACTAAAACAGCCCAAGGGAACTTTTTCAAACTGCTTACAGTGTCCCCTTCAAGAGCCAAAAATCCGGTCGTAATCAGTTTGTAGGTTTAGCTACGGAGGAAAGAACTGATTATAAAAATTGTTATTCATTGGTTAGAATCAAATAATTGCTGTTCAAATGAAAAGAAGCTCACTTTTCACATATCAGGCACACACATAATATCAGCATGTGCCTCAGACACTTACTATTCCCAGGTTGACACCAAAGTCCTCATCAGGGAAATCCAGAGACTCGACTACTCTGGACTGTCTGACAGTGCGTCTGCCCGTCCCGATGTCATCCCAGCGCTTCGCCTGAGACACCTGCCGCAGCTGTTGCAACACACACATCAAACACATGCTCCAGTAATATACACACAATTCATACACAGTGATGACACCTGTGAAAATATCCTTCAACACAATCTCAGCGGAGTAGCGTGTCTGTCCTTGTACCCAGGAAGCTCTCAAACAAAGCAACAGGTCCTCGCTGTTACTGTTTGCAAAAGGCCACGAAAAATATGAATAAAATACAATTTCATGATTATCAAAGTGGACTGAAGAATAATAAAGGACACACTGGCACTGCAGCAAAACAGAGAACGGAGAATGAGATGTAACAGTAGAGGCAGTGAATAGAATGCAAAACAGGGCAGGACAGGCAGGGTTATTGCCACAAGTCTATTTTTGTCTCCTTTTCCACAGGCTTCATTTTAAACAATTAAATTTTATAGAGAGGAGAATCTGCGGGGTGTAATCATGTCCTTAACCGACTCAAATCTAGTTGCTATGTTGTCTCTGAGGGCTATGTTCTCCTTCAAAAGCAGCTTTATACTTGTAAACCTTAATCCTAACGACACATGAACCAGAGTGCCTACTTCAAATAATTATGCATATTAGAAATTCAAGAAGGACAAGCTTTCTGACAGCCTCAGAGATCTGCATCAAAAGCCTTCAAACATCTCATATTTTGATGGGTATGAGGACAGAAGTCTTTCATAAAAGATTGTAAAATAATATTGAGCTTCCACACCTGGGGCAAATGCTTCCACTCCTGACTCGTAACTTGAATCTCACAGTAGATGTTGTAATTTTGTGTTGATTTTATTGACATGCGAGTGTAATCTGGAGGCATTTCTGTGCTGCCTCTACAGCATGCTGGTTCAAAATCGCTGCTCTAAAAGTGATGTGGCTGGAAGCACAACATTTTAACAATGATGTGTGTGATTCGTAATAAACAATGATGTACCCATGGTGTATCTATGGTAAAAAAAAAACCAAACATTTTTGAGTGCTCAGTTCAATCCATGACTTATCTTACTATGGAGAAATATCAACTCAGAATGAAATCTTCGTATCAAACACACTGCACAAATCACTGAATGTACATGGCAGTGAACTGTTCTGTTGAAGCTGCAGTAGGTTATTCATGGATTATCATTCACAAAGAGCCAATAAAAAGAAATAGCTGTTCTTGGCGAATAGCAAGTGCAGGAATAATCCAACCAATGAGAGGAAAGCTGACCTATGTGTGAGTGTGTCATCCATTGAGGTGGTTTAAATTTCCACAGATCTGACCTGTTTCTTCCCAAAATTACTTATGCCGAACAATTTAAAGGCCCCGAAAACCAGCTTTCTCCATCAGCTCCTTACCATGCATGATGGGGTCCTACATAAACACACTGTTCAATTCCCAGAAAGGAGAAAACTGGTTTGGTGGTCCTGTGTTCTTCCCACTCGGTTTGAAGTGGGTTGGACTCAGTAGGATAAACGTGGTGTTGCATACTTTAATGCACCAGATCGAATCACAATCTGATGTCAGCTGCTGGGGTGTTTCCTTATGTTGTCAGAACACTGTTGTCAATCAAACATGATCAGACCACACACAGTTCTCTCAAAGCAGATTGGCTTAGGAATACGCTATTCATAAATAATACCAAAGTATTTTTTAAATAAATATTTTTTGAAGTTGCTTATCTAGTCATGACTTTTTAATGATATAGAAAAATACTTTGGCTTTGAGTTAGAGGCTTAAATGAATAGTTTGACATTTTGGGAAATATTCTTTTTCGCTTTCTTGCTGAAGTAAGAGGGGGAAAAAAAATCAATACCATCCTCATCTCTGCTCATTACATATGAAGCTGGAGGCAGGAGATGGTTAGTTTACCACAAAGACTGGAAACCGAGGGAAGCCAAAGGTAACAAAATCTGCCTGCACACCTCTGTTACGGTTTGATTCAAACAAACACTGAAATGTGAAGAAATGTGTGGGACTATTTCTTGGCAGGGAGCAGTGATGTCCTGTTGTTGTGAGGTTGCCAGGCAACCAGCTGAGACTCCAGGAAGTCACATCTAACTCCAAAGTGAACAAGCATATTTCCCAGAATGTCTCAGTATTCCTGTAGCATAATCCATGTAAGAATTTAGAGCTGGAATCTGTAATGTTTTGTGCTAGACATATAGTCATGATCTACTTTTATAATGAAGTTTGTGTTAAAACACTAAAAAATTGTGCAACTGCAGTTGGTACCACTCTCCAACATTTGTTGAAAAGTATTTGGTAACAGACCAATATCTACTGTCTTGTCCATAAGTAACATATCTGTGCTAACCTAATCCTCAAGCTGAATCAGCTCAGTGGTAAACACCACACCAGATGCTCCCACATCTTACATTCACCATTCTTCATCATCTGTGCTGGAAAGTTACAGATTTCAGCTCAAAACTTGAAGAAAGTTTTCTTTTTTTTTTCTACAATCTACAAAGAAGTCATGCAGTAACTGGATATTACCAGTACCAAGGCTTTATGAGTGGTGTAGAGCTCTTGTAGAATCTGGTCCACAATGGAGTTGGTCAGATAGGAAACCACAGACAACTTCACCTCCCTGACACAAAGAGAGAAACACACACACACACGCACGCACGCACGCACGCACACACACAAAAAGATTAAACAGTTCATTCAGTATCTTAGCTGAAGTTTTTTTTTTGCTTGATGTTGCCGTTTCACCAGCTCTCTCTCTTACTCCAGGGCCCTGTTGATATCCTCAGCTGCTCTCTCCATCAGGGCGTTGCGGATGGCGGAGCGAGGGATCGAAACTTGTTCGGAGATGGACGAGAGGGGCGGGTTAAGTCTTTCGGCTGCTGAGCAGGACATGGGACACAACTCACGGCACAGAGACACCATGGAGTCCACTACCACCTGGACACAAATGCCCCGAGAAATACATCAGTACACACACACACAGAGTTATGTACAATTTCAATAAATTCTCAATATACAAACATTTCTGTTTTCAAAGAGTTTAATTATTCATTCTCAGTGTTTTCATCTGCTCTCTTAGGCTTTTTATTATTTACTTGTCATCATTTTTTATTTATCTGTAATGCAGCCTCTCAATCGTCCGTGTATAAACCAGTAACTATTCACATTACACCTTCTTCCAGGTCTTTAACTTTTCTAGTTCAGACCAAAGTTGGACTTTTGTGCATGAACACATAGGTGAACATTGCCCTGCTGATATTTTAGCAATTTAATTGATTTTAACCTTCACAACCTCCACAAACCACAAACGTAGCCTTGTGAAAGGCAACAAAATTGGAAAACACAAACAGCGATGTAAATTCTGCTCAAGTAAGTTGAAATTCAATTGAAAGTATCCCTGGTTCATCCTCAGGGTGTGCTGCTTTTTTCATCATTCCACCATGTTGTGCTGCTGAATCCCAATGGAACCAAAATTGAACTAAAAAAATGTTGAAGTGTTCCCTCCCTGTGAATTTAAATGCTACATTTCTTTTGAAGTCAGCATACCTGCACCACACACACAGTCACACGCTATTAATGGGCAATTTAAATGCAACTTGTCCAGGGCTGCACTACTGTTTAAAATACAGATGCATTAGAGAACGGCTGTTTCTGTGATTACAGCCACGGTTCAACCCCAAACATACCTGCAGCTCTTTGTCGGCAGCCTTGGCCAGTTCTCCAGCCAAAGTGTCCAGGCGCTGTTTGACGGGGCCGTCCACTGACAACACATGGGCCAACTCACACAGAGACGGGTACAGCTAGTACACACACACACACACACACACACACACACACACACACACACACACACACACACACACACACACACACACACACAGCAGGACAAGAACGAAAAGAGGTTAAAATCAGTGGAGGATCAAAAGTAAAAGAACTCATATGCTGAATGTCCCTAAGTTATAACATTATATGCATTTTATTATTGGATTATTATATTATTATTATTAATGAATTAATCTCAGTAGTGTTTTCATGCTCCAGCATATCAAGGTGAATCAACTTTAGGCAACATTTTATGCTGTTGGATGGTATAATCTACAACAAAATCATCATATTTAATAAGATGATCATATGTTTATAATTTATTCTCATTAAAAGCACTATTTTCATTTACAAGCCATTAAAAAATACTTTGGGCTCCTGAATCTCTCCAATTCTTCGAACTTTTGCTGTTGTTTTATTAGAGAGTGAGAGACCTGTGGCTTATTTAAAGGAAGTTCTGTGAATTTATACCAGTTGCTGTAAGAACTCATCTTTATTTCCAGGGCTCACTCTGGTCTGATCTACAGTTTATGGCTGTGTTGCCTTTAAAGCATCCTGGCTTCTGGATTTCCACAAGAAAACTAATTGTGATTAACAGCTTTTATTTGATGTTTTCTGTAACTTCAAAATGTTTTGCAGAGCAGAAACACAATTTTAAATCACGTTTCCTGTAAACTGAACATAACTGATGACCTAATGGCTCATTCATTAACCTTCATTAATGAATGAATGATTTTATTTATTTATTTATTCAGGGACTTGACTTCCAATGACTCACCAGCCATAGAGATTTTTCAGAACCTGGCAAACTAAAATTTCCCCTAATTAACTGCTTATCAATAAATGATTAATAAATGATTAATTAACCATTAAAAAAGTAATTAGCTACAGCCTTTATAATAACAAATGATCTGTCTCACATCCTTCATTCTGCATGTGACCATTTAGAGTTCCAACATGGAGACTGAACCATTATTAAAAACTAATTGGATCCTCTATTAAGATTTGAAATAGTTAAATGCTGTATTGGTGTACTGGAACTTCATATGGTCACAGAGAAATTTACAGCAGCGTCTACACTGCAAGTGCAATGTTCTAGTTGTCGGTTTGACTGTTGTGTGCACTGTTGTGTAATACTCGTGCAATATGCTGTTGTTTCAGGTTTAATCAGTCAATGTCTGATTGATTGTTTGCATGTTGCTAATTGCAGCAAAGTATTATTATAAAGTGTGAAATCATGATTTGCAAAGTAACTGGTCACCATAGCTGTCAAACAATCAGAGGGAAATCAGTGGGAAATAATTCCCACTGAGATACAGTAGAGTCTAAAGTAGCATAAAATGGAAATACTCAAGTACCTGAAACTTGTACTAAGTATTTGGTTAAAATATGTAAAGAAACAAAACTGACCAGACATAATCCACATCATGCACACAGTACTAACAAATGTGATTTGTGTCTGTATTACACGTTCTGTGGGATTATATGAATTATTACGGTTTCAAGTCTCACACACACACACAAAAAAAAAACACTTAGTCCACTTACAGCTCTCGAGTTCCTGACTTCTTTGAGGATTTGTCTGGCCGTCTGGACCTCCTCACCTTCCTCACAGCCTTTTAGGACACACACCTGCTGCTGCACTCGCACACACAGACGCTCCATCACCTACACACACACACACACAAACATTAATGTATGTAATAACTTACAAACTCAAGACATTCGGTCTAGTAAATAAGAATCCAAAATAAGAATCCAGACTTGTTCACCATCATGTGCACAAATACAGACACACACAGACAGACACACACCTGTTCAGCAGTGCTGGTGACGAGGCCTTGGTGCAGCCTGAGAGCTTGTTTCTGAGAGAAACGCTGAGTCTGATTGTTTCTAAGCAGGGCACGCTGGATCTGTCACACACACACACACACACACACACACAGAAAACAAACAAGGAGGGAGAGGAGTGGAGATGACAGGTGTTTACAAAGCACAGTGTGCAGGAGACAGGAGACAAGTCCATTTGCATGGTAATAAGGAGGCTGGAGAGAGAATTTTGATCCCCAGAAATAAATGGGATGCCTTTGATTTATTTTCTTGACTCAGCAGGTGGAAGCATTCACTGTTTAATCATCTTATGTAAAGAAAGATGGAATCAAGTGTTACTCAAGGACTCAGAAGCTTCACAATGCACAGACAAAAAAAAACCCAAAGCCTGAATAAAAGCTTCATACACATACAGTTTGATAAGAACCAGAAATGATTCACAGCAGAACCATTTCCGACGTTAGAAAGAAGTTAAAGTCATAAATCATGTTAAACTGATGTACAAGTACACTGCTGATATTATTTTATGTTTCTGGAGATGTATCTGTTATGCTCCTTTAGCCTCAGAGCCTCTGCGGAGGAGAGATGTTGTGCATGATTGACTGACAGCTGAGCCGGCAGGGAGAGTTTGACGTGCAATGTAAACAGACTTGCTCTGTTAACTGCAGCGTACAAGTCAGGTGACAGACAGAATTTATTTAGCAACGGTGGTGAAGAAAACTGACCACATCACTCTGTATCTGAAAAGACAGATCTTTATGTTTGCAGGCAAGTTTTAAAGCTGTTCAAAGTCCTACAGCTGAGGAGCTGTCTAGCAATTTATCATGCCTAATGATGTTAGCAAGTGCACTTTTCCCTCATGGGCGATTGTTTATGGACTCAAATAAGACAGGCTGCAAGACAGGGTGTGTGCTAAAAAAAAAAAAAAAAGAGATGCTGCAGCTAAAAAGCTAATGTTTGTTTGTTTGTTTTTGGCTGGCAGTCTGTTCCTTTTACATAGACACATAACTACAACCAGACTTTATAGGACTGGAAAAATAAAGATGTGAATGGCTGCCCCTTGTGAACCAATTTATGATACAGTATATCTAATTTACTGAGAGGCCTAAAGGCAGGATATATCTGAGTGGGGAAAGTAAACAGAGCAGTACTTGCCCCTAACATTTTATCATCGCCAAGGGGCCCTTGAGTAAGGCCCTTAACCCTGCCCTTAATGGCTTCAGTGGAGCCGCTGAGAAGCCAGCAGATAAAAATAAAAATAAAAATTACAGTTGGACAAAAACAGCCACAGGTTAAGTAACACAAATGCCCAAAAAAAACAGTGTGTCAGCCACCACAACTGAGCTACAAACAGGCTCATTCAAAACCTCCAAGATGTTTTAACGTTACTTGGTGGTAATCTGAAAGTTTTTAACAGTTAACACAAACAGACTTAATAAAGAATCCAGAGTTCAATCAGCAGCTCTTAGACAAAGTTTAACACACTTTTTAGACCAAAGACTTATGTTTAACATGTTTCCAACATGAAGCTGATCCCCATTTTACCTAAAGCCTGATTAACTTTTTGGTTTTTCGACTTACAGCTTGAGCTCGAGGTGCATTACATTATTTAGTTGTAACTGTCCATGGTATACCTACACTCATGCAATTTGTACTGTTGCTTTTTTATGTACTGAAAGAGACTGCAGCACTTGACGGTTATATGAAATGACACAAGCTGAGCCGCCACAATAAGTGCTTTTATTTTGTAATCTATTCTATATAGCACAGGTTGGATACCGCAAAGAGTCAGAATGAATTCTGAAGTCTCTGATGAATGAAAATGCTAAAACCTTTCATGCAGATTTGCTATACAGCACATCCCATGTGTAGTTTCCACAGCAGCAATATAATCTATAAATACTTTCACACTTAATCATCACATCTAATGAACAAGCAAAAGAAAGTCGTTCATCACACTGATGACTCAGTCTAACCGTCAGGTGATGCTGTAATTCAGCACCTGCATCTTTATAACATGAGGCAGCAAATGTAGACATCACAAACCGAAGATCCTCTCACCTTGGTCAGGGCTTGGTCGGTCTTCTCTGGGGCGCTGCGGTACGCCTGGGTGACATCGCTGAGGGGGAGGGGCATGTACTGCAGGGTAAAGTTGCTATGTAGTGGCGAGAGAAGGAAGAGAAAGAGGAAGGAAAGAATGTTAATATAACCCTTACAATAATAAACTGGAGGAATTATAACGTTAACAAGAACAAACAGGAAACACCCAGGGCGTTTAGAGCAGTTGTCTCCAATTCCCTGATACGCAAAAGCACCCACACACCCTTGTATACACACACACAAACACCCACATCTGAGTGGCACACGCGTCAAAAGACTGATGAAACACTGTGTAATAGCAAACACTGTACAGAGATGGTTATCTGCTTTTCATATGGGTGTATGAGTGAGCCATTTTATGTGTGTCCATATTTTTTTGATGTGTGTTGTGTTCATCTCACTGCTCAAGCGCTCTCGCCACATCTTGGAAGCCTGTTGCCGTGGTGTTGTTGCGATCCCATGTCACACTCCTGAGAGGGATCAAACCAGCAGGAAATATGGGAAGACAGGCACAGAGGAGACGGAAGAACATGATCAGTCCCTTTTTAAAGCTCAACACACACAGACACACAGACACTCACACACACTCACACTCTCTCTCACACACACACACACACACACACACACACACACACACACACACACACACACACACACACA
>JBBMJY010000006.1:4669352-4683126 GCA_037833715.1 Toxotes lorentzi
ACACACACACACACACACACACACACACACACACACACACACACACACACACACACACACACACACACACACAGGACGTAATACCACAGTTCCACTACTTATTTGACCATGCAGCTGCACAAACACGTCACAGAAGGATTAACAAGACATTTGTCGGGACTTTCTTTTTGATACCTGCGTAGAATGAGCCTGTATAACAACATTAAGAATGCATGAACAACTGCCATGCAACTAATGAGCTTCTGTTATTTCACAGTGCAGATTCTCCACCTACACTCGACACTGTCTAACTCCTGTTTTTAATACATCAGTCATTTCCAGCCCCTCTTTCCTTTCATCCATCCTCCTCCTCCAGCTCTCTTTCCCCACCCCACTCTCTCTGCCCTAGAAATTCAATCAGCAAAACCCAAATCTCACTCCTTAGGTGGTCCCCCTTCTCCCATCCTTTCATAACTTTCTCCCTTTCTTGTCCACATCCAACCATTTCCCCATCCTAATACTCCCCATCCTACCCCGTCTGGTTGCTGTCCTCCTTTTCCCCCCTTTTGTTTTCCCCAATCTCAGAGCTTGGGTTTCTATCATGGTTTCTACTGTCAACTGCTTCCATTCCTTTGCCTCAAACACACCTCAAAAACATACACACATCTTCACTCTGTCTCTTCTTTTCTCTTACTGAAGCGTTATTGTATGCCTGAAGGCCATTTCTTTCCTCCTCCCCCACTTGACTCCATCCTACTGATTCGCCTCGCTATCCTTCCAACTCCTTAGTCTTATCTTCTTATCTGCTCATGGCTCACTTTCCCTTGCCTATCTTTCAAGCCCTGCATTATACACACTGTTCTGCCTCATAGCAACCTCAGTGTGTCCTCTCCTCAAGCCATACCTAACATATTAATTTCCTCTGACCCTGTTCCATCATCTCGCCTCGAAAGCCTCTTTTTCCCCTGTCTTACACCACCTCTTCTCCTCTAATCTGCAAAGAAATCCCTTTTCGTTCCCATTAGTCTAATGATTATAAAATTAAACACACACACACCTGAGCGTGGTGTTAATTTGCAGGGCTTTGCTGAGCATCTTGGCCCCGGAGTCCTCCAGGAGGTTGCCGCTCAAATCAACCTTCCGCAGGCAGGCATTGGAGCCCAGGGCATTGACCAGCACCGTGCCCCGCTGGCGAAGCCTCGAGTCAGCCAGGGAGAGGGACTGCAGGGCCTGGAGGACACAATGAAAGAGAGCATGGAGGGAAAAAAATGGAGAATGATTTGAAAATTATAACTTTAAACTTTGAAATAAATGTGAGTAGCAAAGAATTGTTCAAAGAATTGAGCGGATTCTTTTTTAAGAAAAAAGCACACAGAACGGCAGATATAAAACTATCCAACCCAGGTAGATTATAGGCAAGTATTTATTATATTCTTTTTTTTTACTGTTTACTATATTAATTATGAAAAAATATTAAAAAATTATATTCCGTAGTTCTTGTGAAATCAGTAATACAAATATCTGGATGAAAAACCAATTTATATAATCATTTATTGTGTTTTTAATTAAGCCTAGTGCATAATAATCAGCTGCTTATTTGCACTTTCTCCAGTTTTTTGGTCCACTTTCTTTACTCAGAAGCACTTTCTGAGCTGTGCTTTTTCCATTATTAGGACAGTGAATGTTAAAATGTTTGAATCAACTCCATGCTAACGTCTTAGCTTTGCAATTAGAAATTCAATCCCATTTTTGAACTTCTGAATCTACCAACCAGATTTTTATCAATTTACAGTCTCCATAGCCACTTATGTTTAGCTTGTGTGGAAACAGGAATTATAGCTCTGGGTGGGTTTAAAACAAGAGTTTGCAAATAAGCGTATTTTACAAAAGGAATCGTTTGATACCATAAATATCAAACTATTCCTTTAAGAGGTATTTTATTTATGTCATTTGAATTTGCTGCATATCATTTCAGCTGCTGGGAGTCTCATTTTCTGACTTTAATGCTAGCAGCCTTCTATGACTCATATACTGGAGTGTTACTATGGGGCATTGGATCAAAGCTCTGCAGGAGACACACACACACACACACACACACACACAGAGATGATTTTTGATGTGTGTGTCAACACCTACTGGGTGAGCTTACGAACAGGCCGACCTCTGAGAAACTTCTTGTAACGCCTTTAAACTTACACATTTACACTCGTTTGTGCTTCTGTGAGTGCTCTTGGACACACGCATCAGTCTGTACTCAGCGCAAGAGCATAGTTGTGAGCTATCACCATCAACAGTGGTAAATAATTGAGTAAGCTGCTTGTCATGCTGGATTTGCAAAGCGAAGAGCAGAGAGAGAGCCTCGGGACCCTCGAGAATAATCTGAGACCAAATTAATCATTCGCCAGGCCCACAGACATCATGACTCGTGTGCATGTTTTGCACCTTGTGTGTGTGTGTGTGGGGCAGGTGGGAGATTGAGCTTAAATGCCCATGAACGAAGACACAAAAATTTTGTGTGTGTGCGCAGGATATGTGTGAAATCTGTGAGACATGTGTAAGCCTGCATCTGTGCATAATACCACTGAGGATTTTTGCATTCGTGTGTGTGCATGTGTGTGTGCGTGTGTGTGTGCGTGTGTGTACAATATGTTACATAATCCAACTCACACACTCTTCCTCTTGCACCAAATGAACTAGTTTCTGCAGAATTTCATCCAGCACCCTGAGGAGGCAGAGAGAAGAGGAAAACATTCAACATCAGTATCATGGTTTCAGCCATCTGTACTCCTGGCACCCCATGTGGTCCGTACCTGCCCTTGATGTTGAAGTTCTTCCCCAGCATCAGGTGCTTGAGGGAGGGGTGTCTGGAGAGTGCTGGGATGACAGCCAGCAAGTCAGCATCCAGACCTGCACAAAACACAAACATCACTAGAGTGCAACGCCAGCAGTACTACACTCTGCAGAGCCTTTGTGAAAACCCACTTGCAAGTAGATCTTTAATTACATCCTTGTAAGTACTGATCAAATAAGAGAACAGGCACACAACTTTAAGAGAGTTGAACACAAAAAGACGAGCGATTATCTGATAAATTAAACTGAAAAAGTCAGGTTTTTACTAAATGACCATTTCTGGGCTGTCATTCCAGTGATTCATCACGTACTTTGCCAGGTGCTAACACTTCTGGCTTTCAAAGCTAATTTTTTGTCTCATGGTCCGTTCTCTCACTGCCCACTGAAATTCCAAAATACTCCCAATTAACCCCCCCCCTCACTGTACTCCCACCCACTCACATTTTCAAAAGCTCAAGGATGGAGGATGCTGCTAAAAGGATGTGGTTACCATGGCAAGATATTTCAGCAACAAAGAGTGAAATGGCTCATTCAAAACAGAAAAAAATATATCTCTGGTTAAATAAGCTTACATGCTTCTAATTCACAGTGAATTTATTTTGAGTCAATGACAGGATACTGTGACATGTCAGAGCAGGAGGGAGGAGAGGAGCTGCACCAGAGATTTGTGTTGGAAGAGAAACATTTTACTGTTTGTTCTAATAGTACTGGTTTTATTAAACTAAGAAACAGATTAATGGTTGTTTGGGAAATAAGGTAAAGCCATCTCATTTGATGTTTTGTTAGTGGGGAATTAGCTGGCAGGACAAATGGTAAAAACAATACACTTGTAGGAATAAATCCGGAGATATGCATTTGATTTTATCGTTAGAAGTGTTCGAGAATGAAAGTCAGTGGTGTAGAGTGTAGAGAGTGCGTTAGAAATCAGCAGCGTCAAAGTGAAGAGTCTCCAGAAGAATTTCTTGTACTGGATGAAAATCTGTCTTCAACATAGTCATCTGTGACTTTCAAATTATAACGTAGATCAGACGGCATGTTCACTACATCAAGGTAGCGCACGCGTTGTGAAGTGGTGATATGAAATTTATTCTAAAATCGAGAAGGAGAAGGAGCAGGGAACATCATTCAATATATCAACAGGATCCTGACAGCAAGGTTACATGATGATAAACATGGCCATGTAGGGGGCCTTGGAGAAAGAAATTGCTGTTGGACCCAAACATACACTTTGTGTACGTACCCTATCATCTCCAAATTCAGTGCACTCATGATAGTATGCAGAAACTGCATTTTATGCCAAGAAGACCAGAGATCAGAGTACACATATACTGGAATATAAATTCAGTTTAATGTAAGACTATGCATCATATCAGTGAATATATGATAAAATTCTTAAGACTAGATTGCAACAAAGCACCCCTCTACAAGGCAGGGCTAAATAATAAAGGACCTGCCTTAGTCTGTTTTGTACATTAGTGGTGTCCGTTCCCAAACAAAATGAAGTGAACCCAGGATTACTGGAGTCCCTGAAAGTCTTGTGAAACAGGTCTTCGCTCACTTGGCTGAGTCGGTAATCCAGCTCTTAATATCAAAGAAAAAATCACTGTTGTCTTATGAATGAATGGATGCCTCTTTGCTGTTTTACAGAGCACTGCATTGCTTCAGACACAGCAGGTGCTGATTCACCAGTTGTTGCTACGAGCTGCCTGGTAACATTCAATCATACTCATGCAAGTGTAAAAAAAAAAAAACTGCACATGGTGGTATCCAGACCATGATGTCCACCACCAAAAGGGTTTCAATGTGTCTGTACAGACCATCCAAGTCTGTTCCCTTGTGGTTCTGTGTGCAGGCGTGTCTCTTACCATTATCAGAGATGTCTAAAGTCCCCACGCATGAGACTCGAGGAAACAGCTCCTGAATCACCCCGGCACCTGCTGACCTCAACTGTGAGAGGAAGACAAGAGAGGAGTGGAACATGATGGGACAGCCACAAGCATTAATCTATGAAGAAGATGAGTGAATATACCGACAGCAGCACAGACTGACAGAGCGTACCTCACAGCCGCTGATGTCCAGGTGTAAATCAGTGATATGAGGGTTATTGGACAGACCCAGGAACAGAGCCCTGAAGGAAAACACAGGCAGGGTAGGATAGGAAAAGAGAGAGACCAAGAGAGAGAACAGGGGAACATAAAAGCAAAGAGAGAAGGAAAAAAGGTTAATAGAAAAGAAGATAAGGAGGGAGGGAGGAGTGAGCAGAGTGATAGGGAGATAAGAAGCAATGGAAAAACAAAGGGCAATTAATGGACAAAGGCAAGGCTAAAATGACAGAGTAAAAAAATTGAGAGAGATCAGTCCGACGTAAATCCAATTGGTGCTTTTCCTGCGTCTAACAACCTGAACGGATCATCCGACCCCTCCCCTCCACCCCAGCTGCCCCACGTTCTCCTCTGCACACCTAAAAGTTTTAGAGCCATCTTAAAGGATTTAGAGAAAAGTAGCTTACGAAGAAGATTCATAGCTCACTAAGTCGCCCACCAGAAATCACCTCAAAAAGCTTCAATATTTATTCAGGAGAAGTGGCCAATTGTTGTGTGTGTGCGCACACACACGTACACACAGGCCAAGCTGGGTACAGAAATAAAACTGCATTTGCACATCAAGGCCCTGCTGGAGGTTGTTCTTGTGCAATGAATACACATTTAAGAGTTATGCACCATGAGGAGGTAATGAGGAGAAGTGCTAAGTGGGGAGTCCGCTCCATCCATTTTGGCTGAGATCCATCATGCAGCACGCAATCATGTCAATTGTTGGCAGTTCGCTTTGTTGACTCGGGTATTGATTGTGCTTTTTGGCTATGAGGAGCAAACAGCAGGCTAAACACCTAACAGAGAAACTGTAATATAGCAATACTCCATTTATCCCTGTAGGGAATCCTGCTTTTTGCCTGCCGGCTCATCGAGCCGGTTTAGTTGCAGATCTGCTGAAGCTGGTGAGAAGCTGAGAGAGCCCTGCACAAAGACACATCAGCACAGTGGACACTGGCCAATACGGGACACTCCAATCTGTGTCCTCTGATTGAAGGCCAGTCTGCTAACATAACAGAAAATGGCTCCACAGTCGAGGAAAAGCGTTTGAAACCTAATGTGAGCCTTGATGATTAAATCTCACTTTGGATCCAAACTACTTCCCATATGGCACAAGCTATTTTAGTGCTCAAGCCCAAGACAATAAAAACAAGAAAAATAACACCCCTGTACACTGAGTGGCTTAACTTGTACTAATGTTAGAGTGTACCACTGTGCTCTGACTGTGCACGAGTTATGCATTAGGCCAGAGAACACTAGAATAATGCATTAGAATTGTTGTTGTAAGGGTCTTTATCCAGTGCTTTAAACTAAAGCACCTTACAGCACCATGAGTGGATTCAGTTTTAGCACGAGTGGCCCAGGTGAGAACACATCCTCTACCACTCTTGGGTTGCAAGTTGACTAAACACTGTCAGCAGCACAAATGGTTGTTGACACAGAGAGGCAGTATTGGTAAAAACTGTAGCACAACCACACATACACACACGATAAGCTGCATGAGCTATCAAATAAGATTTCATAAACCTTCACCAGAGCTGAATGTAACCTTATTCAGATCTGGAAAGTTTCGTTTCACCATCACTCTCCACATAAAAGTCACATTTACATTTACTGTATCTGAGCATTCAGCTGCTGGACTCCCAGATCAGAGGGGAAACACTGGCTCCAATGTTAGAAATAAGGAAACGTGTCTCATGCACCTCCATATTGGCTCATCTACAGTACTTCATTTCTTAATTGGATTATTTATGGATTTCATTTACTCCTACTGTGCGTGACATTCATTACAGAGAGGCAGAGACATATTGTAACAATTCAATTAAACACTTTTTGGCACAATACGTTCACTCATTCCTATGTTAATTAACACTTTGATAGTGATATCTATCAGGACTAAGTGACTTTACACTGGTATTTCACAACCTTTCATCTCATCTATAAAGCCACAATTATATTTAGAATATTGCTGTTATAACTAATAATGTAATAATTATAATTTGTATTTGGTATTTTATTTACACCTACTTGCAATCAAATTTTACCCATTTAACATATCATACAGTGACATTCTTTCTGTTGTTGCTCTTCAGTGAGTTTATGCTACCTTTCTTACATAATATCAGTATAACATTACAGGCAGTGTCTGATGTGTAAATTAATGAATCCTCTTGGCTTTTATTGCAGTTCATTTTGCCAACTCAGTTTGTGCGTCCTGTCCAGAGGTTCTCCAAATGAAGGGGGAGAGATTCAGTTGCCAGCTGGCTGTCACAAGTGGTGATGCACTAGTCAAGACTGAATATAGTCAGCACAATATTCATTACATAAGCAAACTGGGAACAACTAACGCAGGATTAATAAAACACTAACAGAAGATTTGGTTACCAAATGACGGAGTAGCAGGGGTATCATGCCATCATGCCAGGGTGTAACATGCCACTTTGGATTTGTTTTGGTAACTTGGTAAAAGATGCACCTGGCACTGAAAGGTATTTTTCTCTCACTTTTTGCAGGTCACTTCCTCTTTTAACAGTGGCCTTTAAAAAACACCTGTGACTATCCAGACTGCATTTATGGTTGTTTTGATGTGTTTTTGGATTGATTTGTTTATTTTGTATTTTTATGTTGCATTTACACAGGTTTACACATATCTGGGTGCTTTTCATGAGTAGTGTGGCCACCTATATGCAAAGTGATTAGGGCCGTTCAATCTGTCATACAACCTGACTGTATTTCTGTTGTACTTAATTACAGTCTAATCAGTCAAAATACATAACATGCAAGAGGGGTCAAACTGAATGAGGTTCACACGTACAGCTGCTCCTTTTTCAGCCTTTTTATGTGCTAACTATGTGAGTGATTTGCTCACAGATCATTAGGGTTTCAAAGGTGCCTTTAAGTCCTTCCTGTGACAGCGACTCACCTCAGTGAATCGGGAGGGACTTTCATAGATGCCAGGCTGACATGGGTCAGGCTGAATGCCGAGCTGAAGAACTGGCGGAAAGTTGGCAGAGAATCTCTCGCTTTCCTGGAAAAAGAGAGTAAAGAAAATAATAGAAAGTTTTAGAAATATGTACGGGGAGAGGAAGGGAGGGGAGGACAGAGGGGGAGCATTAAAGATGAATCACAATCAGGCATTTAGACAGAGAAAATGAAAGGCGGTGAGAGAACGATGAGAACAGATAAGAGACCGATGGAGACAAGAGAGAGGATGACAGAAGGACGTGATATGCTGATAGAGGGTGACAGAAAGTTTGCGGCAGACGAGCGGAGAACTGACAGAGAGGGAACAGAGCAACAGGGACAAGAGAGAAAGGGAGGCTGAAGCAGACAGATGCCGACTGTGACATTTAGGTCAGTATATATCAACCAGACACCGTGAAAAGGTGAAGCTGGAATTAATTACTGCCACCAGTTAAAAAGGTAACACTGACCAATTATCCAACCATCTGTCTGGCATATCCAGTACATCAGTACATTAGCCTGTCATCAGAGAAAAGACAGAGAATACATCTGTGTGTACGTACAACATCCCTCTGTGTCATAATACATAAGGGGACTATCCTCGACATTCACAGGATGGATGTAGTACACTGGTTCAGATCTGTGTTTAGAACTTGTCAAAGCAGCCAATCTGCCATTTCAGCCCCAACTGCACAAATAATTCACCACAGGGGAGGAAGAGGAGGGGGTCTGAAGATAGCAGGAGAAAGTAATGAGAGGCAAGGAGGAAGGGGGAGAGGGGGAGAGAGAGAAAGAGAGAGAGGAGGGGAGGATGAATTCATCTTCCAGAAAGACAAAGTTTGTTTTTCTGAAGAATATCACCTGCTACCGCTCTCCAGGCAGCTGATATGTTGTTTACTTATGCAGCACAGAAGGTTTTTTTACGAATATTTTTTCAGCCTTGTCTTGATAAACACCGAGGACTATTTTCAATGAAGAGGCGCTTTTAATGCTCGCTCAAACACACACACACACACACACACACACACACACACACACACACAGCTTGAAATGTACTTTATAGATCGCCGGCCAGAATGCTCAGCAGATTTCCAATCTGAAAGTCACGACGAATTTTCATAGTTTTCTTAAACAATCTCGTCATGTTGGTGAGGATGAAAGACACAGGATGGTTAATATGACCCTGCTCTATAACATGTCATTTCAGATTCATGTTTATCTTTTTCATAGCAGACATTTTGACTCGCCTGAGCGGGAAAAGCACAGGTGCAGCTAATTTTGTTAATGAGGACCCAGTTCCATAAAGGGAATGCAGTCATTAATGTTATTAAGCGCAGCTGTGTGTTTTCAGCTATGACATGTCAAAATGTCTGCAAATGCTCGCAACTGTTTTCCTTTTACTTCGACTGCAGTGCTTTCCGTTTGCTACAGAATCCTATTAACGCCAGATATGGCTGTGTAAATCGTTTTCTTTCAAAATAAAACACCAGCTGTGATGCTGTACTTACACACACAGCTAACATGCTGTTGTTTAACAAGTACATACATATATACGTCCACTGTCTTAGTTTAAGTAACATTTGTTATTTAGCAGTAAACACAAGGTACAGCTGAGGCTGGTGGGAGTCGTATTAGTAGTGCAGATCAGTACAGTGAAGGTCATAACTCAAAGTAGTGGACAAATTAAAAACTGGACCTGATGATGGCACTTCAAGTCCTTCAGGAGTTTTAACTCCTCAGATGCTTTCAGCATTTACTCTTGAACTGACTTCAGCAGTTTCAAAGACTTCAAACAATTCAACTCTTTTTCATGCTTATGTGTCCACTTTCACTTGAATTACTTCCATTGTTTTAACTTCAACTGACACTTCAGTTACTTTCACTGCTTCAGCTTCAGCAGTTCCTTCCTTACAAAGACATTTTACAGGCCCCAAAAACTCAGAAACTATTTCAAATATTTAAGCAATCATTTTTTGGCTGGGAGCACAGA
Organism: Toxotes lorentzi; assembly: GCA_037833715.1. NCBI lineage: Eukaryota > Metazoa > Chordata > Actinopteri > Toxotidae > Toxotes > Toxotes lorentzi. Next base: position 4,679,226 of record JBBMJY010000006.1, read on the forward strand.
TGTGGTGGCGTGTATCATCGTCTTTCAAAATAAAACAGACACATCACACATTAGAGAAGAAAAAGTAGCATAACCTGACTTTCAATATTTCCACTAATGTAAATTAAGGCTAAAGTGAGACATCACCTGCCTTTAGCTGCATATCTGTAATACTGTCCTTACCTCCATGACATCATGACCGAAAAGCTTCTCAGCGCTCTTCTCTCTGACTGCTGAGCCAATTTTGTCATGTGCCCATGTGTTTGGCACAGCTGTTTAATGGGTATGAGACCTGTAATGTGACTGGCTGAGAATATAATGACTAACCACTATGCCCCTCCAATTTCTATTCCACTTTGTGCATATTGTGCTGTGAGTATAAGCCCTTATTGTCCTTGTGCACATGACCCAGCGTTTTACAATGATTGTTATGATTGAACTGTTAAAATACGACCATTAAAATTTGGTTTAGCACTTGCCAAGTTGGTTTGTGACTTGACAAAATTATCTACCACAGTTGATTTGTGGAGGGTGTTAATTTCAGGCCATGCATGCCTGCACACACACAGACACTAGGCCAAAAGATAATTTTATTCCTTGAGCTGCAGTGCATCCATTTTTTTCCCAGTGATTAAGGCGTATGTATTGTTGACAGAGTCACATATCTTCCAGACAGCTCCGACATTCCCCCCACACAGATAAAAGCATGTTAACTTGGTTAAAAGATAAAACTGCATGTAGTGAGAGGAAATTAATAGAAAAAAAAATGCAAGATAAAAGGGGGAGGGGGGTAAAAATGGTCATAAAGGAAAGAGCAATAGCAGAAGGAAAAAAAAAGGAAAAACACCAAAATGAATACATTAAGGAAGTAGTGAGGGAAAACCAGGCAGCTGCATTACAAGGCCCTGTCACTGCTTTTGATAATCTCCAAGTGTGTGGGACACCAGCTCTTCTTTGACCCATTCGTTATAATTAGCATACAGACTGTCAGGACTGCGCAGATACAGAAAGGCTTCTGTTGCATAAGCAGATGCAGTGTCACTGTCTCTCTCACAAAACACTCTCCAGAGAGCTGGATCAGCAGCTTGTTACCACACGTGCATGTATGTGCCACATCTATGTGTGTGTGTGTGTGTGTGTGTGTGTGTGTGTGTGTGTGTGTGTGTGTGTGTGTGAAAGTCAGTGCAGTGTGTTTCTCTGAAGGGTGAAAGAGGGGTCTGAGGCAGTAAAATCCATATTCATGAGTGGCAGCCTGGTGGTTCTTATCAGCTCGGTTCAGCTTTGTGGCTCTGTGTTGTCACCACAACACCGCAGCCGTCTGACCAGCAGCACTATTACTAGAACACCCATGACCAGCAGGCGGTAGAATCAACTATGAATAAAGGGAGGGAGGGAGGGGAGGAGCAGAAAGATGTGAGGCGAAAAAGTGGTGGGGAAGAAGATGAAGGGTGATAAGGAAAGAGGAAGAGGAGCTGGGAATATAAGCAGAGAATAGGGGGAATGGAACAGCTAGTGGAAAGGTGGTGAAAAGGATGTTGGAGTGAAGGAGGATGTGAGCAAGAAGAAAGGGATAAGAGAGGGAAAACCAACCATGGGAAGGGAAGGATTAAAAACCAGACAGAGAACATGGATGGAGCGTGGATGTCACTTGTAAAAGGAACAGGGGATAGTGGGAAAATCCATTTTTTCCCACTGTAAACTGAGTTAAGAAAGTGAGTTGTGTGGCCAATAGAGAAAGAATTCACATAATAAAAGAGGAGGCAAGCAAGAAAGGTGAAAAAGAGAACGAGAGGTGCAGCCAGACAAAAAAAAAGGATAGAGAGATACAGTAGATACAAAGAAACAGAGAGAAAAAAATGGGAGCCTGGGGAATGGAACAATAATTTCCATCTAAAATTAGTCTCATTTTTCTCTGTAATTCTGTAACGTAATATGCTGAGAAGGGAAGCTCCTGGGCTCCTGGGAGACACGACATGATGAGAGCCAGAGCTGCTTCTGCCTGCTAGCTGGGTAAATACACACAAATACACACATATACACCCACACACACATATACATACTGACACACAAAGAAGACACTTGTAAGCAATCATACAATGGTTGACAGACAGAAAACTTGTTAGCAAACAGAGATGTGTACATTAAAGAAAGATGTCATTTTCACATTGTAAAAGTGTGCATGGGCATGCACACACACACACACACACACAGAGCAGAACAAATGAGGGGAGCAAGTCAGGCGTGCGTGCTAATTCCGTCAGTGAGGTCCGGGGCTAAACACTAATCTACAGCAGAAAATAAATGATGATGCTCGCTCTGCTTGGCGCCTCCTGACTGGAATTCCTCCAGAGCCGTTTGGCTGAGTCAGTGGTAGAAAACAAATGTGTTTGTGTGCATTTTTTTCTGTTTGTTTTTTATTAACAGAAAAAAGCTTTAACAGGGATTAACACTGGAGGTGAACGCCCACCTGTGAGAGAAGGAGTTCTTGGACAGGTTCAGGTAGGAGAGGTCAGCGCAGCAGCCTCGCAGCAAGGCCCCAAACAACTGGCAGAGAAACAGAGAGACAAATGGGTTGTGTTCACTGCAGTGAATGTGATTGTGTTGTACAACACTTATTTTTGCGATGAGGCTGCACAAATGGTCATAGCACAGATTATAACAGACACAAATGCAATCTGAACAGGCTAAAAAAAAAAATGATGGTATTAAAAAAAAACAGAACAAAATGAGATGTTACTGTTGATAAAATCAGGCTAGAAAAATAAGTCTTTGCAATTTGTTGCAGGACTGATTTTATCCTGTTTGTGCCATATGGTTGGGGTTTGTACAAGATAATACAATGTTTTGTCTTTAACTTCATAAAACAACACAACAAGCTTCTACTGTATGGGATTTCCAAGAAATGTGGCTTTATCAGAAGTGAATGTCGTAAATTCTCCAAGGCTCCAAAGCTTTCTATGGAAGGTGAACAGACACACCTCTCATGACTACTTGCTTAGGATCTGCTGTGAGTACTAAGCAGGACACTACATTACAACTATGTGCACATGTTCCCTCGGTCAGAGATCCTAAACTGAAGCGTAACAGTTTAAGTGGGGAAACCGTGATTGGAGGATCTGGCTCAGGTCGTGACTGACTTTGTGTTCACATGTGTGATCACCTGTCTACTGTACAGTGTTGGAAAGTAACTAGGTACCTTCACTCAAGCACTGTACTTAAAACAATGTTGAAGTACTTTCATTTTCTGCTACTTTATACCTCTAGTCCATAAGATTTCAGTGGGAAATACTGTGCTTTTTACTGCACCATCAACATTTATCTGACATCTTAAGATTCAACATAAAACAACATATGATAACACTATAAAATACAAGGCATTGTTTAAGACTAAACCAGTGGCTCCCAACCTTTTAGAGAACTTTGTGAGAACATACAGATGACTGGTATCTAGCTGGGGCCCATATCACGTTTCAGTCACATCTATGAGTTATTAGCAGTTCCACCAAAGAGACAGTTCCCTTCCAAAGTTCTCAAATGGTTTCATTTAAATAATTAACTGAGGCACAAAGAAGTAAAATTATCCAATAATTAAAAAAAATTACAGAAAAGTCCAAAAAGTGAAAACAGATTTATGTAGTAGAATTTTCTTTTTTTCTTCTTCCCTGCATAATCATCTCATGACAGTGCAATGGACCCAGCCTCTAGGTTGGGAACCAGTAGACTAAACACCCCACCTGTATTTAAAGTAGTTAAAACTATTGTCTTTCTGAATAATGAGTACTTAAGTACTTACTCAAGTACTTTTACTTAAGTAGGATATTTAATGCAGGACTTGTAATGGAGTATGCCAACATTGTTCTATTTGGTGTTGGCACTCTAACGTAAGTAAGGGATCTTCTGCACTTCTACTTCTTTTACCACT
>JBBMJY010000006.1:4683226-4716117 GCA_037833715.1 Toxotes lorentzi
TATAATTTCAACACGTCTTATTACAATGAAAATGTCACAGATATGAATTGTATTTTCATACTTCTGTCAATTTGACTTGAAATGTCTGTTCTCCTTGGAAACGCTGATCAAATGAGGTAATAAAAAAAAACAGAATGATTTTCTGTTTAGTTTTCACTCATTTACAGACAAAAATCAGCTGAAGCTTGAGTTGAAATATTTATTTCCTCATGATTTTTACTCTCAATAAGATGTTACCCTACTGTAGTTTGGAGTATTTGCCCTGTTTGTGGCCACACAAAATGTTTAGTTATAATGATTCTAAGCTTTTCTAATAAATGTTTAAATGAAGGTTTGAAGGCTCTTTACTGTTTAAAATAGTTTTAGAGTATTTAAAAGCTAACGCTTCTTTCTTTATTTAACTCTTTTTTTTCCCAAATCTATTTGCTAGATGGACAAATATAAATTCATAAAGGAAAAAGAAATTAGGATTTTGGATTATTTAGGCCCTAAAGGTTGGAAAAGACCAGTTACTCATTCTACTTGATTATTTCTATGTTCTTGTCCATTTAAGGGTTAATGCCCCCAGCTCCAGCAGCTGAATTAAATAAAGCAGTGTGTTTCCACCAGTCTTTCAAAGTGTGTACGGAAAGTGCTCATCTGTCAGAGAAGTCTACTTATTCCCGATAGCAGGACCAAACGGGCAATAAGAAGTGTAATTGTATTACACTGAATCAAAGCCAAGCTCTACCCATACCAGGAAAAAATTAATTACTTGCAGTTCCTCAGTCTGTTATACTGACAATCCATCAAATGTCAAGTTTCACATTAAAAATGTGGAAAAGGCGCTCAGAACGTGTGAAAGAAATCAAACGTGCTATGTCACCTACAGTTTCCCTGCTTATAAGATCAACATCACATCATGTAGCAGTACAGACATTCATCTACCATCCAACAAAGTCTATTTCAAATCAAGCTCACATCTTGTGAAGATATCGCTCACTTTCATACTAAAGGGCTGTGGAAAATATAGGAATGAATGTACAAAAACCTCTGACACAACTAATCTTGAAGTAAAGATATATGTCTGTTTGTTAGACAGAAGAGAGCTCTGAGCAAATATGGCTGGCATCAAAAACCTAATTTCTTGTAAGACTTTAAGAAGCATCTCATCACTCGCGAGAGGTTAAACTATCAGACAAATCCATTTTTCCTTGGCACTGTGATCCATCACCCAAATTGACTAATCGACCGGCATTGGCATGTCAGTGCAGATTAAAAAAGGAACTTATTAATAATTCAATCCCACAGGCGAACACTAAAAAAGACAAATTCTCCCTCACATGGTTTCTCTCTAAAGGATAAATGGTAATTAACAAAACAGGATGTGAAGCAGCTACCACAGAAGGCACTCTTTTAGTCTGAAGGGCCGTTTTAAAAAGAGATATTGAGAGACAAACTTTGAGAACTTTCAAATAAAAAACAGAACAGATTCAATTACTTCCATTCATGCACATAATTCAATAACCCACATTAACGGGAGGGAGGGGGATTAGTTTCACAGGTTGGACTATTCCTCCATGAAACCGATTCCTGCCTGACAAGCTCTTGCTCCTAGGTGTTTAAAAGTGAAGTGCAGCATGGAAAGAAAGCAAACTTATCACAGTGAAGTGCAGGGGAATGCGGTAAGAAGGAACCATGGCTGAAAGAGGAATTAAGTAAAGATTCTTTACTTAAGAATAAGTAAAAGAACAATGTAAAAACTCCATTATAAGCAAATATTTTCACTCAAAATCCTTTTTCAGTAAAGGTACACAAGTATCATGAGAAAATGTGCTAAAAGTAAAATATTATAGTAGTATTAATATTTGTGATGCATTAATGTGCCAGCAGCAGCATTTGTGTTTGGCTGAGGCAGAGCTGCTTTATTAAATATAGTTCAAAATTTTAAATTAAAATCCTGAAGTTTTTCTTTTTATACTATTTATGTTGGGCATTTTTTCAAAAATAGCCATTCAATGTATTTGCATGTAACAATCACATCTTTTATTTGGTAGCTTTCATTGTTAATGGTGGAGTCCACCACTCCCACACTGGATTAAAATTTCCTTCACATGTTGAAGGGATTCACAAGAAATGATGCTGCATTAGGGTTTGTAATTTTAGCTCACTGACATCAGCCTCACTGTTTACTCTCTTATCGCTGTTATGAAGTTGCTGCTTGTGCAAACTGAACATTTTCTGCAGCTGCTGGTTCACAGGGTGGCTTTGGTTGAGAGGCTGTCACACCACACGCAGTGTGTTTGTCATTGTGCTGACAGCAGTCATTCATCAAAAACAAAATTTTGGTATTTTGTTTCTCAGATGTTCTACAAACTAGTGTCTGTATCTTGAAACAATAAAGAACAAGCCAGCAGCACTAGAAACAGGAAATAAATGATTTTAGAAACACACAACTTGCATTGAATACAGCTTAAACTATTTGTATTATACAATATTTCTTCACTTTTTATATGTACTTTTTTTTTTAATTAAGGACTCAAATTCCAGACTAAAATAACTTGATAAGAGGAAGGTTTTCTCGCTAAATAATGCATAATGTAGAAGCTGATTATGTGTTTTGTACGAACAATTATCGGCAAAAAGTAATCAGTTACTATAGCAGTCAGATATATTTACCACTAAAGTGCAGCGCAAGTATAAAGTAGAATAAAAATACTCACTTAAAGTAGTACTTAAGTAGAGTACCTGAGCAATTGTACTTCTTTATATTCTACCACTGGGAAGCACAGTATAGAATCAGCACTGGGATTAAAATTTGCAATATAACAAACCATCATGGCAGTAAAGGGAGTGGGGAGTTCAGACAGTGTCCTGCTGAGGTTTCACTGAGCAGAGCTTAGAGTAGATCTGTAGATCGCTCTGACCTCTAACCTCCCTGCAGCAGAGGGGAAGAATGAAAATAGGATATTTATGTCTGTTCTAGCCAACCTTGCATATCCCTACTGTGCATTCAGCCCTCAGCAGCAATACAGCACTGACAAAGCAGCAGACATAAACAATAAATGTGACTTCCCGTTCAGCCAGCACTTTTCACGAAACTCTACATCTTCCAGAGGGAGACAGACACTTAAAAACATCCTTAGTACAGTGGTAACTTTCAACATTTTTCCACTGAGTCTTGTATATTCACAGTGAAGCAGGCAGAACTGCCATCTCAGCAGTAACCAGCAGGGGCAGACACATTCAAGCGTGGTCACTGAACTCTTTCAGAGAGAAAGCTCTGTCATCCTCTCAGCTGTTAGCGTATCGGCTAATGCGGTAAGACACTGTTTTGTCACACTGGCAGTCGCAGTTTAAATTTAGACACTGAGACAACACACACAAAGTCATATCTCTGAAGTGGCATAGATGTGAACAAATACATGAAACAAAGGCTTCTGTATGCTATTCATTCAATGTATCATTTGTATAATTCATAAGTGGGTATAAATTTGTATTGTAATGCCTTCTAATTGCTTTTACCATCACTCAGGCACTCACACATGAAGGAGCTCTAAGAAAGACTGTGAGTCAACTGAGGTAACATTGTTTTTGCATGGTGGGCGATTCATATTCAGGACACTACCCCTTTCTGTTTCTTGGCCTGAATCCCATCCCAGAGATGAGATCAAACGTGGATGGGTGGATAGTGATTGTAAGAGAGACGGTGAGTACGAACCGAGTCCACGGTGCAGTCTGTCCCCGACAGGTCCAAATGGACCAGGCAGTTGGGTTGGGCCAGGAACAGGTACAGGTTCTGCAAAGGAGAAACAAGAGTGTCTTTTAGAAAAATGAATCCAAAAAACACAGTATACCTACATACAGTATATAGTACTGTCAAAAGGTTTCAAGCACTTTAGATGTTTATATCCTTATCCATCAGTCCTATACCACCAGGGAGGCCTCTGATCGGCCCCTAATTTATTCTACAGTATGACAACAAACCCAAACACACAGCCAGAATCATAAAGAACTAACTTCAGCAACTAGAAGAACACAGAGGTCACACAGGTCTCAACATCATAGTCTCAGACTGGGATTACTTCATTTGGGACATGAGACTATTTAGTTTTTTTTCTGTGCACTGCACTTTGTATTAAGTAAATTGATAAATAGAAACCATTCATGGCATTATGTTTGAAAACGTCATTGCTTTACTTCGATTGCCTCAAACTTTCATATGGTATTTATAAACAGTGTTTATAAAAAGTATTCAGCCCCTCTGGAAGTTTTCATGTTCCATTGTTATACAAAAATAAATCAAAGCAGATTTAATGTGGCTTTTTTGACACTGATCAAGAGAAGAAAAACTTTAATTTCCACTTAATAATTGCTCATTATTATTGATTGCTCAAATTCATTTAATTTTAAATTTAATTTCAAAGTAAAAACATATCTCTATGAACTGATCTAAATTAATTACTAATATAAAACACTTGTTTGCATAATTATTCACCCTTTTAAATAGTGCATCCAATGGGTTTTAAAAGTCACGTAATTTATTAACTGGGGATCATCTGCGTGCTATCATCTGAGCAACAGTTTGCAAGACGACACATGTCAGCTGTCAGCTGGTAGAAGCTTCAATGGTCTGATGAGACCAAAACTGAGCTTTTTGGCCAAAATGCAATGCCAAAAAAAAAAAAGTATGGTGGAGGCAGAATTGTGTTGCAGGGACACTTTTCAGCAGCAAGTCCTGGAGGGCTTGTGAGGGTCATATTAATGTAGTAAAATGAGAGTTATTCTAGATGAAAACCTGTTGTGGTCTGCAGGAAGCCTGCCACTTGGGAGAAGATTTGTCTCCCCAGCAAGAAATGAGCCCATGCATAGAGCCAAAGCTTCATAAGAACGGCTGAAAAAAAACAATAAAGTTAATGTACTGGAGTGGTCGAGCCAGATCTCAATCCAATCCAGAATTTGTGGCTGGATTTAAAAATGCTGTTCGCTCTCAATCCCCAAGCAACCACGTCAGTTGTATTTAGATCGCTTTGTCAAAATCTGTTTTTACTTTGATCTTAAAGGGTCCGGTTTCAAAATAGTGACATTAAATCCCCTTTAATTCAGTGTTGTCATCAGGTTTTCATACCAAGTTATAACTGAGTTCCAAGAAAACTGGCAAAAAAAAATGCAAACTAATGCTAGTTTCTATCCACTTCTGTTATGCAAATATTAGTAGTTGGGCGCATTGTGATAAACAGCTGGTGGAGCTAATTCTCCAGTCAGGTTCCATTAAATCATTACAGGAGAAGAGGATGCAATAAGATGACGTCAGTAAAAGAGAGCCGATTAAACCTCAAATGATGGAAAACCATGTAGAAAAGACAAGGAAATATGACATTTAAGTTTGCTTCATGTACTAATTTGAGCAAGTTTACAGTCTCCTTATTGGTCACTCAGGTTTTTTTATGTGAAAATTGAAAGTCCGCACAAAAACTGGTGTACACAACATAAAAAAACTTTAGGGGGGTGAATCCTTTTCATAAGCAATGAAAATGTGTTTATAAGTGTGCCCCTCACTGTGGCGTCCTCTCCAGACAGAACCCCGGGGTTTTTGCTCAGGTCCAGATGCAGCAGAGAGTTGGAGTAGTCATCACTTGAACACAACGCCTGAGACAGAGAAACAACACCTAATGGGGGAAGATGAGAGGGGAGACAGAAGACGGGGATAAAGGAATGAGAAGGGATGGGAGGGGTGAGGATAAACAAGTTATATGCATCCTTGAGTCATTTAATCACCTTATAATCAGCCTGTTTTTTTTTCAATGGGCCAATTTATCGCTCTGGACATGACTTATTAGCAACTAATGAATACAAAGTGGAAGAGGGTAAGCAACCTCGGTGGCAAAAAATAAACTGAGGAGAGACTGCTGAGCTCATGTGGCAGACTCGAAAGGAAAAAAAGCTTTTGGATGAAGCCAGCCACCTTTCCTTTTCTCCTCCTATCCCACTATCCCAGCGTACCCTGAAAGCCAAAACAAAAGAAAATCGTTCTCTCAAATCAGATAACTACACAATTACACCCACAGGCCCGAAGGAACCCCTCATTAAAATCCTCACCCTGCAATACTGATGCAAAGCACAGCGTGCCATGGAAAGCTCCGGATTAAATATAGACACAATAACAACAACGGGAAAAATATCTAGCAGCAGCAACAAATAAAAAAGTCTACAACAATCATTACTCTGTGTTCACTCTACGATACGTCAGTGATTACAGGCTCCAGTTGCATGAAGTGTATTTCTCGTGTTCTCTGAAACTGAGGAGTGTGTCTGGTAGAAGCCAGCTACTGCATGTGCTGCTCTGAAGCTGGCAAGGAACTAAGCTCTTCATCCCTAATTTGTAGCGATTAGGAGGGAAATGAGGGGAAGAGGGGACAGGGTGTCTAATCCCCCCTTCATCTATCTATCAGCTGCTCAGTTGTGCTGTAAGTGGAGACTTTTAGAAACCATCCGGTCTGTGTGACATTGTCAAGTGTGTGTGGGAGCAAGGGTGTGAAAGCATCGTGCTATCTCTGCCTATTTGCATGTCTGATCACATCTCAGAGACGTGTATAGCTTAAGTGCGCGTGTGTACGTGCCTGTGTCGGCATATGTGTAGGTGTTCTAGAGACAGAAGGAGGGAGGAGCAGAGGGAGAGAGATATCTATAAATATTCATCAAAAATTGCCCAGCCACTGCAAAGTCATGCCAACACCCACCACTCAAGGTCAGCACCATCACTGCATTCCCCCTGAATCAGTGCGTCAACCCACTACCTTTTAAAAATTACACCTAGCGTGATTTTCCCATTCATAAAGTACACTAGCAAGGTATGAAGGTCATTGTCTGTGGCATATAACACCCAGCTTCCAGCTTTATAATTGCATTCAGCACCTCCTCATTCATGCTGCCCAACAAAGGCAGTGAGCTGCAGCTACACAAGCAGAGAAGTTGAGATACAAGAGGTTAGCGTTTTCAAGTTGGTCAGAGAAAGTAACGGATAGAAAGGATGAAACGTCTTGTTATTAAAGTTGTTTTAGGCTGATTATTTTACCCACTAAAGTTCTGCCACTGAACCAACAAAACAACTAAAAAATGCAGACACTGCCTTTACATAATCATAATCTTCTGGGAGTAATACAGTATCTACAAACAGAACGTCTTCTTTCAACTTTCTACTCCATTTTATAGTTTATTTAAGGAAAAATAAACTATTTTCATTATTCACAGCCGTATCTCAGGGTAAATAATGAATCCCTGTCTTGCTGTGTTTCTCTCTACTATTGATATTTATGTAACAATTAATATAATAATTTACAACTGAATACATTTAAATGTGATTTAAAGGAGGCTTCACAACACCAAATAGCACAATCCACCACCACAGTCAAATGGTACAGCAGTTACTGCTACTCTGCTACGCTAGTTAGCTTTAACAGGGGTTTAGCTAGGTTTGTTTTCCTTCAGAATGACTGGATTTAGCTCAAGTTACCACATTCAGATATGTGGGACAACCGAGTGAATTTCCCGTTCAGCAAAATGGCAACAGATTACCAAACCAGAGTGGAGTTACTGTAAATTGTCCTGGTTTTTAGCTTAATTTTACAGTTATTGCTAATTTTGCATGCTGTTTCACAGCAGTTTTGACCAAATATGTAGGTACTGTGTTTTGCCTCTGTAGGGCAGCATACAACTATTAAAGTAAAAAATAAAATCATCATATAGGCCTAAGCCTAATCAGATAAACATATTCATTACCCATTAATGCTCTAAACAATCTATAAATGCTTTGAAATATGCTATAATGACCAGAAATACTATGAAAATCAGGCTATTAATGTACGGATTTACATCTGTATCAGTGTTATCTTTTGGAATCGGCTGTAATACTAGAGGATGGCTGTATTGTCTGGGATAAAAGCAATAGAACTGGGACACTGCACTAATGCCTTGGTAGGATTTTGGGGGGTGGGGGGGGGCAGATCAACTACTTATGAGTCTGGCCTGATTATCATTTGATAGATGGATCATACTGTCCATGCATGGGTCTGTTTATCTGTGTGATGACATTTGGGGCAGCACTGTGGTTTGTGAAACTATTTGTTGAACAGAGGAACCTGGGATTAAACCTGGATTTTACAGAAAGCTTCCACTCTGCTGAGGCGTCTTTGAGCAGGAGACACAATTTGGTACCAAGTCCAGAATTTAATTGGATTAATTAATTAATTTTTAATTATAGTATGTGTATGAGTTCTAGTGTAGTGTCAGCCACTAGGGGCTGCTGTGTCTCAAAGGAGCACTCCTACCCTTTGAGGAAAGGGAGGTCTTTGAGAGATTGAGGAGGCGCAGTCCCTTGTTGAGGCGACACACCTGTTGAATCAGGTTGGAGACTCCTGGTAAGAGAGGAGGGGGAAAAGGAGAGGAGAGAGGATGAAGGCCTCAATTAATTACAAAAAAAAACCACACATACCCACCTATCTACAGCCAAAAATTATTAATCGTTTAATTGATTGGTTGATTGACAAATAAATCAATGACTGCTTTGACAATCAATAAATTGTTTCAGATATTCTGTAAAGGATAAATGCCACAGCTTCCAACCAACAAATGTGGATATATTCTGGTTTGTTGAAGTGAAGATCGTTGGATTTTGAAAGTTAGTTGGACAAAACAAAGTAATTTGGAAAGACACCAAATGCTTCATCACTTAATCAAGGAAAAAAATGACAGATTAATCTGCAGTGTAAATGACTGTTACTTCCTACACCCATCCCCTCTTGAAGAGTTATGACTAGGACAGTAAGTCAGCCCACACATGGCATGAACTGCAGCCTCTCTTAGTACACCTTGTCCAGAAGGTACACAATCACTATATATACTTAAACCCACAAGTATACTACAGCTAAAAGTACGTCACACCAACATACTTCAGTCTCACTTTCTCCCACATACCCAGTGCAGAAACAAACCCATATGAATACAATATGCCAAGCTAGATTACATAACACATAGTTTCAGCTCAGCAATTTGATTAAACACTTTGATTAATAACGCAGAACACAAAGGGTTCTGCGTTATTAGAAATGGAATTCATCGTAATGCCAAACCTTGTTTCCTGGTCCCTTCATTTATCAATGTTCATGTATAAAGCTCTTACTTTGAAAGGCAAAAAAAAAAGAAAGCACACTGTAGCCACTGCAAACAGGCACAGTGCTGAAGGTCATTCTTTGCTGTTATTATAGGTATTATTGTGATGGAAGTTAAAGCTGCAGAACATTTTTTTTGTCTGTAATCACAATAAAGTAAGCACACACACACACACATACAGAGAAAGGGTGGTAAGTTTGAGCACAGAGAATTTATTGAAGAGAGTGAAAGTAACGTGTGTCAGACAGGAGGACAGAAATTAGCTAATGAGTGATACTTGCATGTATGCAAAGACTGACCCTGGCATAGAAGCACATGCTCACATACACCTGCTTACTTATGTCTCTTTCACAGAGCAGAAAGGTGTATAGTGGTTGATATACATGTATAACAACAGTGACTGAGGCAGACACAAATGAAGTCTTCATTTCTCTGCGTGTGTGTGTATAGAGTGGCAAGCTGTGGGTGAGACTGAAAAATAAAAGCATTTCTCTAAAGAGAAGGACCTTTCATACACATATAGCATGAAAGATAGATGAGTGAAAAAAGACAAAAACAAAGAGAAACAGAGAATAAGGCCTCTGTGAGGACTGAGATTGATTTTGAAATCTCTGAGAGCAAACAAAAGCTGCAGCAAAGTAAAAGCAAAAGAACAATCAGAGATTCCCTGAGAGAGACAGCAGTAGGAGGGAGAAAGAACAGAGACCGGCCGGTACCTTGGTTGTCTAGTGTGTTATGAGCCAGGTTGAGAGAGTGAATCACAGAGGCTGGGTTCTCTGACAGAGCCGACGCCATCTTCTGCGGAAAATCCCTGAGGACAAAACATTAAAGAAGAAAGTTTTCTATAGATTTGCAAATTCAATACTGCTCTCTAAGGCCGAGTAAATCTGCTGGACAGATTTCCCTAATTCATCTAAATGCATCTTAATAAAGTGTGTTACCTGCCCAGCAAAAGGACAGAATTAGCACCTAGCTAGTGAACATAAATAATTAAACCTCTAAAGTGTCAGATATTTCCCTCAGGAGCTGGTGAAGTCCAAAACAGAGTTAAAGGAGAATAAATATCCAACTCCTTACTCATCTGTTATTCATCCAAATGAATGCCAACACTGGACAAACAGAAAAGCTACAGCTTGCTAACATGATCACTGTTAGTTTTTTATAAGGTCATAACCCACATTTTGTTTTTTATTGTGCTATATTTTTATATTTGTGCCCAAGAATCCCTTTTAAAGTTTATAATTATCTTAAAACCGCATATCAGAAAGTATATTTCAGGCGAAGCCTTTTAGGTCATACACTGTTTACTACTGGGGATTTATAAAATTTTTTATAAAAACTTCATTTTGGTGCAGTACGTCATCTCAGTTCAAGGTAGCCAATTCATCTCAGTTAATACTAAATAAGGAAACAGCTCTGCTAAAGGATACTAGCCATACACAGAAGGTGAAGTGTCTTTCCCAAAAGAAAATTGCAAAGCCCAAAATTTCACTAATGTTTCAGCAGGGAAGCAGTACACCTGCCAGAGGCAGACAGAGGGGAGCTTTATTGGAGCTTTATTGGATGAAAGAATGGAGGTTAAGAGAGGTGAGATGGAGAGAAAAAGAAGGAGAGACAGAATTGGAAAGGTCAAGATAGCAGAGGATGGGAGAAGAGTGAGAGGGCGAGGAGAAGTGGAGAGGTGAGATGAGCTAAGGTGAAGAGGTGAGACAGGAGAGATGGAAGTGAGAAGAGAGGACACAAGGAAAGGAGGAAAGGAGAGGGAGAAGAATGGAAAGGACAAAGGAGGAAGAGTAGAGAACTCTTTGACAGGTGAAAGGGGCGAGGAGAAGAAAAGGGGAGGAGATTAGATTAAACAAAGGGAGGTGACGGGCAGGGGTGATGATGATGAAGTCAGGAGAGAGGAAACCTACGATTTGAGCCCTGCATTCTCCAGAGTGAGCTCCTCCAGACTGTTGGACTTGCTGACAGTGTGCAGAACCTGGTCCACCACCTCCGACCCCTGAGAAAAAAACAAACAACACATAAACATCTGACTGGGGAATCTAGGCAGGGAAAGTGCACTACAAGCAAGCAGTAATTTGTAGTCGTAGCATTGGTCCATTTTTAAATCAGCTCTGATAAATGGATTGCACATTTTACACTATTGGAGCAGTTTTGTGAAAGCAGTAATTTATGAAATAGCTCTCATGTTCCAGCTGGGGGCCAAAATAAGGGATACAACCTATAAACCTACCTCGTAATTTGTTTAATGCCCTGAAAACCAATGTATCTCATGTTTTAGAATATTACATATTACATGTTACTGAATACTTAAATAGTATTTAATAGATTTAATGGAATGAATATTTTTTCAAACTGTACCCTGTGGAGTTTTTGACAACTACTAGCACTATAAATTGTTTTTTTTTTTTTTTACATACATGTCCCTGTTTGGTTTGTATTGCGCGTGAACACAAGGACACACATACTCATGCCTTTCAAATGATATTTATCTGTGTAACTTTTTGAAGACTGTTTCCATGTAGTTCACCTCAGATGGATACCACTTACTGTAATGCACATTATGAATATTTCATAAAGATTCACATCTTCTTAAATAGGTACATAAAACTTTATAGTGGTTAAGTTGACTCAGTGCCCTCTTTCGATCTTGCTTTTTTTTTTTACTTGATTTTATTTAGTATATACGACTTGTTGAGTTAGAAAATCTTAACCAATACTACAACCACACTTTGACAGGGATTTATTTAAAACACATCAGGACTGAAGAGTTGCTGAATGATCAGTTGACTCAAACAAATAAAGGTATCCTTATAACATTCAGGCTAGCAGAGGAAACCAAAGAGAAGAATCAAATGAAGAAAACTAATAAAGAAAACTGAGTGGTAGACTACATCTGGCAAGAAGGTTTATAAGTGAGGAAGATAAAACAGATATTTACTATGCGCATGTCTTTGCAGTACAGCTTGGTGAACCACGTGTTGTATGCAATGGATGCCACAATCACCGCCAAGTCCCTGCAATGAACACACACACACACACACACACACACACACACACACACACACACACACACACACACACACGGACATACATTAGAGATAAAATTCAAATCTTTAAATTAGCAAACTCCATCTGTTCAAAACCATTTGATGTCATTGATCCATAAATTCACATTATCGTAGGCCAAACTTTTTCTTCGCTCCCAGTTTGGTTAAAAGCAGTTTATCATCATGACAGGGAGAATACTATGGGCAGCACTGCTTTCTAAAAGATGACTGATACTGCAGCCCCACTGAGGAGAAGAAGCAGAGAATATGGAAAAAGAGAGAGAGAGAGAGAGAGATGTAAAGATCGATGGCTGGGTCAGTGGTTTATTCAATAAAGCTACAGTCTGATCCCAGCTACAGACGTCAAATACTGCTACAGCCACTGGTACATAAACAGGCACAGAGCCCACAGACAATCCTGTGTGTGTTTGTGTTTGTGTGTGTGTGTGTGTGTGTGTGCGTGTGCGTGTGCGTGTGTGTGTGTGAGGTGCAAAGAGAAAGTAAGAGAGAACCAAGAGAGAGAGAGAGAGAGAGTTTTAGAATCCTCGGAGGTCCAACTATAGCCACACTGCTGCTACACCTGCAATACATCAACTGACAAACAAGCAGCAGCACAGAGAGGAGGCACAGAGAAAGAGAATAAGCCCAGAGAGATGAAGAAAGAAAGGGAGGGATAGAGTGACAGAGGAAAAATACAAAGTGAATGCAAGAAAGATGAAGAAAGAGTGTAATCTAGCCAGGGAGGGGTCCTGTTGCCAGTAACTGCAGTAGCCAGGCCATTACAGTATATCTCAGAGGAGTAAAATGGCTACAGGCTGTGTTCCTTTTTCATTACCATGCCAGACATCAGACCAGTCCATTCTGACTATCTGTGTGTGTGTGTGTGTGTGTGTGTGTGTGTGTGTGTGTGTGTGTGTGTGTGTGTGTGCGTGTGTGTGTGTGACAGCAGATGATGCACACGTCAAGATTCATCATCAGCACTGTCTGTTGGTTCATGTTTTGACAGCAGGACATGTAATTGACCTCTATGATGTCTCACTCAGTCATGCAGTGTGTTGGTTTATGTGTTGTCTTGTACATGAGGACATGTTGGCGCAGCAGGTCAATCTGTCGCTGTTTACTTCTTCACAAGGATCAACTCAAGTTTAGGGCTTGGATTTGATGTTCAGTTAAAACTTGGGATTAACACTGTGTTGGCGTGAGGGTTGATGTTGAGTTAATATAACAGTTGGGTTTAAGGTTAAGGGTGGAGGTAAATTCAGTTTTACGGAAAGGTTAAGGTAGAGTTGGAATGAATGATATAATGTAACGGTCCTTAGAGATACAGTTACCAAAGCTTGTTATCTTGGGTATATTGTATGTAGGGTCAACCAAGAATAATGCTTTAGCTTTAGCATTATTCTAAGTACAATGTGCAGAAAGGTCCTGTTTTTCACTCTTGCTCCCATTCCTATGCGCGTTCTGAATCCACTAATGGTTGATAACTGGTGAAACTTAAAACTATAGTTTGACATTTTGGGAAATATGCTCATTTGTTTTCTTGCAGAGAGCTGGATCGGTAGATTGATACCATTCATATGTAACTACAATCCAAAGCCAGTTAGATGGCTGCAAAGACTGCATACAGGGGGCACCTGTTAGCGTGGTTCTGTCCAAACATCTGCCTACCTACACTTCTAAATTCTCACTCATCAACACTTTATATCTCATTTGTTTGATCTATACAAAAAATAAAGCGTAAATAAGACTAACTGAGGTGTTATGAAGGGTTAAGTGTTTGATTTCCTGTAGTCTCCACTGATTGCCTGCACTGCACGGATTGACAAGACTGCAAGTAATTAGTGAATCTCAGCGAGAAAGCAAATAAGTGTAGTTCCCTACGTGTCAAACTGCTCCTTTAAACTCAAATTGGACTTTCTGCATCCACAAAGTTATATAAAGATGTTTGACTTTTCACCAACTCAGAAGGATCAGCCATAAGGCAAAGCCAGCCAAAAATAGCTTCAACTGATTGGTGTTCCCCACCAAAGCCTAAAAATAAAGCATACTAGCAAAAGAACAACATTTAGCACACATTTCTTCCACAAACAACGAACAAAGTCGGACAGGAGAGCTCAAACTTCACTTTGTTGATACGGAAAGGCCACGCCCACTTCCGCGCGTCCATTGGGATCACGGGTAACTGTCATGACTAAACACGCCACTTTGTAGCGTACACCAGAGAGCTTCTGCAGAGCAACACTGCCGCTTTGTGGATAAACTGCAAAAGTTGACATATAACTGCCCATGCATACATTTGCACACAGCCCAAAATTAACGCCACGCAGGGTGTATGACTGCATGTGTGAACACATTGCCCTATGCAGACACCCAACAGGGGAATACATACAATCATATGAGCACGTGCTGCAAGCCATCATGCACCGTAAAACCAAATTTCTCATAAACTTTAGCATCAACAAGAAAAAAAAAAAACCCTAAGACCTTCCAAAAAACCAAAAAGTACTCATATTTATTACAGCCCACAGTATGCACAACATAAAACTAGTGGTGATTTTGATATTCTTAGACCTTATCAGGAAAAGGGCTAAGATAAAAGTTTGTCTTTAGGTAGTACCATAGTCTGATACTGGAGAAAAGGGCACGGGGTCAATCATTCAAAGTCTCCCTTGGAGCATGAATGTGCTCTGAATATTTCATGGCGACAAGCCTTTTAGATTATGAAATAGCTTGTAGGTAAAGCTAAAAGGACAGGGTAAAAAGGTAAAAGGTAAAAAGGCGTCCACATAAACAAGGTTCATCCTCTGACTAGAATGAATATGCTCAGTACATTTCATGGCCTGATAGATTTTCCTATTTCTTATGAACAAATGAAACTGCTTCCTGTAGTGACAGGTAAAAGGTTAACAGGGGTCACCAAAAACATTACTGTTTACCCTGTGGGCACAATGAATATTTATAGCCCTTTATGAAAATGCCCTAGCCAAAGAAAGGGCATATTCTGACCTGATTGGTGAAGGTCAGAGGGCACTAAAATCACTGGAAACCATCCTCTGGGTGCCATAAATATTTATAACGAATTTCATAGCCATCTGACTGTTATTTGGATCAACCAGCCATTGTCACCAGTTGGAGTTTGATTGGATTTTGAAGCATATGACTGTGCTGTGATGCACTGACTCAGTGCTCCCATCCAGCTCTGTACAGAACATGACTCAGGTGTTGTAACAGTGACAGGTGAGGCAGACGGTAGCACTGAGCTGTGGAGCTGCTGTCCTGCTTCAGTAACAAAAAAAAAACACCTAACCAGACACAAAGTTGGAGAAAGGTTGGACACTGCATAGTATGTGTGTGTGGGCACACCGAGGAATGGCTGTCAAGCCAAGGAGGGTCCCATGAAGTTCTTGGGGCAGCAAGGCGTAACAATTTCTCTCTTACACAAACAAACAGAAATATCTGCAAGTGCACAATCTTTTGACTTAAATTCACACACACACACACACACACACAGAGTCCCCTCTACAGCACAGTGTCGACCTCCAGTGACCAGAAGGAACCAGCAGACACAGGCAGAGTGTCCGTGTCTCTGTGTGTTTGTGTGTGATTCAGAAAAAGGAAGAGCAAGAGAAATTAAGAAAATGAAAGAGGAGAAAACACAGGAAGTGGATAACGGCAGGATGAAACAGGGCCAGAGAAAATGGTGTCCGCTTTCAGTCGGGAGGAATGAGCAGAGACGGAGTTCGGACGGACAACAGTCAGCAGAAAAAGCAACACCCTGTCACTCGCCGTAACGCTAGACGGGCTAAATCAGGGGAGATGGAGGTAATGGAAATGTGGAAGGACGAGGAGAGAAGGAAGAGAGTAAATGCACCACAAACAGCCTCTGGCACATGATCATGGAAAACCCCATTCTTAGATCCATTCTTTAGCCATTTGTGGTTTTATGTGATTCTTTCATCAAATTTTTGCTTCCTCTTTTGATTTTGATACAGCCTCTCTGGAAAAGCAAGAAGAGAGTGCTTAGCACTGGGTTGTGGGCTCAAGGGAACACTATGTTAAAGGAAGATCTTAAAAAAAAAAGAAAAAACAGCATAGGCAGGCAGATTCCCCTGCAAAGCCTTTCTCTTTATCACACATTATATAAAATATTGGAGGAAAAACAACAGCGATGCAGTAATTTTAGCTCTCAATGTGAAAGACATATTATATATTCATGAGTTGCTGCTGCAATCATGCTTCTATGAATGGCTTTTTGATTTACCAGCAAAGCAAGGCTTCAGTCCTATGATGAGATATGCATTTTTAAGTGTGAATGTATCCTCTCCGGTCTGGATTGTTGTTGGTACAGAGGAGCGTAGAAAGATTCCATAGGCCTCAGGGTTTTCTAAGGACAAAACATTCCTCAAACAAAAGACAAGTCAGCTAGGATGAATTCTCTATTTGCATGTCGGCTGTCAAATCTTTTTATGATCGGCAGCGCTCGAGCGACACGTACGCTCTTCCTCAATACGTCTGGGAGAGGAAACGGGGGACTTAAAAAAACATTGCAGGGGGGAGGTAGAGGAAAAGACACATGGCATCTTACAGCTGTTTCCGAGCCCGGGATTCTGCCTCTGACAAGCATATCATTCTGATTCCCTATGATCTTCCCAAACCTCTAACAAAACTGAGACATAAGACAGAAAGTAAGCCAGGCAGAGAATAAAAGACTAATACACACACTCAACTTTTTACCCAGGGAGGGTCTTGTTAGACAAATAGCCACTCTAATGTCAGATAAGACTGACAGCTGAAGAGATGCACCACACCGTCTGCAAAACATTTTTTTGAAACAGCATGATGCAGAGTGAAGAGGAACCATCTTCCAGTCGGGAAGCATCAGCACAGTGGTGCAGTTTTATTGTTTTGGATCTGTGCTCCCGCACAATGGATTTCAATGAAACAAGTTAGGTGATGAATTTCAGCTTCGGTTAAACTCGCTAAGATTTCAGTCCTGGTTTACTGGCAAGTCCTGCGGTTATTGGTAGGAAGTATAAATGGATTTTAATAATACAGGTCCCAGAGTTCCATTCAAAATGACATGTGGGGGCAGCAAATATGCCCCAAGTGGAAACTCTGGCAGAAATGCAACTCATGCATCTGTGTCTGTTCACGATGCACCCAAACAAAGTGTGGATTGGAAGGATGAAGTGCATCACACTTTGCTTTAATAAAAAAGGCTAAAGAAAAGGCAGTAATTTTGTGCAACTCACTACTACTGAATTCCTGATTAAGTTACAGTGGTACTGTTTTAGTCTTATTACAGACATGTACCACATACAGAACTAACGCATATCCAAGGCGTAATCATAATAAAAAATGATGGGGAACTATGCCTGTACTGGGCCTTTCAGTGGAATGTTCTTACAATACCTGGTCAAGTCAGTCACCAGACCCTGGTGCTACTGAGCACAAGGCAAAAAGCCCCATACAAAATGAAGATGGCTGCTATACAGTTCAGGCAGGGAGCGTGCCAGAAGTCTCCTGGTGTCTGTGTATTACAGACAGCCAGACACTGACGGCAACAGAACTGACAAATGTGAGTTTGTGTCCAATTGCTTTTTGTCCCATAAATGTCCCCTGAAGCTGATGTAAACAACCTCAAATTAATGCTGAAAGTCAGCACTTTAACCCTATTCTCATTGCTTCATTTCAAATCCAATGTGCTGGAGAACACAGTCAATGCACACGCACAGCCACTGACTGCACTGTTTACTGCTGCAGTCTAACTTTGGCTCAACTCAATTGCATCTTTCCAATCAGTGCATGCTGCATGCTGGTGTACTGTAATGAGCCCGGGTGCAGTTGAGAGGTCAGTAAACTATGTCACCTGCTGTCAAGATGGCTGAAATCCAGTAAGTTGAACTCCCTGTTGTCCTGAGAGTGGTAGATGGTGTCAACATCCTGGAGCAGGGATGCAGGGAGAAAACGAGAAAGAAAGAGATGAAAGATGAGAAAAGAAGAAACAAGCAGTAACAGAAAAAGAGAATGAGAGACATAACATAAAACAGATCCTAGTCTTGTTTTGTTTTTCAACCGCACAAAAGAAAGGAGTAGCTTTAGATCTAATAAAAGTACAACAATCAGAAGTGGTTTTATACAGCATGTCTCCTCACCCACTGCACTTCTTCTTTGCAGCCAATTCCATTGTAGTCACAAAGAGCTGCATAGGTCTCAGAAAAACCTCCTGAAATATTGAGAGGAGAACACAGCAAATCAATCCAAACCACAAACCAGACCATAACAGATCAGAAATGGCAAGGAGAGAATAAAGAAGGGCAGCGGACATATGTAGGAATGAACAAGTGAAAGAGTGCTGGCCAAAGATGAAAGAGGAAGTCAGAGAGAACAAGACAAAGATAGTCAGCAGAGAGAACGAGAGAGATTAGCTGTAAATATTGAGGTGAGATGAAAGTATTGCACCATGAAAGAGCTCTTCCTGTAGATTAATAGGATTACTAGCAGAAAGGGAGTGTATCCAGCAACTCTGGTCTTCTGACCCATTTAAGGATGAGTCTCCAAAATGATTTGGTCCGAGTCAGTGAGCCAGCGAGTGAATGGCCTCTGAAGTGTGTGTATGTCTGCGTGCATGCATGTGTGTAATGTACATGGAAAAGGCAGCAGACTCACCACAGGTTTTCTGGGGATCTAATGACGATTCAGAGTTTGGTGAAAACTTGTGACTTCCGTCAGTCAGGTCTCCCTCGGCTCGACAAATGGGAGGACTGAAAGACGAGGACGGAGAGAAGAAGTTCAAACAAGACAAGACTTTAGGGCCATGCTAGCAGCACCATAAAGCTCTGCTTAACCGTAGCAGGGGTTTGAGCTAAATGCTAAGGTCTGTATGCTAACATGCTCACAATGATAATGCCAGCATGCAAATTTTTGGAGAGCAAAGTATACAACTGAGGGCGATGGGAATGTTATTAGTTTTCCAGGTATTTGGTCATAAAACTAAGTCAAATTAAAGTGACGTGAAGATTTCTCTAGATGAAAAGTTAAGACACCACTTCATCCTAAGGCTAAATGCAATCTTTCACTCAAAACCACACATATCAACCTCATGGTGCTGCTGAGCAGAGGTTTCTTTCAAAGGCTGACTCCAAATGTCTGTCCTTCAGACATGTAGACTGAGCGCTCTTGACTGTCATGGAAACACTTGACTGTCATGTCATGTGTTTCCATGGAGATGAATTGAAATTCCTGACCCTGTGACTCATTTACAAGTATTTCTCTGAACATTAGTGCAACTGGCAGGGTATACATGATATGTGCGTGTCTGCTGCATTACGTGGTAGCTGTAACAGATATGGTCTGAACCTGTAGTAAAATCTTCCCTTTATATTTGCTGTGAAACACATTATTAAGTCAAAATTAAACCCTAAACTGAGCATCCTCACACCATAGATAAACTAACTAGTCCTGCCTAGTTTCACCAATCAATAGATTATAAAACATCTATAAAATATCTAAATTATTATTATTGTATTATTATTATTATCCAAAAATAAATATGGTACATATCATTTCAGCATCCTAAGTGGACTCTCTGGAAGTCTGCAGAAAGTTCACTCGAGGTCCCTTGTGGAATTTATGAATTGCCAATTTGGACAGCCGTCAGCACTCACAGACTTCCCAGGAACGTGGCCCGTTAAGTCAGTGACTTTGCAAGTGTGGTCAACTCCAGACATTTGGATTCAGCCAAACTGTGAGGCGCCTTCCCAGGGGAGCACAGGAGAGCTTCAGGGTGGACATTCAGAGAGACACATGAGGAAAAGATGCTGCGTGAAATGAGAGAGCCAGGCTGATGCTGGAGCTCTGAAAACAAGTGGAATTTATTGTAGCTTGGCCCAGAGATTTGGCAAACGTATTAGCACGTTCAGCAGTTGCAGCAGTGGCTGTGACACACGGCTTATGGAGGCAATTAAAGCACTTGAAGTAGCAAAGTGTAGTTATTTTTGATGCCAAGAGTATTGTAGCCTAAAACTAAAGAAGCCAAATCAAGACATCAGAAATATGATGAACAGTACCATGAGCTGGGTTTACTTTGACTGGCACAAGTGACTCACCGCAGCTTCAGTGTGTGAACTGTAAAGTGCTAGCTAATGATAGCATGCAGCCTGCACCACAAACAGACTGGACCAAGGTCCCATAACAAGCTGTACCGCAAAAAGAAAGCAAAGGCGGCACAGCTGTCTCGATTTTGCATGTGGGGGGAGGGCCACTATGTCAGACTTTTAAAGCCACTGACAATCCATCTAACAGCTATTGAGATATTTCAGTCTGGACCAAAGTGATGTGGCTACTGACAAACACACTGAAATTGCCATCCCTAGAGCCACGCTGCTAGCATGGCTGAAAATGTATCATCTGTCATTATCTACATTTTTAGGAGAGGCATAGTCCTTGATTTCTGAGAAGAGGTGCTGTGATTAGAAAGCCTCTGGTCCCAGTTACAGGTTGGGGAAAAAGTGGATGGTAAATATTATGTTTTCCATTCCCTAAGCTGCAACTGCTATAGTCCCCTTAAGCAAGACACTGAACTCCCAGCTGCTTAAGTGGAGCACTTCAGTGCCCAGGAGACAGTACGGTGATACGAGGCTGCTCCCAGGTGTAAGTGATTCCATGATTAAACCCACACTCACCCTGCAAGACACTGTTATAAATAAAAATACTTTCTTAGACAACTTCCAGTTAAATAGGGCTGCCAAAAAAGTATTTGGCTTACAAATACTTCAGAGCTAAAATTAGCCTATGCCTACTGAACAAAATACAGCTGCATAATATTCTTAAAATGATAACACTGACTCATTTGCATTGGCAAGATGCTAATTTGCAGCAAACTTGTTTTTTGATTATAGCTGCTCCAGTCAGAACTGAGACGGAAAGTGAACGTGTGCGACGTTGAAACCGCTTGTGACTTTGCCTAGGTAGTTAGTAAATACCACGTTAACTGTAAAATTGGATCCCTGGAATGCTGTTTGAAGCTACTGTCGCTCCCTGCAGCAATTATAGAAGAAGGAGCATACTCCTCAGCTTACTGGTTGTTCTCTTTTATTTATTTATTTATAATTTATTTTTAAACAAAAAAAAAAGCATCCAGTAAGCAGAAAAGAGTACAGACTGGAATAAAAAAGTAAATACTGTGTTAGCACATAATACTGTGCTGTACCTGCTTTGGCTTTTTGATAGGATTACACCGCTATACTGTTGCATTCAACACACACCATCCTTAATCCCATTTGTCAACAAATCACACACAACACCTAACCACATCCGTGACCTTAATCCCCACCTTATCTCGATAATCATCATCCACCCCTGGAGCGTGAGTGTACATGCACGTTTATCTAGATACTATCTGCATTACGTACTTCAATACAGCTGCGCCAATCAGTTACAAAGCTGCACAATCAAACCCACAACAACTTCCCTCCTTCTGTTCTCCCCTCTCTCTTTAAACGTTCTCACTGGAAGCAATCATCCGCCGTGGCTCTAATGGAAAAGAGCCATTCTGAAAGATGATAGAGTGCAGAGATAGCCTTGTGCAGGTCAATAGCCGGAGCAGAATCAATCCCATTGCTCTTAGAAATTGTAGATGAGGGAATACACTCGGTGCCTTGCTTGCCTGCTCACCCATACATCCACATGACCATGGCACAGAATTCTGGGACTTGAACTTACCTCCATGCAGCCTTCAACTGTATACGAGTGGCTTTTGACTGGAGGCCTGATTCTCCAGTTCCATCAGTGGCTATCTGATCTGCTACTCACTGCTTTCACTACATAAACTGCTTTGGAAAATAAAAAAGCGCCAACACAATGCCTTCAGGTAACAGCCTACTCAGTGTCAGCTGGCTGATTTAATCCCAGTGATTGCTGGGTGTTAAAGTCTATCGTGACATAGAAATGGGTTGGATGCAAACTACAGCAATATAAGAACGCATTTGGCCACTGAAGAGGAAAGCTGCCCGAAAGTGAAGCTGCCAACTTGCCAATGCACCGTCGAGCGCTGTCAACGTCGGCCAACTTGTCTTCACTCCTCAGCACATAAAACACAAAACCAGAAAGACTCGTTCCTTCGCTTGAGGCGAGGATGCTCGGTGATGCTTACGCATAAATAGAGTTGTTGAAGACTCGGGAGAGGGCGTAGTTGATGTGGCTGACCATGTGATCCAGCTGGTCCTGGGTCTGCAGTCTCAGCGAGTAGGTGGTCTTGTCTGTATCGATGACAACCTGTAGCATATGGACATGAGCTTTTCTGTTATAATACTTTGCACTGCTGTGAACGACCAAATGGAGAGAAAAATGTCCTCACCTGGTGTTCTGGGTAGGTGTTCATTGCTCTGATTTCCAAAAAGTTGAAGGTGATCTCTACCTGCAAACAGCAGAAAAATACCACGGTGGTCCACACTGACACAGTCGGTTTCACACAACTTAGGTCTTGTTTTCTGTTTATGTTGGTCAAGACAACATTGTACTCACCAAGGTAATTGCTAAGATCTGGCAATGTGGCAATATTGAAGTCAGATGGGGCAAGAGTCACGCAAAGTCAGACCTTACTGTATTTTAAGCAAACCCTGTTAGCTTAGGTCTAACAGTTAAAAATGATTATCCTAACTCGTTATTTTAATTATCCATCACAGAATACAGACAAATTGGTGGCATTGATAAAATCATGATATATATATAGAAAATCAAAAGATTTGTAGACCTCCTTGACCTGGCTGACATGGAGAAACTACTGCTGGGTGTGGAAGAGAATAACATCCAAACGTTCTTCCAGCTATCCCATGACAGATCGCGTGGAACCCACATGTGCCGCTCTGAACAAAGAAAACAGAGCAGTAGAACTATAAACTTGTTTACAACTCGAGCGATCATTTGACCGCTCTTGCTTCTTTCCGTGTTGTGGCCACAGTCCCAGATCTCAGGAATTATTCTGGTGTGCAGAATTTCATCACAACTGACTAAAAATAATGGCTACGTAACTACATAAATAAGACCCCAGTCAAAATAAACCAGAATTGCACCTTGCCGAAACATTTAGGGAAATGCACATGTTCATTTTCTGGCTGAGAGTTAGATGAAAAGATTGACGCCACTTTCATGTCTGAACTGATAAATATGTAGTCACAGCCTGCAGGCAGTTAGCTCGGCTTCACACCAAGATTGAAAACAGGGGGAAACAGATAACCTGGCTGTGTCCAAAGGTAATTGAATCAGCCTACCACAATCGCTAAAGCTCACTAATTAACACAATGTAGCTGGTTTGTTTAATCTGTCGAAAAACCAAAGTGTAAAACCATATTAAGTTAAGCCGCTGGCTGGTATTGATCTTTTCATCTAACTCTCAGCGAGGAAGCAGATTGCCGATATTTTAAACTATTGCATGAAACAACTGGTTTTATGCCACCTGCCATCTCGTCTTCATTGTAATCACCATCATGACTCCTATCACTCTAAAACATCATCAGCACAGGCCTCATCATTATCTCTCCTCTCCTGTCTTGAAAGTCTGCCCTTTTTTTGTCACTTCTCTTGTGAATTACCATGAGATCAAGGCTGGCAAGTGAAAGCCATAAAATTCCACTGAGAGCGGGGGAACATTTACCTTGGTGGGCACTTTGACAGCAAAGAGATACAGTCTCCATGTTGCCAGGACCTGAGGGGAGAACACATTCATTTTTCTGTCACAGAGCAGGAAATGCAAAATGCAAATGGCAGCAAAAAATAGCACAGCACAAACACCCCATAAAGAGAGCAAATCATCTCTGCAGTTCATCCCAACGGCTCGTAAGTCATGCTAAGCACTCTAGACATTAGCAGGCTAATGATGATAGCGCGTGTGAGCGTGTGTGTGAAAGAAATATTATGGAGAGATTGCGAGTCACATGAGCCAAGTTGTGTTGATGGAACTAAGTAGCACTTATTCAACAGATGCCTCATGGCGTCAGGGATGAAACTGAGGAAACTGATGCTGGGGTCGGGGGCAGAAACGGGACAAAGAGGACAAAGAAAATGGGACGAGTAAGCAAAAAAAGAGAGGTGTGCTTTTGCCAAAAGAAAGAAATTACCATTTAAAAGTGTCTGGGGTAAAGTAAGAGAAGAAAAAAAATGTGAATATATTCTCATCTGTCTATGTAATTAATCTCATTCATAATTCAAAAATCCATAATTAGCATACCCCATGCATGCACTGTGCATCTCTATCCCTCCCTGGCTCATTCTCTAATTCTTGGCCACACTTTCTCGCTGCACTTTTTCAGCTGGCTTCCATTCCATTCCTGGCTTGTCCATAATTCCCTCCCTTGCATCCCGTCATTTCTCTGATTTCTCTCTTCATCTCCATGGAAATCTGTTCATTTTCCTGATCGTTTTCCTTAATCCCTAATCCTTCCATCTCCCCGTGTGCCACAGTGCCATGTCTGGTTTGCTCCCGCCTTAACACCTCACTCCATCCCCTCCTGCCCTCCTCCCCCTCCCTCCTCCTCCCATCTCCCAACTCCCCTGTCTCCTTTCCCGTTTCAGTTTTTCTATTCTTTTTCTGCTCTGTCGCTTTCAATTCCTCAAGGCCCCTCTGTGCTGAATGGCTAATGGCGCCCCGCTGAGTGGCAGTGAGAGGAAGAAAGAAAATGAAACATACAAAGAAAGAGAGAGACAGGAAGAGGGAGAGATAGAGGAGGCGATAGAAGGACAGAGACACCAGATTTCCCTCCAGATAATAAAGTCTTCAGATACCCCTCCACTATACTTCATCAACTCCCAGCAAAGCTGGCCTCACGGATCAGCCCTGTGTCTCAACTATACAGACATCCATAACAAGCTCCCACAGAGAAGAGACAGAGGAGAGGGAGAGGAATGAAAACAAGAGACTAAAAAGAAGGAGACAGAATGATACTCCCACCAAGACAAGAAAAATCTCTGCACTAAGCTGGTGGAGGGGCCTTCACAGAAGATTGTTAGTCCAATCACAACTGCTTGACAAGTTGGAAAACTGTTATATAAATCGGCTCCTTGAGGCGCACAGAAAGAGGAAAAGAGAGATGAGTGATATACACACTGGGAAAATGAAAGACAGAAGCATCTTCTCCCTTCAAAAGCCTTGCAACCTGACAGAAGGTCTCATCATGCAAACAGAGGCATCAATAATGCAGGCTCTCTGACGGGTGCCGATTTGATCCTCTGACGCTGAACAAGGCCTCTTGCGTAGGGTTTCTTCTCTCTTGATATATCATTTACAGCCCATTGAGGTATCGTTAGAGACAATCAATACTCCAGACAGTTATTTTTTGTCTTCTTGGATGGGTTATGTGCAGCGGTGAAAGGGAAAATATAAGGGATATTTATTCAGTATATGAACTAAACCAGATAGGGTTTGAGCCATTGCGACAGTGTTGCCCTTTCAAACTTTGAATGTTCCTTCTCTACAACCTCCTAGTGCCCAATTATCTCCCATAAAATCAAGGGCAGAATAAAAGCTGTTAGCAGGCCTCTCATTTTCAGATTCAGTAAGCTGTTTCAACATTTATTTTGTGATTTAGCCAAAATGAATGCAAAATGAACTGTTGGCTGTCTGACGGTCGGCCAAATATGTTTTGTGCGGACTGAAATGCCACTGCATTGTTTTGATATTGAAGACGTTTTCCTCAATAGAGTCTTTTTGCTGTTGTCAAAGACCAACAGAGTGAGTGATGAGTCTTTTGGTCATGTAGCATTAGCTGTCTGTGCAAGTTACTCTCCAACACAGTATCGAGTAGCTAGGTAACAGTCAGGTGCTGACCGACGAATAATGCCAGCAAACAGTAAACCATAGTCAGAATCCAGAATCCAGGACGCACTGAGCTGAGCAGTAGCTTGTTCTCACAGCTGGAGAAATCACAATTCACGAAAGCTGTGTCTCACCATATCTTACATCCATATGATTTTAGAATTTCTTATAGATTCCCATGTCGTTAATGTAA
This sequence comes from Toxotes lorentzi, assembly GCA_037833715.1. Taxonomy (NCBI): domain Eukaryota; kingdom Metazoa; phylum Chordata; class Actinopteri; family Toxotidae; genus Toxotes; species Toxotes lorentzi. Next base: position 4,709,430 of record JBBMJY010000006.1, read on the forward strand.
TTGACAACAAAAAAAATTGCTATTTTCTACATTTTTATTTTCAATTACATTTGAGTAAAATAATGTCTCATATCAGTTCTTGTCAATCAATCAATCAATTTAATTAAAGTGAAGAATCCCATGCAGCATGGTTCCAATATCCATTACTAATAAGGAAAATATCAGAAAAAACATCCGGCAAGCAAGTAAAAGAAAAGAAAATTAAAAATAAAACGACCCCATTAGAATCATCACTGTTAAAATGATGACCAAATATAATAAAAATAGAAACCTGGACGAGCTGAAGACCAGAGAAAAGGGCCTTACAATAATCAAGTCTGGAAGACAGAAGTGCGTGGATTATGGTTTCAGCCTCACAGCGTCACTACAGGTTAGATTTTAACAATATTACTAAGATGAAAAAATGCTGTGATATGAGACTGAAATGTCAGACAAGAAAATCACTCCAAGGTTTCTGATGGTGAAGCTTTCAGAAATACTACAGTCATCAGTGTAAACACTCAAGCTTTGGCTGATCTAACAACTAACTATCACTAATACTTAATAGCAAGTTCATACCGAAGCATTTCTGATGGACATGCCTCTAAATTTAGGATTTAGGAAAGGTCATTCGGATTTACAGTTACATATGGCTGTGTATCATCAGTGTTGCAATGAAAATTAATGCAGTAAATGGTGTGTCACCAAGTGGAAGCAAATAGCATCGGGCCAAGGACGAGCTCCTGGGATACACCAAACGTTGCTTCAGAAAACAGAGGAAAAAAAGAGACTGTATTACTGGCACTTAGACGTTGACTTCTATTTGATAGGTACGTATGAAACCATGAAATCATCGTCTCTTGGATCCCAATTTGCTTCTCCAAGTGACTTAAAAGTATGCAGTGGTCCACGGTGTCAAACACTGCACTCAAGTGTAGAAGCAGTAGCAACAGTGTTAAGTCAGAATCACCAGTAATTAGTAGATCCTTGACTCCAAGGCAGTTTCAGTAAAATGAAGAGACCAAAAGTCAGACTGAAATTTCTCAAAAAAGACTGTTGTTTGATTAGTAGGCAGTGAGCTGGTCAGCAACAGACCTTTTTTTTTTTTTTACCTTTTATGTCGAAATTACCAAGTAATTACGACATAAAAAGGTAGATTGGAAATTGGTCTATAATTATTCAGAATTTGTGGATCAAACTTAGGTTTTTGAGGTGACACTTTAATAGTGGCAGTTTTAAAAGCTGGGGACACAAAGTGACTTACTGATAATTTCAAGAACAGGACTTTTTGAAACACAACATTTTAAAAAGTAGTAGTTACAGTTTTCACAGTATAGTTTATTGGCTCTCTTCGACAAATCTGTGACTCCCTAAAAAAGTACAACCCCTTCCAGACAGTCCTGGCCCAGACAGCGCAGATATATGAGCAATGAAACATTTTTATCAAGACACAAACAAACTGTTTCTCTCTAAAGCATCAAGGCATAAGGATAATTTATCCAGCGATTAATATGAACTGACACAAACAGCCAGAGCTAAAGTCAAGCCCCACTAGCCAAAACCAGAATTTTTGCCCCTAGTGTGGCATTCTGGCAACCCATCCTCTTCAGATGAATCGAAAATCCTAAACGCCACAAAGAATTGTGGTCCACCCAAGAAATCCTCCGAGATGAGATGGTCAACCTTTCTGATCTGGTCAGCCAAGGACACGGCAGATGACTGTCTCAAAAAGTGATGAGGGACTGGCGAAAGAGAGGAACTGAGAGGAGGTTGTCGGGGGGTACAGAGGTACCCTTGCTGTGATGGCACAGCGTCAGAAGGACTAGTTCAAAGAGCGAGCCAGGCAGCCTGTCCCTGAAGCAGACTGCAAGGGTAGGGTGGGAGTGTGTGTCATACAGAGGGAGTGCGTGTTTAGTACGTGCGCTAAAACAACAACTGCACCACTTTCTGGATGTGTGTGTTTGGGTGCATAAGCAGCTGAGAGGGCAGAGGGCGGGGGCTTATATTAATAATAAGCTGTCAGGCTCTGGGTCTTGCACTTCAAACGAGATGGTGCAAATCAAAGTGTGTCTCTGGGTCTGTGTGTATGTGTGCGTGTTGCAGTATTGCCTCCAAGGGACCAAGCTGAGGATCAGAGCCAGATTTGGCCGCCCCTGGTATTTCTGGCTCGCCCACAAGGGCATTTTGAACATACACACACATATGCAGACACACACACATACACATATATACACACACTCACACACACAATCAGAAACATTCCAATACAAACATTTGCATAAATTCAACATCCCAGAACAGCACACGCACTCCGTTTTGACTCTCATGAACGTATATCGATGCACAATAGCTTGCTATGCTTTGGACTACACTCGCCTGTCTCTCTCCTCTCTCTCTCTCTCTCGCTGTCTCACACACTCACACACACACACAGTCAGCTGCCATCATTCAAGTGAACTCAGCATCATAAGAACACAACCCTGCCATCAGTCAATCTGTCAGCTTACGTGCGTGTGTGTGTGTGGAAGTGACAGGGAGGGTTTGAAAGCACAGATGCCCCAGGTTCTACTTTATAAGTGGACTTTGGAGTGGTTGAAAGAGAGTGAGGCAGAGATGGAGCTAAATGAGAGGAAAGAAATGCAAAGCTCCAAAAACACATCTTGTTCCAGATTTTCCTCGTAAAATCCAACCAGTCCAACGCTCCTAAATCAAAGAGATGGCAAGCAAGTGCTCTGAAACTCAGAGGACCTCTTAAAAAAAAAAAAAAAAAAAAAAAAAAGGAAAAAAGACAGGAAACAGAGAGAGATAATGGGAATGGGTTGCAGGGTTGTGCTATAGATGTGAGAGATGAGTGTGGAGAAAAAGGGGAAGAGTGGCAGGGACTGGGTGAATGGGCTGAGAGGAAAAAAGGGAGAAACTTAAAAAAAAAAAAAGTGAGAATGTGGGATGAGATAGGGACAAGCAGCGTGGAAGAAATGGGATTAGGAAAGAAGAGGGGGACAGAGAGGAGGAGTGATACAGGAGGACCAGGACAATGAGCACAAGGGAGGAAAGGAGAGAAAGGAAAGAAATAGGATGGAAAGATAAAACGGAGGCAGCGATACTTTGAGTGGCCTTTCAAACACTCATTCACACTTCCTCTCCTTCTCACGGGGGAAGAGAGAAGGTCAGCAGTCACACTTCATAGACTCGCCGCCATAGGCAGCCAACATGTGTTATGATAATCAAAAGAAAGCACAGTCCTAACTACAGCACAGCGCTCTCGCCACGCACCATCAGATGGTAAAACCTGGATACTTGCAGAGAAAATGATTCCACGCTGAGCATCTTGGAGGGAAGGCTGTGAAACGAAAATTGTGGATGATGCAGTGGTAATGTTCTCCATTACGCAAGCATATTACACCAAAAAGTGGAAGCAGTGTTGAGAGACTGAAAGGATACAAGATTCTGCCGCTAGCACAGGGTTGTCTCTGCTTTCTTCTTTCACAGTCCAATGCACAGTTGGAGTCTCTCTGCAACAAAGTGTTATCTGAGCTGGAAGCAAGGCCCAGTTTCACCATTTAAAATGTACAAGTTGATTATGTAATTCAGCGAGTCTCTCTTGCTTTTGACTTTGTTTCCCGCCATACCATTTTTTTGTAGCATAAACAAGAAGTCATTCAAAACTGGGTTCAACTTTTATGGCCTCGGCGATCACCTAATCACTGTCTCGCAGGCTCAGTCTAAAACATGAACCATAAAGAGTGCAAAAATCCTGGGTTTGAATCTAGACTGGGGCCTTGGCATAGGAGGCAACACCAGTCTTCCTCTGCAAATCTTTTCTGTCTGGCTTCATTGTACAGTGTTGATGAAGTCATAAATGCCAAAAAAAAAAAAGCCTTTGGAAGAGCCTTTGGAAATCTTCCTGTATGTTCTGGACCAGATTTGTTTCTTGGCAGTGTGCTGCACGGCTCTCTGCACCTACAAGTTTGAGATGTTCAGTCACATTCTCTGGGAGCAGTAAAAAGGTATTCTGGGAAATGTGGCACCTTAGTAATTGAATTAGATTAGGTATGATGAGGGAAGGAGGACTCAATGAACAAGTAAATTACAGTACTTATCGATTCGATGGTCACAAATTGATTAAGATTGATATTGTTAGAATACAAAAGGGTGGAATTTTACTTTGGTGTCAATGGAATCTGTCTCCAAACCTACAGGAACAGATCTAAGAAGGAAACACCTTCAAATCACTGGGCTGAGAGTATGTTTACTGATGAATGAAAAAGTGTCAATTTAATTACAGACTCTTCTGGCACATCAGACTTCAAGTTGGTAAAGTTGGTTCTCAAAAAGTCTTGATTTCTTGTGTAGTTCAGTGAGACTGAGCTGGGGGGTCAATGCCCATTAGTTCCCAAACTTTGTAGCATGTCACCCCTTATGAAGCAATATAAATGTCAGTTCCCTTGTCATAGGTTGCATATGTCTTTAAACTGTGGACAGTTAAAAGAAAGAAAAAAGTCTAGCTGCATGCTTTTTTTTCTGCAGGTAGAAGACGAAGCAACCCATGTTGTGTATGCTATCATTCCACTATCCTTTCCCACTGTCAGATTGATTTATTTGAATAATCTTTATAGGCATGAGGAGACAGAACGGTCCAATTTCAATTCAGTCTACTCTGTTTCATCAAGATAATCCATTCCATATCTATACCATATTCCAGGGAGCCCTGGGCACCTGTATTTAGTTACTCACAAGACAGCAAAGCAAATACTAGAGCAAAGTCTGAAAAGAGACTTTTGAATTGTTGATTATCTCTCCACAGATATGTGACCTCTAATTGGGTCCTGATCCACAGATTGGGAACCACTCCTCTAGTGTAGTGTGACAAACAGTTTTAAAGGAGTACTCCAGTGATTTGTTGTTGTACTTCTATAAAGTTGAAACACAAGCGACAGACTGAAAAAGGCATGGTCAACAGGGGCAGAGACATCCCAAATCTCACATACAAGCACCAAAACTTCCTACATTTCCCATGATGCAACCAATAACATGCCTACATTGGACCGTCTCTGCCTGGTAAATGCCCATGTCTTTCAAACTTAATGTCTCTGTTTGTCAAGCAGGTTTGAAAAGCTCCCTCCACAGCCACAGAGTCGAGTGCCACTTCAATGCCAGGGGTCTAATGTCAGGATTGTAAATACGGAGGCTTGGTTTTTACCACCAGTGAATTAACTCGGAGTCTGGACAAATCAGTTCAGCACAAGTCGATGGTGTAGTTTACACTGGACAGAGCACTGAGGAACAGAAGCAATTTATTTTTTTTACCTCTAACCAAAGACTAAAAAAATAAATAAATAAAATAAAATAAAAAATCTTCAATAATTAAAAGATGCACAGAGAGAAGATTGAAAACGTTAATTCATGGAGATGAGGCTAAAAACCCCAAGGAGTAAAAGAAACATGGAAACTTGAAAACAAAAAGGCGGAAAGCAAAAACAACCACCACAACAAAATTAAAACAACAAGCAAAGACAACTCAGTTGAGGAAAAATATGAGGCTGAATTTAGGACACGAGGAAGGAAGGGATCTCAAAAAAAGATACTGATGAACAACAAACACGAGCAAATCTTAAAACCAATACGCTTTACACTGCTTTTATTTACTTAAATTTATTTAGTCCCAAAACGCTCACTTATCCAGTGGTATTAACTGCCAGCTGCAACAAATTTCAAGTCAAATCAATTTTATTTACAGTATTTTAGCACAAAAACACAACTTTGTCTCAGCAGGCTTTACAGCCTGACAATTCTTCGAACCACAGGTTCAGATAAAGACGATCTCTCATGAGTGGACAGAAGCAGGAGTGATGGACCATGAGAAAGAAGATATTTACAGAGAGTCTGTAAATAAAAACTATAGTAAAAAGCACATAAAGTTTAATATTAAGTAAATAAAGAGTGTCATGCTTGAATGATTATACGTGGAACAAAGCAACTTTTAAAGTGACTCCTGACCATAAATCATCATTATATGCTACTTCCACTCACTTTGTAAATATCCCTGCTGTAACCATCCCCCACACCGGCACATCCACTAAGCACACAACCACGACCGACAGCAGCACCAACTTGACCTCAAACCTCAGTCCCCCACAGGGGTCTCACGAGCGGGAACTCCACGTAACTGCAGAAACTAAGTGGAAATAAGCACCCGAGTGTGCTCAGGACTGTCAAACAGTGGCAATCTCTGTCAGTAATAGGCCCATTATTAGGTAGGAGCCAGGGAACTGCAGAGTCAACAGAGGAGAAAACGGGGCGGCCAATCAGGATAAATAAGTGGCGGAAGAGCCAAAATGGCAACTGGGGCATCACACCAACACCCCCACCCCCCTCACTCCTTCCCTCCATTGCCTTTCCTCTACTGGGATGCCCTCCCCTCTTATATCACACCCACTCACTCCTTTCCCCCCCTTCTCCGTCTCTCTCTCCCCCTCTCTGCCTTTGAAGATGCTTTGTTTTCTGAGTTGCCTCTAATCTTCAAATAGGGTGATCTAATAATGGCTGTAAGAGTGTGTATGCGGGCAAGTTCTGATGCACTGAAGCATGTGTTTCTGTGAAGATGCCTCCTGCACATGTCAAAATGCACGCATGAGTGTGAGTGTGTGTGTGTGTGTGTGTGTGTGTGTGTGTGTGTGTGTGTGTGTGTGTGTGTGTGTGTGTGTGTGTG
>JBBMJY010000006.1:4716217-4731496 GCA_037833715.1 Toxotes lorentzi
TGTGTGTGTGTGTGTGTGTGTGTGTGTGTGTGTGTGTGTGTGTGTGTGTGTGTGTGTGTGTGTGTGTGTATTTGTGTACACCCAGTGAGGGAAATGTGCGTGTTGATGCTTTCTAACACATTGCCCTGGGTGCCGTTTGGATGTCATGCTGAGCCCTCCCCGGGTCTGTCTGAGATGGGTGGAGGGGAGACAACCCCGTGTGCAGCATGATGGCTGGTACAATCGACACACACAGACAGCCAGATACCAGCACTCTCCACAGGGAAAAGGGGGGTACTAAGAAAGAGCAAGATGTAGAACAAAGACTTTCATAACAGAAAATATACACTTGATGTATAACATTTTAAAAACTCTTCTCTCCGCAAACTAAACAAACCTGAGGAGCTGAGATGAAAGCTAAGATCCTGCAAAGATTTGACCTGCTAAATCTACTTCAGATGTGAAGGAGGGGGAGCCACATGAAAGGGAGGATAAAGGTAAAAGAAGGCCTCGCCTAAGCCTTGAGGCTTAGAAAAATGATTTTCAAGACTAAACTTCAGCTCCGTATTAGAAAGCAATCCTAAAACACTCCACTCTCTAACTACCACGTATGACATTTTCAAGCATGGGTGAACACTTTGGGCATAATACCCACAGAGACTGAAACAAACAGTCTATTTACAAACTCCCTCATCTGTTCACCCTTCATACATCCAAACAAATTTATCCATTAGAGTGAAAAGATTGCCTTTTAGAGGGGGAGACCTTGACAATGAGCTAGAATGAATGTCTCTCTCTCTCTCTCTCTCTCTCTCTCTCTCTCTCTCTCTCTCTCTCTCTCTCTCTCTCTCTCTCTCTCTCTCTCTCGCTCTCTCTCGCTCTCTCTCGCTCGCTCTCTCTCTCTCTCGGTGGCAGCAGCAGCAGCCAAGGCCCATTTGGATAGTAAAAAACCATCGTAAGGCAGAGACCTAATTGAATTGCTTCTGATGGAAAGAGGAGCTCAATATCCTTTTACAGGTTTGAGTAAAGATGGAGGGAAGAGGGAAGGGTATAAAGGGGAGGGACGGCAGAAAAGTGAGAGGCGACTGGTGTGGTGGTGGGGGAGGAAGAGGAGGAGGACGACGAGGGTGGTGACGGGGAGGAGAATAATCGAGATGGACAGATAAGGAGGGAGGGAGAGAGGAAACAAAGAGAGGAGATGACAAAAATAGAGGGGGTGGTGTGGTAATGATGGAGATAGATGGAGGCGGGGAGGAGTTGGGGAAGAGAAAGAACAGCAGAGACGGAAAACCGAGAGAAGTACGCATTAACAGTTGCGAGTCTCTTATCAGCTCGTCTTTTTTGTTGTCTTCAGGGGAGGAAATGAGGCCGCTCTCACGCATAGCAACCGTGTGTGAGTAACTGATCACTCACTAATGTGGCTAATGACTAATTGACAATTTCTCAATAACAGCGGTGGCCTTGGCTCGCACATGCTCCTTTATAACATCGCAGGCTGCCCACACGCCCTCTGGCATGTACTCACACACACGCACACACTGAGGTTTCTTCAAAAAAAAAAAAAAGATGTACTCCGTGTCAGGGATACACACACATACATACACGCTCTGAACTCTCGCCTGTGGCATTAAGGCCATCCTGCCACATCTAATAAACTCTGAGGATGGACTCAGTAGGCCATGGCATGGTGTCCACTTCACTCTGCTTAGGCAGCATCTGTCTTAAGCCTGCTTTTCAATGCATCTGTTGTGAGTCTCAGGATGTGTAATCTGTGACTTCTTACGACTCTCTCAATCTGTCACAATTAACTTCCATTGATTTCTGTTTTGTCTGTAATGAGCCATTATCGCTCTGTTTCATATTCAGCAGCTCACACATTACGACGTTCCCCTCTGACAATGAATATCTCTTTCAGGTGACCTGTGACAGCATGAATGATGGGAGATGGTGTTGACTGAGGGTGTTTGCATCTCTCACCAGAATCCTGTCCTCTGATTTGCCGCTCCTGGTGTCCTGCTTGATGGCTCGCACAAACTTAATGGCTTGCTTGTCCAGCACCTTCCTGATGCTCTCTGGAGAGAGGAGCAGAGCAAAAAAGAAAGAGAAAAAAAAGAAAAAGAAAGAAAAAAACGATAAAACAGGGAGAGCTAATTGCATAATGTAAACACATAACAGACTGAAAAGCGCTGCCCTCAGATGCACTCAGAAACACAGTAAAAAGCTTTTAAGAGGGAAATCCATAAATTACAATAAACGGCTAGGTCACAAATTTTGGACTGGTTTTCTCTGCTACCAACTCTTTTCCCTTTATACCTCTCTGAATGGATCCAAATGGGTCATTCCTCTATGTGTACGGTAACATGGAGTAACATAAGTTACTATTCATGAAACTATATTAGCTCACTACTGCTGTGACAATGCTGTTGTACAAGCAGTTTCTATGGTGCTCAAAACTCTACTGATGGCCCAATGCAACAGAATAAAAGAGCAAAAACTAAATACTATGACAACAGTGAAAAAAAGAAAGAGTTTTTAATGTGGATGGGGCCAAAACTTCATGCACTTAACAAGGTGAGTCTTGGCACCGAGACCGACCCTGCAGATCTGATTGGTGCATCTCTGAGAAATATTACTAATAAAGACTAAATGTTTTAAACATGAAATTACACTGACTCAACTTTCTCTCTTCAGATACTGAAATAACTTAAGTAACTAAATTCAATAATAATTTCTGGCACAGAGCACTTGACCACTACGTCCACTAAAAATCTGTACACCACACTATCTCAAATTCATTGGAATCATTTGTATGTAAACTGACCTGGGGCCAAGGATTTTTGCGGTGCTTCAAACTGAATCAGTAGGCTGCTGTGACAGCCGAAACAATGAATTTTATAATGACACTGACAAAGACAACCACTAATCTGCTCCGATTTCCATAGGACACTTAATACAGTTAATATCAGTGCACTGTATCAGAGCAATGTATCACAGCACCTACCACCATCAACAAAACATCAAGAAATCAAAATCATAACAGATTACATCAATTCCAAGGGTGTAAAATTAACAAATAAAATAAATACATAGTATGTGAAAGTGTGTTTTAAGAAGGTAAATCTAAACATCTGCAGTCTGAACATCTTAAGTAACATATCAGCAAAATCCAGCTGCCAGTGAAGACGGATGTGATATCAAAGGTTGAGCTGAAACACTTAATCAATGAATCAGGTAGCTGATCAACATCAAATTAATCTGCAGCTGTTTTGATTTGTTATTAACTGTTTAATCGTCTTTTTTTAAGCAACAATGCCAAAATGTCACTGACAGATGTGAATATTTGCTACTTCTTTTCTTAGACTTATGTAGCAGTAAACTGAATATGCTTGGATTTTTGAGATATGATAAACAAAACAATGTCAAGACATCAATATGGGCTCTGGGAACTGTGACTTTTTCACGTTTCTAACATTTTATTTGAAGAAAAGCAATTAATCAAGAAAAGAATCAACAGATAGAATATAATAACAGAATAATCATCAGTTGCAGTTCTAATCAAAAGTTAGTCAGCTCCAGACTCTTAAACAATCAATGCCAAAGAGCACTGAACCTGTTCGGGAGAACTGTAGTGACCAAAAACCTTACTAAAACACTTTGTGTCGTGTTTTCTTCTCATTTTCACCCATGTGCACACAGTATAATTACAGTGACTTTCATTAGTAAAGTAAGCTTGACATCAGAGGATTTGGATTTAGGACACCGGTAGGTGACACTTTCGGACATGCTCCTATGGAAATCGGAGCAGATTAGTTTGTTATCTCTGAGCTTTTGTTTGGGATCTTCCATCCAAATTTATTCCATTTGAATGTGGCAGTGAATCAGACGCTGCACCCATTTCCCAGCAAAATCACCATTTTGATGCTGATGATGCTGTCATCATGTCTTGGGAGAGACTGGTGGATTATTCCTTTAATGTCAGCCGCACAGGGGAGAAAACTCACAGAGACGGCTAGAAGACACAGACACGAGGACAAGCAGACACACACACACGCATACAACCTCTAGCTGAAGAGGACTCATAACTGGGCTATTTTTAGCCACAGATAAAGTGAAAAAAACAGCCCAGTTCATCTCAGTGGAGCCAAACACAAGATCCAGAGATGCAGTCTTTGGGGGCCTCTACTCCATCATGCCAGGCGACCCTGCTGAAGCTCAGTGAACCGCACCAGAGGCCTCCTCCTCTTACATGTCCTCCATAACAATACAACCTGCTAGTCACAAACACAACGTCAACCTATATCTCCAGACTGCAAACGCACACATATGCCTGCAAGCTGTGTGATATTCACAGTCCACGTTTCAAGCGGGGCCACCCATGCTAAATATTCACTCATGGAGCCCACCAGATGGAGATACAGTGCGTCACGCTGTGTCACGATGCTCCATTGTGTCAGTGTCCCCAACTCTCTCACTACTGCACACTCATAATTCTCACTTTCCACATCCAGCAACAACCGTGAAGTCGGCTCTCACACTTGAGTGAGCAAATGCAGGGAGGACGAGGGACGAGGCAGGGACAGGGTGGTGGTGGTGGGGGGGTCCAAGGCGAATCACACCGGCAGATCGACGGAAGGATCAGCCGGAGACAAACACTGACTTATAGACGTTAAGCTGGCCCAATTGACCCAATTGCTTAAACCTTTTAACACACTCTGTGGTCCCCTCAATGTCTGCTGGTGTGACCTCAGCATTTGCTCCCACAGGGGTGGAGGGAGGCAGAAGGGGCGAAGAGGAAGAACCAGGATGGGTGAGCCCCTTTTCTTCCTCTTCAGTTCCCCCTCATGTCCCCACTGCCTTCTTGACACTGATGGATCTACTACCCCCCCACCCCCACCCCCCCATCTTGTCCTCCACTGGCAGGTGTTTTAATGGCCTAATGCTGCCTGGCTCTTATCACCAGGCCAGACAGAAGGGGCTTGACCAGGTTGATCTGGTAAACAGCAGGATTTAAGTCGCCATGTCAGGATAATTAGCAGTGAGAGACACACCTTCTCTAACACCTAACCCTCCAAACATGTTGGTATATGTGTGTGTGTGTGTGTGTGCTGTCCACTTCAATCTCTCCAGCAGAAAGAGGCTCAGCCTGTGTGCAGCTGAACCCAAGCTGCCTGCTGCACGCAAAGCGCTCTCAGTCGCACAATAACTCCCACGCACACACGAGAAAGATGAAAACTCCTAATGAATGCGCATCAAAGCCCCACATGCTTAACACTTAAAAAAAAAAAACTCTTGACTGCTGCTACAGGAACCATGTAGCTCTTTAAGCCAAATCAGCCCGAAACTGAGCACTCCGGCTCCGAGACCGACCTCAGCCATTAACTCTGGTTTTGCCTGGGGGAGACATTTCCTGTTCTTGCCTGCGATGATAACTCCTTTCAAATCAAACGCACTGGAAAGCGGCGCTTTAAAGAGCAGCGAAGTAAAGAGAAACTCAGCGTACCTGCGCGTCTGAAAACAGGTCTCCCTTCTCCTCTTGCCTAACACAGAAAGGTTAAAACACACTTTCCCGAAAAAAAAGTCATGTTTGAGCTCACCTGTGATTTCCCTGCTGACGCTGACGAAGCCCGACGCTGTGGTCTCCTTTGAGGCCATGGTGCGCTCCTCCCGCCGGTCCGGCCCCTTCTCCTTCTCCTTCCTCTCCTCTCTTTCCTCTGTTCACAAACGTCCCCTCAGACCTTCCTCGCTGCCCCCCTCTTTTTTTTAACCTCCCTCCGCGCCTGCAGGTGCTCAAGGCGCAGCAGCAACAGCCGGTACAGACTGATGCGAACCGATGCTCTGGTGCGCACTGGCAAAACCGGAGGAGCGCATTCAGGCTTCAGCACATGAAAGAGAGAGAGAGAGAGAGAGAGAGAGAGAGAGAGAGAGAGAGAGAGAGAGAGAGGTGGGTGGAGGGTGTGGGAGGTAGAGTTGAGGAAGGGTTAGAGGTTGTGTTCATTGTCCTCTGTTATCAATTTAACTGTCTAATTGTGGTCATGACACGGGGTCCAAAATAAAGAGGGGCTCCATTTGTCATTTAAGATAACACAGTACTGAAGTGTATGCAAAGGGATGAATGGTCCAAATATACATGTGAGGGGCTCTGTAAGATTTCTAATTATTCACTTGGAAACAAAACAGAGTATGATTTATAAAAGCTGCTTATTTTCAATAGGATTTCAGTCTGTAAAGTGTCAGAAAATGCACATCACAGTTTCCCAAAGCCTAAAAGTGACATCTTCAAGTGTTTTATACAACCATAAGTCAAACCCCACAGACATTCGATTTAAAATGATCTGAAACCAAAAACAGCAGCAAATCCTCACATTTGAGCAGCTGTAACTAGAGCACCTTATGTTATGTTGTTATGTTATGTTATGTTATGTTATGTTATGTTATGTTATGTTATTGTTTTCTATCAGTCCCTGTTATCAAACAGCTGTTTCAGCTCTCCTTTCTTAGTGGTGCTGGTCTGTGTGAAAATATTCTTGATGACCCTAGGATTATTAGCTGTTCTAAAGTAGCATATAAAGGGGATCACAACTGATAAACAATAAGACATATTATGTTGTACTGTATTGATAACCAGTGGCAGCAATGAAAGCACTTATCAGCGCCAGGACCAGTTAGTAAATCTATAGAATTCACTCACAGATCAAAGACGTCTCAGAATTACAATAATTAATCAATAAACATTCAATCAGACACAAGACACTATTCCCCCTGAAGATGATGAGTGATCCAATCCCTGATTTACAAGATCCAAGTGTCGCTGACAACACTTAGCAGTTGGTAATGTAGGATTAAAGAGTTTAAAGGTTCAAAGGAATGAATGAATATGTCCTGTTTGTAATTTCTGTTTTTATGAAGCTCCACAATGTTCAGTAATAAAGGAATAAACTATGAAATGAATTCCTAGAATTAGGCTACATTAAAAAAATACCATAGAATATAAAAATTAAGTGGTTGTGAAATAATTAAACTGTTACCAAAATAGATTTATTATTATACATTTTTATTTTATTGATTGATTGATTGATTGATTGATTGATTGATTGATTGATTGATTGATTGATTGATTGATTGATTGATTGATTGACTTCTTGCCAGTTAGCTAGTCCAACAGCAGTGCTGAAGTCCTCTGAAAAAGAAGCAGCTCATGTAAATAAATACAGTGCACTCTAAACACTAGCTGCAGTGCAGTAACGTCTCCTTTCATTTAGCTTGACATGGCTGCTCACGTTAGCTACCTAACTACCTCTAACCACCTGTGTTAAAGTGAAAAGCCTTTGTTAACATCGGCGGCTAGCAGGTTAATTTAGAGTTAACCTTGGCAGTGCTGTGAGTTTTTTCTGTTGTCGTAGCCAAAACTAACCATGCTAGCTCACTGACAGCTTGTTAGACAGCAGGTACTGGTGACAACTCCACTGTGATGAGAAGTCAAGTTGAAAATGACCTTCAATAAAACTATTCATATGAAAATAATGATGAAATAAGTTTAACAATTTAGTGGTTTCATAATATGTCTATATTTTATTTTATCTCAAGTATTCACTTGAGTCTTCATTTCATAATCATTAATTATTAAGGTAATATTGATTATTTTTAATTATTTATTAAAAAGTTTTGATAATCTTTATTTAAACAGAAAATCCCAACTGTTTTAAAAAATCCAAACTAGCCAGAACAGGCAGCATTGACAATGAGGTTCAGAAAAAAGTGGGAAAAAAGACATAACACAAGAAATGCCACAAAATTGGAAACAAACATAAATGGATTCACAAAATAATGAAGCAAATTTCCACAGCAACCATACGAAAGATTTTAATCCTAAAAGCAACTTAAATTACACCTTAAATCAACCCAAGACCTGTCTGAAACCATAAAAACAGATAAGACCAGTCAAAAACATAAGAAAGCTCAATGAGGCTGACATATCAAGATTTTAAAATCCCACAAAATGTCAGGAGCCAGAGGAGCAACTATTCTGAAAAACTTTACAACTTTAGATCAAACTCCAGAAGGTTTCAGGCAGAGGGAGCAGCATATAGAATCAAAAAACTTAACCTTCACACTGATAGAAAATATTCAGTATTAGATCAGTAGGACGGCTTTCATATTTCAAAGGATTCACATGGGTTCTTGCGTTCTCCTATGTCTACCTTTTTCACAGAAAATAAGTAATTGTTTATTTGAACAATGTTCAAAGTATAGATCTTCACAGAAAAGTAATGGTTTTATTATGTCAGAGCAGAAAGTTGATTTGATGCTTTTTGATAAATGTGTTTTCATGGCAGTATTTCTGTAATAATGTGAGGACACTGAAGGAACAGAGCCATATATCACACAGTTTCATTCAGTGGCTTTCTCCTCTGAGTTGCGAGATCACCACTCATGGCTGTGATAGGATTTGGGATGGAGAACTGGGAGGCCAGGTTGAAGCTCCAGCTTTAAGTAACAATGATATATGATTCTCCCACTCATCTGAATGGCTGCTACTTGTCAATGTCATCGCTTATGCAGCACAGTCCAGCTGTTTTTCATAGATGCAGCCAAAATTAGACCACAATTTTAACTCTTTTACCCCCATCAGTTCTTAGAAATGACAAACGTGCACATGAAGACATAAATGAATGGGTTTTGGAGGGGGGGAGCTGTCTATGGTGTCATTTCCAAAAATTGGCCCATAAGGGACCCCAGAGCCAAACAACAAAAGAGCGCTGTCTGCTACGTGCATGCATGCTTCTATGTATATTTGCGCATGTGTGTGTGAGAAACCTTTGTGTCTGTGTCTCAATGATACTTCACCCTGATGAAAGAAGACCCAGTGGGGGGCATCATTCCAGAGAGAGAACGGGTGGAGGCCTTGAAAGGCGGATTGTGTAGGTCTAGAATAAGAGGTTTATAGGCTGGGAGACTGTAGCTGTCTCCAGTTTTCATGGGGTTAAAAACTTCAACACTGTTCAAAGAAGCACTTGAAAGGACGATCCATTATTTATTCATCAATGCAGAGTCGAGATGCTCAATATGCCCTCAATTACTTGTCCGTCAAGGTACTGTATGTGCATGAATCTGCTTACATGAAACAAAGCTGGAATGAGAGGTTTTTACAAAGGTGCTGCTGCTCCGGCGGAAATTTCAGGCAGACAAAGCTTGTGCAAAAAAAAAAAAAAGGAAACACTCATTCACTGAAAATCTGTTTGTGCTCCTACTTTTGCACACACGACAGTCATTTGGCAGACAATAACTACACAAGACAACACAACATCTGTGCATAGGAGAAGTGAGACAATTCACATATCATAGAAACACTTAGAGAGGCACTGAGGGAGAGAGAGAAGAGGAGGGTTTCTGTATAATACACTGGCAACCACATCCACTCTATAACAGCCAGAGGATATGAAAGTGTTAGAAGCCTCCGTCTCACTGTTCTTCCTGATGTCAGTAATAACTCAAGATGATGCTTCAAAGCAGGCTTTCGATCCGCTCCCAATATTCACCTAAGGCTGGGTGCTCCTCGGGGTATAGAATGTGCTAGATTAACACATTAGCTCTCAGGCTGCGAAACAAAGCTGTGATACACTGCCCTCATCTGGTTAAACACAGTAAACATCAATCCCACGGACAGAAGTTCATATTTCATGGAAGCAGAAGACCGTTGTTCTATACTGACATATTCTGAACTGCAAGGAGGCACAGATAAATCCAGACAGCAGTGACTCTGTTGCTGTCACACACTTACATAGTTACTGTCACCATACAGTAACTATGTAAGTGGAAGAGGTGCTCAGAGCCTTTACCTGAGAAAAAGCACCAATACAACAAAAATACCCCACCTTTCAACGTCAGCTCGGATCGGCTCAAGCCCCCCAACCCCACCCCATCTCATGAGCCTTAGGAGGATTAAAGGTATGGATAATGAATGAATGAATATATTTTGCAGCTGAGTGTAAGTCCTAAGATGTACCACTGGTCCTATGGTTCATAAATATAATTAGCTTTTAAAAACCTTTCACCAGGTTAGTTGAAAGGAAAAAAAGGTTTGGGCATTTTTGAAATGTGTTTGGTTTCATTTGTTAAATAAGTCACTTTTGTTGAGTCTATTAAACTCATGCCTTGCTGGTCATGCAGTGCTGGTCAGGCCCCCCTCAACCAGCTCATAAGATAAATCTGAGGGGTCATATAGTCATAAATCGCCCAGAGATGAAAAAAAAAAAATAAAGTTCTGCTTCACAAAATGTATACTTGTCAGAAATGCTTGCGGATAGTCAAATAGCCTCGGAAACCTCCTTACCCCTGCACCTTTCTCACATCAGTTTAGGGCTGTGTGTATGTCCAGCAATTTCTATAGCTTTCCTGAACTGACAATCCAGCGTTCCCATGCACTTCACGCTGTGATCAGCCTGCTGTGAAGCTGAGAAAGTAAGCAGGATTTGAACTTCTCTCTCTCAAGCTCTCTTTTCTTATTCGTTAACCAACTCCTTTCATGTGTATAACTGAGTATAACACAATGAAAGTGAGCACAGCCCAATCCACGTATTAAACAATACAAATATCAGAAATCCTAACCTGAAAAGTAAACAGTAACTCTATGTGTCAGCTAAATAGTGTAGTAAAAAGTGTAATTATTTATCCCTGAAAAGTACAAAGCAGTGCAAATACTCAAGATACTCAAGTAGAGTACAAGTAGCTCAAAACTATACTTATCTACACTACATCAATAAATGTTCTTTCCTGCATTGCAATCACAGCGATTTCACAAATGGAATCTAGGCCTTGACTCCTGACTAATCAGGGGGCATCCCGCGGGCCCACATTTTAGCTGACCTTCACAGCAATGACTCTGCTTGAGAAAACCAAATCCACAGCAGCCAGTTGCTAAATGAGCCTGCATACAGATTAAGAGGGAGTGTGAAACAGCTGGCTACATGGAGACAGCTTGACTGCCTGCATGTACTGCACTCCACCAGAGGCTACGCACTCTGCTCTGCCAGGGTCCCTGCTGTTACAAGGCTTTATTTTGTCTGATTCCTTTCTTTACTGCACTGGCTGCTTCAGAAAAAAAATATGGATAGTAAGTCAGCAAGTTATTGGAAGTAACATGGAAGATCGCTTTAAGACCGGAAAGTGGATAACAGCATGAGCTGAACTCTCTGGCTTTCTATTTCATGGCTCCACTGATGTGTTGCACACCAAAAAGCTGAAAAGAGTATTGATTGGACATGATGCCTAAAGGGCTTCACTGTCCTTTTCCAGACATCTTTGAGGTCTTAGATGTCTCATAACAGGCTGGACTTGAAATCATGCCAGAAGAGGGAAGAGGGGGAGTGAGACCTTGACTTGAATAAATTTGAGTCAGGACACTCACACCAAGGTTTTAACCATTTCTAGCAATGGTCATTTTGTGTTTGGTGGCGTGGCTCTGCCTGTGAAACAAATTTAACTGTCTCTGAGCTCACAGGCCGCCTGGCAGATGCTTCGATAAAAACATTTGCATGATCTTGAACCCATAGTGAGAAAGGCCATGAAATTGCACAAATCTAAATGCTAATGCAGCAGGAGGCTGCAGAGGTGCAGGGAGCATCAGGTGGTGGTGTAGCTGCAAGGATAAGTGCTGAGCATTGGAGTGAGCAGCGGGGATGAGTGCCAAGTCTGTTTATCTTAGGTGTAATGTGGTCATTTATGATTGGACAGTAAATAATATTGAAACAAGTGTGAGTGGAAGCTCATTTTCAACCTAGGAAACAGAAGTTCGCAAAAAAAACGTTAAAGATATGTAAAATAATCTGTTTTGTATTAGTTTTTGTATTTGTTTTTGTATTACTTAGTTCTGGTGTGGTTTTTCTACATCAAGCTACATGTTGGACCATGATTGGCTTCCAAACTAGCTGTGATATCCCAAAAAAAAGTACATGCCTTAACTCAGATTTAAGATGAACACAGAGAAACGTTTCCCTGTCAGGAGATGAATGAGGAAACAGCCATCAGACTCTGCACATAACATCTGTTGACATGGATGTTTCTCATTTGCAGGTCATATGATTACAGCTGAGCCATCTCTCTGACAGCTGATTCAAATCCATCTGCTGACTGAGACAGTGACGCAGCTGAAAGCTCAGGAAAAAACATTAGCAAGTGAAGATTTTTTTCAAACTTCTGTGCGTATCTGAACCACTGCAACGTTCCATTAAGTTGCCCGGGAGTAATACCATCTCAAAGGTCAAACAACATATTCATCTTTTCCCCCTTTTTTTCTTTAAAGCAACTATAATCAATATTCTTCATAAAAACAATGTATCAAACAACAATGTGAAAACAGTGTGTCAGCATGAAAAGAGTCACTCATAGTGATGAACCCACAGAGGATTATCACCCGAATCTGCAGCTCCTCACACTCACTGCTCTCAGAGCCATTTTCAGCTGCATCAGGCAGCTGCTGTCAGCGAAAAAGCTCTAAAAGCCAACTGTACACTACCTGCTCAGCACCACACATCAGACAGAGACAGTGGGCAACTAGCTGGTAAACATAGTGGAGTATGTAGCAGGTACAGAACAAGATATTTCCCTCAGGAGTAGGTAGAGACCAAAAACAGAACCAAAAAAGAGTGAATACTGGACTTAGGTTCATCAGGTGGATACAAGTAACCCTTCAATGTTTACCACAGTGCAGTGGTAAAGGTTTGGTTTGGTTGAGACACAAATACAACTTGATTATGTTTATGGAAATATTGTGGTTTGGCTTAAAATAAATACTTTGTTAAGGTTAGAGGGCCTTTGTCATCATGATTACAATATTAAACATGTGGTTAAGGTCATAGAACGAGCTTGGTCAGGATTAAAAGAAACAACAGTGACAATCAGTTTGAAAAGGGAAACAAACAGTGGTGTCCTGAGTTAAACTCCAGTGTTTCCTCAGTCCATGCATCCACCCCAACCCCCCCCCCCACCAGGACTATGTCACTCTACTGCAGCATCACCTGACTTCCTCCTGTGCATAATTACTATGGCCACTGGAGGACTTTGTTACTTGGACATAAACATGTCATTTTGGAGAATTTGCTGAAAATACAGACGCGGTCTCACACAACCACTAGATGTTGCTTAACAATAAAAAGTAACTGCGGGTCCTAATGAGCTGCTTGCACTAACGACCTGTGTTGTTTATGAGATGACGTTTTTCTAAATAATCAACTGTTTGCTGATACATGCCAGAGCTGTTGATTTGTAAATGGTGTGTTCACAGCTTGTTTTTTCTGCCCCCAAGTGGCCAAAAACATCTGAATGAATGTTCCTTATAGTGCAGGCAGACTGACACACTAAAGAAGGGCACTTCTGCAACAGGTGACACGGCATACCTGAAACCACCCCAGTGTTGTTAATTTGGCAACACCAGGGTTGCTAATAGTCACCAGATGTGGAAACTCTTAAGGCTCCTTTTGCAACGTTTTTTTTTTTTTTTTTTAATGGAATCTGTTTATATTGATTTTCAGGCAAACATTTGCAGCTTTCCCTTGAAGGGAGTCAATAATACTGCTGTATCTCAGCTGTGTTCAGGGAGTGACAGAGAACAGGCTTCTTCACTTGGCCATGCAGCAGCCAGACTGAAACTGTTACAGAGCGTACACAGCATGAGTGAAAACTGCAGATACACTTGTTCTGTGTACCAAAGGGCTCAGTTCACGGTCCAGCAAAATTACACTTGCTTAGTCCTGTTAGCAGTCATCACTGACTGGATTTTTTTGTGTTCAACCAAGAACAAAGTTTGCCTTCATATTCATAAAGCCGCAATATATGTCTTTTTGTGCTTAGAAGATTTTTTTCTGTATGATTTTTTTTCTACTTTACTCCACTAAGAAGGTTATCTGAACATTTCTGTCCATCTGTGTTTGTTTTCTTTGTCTGTGATCAACATATTTTGAAAGCTAATGGCCGAATTGGCATGAAATCTGTTGTGTACATTCACACTCCCACCAGGAATCACCACTATCAAGCCACACTTTGGCTACTCTTACATAACTAATATGTCAGTACAGTGAAAGTAACAGCTAGCTGATTTATTAGCTATAGCTGACGAAACAAGAGCCAAAATAAAGTAGACGCTAATCAATCATGCAACCGACGAGTCCTCCACAGTTTCACCTTCGGGATGTTTTGAAATCATTTCAACTGAATAAAGACCCTGAAGAATTCTGTGGCATTCAGCAGCAAGCTCGGCATACAAGAGGAAATGCAGGTCCTTGAAAAATATGTGGTAAAAAGTGAATAACACAGGAGATGAAGTGGTTATAATGGCCTAAAAAGTCAATAAATGTATTCAACCATTACAGTTTTACAAGGGAGGTGAAATTACCACATCTGCATAGCTTGCAGATGATGCATTAACTCAGGGTAAGGGTTTAAGAATTATACAGTTAAGCGCACTCCATTTAATCCAGCAACATGGTTTTGAAATAGCTGAAGTGGAAGAGTGGACAAATGTTTATGCATTTAAGGACAGACATTCATGGGTGTGTGATCAGCGGTAGTTGCAGCACTGTTCATTAGAGTGATTACCACATTCACCATATGGTGGATTATTACAACCTATGCATGATCAAAAAGTCTCTCTTGGCCTCCGTGCAGTCCTCACACGTCAGTTCACTTTTCTTCAGTCTTTCTTCAACAGTCCTTCATAGAGAGGTTCATGAATTCTGTCAGGTTGCTAAATGTTATGTTAAATAGATGTATATAGATGGATACATATCTGTATAACAGTGAAAAGAAGGAGCTAGTGTGGGACTGTGACAGACTGTGGCAAATGTTTAACAGGGATACAGTACAAATATTGCGTAAAATGTTGTGGATGCATTTGTCTTTCTTGTTCTTCTGTATTGCAAATAAACACTTAGAGTTAACACAGAGTTAAAATGTATTATGTTTCTTGCGTGTAACAGGAACACCTCATGTAGTGCACAATGTTCTCTGAAAACTGTGACAAAACTACAGACCATCCTGCGATGGGGTCACGTCATGGCTCAGACAGCACCCATGTTCCAACTCGGCCTTCATTCTGACCTCAAATCCACACCATTCACGAAGGTTCGTGAATGCATCTTGAATGGTTGTGACACTATTGTGTCCACAGACAGACACACACACATAAAAACACCTACCAAATTACTTGGGTGTCTCCAGGACCACATTTTCCATGATGACACACACACACACACACACACACACACACACACACACACACACACACACACACACACACACACACACACA
>JBBMJY010000006.1:4731596-4788548 GCA_037833715.1 Toxotes lorentzi
CACACACACACACACACACACACACACACACACACACACACACACACACACACACACACACACACACACAGCTTCACAAGGTGAAAGCAATTCCAGCCATGCTGTCACAGCTGGTAAACATGCCTGGTAGTAAAAAAAAAAAAATTGAAGTGAATTGCACAAAGATGTGCACTGGACATCAAGACCCCTTGTTGTGAGACATATTAGTTTTGAAAGTTATTGTAATGTTCAAATGTAGATATAGTTTAAGTAGAATGCATGTAAAGTCATAAGTACTGAAAAACAGTATTCCTTCTCTTCTCAAGAGTCAACGATTAGCCTAGTCAAGCATACCTGCAGGTGTTCATTCACTCACTCATTAATTTTCTTTGCCCATCTGTTCCTTCTCTGGGGCACAGGGGCTGGAATCTATCCCAGCATGCAATAAATCTGTTAAAAAATGAGTAATGCTCAATACTGTAGAATCTGGAAGAAACAGAATATGACTACAGTTTTGTGTGTCTGAGCTCTTCCCTGGTAGCAAACACAACCCTTATTGCATCAGGCAAAACATAATGCTGTTCAGTTAAAATTGAATAAAGCAGAGTTAATGCAGTTTGACTCTCTGCAGATCTGGACATGCGTTCTGAGCTTAAAAATTAACTAGCTCAGCGATGAAAACTTAATTTGGTGCGTGAATGCCAACCAAATGTATTTACTCTTTTTCACTGAACAGAGTGTGTCTCTTGACAACACAACACTTTAGATCTCGACTGTAGCTCTCTGAGAAATGTTTACATTTGCAGCTGTTATCATTTACACTATACATATTTAATAGCAGTGCAAATTATGTTACTTACTGTCTAGTACTTTTATTGAATTACATTTTTCAGCCTTACTGTTAGAGTGTTCTGCTGCCTTTCCTTCTTTGACTTTTTTATTATGGTAATAAAAATCAGCAGAGTCTAAAGCATACCACCTGAATTAATATTCACTGTTTCAGTAGTTAATTATAATCAGTACGGCCTCATAATCAGTAAGAGACTGCCTTTAAAATGATGTCTGAAGTGATGGAAAGTACATTTAAATTAGGCAATTAAAGATATAAAAAAAAAAAAAGTTTTACAATTATATACATATACAAGTATATACGTTATATAATTTTAGATATTGAGCCAGTATATCACAAAAGAAATAATGGTCAATCAAAGACACAGAGCAACATTACTGGAGTCTTTTTCGATATTGATTTTCCTTTTGGCCCTTTTTGGTCTGCCCCTGAAAATGACTGTACAGAACGTTAATGTGCCATTAAATCAAACAATGAACCACATTTGGCAAATAAAAAGCTCAGGAAAGATAAAGAATTGGTAATTGATAATTCCCTGTGTGTTCATCTCTAATTCAATTCACTCTACATCTAGAGAGTTGATTTATTATCTATGTTTTTACAACTGAATATTTTTTAAATATTATTTTATTTTTTATTTATTTTATATAATTTTTGAAGGCAGAATTCAGTTAATACAAAACACACATAATCTACATGGCAGCAAAGTTAGATTCAAGCAGATCACAGATCCTAAACAAACAGCATGACATGTAAACGTACACACTGCATGGGAAGACATTATATGGAGATCTCAGAGCTTGGACACATTATGATCAGAGAGCACACAGCTAATGCAAAACAGTAAAATACCTAGGAGAGAGCATTAGATATTCACAGGGGCACCGTGGGGGTTGTCAGGCCACAGTGCAGTAGTAGTAGGTCTGTGCTTAATCAAATGAAATAGAATGTATCTTCTTGCTAACAGGAGAAGATTCTTTAAAAGTTTTTGCTGGACACTCATCAGAGGGACTCCTTCACCTGAGAGATTCAGCAGAAACAAACCAGGTTTCATTTGTTTTTCCTAAACAGAGTTAAAGTTAAGCTCCTGCGAGACCTTTTCCTAGAAATTAAACATCAGAGGGCAGTTGGACGTGCAGTGTATATAAGACCCTACCTCTTTCTTGCACTTGACACACAGGGGAGAAATCCTGGGATAGAAAATATTAAGGGAGTGGGGTGTGCAATCTGTGAAGGATCCTGTACTGAATCTCTACCCTATTGCACAGAAAGATTTTCCCTGTCGACTCCACAGCATCAGTCCATGCTACCTCCCCAAACAAAGTCCCCAGGTCCCTCTTTCATATGCCTTCAATTCTGTCAATGTTGAATGTCTTGTGGGAAATGAAATTTTTATTGCGTGAAACTTGTTTTGAAAAAAAGACATTTCAGCGCACTGCTCTTGCTCAGTATCAAGATCATATTGATCATACTAATGTTTGGAATGCTTTGAAATCTCTGATCTGCAGAAAGTCATAAACAGTGTTTAGATTGTATTGGTTTTGCCACACAAACTGGGAAATAGATTTTTTGAGAAAAGACTTCTAAATAAGACTTCTCATCTTATTTAAACTGACTCTGCCACTCCAGGAAGCAAGGAGGTCAAGCCACCTAAGCTGATCATTTTTAATTAAAGATACTGGGGTAACATTAAGCTTGTACACTATTGTATTTAAGTTGGCAGAAATGTTAACACCTAAATATGTAAAACTGGACAAGGGACAGCCTTGTCTTGTGCCTCACCCCAAATGAAAGGCCTCCAAGACACAGCCATTGACTAACACTCTCGCTCAAAGTAGCCTCCTTGATCAGGTTTGATAAAGACAGAAGGATAGTTGGCAAGTTTTGCAAACAATTTGCAATCCACTCCGGTCAGACTTATCAGTCTGTAGGATGAACAGCAATGTGAACATTTATCCTTCTGTAGAGTAAGTTAAATATTGGCCAGGTTAAGTGTCTGAGGCATTGAGCCCCATTCAAATCACTGGTTGCAGTGTAGTTTGGTTTGTAGATGTGATGTTTACGTAATGTGAGTCTGGTGTTAAAGATCTTCAAGGTTGGCAGAATGGCAGAATAATTCTTCTTTTTAATATTATTTCACTGTTTCATCTCAAACAGAGAGAAATGATCAGTGAAGATCTCACCAGGTTGGTTTGATAGTCTTTTCAGGAGGCAGACTACTACAATAAGCAGATCAGAGGAATTACAATGTCAAAGTTTGTTCTTTTTCAAACACCAGATGATGTTTTGCACATGTGCAGATGTCCTAAAGGATCAGCACGTCGTCATGAGACAGCTGTGACTGAATTTTGCAGATACCAGTCCTCATGCATGATGAGTGGGAAAATACCAGATTGCTCAAACAATTATCTGTAATATACAGAGCCAGAAAGAACAGAGAGAGATTTTATGACAAATATAACAGCACTACAGGTTAAGGGTTAACACACCTACTGTTTCCTTTCAAGGTAGTGTGGGATTGAAACATCAGCCTGCGAAAGTCAAGTTAAAGGTGTCTGAGGACTCATCTCTGTAAAACCAATAGTTTTTGGTGTAACAGTACCTGGTGAGCAGACTTGTCATTTTTGCTTTCACTGCCTCAGGAGATAACCATACCTCAGTACCTCAACAGCAGGCAGTAAGACATATAAAACAGTACCCAAGTTTTGATAATCCTTTCACATCCTCGCAATGTACTCACAACTACAATTATTTTGTACAGAATTAGAACAATGCAGTGTTTTAACAGGGTGACAAAAGCTGATATAAAAGGCTGCATAATTATTTCACAAATTCAAAAACCTTATGACCTTTATTTGATCCGATGCACCATAATTTGATGCAATGGACACTATAGGATGTGATAGAAATTTCCACTTGGGAACATAAGCTGCAGGAGTTTTGTTATAGTGAAAATGATCAAAGATTCTGTTGTTTTTTCTAAGGATATTTGTGCTGGAGACTCCCGCCATGATCTGCCCTTAAGGCTTACCTTTTTCTCAGAAAGAGCTGAGTACATAGAGGGTTTCTTCAGGATGGTAGACAGACTGGTCAAGCTGAAAGAGAAAGAGCTAGACAGAATAACAAAGATGTCAAGCAACACATGCACCTGTTTCTCAGTGTCATTTTAGCTCATATTCAGTCTGAAAATCATTCCTGGAGTTCAAAAATCTGATACTCAAGTGAGAAAAGTTCAAGCACAACTCAGGACTTCGTGTCCCAGAAAGCACCTACCCCACCTACCTCTCTGACCTTCTCCAACGCCACATGCCTTCCTACAGTCTCCGTTGATCAGATGCCAGCTTCTTATCCCTGCCATTCATGACCAAGCACCGGACCTGGGGTGACAGGGATTTTCCATTGCTGTCTCCTCCCTCTGGAACTCTCTCTCAAAATACATTTGTCACTATACCAACCTGTCCACATTCAACAAACAACATAAAAGGTATGTTTTCAGAACAGCCGACGGTGTCTGAATTAATGTCCCCTGCTACTTAATGTACTTTTAGTGTGTTCTTGTGCTTTTAGTGTGTTTTATATTATTTGGTGTTTTTCTTCTGTGTAGTGTAAGTGTCTTTGAGTTTCTTGAAAAGAAAACCGTTTTGAACAAAACAGAGTCCTGAGTCTGTCTTTTTCAAAATGACTTGACTCTAGTTGAAAACACTGAAAGTGGAATAATCTCAGGGGTGTTTTAGACTTAATACAGGATTAATGATTTATTAAGGTGAATATTTATATGCAGCACACCCTTTGCCACTTCGAACATCAAAGTAAAAATGTTAGAAGGACTGATACTTCACCACCATCACCACCACTGTTTCAGGATTTGGATTCTCCCTACTGTGGCAGAGACCGTTTCAAATCAGTTGTACCTTTTGAAATGTTGCAGCAGAATCACAGGTTGAACATCAAGTCACTAATCGATCAGAGACTCCAAATCAAATTACTTTTCAATAACCAGCAGGCAACAAAACATACGGAGGAGGAACTGCTCTCTTTGGGTTTGTACAAGAGACAGGAATCCTTTTATTTCAAGCCTTAGACTTTAACACATCTAGAGGAAAGGAGAGGTGTTAAAAACCAATTCACTGCCATGTCTTCACAAGGACAACAAAAGATAACATCTACTAACATTAAATAACCCAAAGTTATTCAAAGATTACCTTTCTCAAGGACTCCCCTCCTGCAGTGCTGTTAATTCAGCGTGTTAGTTGCACCCTTGGAACTAATATAAAAATGTAAAAATAAACTAATTAACTCATTCTGTGTGTCTTTTGTGAGTCTGTATGTGTTAGTTTGTGTGTGTTTAATCCCCTATTCTAGTCATCAATAGACAGGGTAGCGTATTAATTAATAATAAGAGTGGTTGGGTGGATGCCCAGTCAGGCAGACATGCTTCTACATGCTAAAGCTGTACTAGACGAAAAAGAGCATATGAGAATCTAAGACACTACAGCACAAAGTATTTACTGAATGTTACCATATAGTGTTGGATGAAATGACCACCATACTAAAGATGATGCTATTTCATAGCTTTACCTATGAGAAAAAAAAAAGTCTTGAAGGTGGTGCTGTAGTCTTAACTTCTGTGTAAACATGACATTTTTGCCTGAAGAAATTTAGATTATTTTATTCTTTTATAAGAAAGAAAACTATGAAAGAAAACTATGATGTGATGGTGGTGATGGAGGAAAGATCAGGTGGCTAAAGAAACTCTAGGTCTCATCCTCTGGGGAACATGAAAATTCAGAACAAATTTCAGGGATAATTAGCCATCAGTTTTTCAGACAAGATGAACAATCAAGAGGTCACAAAAAACCCACAAGGAATCATCTTCTGGGGACCACAAAAATCCTGCAAGCAAGAAAGAAGATCAGAGACACTGCAAACATTAGGACACCTTCTTTGGGAGGCCACGTAATTTTTTTTTTTTAGATACTCTATCGTGGACCAATGTGTTGTGTGAGGGAGAGACATTGACCTGATGCTGGTGCTAGTGGAACTGCCATAGTGCTCCAGAGGATAGTTGGGATTCATCCTGCAGGAACCATGAAACTTTGGAGTAAATTTCATTGAAATGTAGTCGTTATGTTTTTCAAAACTAAACCATGGACCAAAGTGTTGGTCAAGAAGGGATTTTGACACGGCCGTATTACTAAATGAAAGGTCAGGATGTCACCAAAACAACTGGGAATTATCCTCTGAGGACCATGAATGTCTGAGTCTATGAATGATTTGCAAAATGATTGGAAGAATGAAACATGGTAAATAAGCATGTGCTAATTAGGGAATTAAAACT
This sequence comes from Toxotes lorentzi, assembly GCA_037833715.1. NCBI lineage: Eukaryota > Metazoa > Chordata > Actinopteri > Toxotidae > Toxotes > Toxotes lorentzi. The sequence continues at coordinate 4,737,764 of JBBMJY010000006.1, forward strand.
AAATCACTGCTCATTTTTCTGGGGACCATCTGGAATACATCCAAGGACCTCTAAGAGTTCTCTTTTCACCACTTTTAGAGGAAACAGAGTGTCCACTTTCAAAAAATGTGCAATGGCTCTAATCATGGACCAATTACTCCTCTTTTATTCACCTGTGCCTTTCATTCATTTAAACTCTTTTAGCACCCTTTTACAGTTTCCTCCTTTTCTGTCCTTACTTTTATTGACAGTTCTGTTTGCCCATTCTTCTCAGCAGCTATCAAAAAAGCAGCTGTGGTCTATATTTTCCACCGGTGCACCAGCAGGGGACTGATGACAGCCATCAGAGAAAAGGATTTGAGACAGCTGGGCTACAAAACCTACTGAGTCTATAAGTCTGTAAAATATACTAAATTGTTATCTTGAGACCAAATGCAGTATTGTCTTTGAGTCTTAATCGCAGTCTTTTTGTGCTGAAGTCTCTCATGGGAGTTTCTCTTGACCTCTCGTAGCTGCTGCTCAATAGGGATTTGAGCCTAATATGGAAAATGAGAAATGCAATCATCGTAGCTTGGAGTTGGAGAAAAGCCAGCAGAATACAAACAGCTAATAGAATTAGATAAAAGATGCCAGCTCAAAGTCTGTTTTGCCTACAAAGGCGAAATTTACAGCCTTATTGGCCCTTTTACAGAAACACTTTTTCTTAATGAAAGAGTCAACACTTTTTTTTAGTTCAGAGACATTTTGAGTAATTTACTTTATCTATTGCAGGTAATTTCAGCCTATACAAAATTTCAATTTTTAATGCTATCTTCCAGCAGCCAAGATATAAAGTGAAACAAGGCAATAGTGCAAAGTTTTTCTGTATCATGTTACAAAATGCCTGAGGAGACCTCACATGCTAGTCTGTCAGCATGCCCCAATTTACAATATTTGGCACCAAATCTTGATCTGATTGTTTGATATGATGGCTGAAGCCAGGGGGCAAAAAGTAGGAGGCAGACAGAGGTATGGAGCGGAGCAGAATGATGGACATGGCATTAAAGAGTGTGATCACTGACCGGGAGGCATTTGAGAAGAAAAGTCTGAGGAACAAAAAAAAGAAACAGCCTATGGTGTGCAAAAGAAATAATGGATGAGGGGAAAAGTACATATAACCTCAACCCATATGTTAAACCAGAGCACCCAACCTATGACCTGTAGTAGCAGTAGTGTTGTCATAACGTCGCTTTTCTGATTGATTATGTTTGGGAAATCAGATAGAGTTCTGAAAAAAAAAAAAAATCTGTATGGTTTAAGGTTACAGCTGCACAAGGTCTTGTTTCATCAGTTTGTCCCTGAAGCCACATTTAGTCAGAGTGTGAAGAGAAAAGTGCTGAAAGCTTTAAAGGTCCATGAGACAAATGTGAACCAAACAAATATCAGGACTGGAATCTGACAGGAATCTTACAGTATCATTTGATGAGAAAAGCACAAGTCCAGTTTATCCCTAAAGGATCTGTTTGGGGTCCTGTAAATGTATATACGATCAGATCCACAGTACTTTCATCAGCTTTATAGGAATATTCATGTACTTTGGGTTTTTAAATAAATATGACATTATCAACATTATTCAAGCTGTCATACAGGCATCATACACAACATATAACCTTTAAGTGACTCTGACACTACTGCAACAGTAGTGTAAAACACACAGTAGACAGTGATGTCAACAAAGTGTTTTCCAGCACTGTACAGATTCAGCATAATCACAAATACAGCTTATTTCTGTAATCAAGTAAAGCTCATGATCATTCTGTAAAGCATCATGCAGATATAGTCCCCTCCTTCACACTTCATTTGATCACTGCAATAGATCCTTTAACAGGCTGTTCACCCAAATTGATATTCTGTACCTCAGATAGGCAAGTTGTTCTGGAGCCTGAACCCCTGAACCCAGCAAGCAGGTTTGATTCCTCAGCCCAGCCTTTTCCCTGCTATATTAGATTCCCCCCCACATCCCAAAGACATGCAGGTCAGGTGGATTGGAGAATTTAAATTGACCAGAGGTGTGAATTTGTATGATGGTCTGTACAAGCGAGTTAGCTCTTTAATGAACATATGATCTGTGAAGGGTGTTTGCTCTGAGCATGCTGGGATAAGCTGCAGACAGGCCCTGAATGAACATAAGCAAGGAGAGACGGTAAATATTTTTTAGGGGTTATTATTCCAGCAGGTGGCAGCAGACACAAACCAATATATGTAGCTGGATGGGCCTGTTTCTGTCAGTGCTTGCTGGACATGTTGTGGTTTTGGTTTCAGTGGAACTGTGGGGGCTCTAATCAAGTGCCCTGGCATGGCAGAGCAGAGCTGGTCCATTACTGTCACTGTCATGATTTTCAGAAACAGTGGGGTGCCTGGCTGGTCTGACAGAGCCCACACTCCTGCACCTGCATATGCACAGGTAAATTTCATTCAAGAATAGTTTCATCATCCCTAAGACCACACCCCACTGTGATGTCACGGTGTACTGACACACCCTGGAGTACACCTGTTCGTCACTGTGGCAGGATGGAGTTGAGCAAAAAGTGAGATCTTTAGCTGGAATTAAGTTGCTCCATGTGGACTAAATGAAAAATTTGACTTGAGAGACCTTTGTTATATGATCTAAAACTTGTCTGTGATTCTTTTTGTTAAGCTATAACAAAGGCGATTTATTGCTGTTGAGAACTGGTGTATTTTAGGTCCTTCATGTCTTGAATTTCATCACTGATTAGTAGCGCAGTGACTGTATCCTCAGCTGATAACCCTCAGTTACGCATGGGCCTATTTAACCTCTTCAAACAGTCCCGCTGTTTGAACACTTTGTACAAACTCATGCTGTGCAGCCAGTTACTATAAATTTAAATTCTAGCAGAGATCCCTGAGTTTCCAAAGAAATGAAATGAAATGAATCTGGGGGAAATTAGTAAGACGTCATGCACATCACATCTAAAATATTTCTGTTTGATGAATACTGCAGGCATAAAAATTATAGAAGCTAGGAAGTAAATATTTCACACATATAACTTCAAGGAAGAGCTGGAGAATTCTGATACACAGTACGTCACTATCAGTCAGAGTGGAATAAGACGATTTGAACAACCTTAAAAGTACTTTAAGGGGAAATGTTTCAAAAACTGTTTATCTTAGCTCGATTTATCATGTTCCCTATTAAATATGTTAAGAGACATTCTAATATAATATAATGATTCTAATCATTATATTTGAAATATTTAGGATGAATTATGTGTAAATGGTCATGTACCACCAGATATACAGAGGTACTTTGTCTGCAAAGCCCCACAAGAAGCAAAACTAAAGTGTCAGCAGAAACAAAAATAAGTACAGGCCATGGAATAAGTACAAACCCAATAAAAGAAAATTAACAGTAATACCACCAGAGAGGGCACCACTGTAGGCAGCCCTATTTCCCAGTCTACATCATTAAAGCTTCTGAGCGTAAATGAGTCCAGATAAAAGGGGGAAAAATATCATGGGCAGAAAATAAACAGAAAATGTAGACAATATTATAGAAATACAATATTAAAACAGAAACTGGATAATGGATTGGAAAAAAAGCTAAATATGTAGCCATCACACCAAACTACTGCTTTGACTTTGATTCTTAATTTTTTCCAAAATTAAAACAAAGTAAATTTAAAATTACATAAACTCTGTCCATGATGTCTGTATATGGATTATCTCTGTCGCATGCTGAAGATGTGATGTTAAAACACAACTAAAATGTAAATAAATCAATTCAGTGAGTGGTCAGCTTTTTCCTACTTATTCTTTACTATTACTGTTTTTCTCAGCACGCAGCACTGTGTGCACTCTGCTGGACAGATATGTTTATTTGGCAAAACTCTGGTGCAATAATTAAAAGAGAATAAATCTGTCAGATGTCAAGCAAATGACAAGGGGATTCTTAATGGACTCTCTCACACTCTCACACACACACACACACACACGCACACACACACACACACACACACACACACACGGGCAGTTGACCAAACACTGGCTCTGCTTTTTCTGCAGCCCTCAGCTGTTAATATTTCTCCATGACCGGTGTAAGACAATAAGAGGCGCAGCTGATGAGAATAAATTCCTGTGAACATTTCACCAAAGGCATAACATCCCCCTCAACTTATTATTCTGCTCACTTCATTGAACAATTAACCAATCTGACTCAAAGGGCTAATGAACATACTTAACTCTCTCCCTCTGTCTCTGTGTTAGTGCGTCTGTAATTGGGTATCATGTTCTCTTTTTCTTTTTGTCTCTAATGATCAGCTGTGTAAATAGTCTGTCACCTCCCAACACACACACACACACACGTCCTCAGACTTCTCTCCCGAGTCTTCAGACGCCACAGCAGCATTACCACAGATATGATCACCCTGCTCGGAGCGGTCGACCAGCTCAGCTCCCAGGAAACCTTGCGGAGCAGATAAATACAACGAAGGTCCAGACACTATCTCCTGACTTCACCATTTAGAAATATTCCGTGACCATGTGTATCTGTATGTTCTGTGCAAATAAAGCAGCAGTTGGACAGCTAAACAAATAATCAGCTCTACAGGGACAAACACAATCTCACTTAGGCCAGCGTGCTGTACTGCTCCTGTCACAGGATTAAGTCCCGGGCTAGTTCAACTCGCCTGCTTTCCTTCAGGCAAAAATCTCCTCTCTTCTCAGCTCATTGCTCCCACAAAGAGGACTGCCCAGGGATTTTGATGGTTTCTGATAGGAGAGCTAACTACAATGGAACTACACAGAGAAAAGACATCATTCAGGGAAGGAACTGAAAGGAAGCGCTGCTAAGAATTCTGAGGACCATAATGCGTATTTTAATTGAGCTAGAGCACAGCAATTGTTTTATTTACCACCCAATCCCTGCGCGCCGTAGTTAAATAGCGTTCTGTAGAATGTAAATGTGGATAAGAGCAGGAGCAATGGGCTGCATGCTTAGCACTGTCTTTGAATGATTATTGTCTGGTATTAGGCAAATGCTCTATGCTTATGGAAGCATGACAAGGGATTATGTCGCCTCAAGTAACACCATGTCACCAAAAAGCAAGACAAGAAGAATTCCAATGAAGATTTCTGACTAATAATGGCACCCCCCCCCCCCCCACCCTCCCACTGAGCCCTAGTTTGCCGACAGTAGAAATGAGAACTCCATACTCACCAACGTGTCTGACACATGTTAAGCTATCACTCCAGTGTCCGCCATCAACCAGAGGGCCACTTTAATTATCCACCTCCTCCATCCATTCCCCCTGCCTCTGAAGTGTAAATACCTCTTGTGTAATTTACTATGAAGTTCCCTTTCACTAATTACCCTACCCCTCCTCCAATCCCCCACCACCGGCTTCCCGAAACCAACTCCTGCTCCAGGTCTCCCCCCGTTACACTATGGATTCCCTGTCGGCTTGCTACAGGTAGATCGAAGTCTAATTAAGATTGTTAATGAAGATTTAATTTTCCACTTCAAATGAGCCAGTGAACTCTGAGAGTGTCCCGAGTGGAACGCATGAGCGGAGAGAGCGCAAGAAAGAAAGAAAGAAGGAGAAAGACAAGAGGAGGTGAGGAAGAGGAACGGGTGGGTGTGAAAACCACAGGGACAGGTGGAGGTAAAAGCTACTTAGGAGGCTGTTAGACTTTTAACTATGGGGCAGCGAGATGTCACATCCACAAAGTTACTCCAGCCTTGAGCTCCTCAGGTGTTGAAATTCACCTCATTCCCTTAGACTTCACTGGAGTTCAGAAGCTGCCTTTAAAGCCCATACGTACTTGAAATGCAAAGATGTACGGGCACAAGTACAGACACACACTGTACACACAAAGAAACACAACACGCGCACACACAAGCACCCACACTGAGCTGAATAGCCAGAGGGATTCTGTGTCAGTGAGGTTCGAACAGAATGAGGAATCTACATGTACTTTCACTCTCTCTCTCTCACACACACGCAAACTTGTGTGTGCTGAGATGCAAGCAGCACTGTGAGTGTGTATGCATGTGTGAGTGCGTAGCTCTCCAATACAGTGTAGAGTTAGTCATTCCCAGGTGTATGGCTTTAACAGAGCCCATTTTATCTCCACTGCCGCCATTATACTGTGATCAATTATGCATGCTGTAATTATTGACAGTGCCATGACAGCACATCTCACCTAGGATGCTGCATTGCGGTGTTGATGCTCGGGGCACGCTGATAAACGTACATATAGGAGTCGTAAATTGATAAAAGTGTTGTTTTGCGGTGATGGAGAGTCAGGGTTGAAGCGAGTCCGATCTCTGTTTTACCTTCAGCCGACTTCACATCCATGTTGTTTCCATAGGGAGCAAGCCTCTCATAATTATGGGAATGAACAGAAACACTGACTGAGATGGTGAGGGTTTATTCCTCGGCACTCTGCAGAATCAGCTCTAACCCAATCACAAATACAGTTTATGTAATGCAACAGACTTGCATATTAACTGCTAATATGGTTCTCTCTATCCTTTCCCTCTGCCTCTGTTCCTCTCCCTCTCCTAACTTGAGGCGGGTATTATCATTGTAATCAAGCGGAGGCCCAGCTAACACGATCACTCTCTAAACCATCATGTAGGAATAATCCCCTCCTTCATATTTGATTATTGTAATAAATCTTTTTAACCAGCTATTCAGTCACACAGCAATGGCACACATCTCCCCGATCCATCACTTCAGCCGGGATGAATGCTGCAGAATACAGGAGAGCTGCAAGGGTTGGTAAAGGGGCCTCGTACTGTTTGGTCGTAGCTGTCAGGTCTGCTCTATTTGCTGCTTCTCCTGAGTTCAAAATGTCCTCTTCTTTTTTTTCTTTCCCCCCTTTTTTTTTTGCCAGCGAACAAACAGAGAACTCTCCCCCTCTGTCTGAAAGCGTGATTGCGCAGCAGAACTCTCCGTCTGTCCTCTATTACTGACCTCACATCCCCCCATCGGGCTGGATCACACCAGACAAGGTGTTCCTTCATCTTGCAGTCAGACACACACACACACACACACACACACACACACTGTCTGTGGTTTGGAAATTTCAAGGGGCCAATTTGACAAGGCACACCCACCTACCCACAACAAGACACACATTTGTATGCACTGCACAGCACATCTCTCAATCGCTCGCTGTCTCTTTTTCGAGCAGACACACACAAACATCAGGCACACGGAAGCAGCAGAAGTCTGATTATCCAGAAATTCAGGAGACTGCAGAAAGGAGCACAGAGCAGGTCTGACTCATCTCTTTGAAATAGTTCCTTTTTTATTCAAATTTACAAAAAGAAAAAGTACAACAGAAATAAATACACTTTGTTCAGCACGCAATTGTGGAATTGTATCAACATCGTGCAGGAGCAATGAAGTCGCTGGGGGGCGCAGAACCAATGGCGTCTATCTGTCTTGGGGTCAAGAGGACTCTTAAGGCCAGAAGTCATGACCTTCACCCTGCACCCTTTAAGCTACATATCAACATATTTAGATATTAAGGTAATACTCTTATCTCTCTTATACTCTGGGACTTCATCCCCCTCAGCATAAAGGTCTTTTTTGACAGAGCACTTGATAAATGGCCTGACAGGACCACTTTCATCTTATGCCGAGAGCTGGTGCATCTGAGTTAGCTAAAAGAGTGAAAAGAGCTGTGGAGTGCTACAGAGACTGCAGGCTTTTATTCTATTTAAAACAACTGATTCAAGTAATCACGCCTCTGATTGAACCAGTTTGCCGGGCTCAGGAGGTGGGATAATCAGCTCCGTCAAGTGGTTTAGTTGGCGCAGCACTCCAGAGCTCTGAAATAAGACAAATCAGGAGAATCATCACTTTGATTTTGACCAATCAGCCGGAGCAGAACTTTGAATTAGACCAATCAGCAGAGATGAAACACCTGGAGCCAATCAAGACTGTGGGATAAACCATATCGTTAGAATGGCAAGAAAGGTCACTTATTGGTACACCATGCTAATTGCTTTTGCAATGGCTGCTCAAAAAACTGGCAATGCTGTTATGAAAATGAGAATTGTTCTCTGTGCGTTGAGAGACAGGGAGACTCGGAAAGTTGGCACGTTTCACATGAATTCTTGGGGAAACATTGCCCACATGATGATTTGGCAAAGCAACACATTAGTTCTCTTTACAACAATACTTATTCTCATAACAAATTTTTTCAAGTTCTATGGCATTTGTTATTTTAGGTGTACCAGAGAAATGGATCCAGGATCAATTCATTCTAATAATTCTGGTTTGTGACGACTTCAGTTTTGTTTTCGTAGTTTTGACCACTACTTCCATTAGGTGGCCCACACCCACACACACACACACCCCCACCCCTTCCACCCCATGGTTCTGCACCCCCCATTCCTCTCCAGTTATTGTGCAGTATTTGTACATTGGTCCTGATCCTATCCAGTCTGCACAGTGACACTGTATGGACAAGTCAGTGGCTCAGGTACTGTTAAGGGTACAAGAGGTGTAAATGGGTTTTGTTTCAGTCAGTGAGTAGCCTGACTTCCTGATTGGTTATCTAAGTGTTGACAGTAGCAGACCTTGACAACAAGATTATGGTGGACCGAGCTGGTGGACACGAGCAAAGCTGGAGCTCGACTTATGTGGGTGGCTTTACAGTGAACCAGTGATTAATGGTGACTTTTTTTTTTTTTTTTTTTTTGCGATGGCACACCAAAGACGTTCAGGTTAGGGTGAGCGGCTAAATTCCTCTCTGGACTCAAATTTGACTGTTTGGTTATTATTCTGCAAAATAAAGAGAATGTGCTTTACTTTAGAGATGACTAGAGGTCAAGGTGAAACAGATTGCAATAGTTATATGGCCTTTGAGTTGCACTGCCTGAAATGTATGAAAGATTAAATTTGGTCACTTTCCCAAACCTATACTAAAAATCTTACTCTTAAAAATACATTTTATTGTACCATATTTCAAGAGAGAAGTAACTAACTATAAAACTTTGTTCCATATCTCTCAGGCAGTGTAGCTCTAATGACAGCAATGTCCTCAAAACTCATTACAAATTCAATTTTAGCGAGTTATTCTCCTTCTGCAGAATAATAATCCAGATTTTAGGGAAAATACTGATTTTTTTGTTGTATGCCTAGTAGGGGAATTTCTCCTTACTCCACTGGATTTTCATTAAATTGGTTCCTCGCTGGGACGGGCAAGCTCACAGGCTTCCTGTAACTAATATTTTGCACAACAAACTTCTGCCAGAGGCCACATGTATAAATGAATCCTTGCCTTGTCCATCTCAGACGAGAACCACCACAGAACAAACCCCAAACCTGGTCTCTTTGCACACAGATGTCGAACAGAAGGTCTTTGCTTTTTCAGTCCAGGAGGCTGTTCAGTCCAGCTCGGTTAATCCATTTCTAATCTACAGTACATACAGATAGTCCTGACAGTGCTCCATTTGGACATGTAGGTTCTGTTTTAGAGTTGTTTTTTTTTTGTTGTTGTTTTTTTTTAACTCATTTTATATACTCTCTTTTAGCAATAATATTCAGTGGTATTTACATTTGAAATGATTTTACATACAGTCAAACATTGTATCTTGTTGTTTAATTGACATCTTATAAAACAACTGTAACCTCTGACATTATTCATTATCTAGTATTGAACATCACACAGTAGAAAAGTGCATTCCAGCTGAAAACTACAGCTCATTTGCATCCTGACCTTTAACAAGAACAAAAAGCCTATCACAGGATGTCTCTGTGGTGTTGTTCCCCTATAGTTTCATTACAGATTTGTGGAAATTTTCATTTGGGCACTGTGAGTGTTCAAACCGAGAACAGATTGCCGTTTTTTATTTTAATTTTATTAATTTATTTATTGTTGTAGATGTTGTTTTCAGAAATCATGCATACTTTGTCCTCGGGATGTGTCAAATGAGACGAGGGGGGGGGGGGGGTTACGCGTAAAAAATAAGAGACTTAGAGACCATAAAAACATTAAATGACAGTGTCATCATTACTCCATATAGTAGATGGAATATTTGTGCATGGTTTTGCTTTTATAATTCACTGTAGTACAATCAAAGCCTTATGGTGTTCATCAGTTCTTTGTGTATTTGTGTGTGTGCGTGTGTGTGAATCTTTGTAAACATACCAACAGTCAACTACAAAAAGCTGGGGGGATGAGGGGGGTGGGAGGGGTGCTGGGGATCACATCCCTAAATCACTTACATTTTTCACATTGTCTGTTTTCCTTGTGGGCTGAGAGGAGGGAGAATCTTTTGCTGGATTTAAATGATTCATCATTTTCATTTGGAATGAAATAGTGAGCTGAATAATTCACTTTTCTGCCACTGCAGATGGAATAAAAAGTAACTGTTTCTGTACAATCATCTCACTTCCCCCCGATTTCTATCGCTATGCATCCTCCTCCTTCATTTCATATTCAAATATATATTTTATCCCCTTTGTGTGATCCTAGTTTCTAAACTTCCTTGTCAAATGTTTACTCTTGCACATTATCCTGAAAACTAATCTCGCAGCTTATGTATCGTCACTCATCAGCCTCATCGTTAAATTGTCTCTGGAGATGAAGGTTTCTCCCTGCCACTCTTCCTCCATCTTTATTAAATATACACACATATAAACTCACGCACACAAGTGCACTTGTGCACTTTTTCTCGCACAGCCACATCCCTTCATAGTCTGTCCTCGCACACAAACACGCATGCAGACAAAATAACAAACCAACACGCACAACGAGAAACGCCTCCCTCCTTGTTTCCTGCTGTTTCTCATTCCATACGTGAGAGCTGAATTAAATCGAGTCCTGGATGTTTGGGTTGTTTTTCTTTGTCCAAAGCGTTTAACAAATTGTTGCTGCCCAAAGCAGAAGCAGCTTCTGCATTGTCTCAGTATCTGTGCTCAACCATATCAGCGTTTCAACACTTATTGCTTTAAATTACATCAATCACTCCCTCCCCTGCCCTCGCATTCTCCATCCTCCCTTGGCTCATTTTTCTCTGTCTCTTTTTATTACTTTGCCTCTTCATCTTTCTCCCCTTTAACTTCTCTTCACATTATTCTAGCTCTGGTTGCCTTTTCATCATCCTCCTATTCCCTCCCTTCCTCTCTTACCCCCTTTGCCCCTATTTGTTTCATTTTTATTTTTCCTCAGTCTTTCCCCTCTTCTCCAGCCTGCTCTCCTCTCTCCTTTTGCTCTTTCTTCTCTGACTCCTCTTTCTTCTCCTTCTCCTTTTTGGCTCCCACTTCAGTTTTTTCTTTCTCTTCCCTCTCTTTCTCCCTCTCTTTGAAGAGCTGGGCTAATTTCTGGAACTGGGGACCCCACTCTTCCAGCCCTGCTCCCCAGTCATCCTTCTCTGTATCCTTCTCTCCTTCGCTCTCCAGTGAGCTGAGGGATCCAGCCCTGGACCCTGTGCCCTCCAGGCCGTACACCTGCACCGAGTCATACGGTGGCTGTGATGGGTCAAAAGTGACCTGGGCAAGACGCAGACGTAGGAACTCACCCACCCTTAGTGCCAAGGAGGGACCCCCAGGCCCTGGTACCCCTCTTGCCGCCTCCACTCCCGGAACCCAACTGGCCCCAAAGCCCATCACTCCACCATATGCTCCTCGAGGCTGCCCTGGAAAGGGCAAAAGCTGTGGAGTCATATCCCTCCGGCCCAAAACGTATCCCCCCAGCCCCACCCGATCACGCCAGTCCCCAATAAAGCCAGCTGCTTCTGGGTAGACAGATGGAGTCCCGGTCAGTGATAACCCTCCACCCTCCCTGTCTGGTCTCGCCACCACAAAGTTGCTCCCCATCTCCAGTCCTCCTCTCCCTAAGCTGCCGGGGTAGTCCCTCTGTCCAGACACCTCCCCCTGCAGCACAGTGGCATAGTTGCGTCCACTGGCAGGTTGCTGTTGTCCATCTGTGGAGGTGCCCCCACTTCCATTTCCACTTCCTCCTCCACCTCCTCCTCCTCCACTGGAGTCAGACTCAGCCTGGCCAGAGCCTGTGCGTTTCGGGGACAACCCAGTGCGGGAGGCCCTGCGTCCTGCCAGAGGGAGTGTGGCCGAATCGCTCACCCAGCCTCCTGCCCCGTGACCCTGGCCAATCATGGAGCCGGATCGGGTCATGACGAGATTATGCTCCCTGGGTAATGTCTCCGACTGCACCTGGAGGGAACGTAGGCGAGCACGAGTGGTTTCAGTTCGGGGCTGGGGTAGGGTGCGGTACTGTTAGGTTTGGTTACAGTAAGACAAAATGGGATGAGAACAATGTGCCCGGGCGGGAGGGATAATTTAATAAGAGGCATAATAAAAGCAGAAAGATGTGGGAGTGTGATGACATAGTGCCCAAAGAGGAAAAGCAGGAGATGTCGATGATGATAATAAATAAAAGGAAGGAGAAACAGACAATGAGCAGAAGAGAGTGGAAGAAAAGCAGAGTTGGAAGAGGCCATTGATATTAATTGAACACTAGAATGAGCTAACACTGCACTGTGAGCGGGAGATGGAGAGGGAAATGATCGAGAGATAAAATATTTGAAAATTAAATAAGGAAAGGGCAAGAGAGCCTTGCTACGGCCTAATAAATAAAACAAAACACAGAAAAGATAATGAACGGCAGGATATAAATGTGCCGATATGTCTGAATCATCATCTTCCCCCAGCACTGTCCTGGACTTTTCTCCTGCCATGTAAAGATGAAAAATATTTTGGTGTTGTGATACAGTGTAGCAGGTTGAATGCAAACCTAATAATGATTTTATATTTACTTAATTACCTTCTTACTTACTCTTTTGCTTATTTAATTGAATAATTAAGCCATTCATTCAACTTTAATGCTTTCTCCAGTGCAGCCATCTATCATTAATCAAGTACTTTATTCAATTTTAATTCATTATTCAATGCAACATCTATCACTTTTTCTCCTTCCGGAAACATTTAGCCATCCATCCATCCATCAATGTATTAAACTGTCTTACTGTACTGGGTCCATTCATTTGCCGGTTTCACACCAAATGGACAGTTATGCATTATTTGTACCATGTAAACTGAAGGATGAAGATCATTACTAAGCAGATTAAAACATTATCATCTCACAAAACCCATAACTACAATACTACAGACTACATCACAGTATATCAATCACAATATTCCTTTTCTCACCTCACATCATCTTTCTAAAGGTCCAGTAAACCAAATAATGGCAAGAAATCTTTCAATTAAATGTTGCACAAATGTAACTTTTCCTCTGTTCCTCTCCACAGTGAACGTGGCATGATCATAACTTCTACCTACCATGCCAAAATGCCACTGGATGCTTTTCATGGAGGTCAGCTTATCTGGGATCAAAGTTTAATTTGGACTGCAAACCTGGCAGAAAATTAGGATGGTGGACGCCATTATTACACAGGTGCTGAGGACAGTGGGACCAGCATTTCCCTGAAAAAAACGGCCTTGCTGTGTGCAGTGTTGAAATTGTGTGTTAAGTGTGAAAGCAGGGTCATTGTAATCCTTACCCAGTCCACATCTTGACTGTGGTTCACTTTGTCCTCATTGCTCCCCTCTGTGCAGTTGCTTACAGTTCTTGTTCCTCCTCCTCTCTCCTGGCTGTCACTGGTCCTCGGCGTTCCTCCATCTGACGTGCTCACCGCACTCTGAGGTGCAGTCCCGTCACGGCTTCCCGTTCGGCTTCCTGTGCTGAGGTCTGTGGGGGCTATGTAAACCGCCCCAGACTCCATCGGCCCCACCATGGCCCCCTGGTTCTGGATGACCAGGGAGTGGTCCGGCTGGCCTCCAGGAAAGCGGTATCCCAGCTCTGCCAGGCCTGGTTCAAATGTTCCGCCTGGTGCGCGGCGGAGAACAGGTAAAGTGTGGCTGCTGTAACAGAGGCGACCATAGAGGGGTCCTCCTGGTCCTGCGTAGCTATGATCCACACCTGGATTCTGAGCCCAGCTATAGGTGCGAGCTTTGTCTTGGCCACGATGTGTGTAACGCCTGTAAGACACAAGGCGAAATTCTCCATTTAACTTTGGTAAGTTGATTTCTGTTTTACTTTATCTGACAGACTGTGACCATTTAGTCTCATTTTGTGACCTGGATGTGACGCCCATGTTTTTTTTTAATTTTTTTTAATGTATTTAAATTTATTTTGCATATTGCTCTTGTTGTGACCCAACATTTGCGGGGAAAACTAAGTTTGCAGACTCTGCTGCAAACTTTAAGCATGACACACCCGTAAGGCACAAAAACAGCAAGAAGTATAAACTATGCAGGGCCACATGCTCTGATGGAATTGCAGCGACTCTGCCAGCAGCATTTCGAAGGCAGGAATCTACTAATCTGTCTGCAGAAGAGGCTAAATGATGATAAAATTCACTACATCCTACCACACTGCAAAGGAAGAGCTGTCATTCACTTAATTCAAAGGTCACACTGAATTGATAAAAAAAAAGAACAGAGTTTAAGTGAATTAATTTACAGCAACGACACAACATGTGAACAGTTTATTGGAGATGTTGCAGACTCACTGAAAAAGAGGACCACTGAAACGATAAAAGATTCCTCTTATCTGTCCTTCAGGAGTGATGGTGACTCTGATGTGTCAATCACAGAATGAGAGAAACGCACTGATCCTGCATCAAGGGATCCAATATGTGTTTGTATCAGGAAAAAGAGCAGCGGTGGAAGAACTATCAAGACCATTTACATTACAGTAAAACTACTAACAGCAAAAAATAGCAATGTGTTGCGTTGCAGGTCCATTTAAGTGGTGCTCCTACATCTTGTGCTTGTGCTCCAAAAATCTTCAATGAGGACCACCAGTGCTACAAGTGGAAAAAGTTGGTCCGGAGCCCTGAATTTTCTGACAAACATTAAAGGGATACTACTAATTTTTTAAAAAGCCAAATGCAGCCGAGGCCAAGACATCCGAGTATGAAATTACAAACTGTTATAATGACTATAAAATTATAGTCTCCGAGCCCAAACCAAGATACGCCTGACAGCAACATCAGGGTTACACTCTCAGGCTCCTACCAGAGCCACAGAAGATTTTAAACAACTGCCACTACTCCCAGGGACAAGCAAACTGAAATTCATGTGTCTCTGAAAGCTCTCAGACCAAAACAATATACAGCAGAACCACAAACTACAGCTTTGAAGTTCCCAAAATTCTTAACTATCCACTCCTCTGTGACATGGTGTCAACAAAATGAAACATTACTCCACACAAACTTCATAAAGGTGGTATTTATTGCTGGGATATTGCGTTGGATTGCATTAGATTTAAGAGGCTTTTCATGTTGTTGTGTCCACCTCCATAAATTGCGAGAAGCAATTTTCGATAAACCGAAGGCAGGCTTTGTATTTGTTTATGGTCGCTCCATATGGCTCGCATGAATTCATCGGAGCTAATTATTAGTCCAAAGGCAATAACAATGTTTCACAGAAACATCAAAGTGGGTGCAAACAACTCTCTGATGTAGCAGAACATAAACGAGCTTTAACAAAATGAGCACAAACAAAGTGGTCTCCCAGGACTGTAAGGCCTGATAGCCTTCTCTCCGCATTTTGATCGGTGATTGATTATGACCCTGGAGTTAAGGCTCAATCAGCCACTTCAGTGGATCAATTTAGTGCTGGACAGATATGAAAGGTAAATTTGTTTCCTTCACATCTTCCTTTCAGCATTGAGTAAGAGGCCAACCATGATGTAATTAAACAACAATCATTATATATGTATCACCACATGTAAACAAACTCTCCCACCCACTCCCCTCAGCTACTTACACATTCCTGCTGTCCAGAGTGCGATAGCCACGTGAGCGCGAGCTGTGCGGCGCACTCTGGAGCGCCGCGATGTCAAAGGCAGCCGTGTCAGCCTCTCCCCCGCCCTCGTCATCATACGTTATGATGTTCTCACGCACGTCGTCCTCCTCCAGCGGTGACAGGGAGTCACGCTTCTGACGACGCAATGACAATGACAGGGCACTCACCGCTGCAGAAGGGGGTTGGGGGGATAAGGATATTGAGGCATAGGAGAGAAATTGGAAAAAGAATGATGAACAAGGGGGAAGAGGGCACAAGTCACAAGGGAAATAAAGGGAAGGAGGAAAATGAGAGAGAGAGAGCAAGGGAGAAAAATTCAGGCAGACAAAGAGGTGAGACACACAGAGACAAAACGAATACAGAGGAGGCCTTGGGTTAGAGGGCTGGTATATCATATCAGCAGGCTGCATGCCGCCACTCTGTAATTGACTTTGAGCTCCAGCCAGGCAAATGGACGCTTTATTCTCCCATGACTCCATATTCTCAAAGCAGAGAGCTACATTTGACCCAGGGCTGTGGACACAGAACCAAGCTGTGGCAGCTCTTTGATATCTGTCCAACAAGGCTACCTGATAAAAATCAGCGTGAAGAGATGCATTTGGTTTCCTATAGTTATGCAATATTCAACAAGAATCTTTGTGTGAGCTCTTGATAAAGCCAAATGTAATTTATTTAAAATGAAAGATCCACAATTTCACACAGCTGATTTCACACGATTTCTATCAGATATGGCACGCTAACATAAGCTAATGCTAATGTTAAATAAATCCAATTCACGAGTTTCAAAAACAACAGCCCTGTAAAAGTACCATTCACTTGCTGTTTCAACATGTGGAGGAAACCAAACCCTGACAGACCTGCTGTGCCTGCTAACAGCTGCTAAGCTATGACTGGACAATCACTGTTTGGGGAAGGAGTTTGACGAACGTTCAGTTTCACTGGACCCAATCTGAAACTACGTGTACATCTCAACATGTGCATATACTGTTGCACTCCAGCCAGTCTACTGTCTAAATATTGTTGGAGGTTGCGTTATTTGATTTCCATGGAACTAATTCAATGATCCCCAAAAGGAACGGGAAAACTCTAATCTTTCATAACAACTTGAGGGATCACCTTCAAGCCATATGTACATGTGTTTCTCTCTTCTCTCTATCCACAAGGCATGAGTGGTTACCAAGTGGCTTCATATCCACTTTGTGAATGCCAAACCCCTTTTTAATAACCAGATGGGATCCTGATGGAGCTATTGTCAGAGCTTGTGTAAGAACATTTGGCATTTCGTTGAGGGGCCCAATTATACTGTTCGGGATTAGCACAGACCTCTAAAAAAAAACTAAATTGTATAGGGACAAAACTCCACCTCAGTTTTAAAGCCACACACTGTGTTAGAAAGTTGTGTGGATTTCCTGGTATAGTTTATGCCCTTGTCACTTACAGAACTAAATTCTAAATTCCACCCAAAGCCACTCAGCACGATCACCTTCACGCCATGTTGCTTCTCTTTCTTGATTGTACTGGTCTCTTCCAGAATGATAATGCACCTACCAACAAGGCATGAGTAGTGATCCAACATACTGAATAGAAATGGCAGTGAAGCTGGTCATAAGCCAAAGCCTCCTCAGCATCTAGACATTATCCAATTGAGCGTTTGAGAGTTTCCGCAAAGGTGGCAGTGACATTTTATTACGCCGCTATCAAAAACCGGAGGGCACTGATAATCACTCACAATTGTTATTTTAGTAGTGATTAGTGCTGACCTTGCCAGAGGAGATAACTGGACCAAAATTGCGAGGAAAAGCAAACCCTGTTATTGAGCAGCTGTGAGTAAGAGAAATATTTACGCTGCTGCTTCCATTATTTTCATATGCAGATTAAGCATCCAGGGATGTAGTGGAGGGTAAACAGCCCTAAACACTATTTACTCATCTTTATTTGTAGATTAGCATTAAACTCCTTTATAGGCAGTAAATCTTAATGATATAACTTCACATGTATACATAAGTGCTGTACTAAAAACATGCTATGTTACATAAATAAAGGTTTTTCATGGGACCAGACACATTTTTATTTCCATTGTTGTCGTATGTTGATCCCAGACTTCCTTACTATGTCTTTTCATAAACTCTGTGAATTGAAGTATTTACCGAGTAGTGTAGCGACGCAGGCCAGGATAGCGAGCAGGGCGGCTGTACTGAGTCCAGGTGAAGGCAGCGTGGACTGCTGAGGGAGACACACCGCCTCTCTTTCCCAGTCCCACTCGCCCTCTGTCTGCTTGTCCTTCTCTTTCTCCCCGGCCCGTGCCCCTCCTCTCAGGCAGGGACAGATGGACACAGTGACCGTCCCGGTACTGGTGAGGCCTGATGTCCCGTCTCTTAGGACCAGAGGCACGTGGAGAGTCAGGGTGGAAGATGGGGACCGGGATAGCGGCTGGAGCTGGGACAGCAGCACCAGGCTGGCTGTGGGGCCTGGAGGAGGACAGACAGAGAGGAAGATAGCTAATTTCTTGTTAACTGCATGGTGCAATTACACTTGTTTTCTGTGCTGAATGTTACAATTTGGACATAATGCCCTCATATCACTGTGCTCATGTTTGCAAATTTGTGATTCCAGACAACGGGTCATTAATTTATACTACAAAAGAATGAGGCAGGCCAAAAGAGCTAACTTTGGTGAGTCCGGCCTCATCTTTTATTACTGCTGTTTCATTTCACATGTCCTTTAATTAGCAAATTTTAACCACCACTGAAGCTACAGTGTCTCACACCAGAATAAAAATGATACTAATTTGAGCTAATAGGATGAATCTAGTGCAGAGTGTCTCAATTAGGCCAGATAGTACCCTCCTCTCTACTGCAGCCACATTTCATGTTTCAGAACTCCCAATGAGCTGGAAAACTTCAACATCAAGTCTGATATACTTCGCAATTAAAACTAGTATGCAAAATATTATTGCATTAATATACTGCCATCATAGACATCTGCATAAGACTACTGTCCAGTACAAAGACTCTCACACCTGTCCTGACTGACAGTGTGAACAGAGGAAGCATCAGGTTTTACAGCATGTTTGTATTTGTGTTTTCATGCATTGAAGCCCACACATCTTTCAGGTTTTCTTTTTTTTTTCTAACCAGAGACCCTCATGCAACGATTTAGAAAGAGAGAGGAATCAGGAACTACAAAAGAGCTAATGGCCTCTACTGGTCTGACTCCTCTTGCTTCTGAGCAAAAGAGCTGTGGAGTGTCTGTGTGGGAGAGGTCTTTAGATTTCTTCTAAATAAAATGTCCAAGGCCACAAAGAAATAAGGCCATGGAGAGAAGGGCACAAAATAGTGTGGAAAATATTTAATCAGCAAAGTTGTACAAACATGACTCAATTATCAAAGCAGTCTTCCGTGATCCAAATCAAAGATAAATCATTATCTTTTTTAACAAAGCATGTCTCTGTCAGACAAGCTGTCCATATGGGATCAGGACTCTTCTCTGTTCTGGTGTTGGATGACACATCAAAGAGGTCTTTGATTCCTCATGTCAGTGAGTTTATCCCCCTGATCCTTGATTCAACCAGAGCAGGTTCACTCTGCATGATTTTGCCAAGTTTAGGGACAATTAAAGGGCTGGTCAGCAGTATAGTGCCATTGATAGCCCAGAAGTACTCAGATCATCTGCTGTGAACCACTCGAATTAAATCATGCTGTTGAATGTGACAACACTATCAAACAGTACATATTAAAGAGGCAATTTGGAAGTATTTTGGTTTAAAACATTCAGTCTGTTGCGTGTGTTGCAGAGATATCTACTGAAGTTAGCACAACCAGCAAGTCCCAGCCCGTCCCGCCTTGTAATACCACTTTGAGCCTCAAGAGGCGATAGTGACTCACTGCAACGTCAAGTCCTGCCCTGAATGACAGGTAAACAGATAGGGTCGGTAAAAAAACGTATATGATTTTTTTGACAGTCTAATGTGGCGGCTCACATCAGCCCCAGTCTGACTGTGGCACTCAGAAAGGGGAGGGGTGCATTTCCTTGTTTCATGCACGTGGACACACATGCTGCCCCCTGTTTGTTCGGAGTGTGAATACAACAGTTGGCTAATTCTCACATATTGTCCCCTTAAAGAAAAAAATATCTACACTAGACAGTTCTTTGTGGCCAAGCAAACAATCAACATTTCCATCATTTAGAAATGAGACAATTTTCTTACAGCTGCACTAACAAATATTTTTTCAGCCTTTTTGGCACAGTGTTTTGATTTGCATTACGACCCTGTATGCAAATGTGGTGTTCGTGAAAGCTGCAAAGCACCCCCAGTTCCACCCTGTTCCATGAACTGACATTTGTTGGTTGTAATGTGCCAAAAAAATGCAGCAATACGACAGCCAAAGGAGAGAAAGGAAGAGACTTGGAGCTGATGTAATCAGGGATGTACCGTACAGTAAATGCTGGAGGTTTCAAAATATTCAGTTTTGCAAATGTTCTATGTTTTATTCAGAATGTTTGTAAGGCCTCAAGCACACTCACATTGTGTTTAAGAGTGAAACACTGACTGCAAATATTACTGTGCTTGTTTACAAGAAAACCTCACAGGTGATGCATAATTGCAAAAACGTATTTGTGGACCAATGATTTCCTTTGTATTTGCAAACAAAGTGAATATGATCATAAAATATGGACAAACTTTTATTTTATTCCACTGCTTCTTTAAAGTTTAATGAGGCAAAGATTATCTACTTGTAGGATTTGATTCTTAGAGTTAAAATAATCAGTGGTACATTACTTACTTGAATTAACAAGGCCAGTGTGTGTAAAGGGTATATGTTAACATGTTTGTACTGCATACATCTATGTTAGTGTGTACTTGCACTCTACATACAGTATGTGTGTGTATTTATGCAGGAAAAGGGGCCAAGGAAAGCAGAGCAGACAGAGAATGAACTAGAAACAAATACTAAGTAGCTAAATTCAATTCAGTTGAAGAGTATTAAATGAAGCAGCTTTGATTTCTTCAAAAGCTTTTCATTGGAAACAGTAAGTATACGTGGTAGCTGGGAGGAGAAGATGGATGCAGAGGATATGGGAAAGCAAACAAGAGGGACGAACAAAAGAGATGAGAATAACAAAGCAAAACAATGGGGCCACCAGAGTTGGGAGATGGATAGGAGAAAAGAAAGGCAGAGACAGAGAAAAGGGAAGTGGGAGGTAGAGAGTAGAAGACGAGGCAATGGGTTTGAGAGTAGGTTAAAAGAAAGAGAATAAGACGAAGATGGAATGAGAAAGGCGGAGAGAAAATGTGGGATTAGCCTTAAAAAGTAGGAAAAACTGTCTGTGTCTGCCAAGGGAGCTAAAAAAAACAAGGAATTAAGAGAAATACACAGAGAGGGGATGATTGAGTGCCTACCACCACTGTCCCTAACGCTGAAGTTGAGGGCAGCGCTGGACTCCGGTGGGATGCTGAAATACACAGTGCTGTCATTCCCTCCCTCATCTCTATCAATCGCCCGTAACACCTGCAGCACCTGAAACACAGAGATAGAGAGAGCAGAGGAGACTGGGTGAGGGGAGGGTGTGAATAGGCTGTGTGTGTGTGTGTGTGTGTGTGTGTGTGTGTGTGTGTGTGTGTGTGTGTGTGTGTGTGTGTGGATGAGGGGGGGCACAGAGAGAAGAGAATAAGAAGGTAATGGGAGAAACACTTACACAGAGAGTGCTTTTAGCTACAAACCATTAGCCAACGTCAGCAGGAATCAAAACAAGCCAAACAATTAGCGTAGAGACACAAGTGAACTGTGTCTGATACTCACAGCAAATAAATAACTGTATCTGACGTGAATCGCTTTTCACAAACACAGTGTGACTTTCAATTTAGTAATAGCATCTGCACAGGTCTAGAGTAGCAATTGTAACTAAATTAATCTTAAAGAAATCTCCCCCTGCCCAAGATGATGGGTAATTTCTTTTTAATGAAAAACTCCAGTCGGCATTACGCAAGCCGTCCTTTCAGAAATGCTTTTCGAGTACTAGTTAAGAGACTGAAAGCGGGAATGAAGGGTGCCGCATGCTCTCTGAGTTAGTCAGTGTCTCTAGGCCTTGAGAAGATCTGCTGTGTACAGCCACATTATGTTATCAGTTGCTGTGTGAGAGTACTCAAACGTGTTTTGCCTGACGATTTGTCACACGGAGAAATGCATACCCAAACCCAACCCACTGAAAAATTTCATAATCTTTATTTCTTGAACTGACTCCTGCTCCTTCACATGACAGTATACACAAACACGAACATCACAGGGAAAAACAAATCAATGTCGTTGCCATAGAATCACAGATTTAGTGGCGAAACAACAAAGACACAAGCAGAGCAATGAAAACACCAGCAAAAACAACAGATGGGCCAAGACACCAAATTATGGTGACAGAGCCAGCATGGAATACTGAAGATGGAGGAGAGAGAAAAAAAAAGGATAGTTTCCAGGGAGAGATGGAGGAGCACAGTGAATGATTTCTATAACGGAGATAGGATCAAGTAAGAACAACATGATGCAGAAAAATAGACAAGAACACAAATAAAGCAGGAAGGAGGGAGACAGTCTGAGAGGAGGCTCGAGTTTAATTACAATGTGAATAGCTGCTGCGTTGTGATAACAGACCATTGAGGATTCACCTGCCTCCATGGTGAATGGATGAGCTGTAGCAGCACGATGCTGTATCTGAATAAACAGAGCTTTGTACTACTGTACTCTGTATGCTCCTGTACCAGAGTGGGCATTGCTCTGTATGTTGTGTTTCCTTATTTGAATGGAAACAGCTCTGAAGCACTGTGCGTGTCTTTGTGGTAGACGTCACTCTTTGGAAGTAAATGAATCCAACTCTTGACAACTGATAGCATGAACCTCTTATCTAATTCTTTGTCAGACAGAATAAGGACGTGGTACAGATTGACCATGTTGCAGTTATTTATGAGTTGTACATGAACATAAAGCGCAGTGTTTGAGTAGGCTGTCTGACATAATAATGGCAACTTTTATCCAGATTTATTATGAATTGTATATGCTTGTTTATGCTCATACCATGCTACAATGTACTATATGGTTTATAAGTGGCATGCAAAACATACACATTATGCTTCATGCGGAGTACAGGGTATACAAAAGCATAAATCAGTAAAATCTGTATAAAGATGCCAGTGACGATGGTAAGGTTATGGATATGGCTAAATACAATATAAACATTTTATTTAGATATTTACAGCTGTTGCTGAAGATATTGACGTTCAGTTTGCAGGTATTGGACAAGTATTGGACAAATTATAATTTTGACCTGATGGTGGCGCTAGATGAAAATAATATAAGGTATCACCAAAGTTATTACATTGCATTACAGTAATTGTGAGGGGAACATAAAGGTCTGTACCACATTTCATGTTAATTCATCCAGCAGTTGTTGAGACATATCACTGAAAACCACAAATGTCAATAGTGGCACTAGCGGTAAAAAACAGATCATTAACGTCATTAGGATTCATCGTCTTGGAGCCATGAGTGTCTGTTCAAAATTACGTGGAGATACATCCAAAAGTTGTTGAGATCTGTCACTGTGGATCGACTAACACTGCTGTCCAAGGAGCCATATTTCTAGTGACGCCCTAAATCTGGCATCGTCCGACAGTCATATCAAAAAAGACAGCAATGCATTCAGCCCCTCCAGAATCACCCACAGAACCTCGGATCTGACCCTCAGACACTTAGATCAATGGTCTGAAATAAACATATGCAGCCATTTTCCAACTTAGGAACTTAACAACCCATAACTTGAGGCCTCCAAAAATCGAATCTTTTTACAACCTTTGAGGCTCTGATTTTCCATTTAATGTATAATTTATAATTGTATAATATTATAAATAGGGATGTTTCAGATTAAACATAATTTAAAAGCCCAAAGCAGGACTGACTATTCCATGTTACAGAACATAGAATGTGGAGTTTGGTAGCTGAGTGGAGTAAACATTTACTGGATGGACTATAAAAGAAGAAGTGGTGTGGATATTATTGATTTTCTTTCAAAGTTACTGAATCTGGGGTACTGCTGGGGACAGCACTTGCCAATCACTGGCCCAAAGCGGTGTCGTCAAACCACTTGATAATTTTTCAGTGTGCTACACTGCATATATTGTGATTTTCTATGACCTTGATTCAGCTTTTTAATGTTTTCCCACCTCTGTTTGGCTGTATGTTGGTTCCTCATTTCTGCCAGACACTGCAAAATCACATGGTACACCTTTTTGTTTCTAATCACAGATCCCAGCTGCCTCTGTATGTCCTCCTTCCCCCAAATACTAATGAGAGCCTGGACTTCTTTCTTTGTTCAAGCAGAATTCTCCATTGTTCATTTTGTAATTATTTGTTATCCTGTTCACTACAGCAGTGAAATGGTGGTTACTGTTTGTTGTAGTCGGCGTTGCTGTAATGTCACAGCACATAGGCTTGACCAATCACAACAGAAAGAGCTCCCAGCAAGCCCTGAAAAGACCTGGAACTTTTATTCATTACTGCCCCCTGAGCAGGGCAAAAACTTTGTTCCACGAACAGCTGTACGCCTCCACCAACCAGTCAAGTTGCAGTTTACATCCATGTCTGTCCAGACTCATATATGTAGTGAAGGAATTTAATTAAAAGGTATTAAATGTATTTTTTCATATGTGATACAGGGATATATCAATAAAACAGACCTGACTTGACTTTATTAAGCTTTGTTGTTCTTCCCTTGTATGTGTTCACATGCTTAGCCAGCTGCAAAGATGCTACAAATTATAAAACATGAATGCTGTACACACATCTTTAATCCAGCAGCTCACAAGATTTATATAGTCAGTTTGAAGGTGAGCACCCAAGATCAGTGTCACCAATTCAGTATCCTACCAAATAAATATGAACTAAGGTCACAATCTGCCCTTCTGTTCCTGAGTTATGGTGTTGAATGAACCGTGACCAGAAAAGTGTTTTTGCAGAACATTATAATGTCACAGTGAAGTTGACCTTTGGGATATGAAACGTCATCACTTCATCATTTTATCCTGGGAGACATTTGTATAACATTTTGTCATGAAACTCTTGAGTCCTAAAGGATGCTTTGTAAGGTCACAGTGACCTTTGACCCTTGACCACCAAAATCTAATTCAGCTCATCCTTGATTCAAAGGGAACGTTTGTGCCAAATCGGAAGAAGGCGCCCTGAGATATCGTGTTCACGAGAATGGGACTGACGGACAACTTGAAAACATAATCCCTCTGGTCGCCGCTGTCACCAGCGAGGAGGCACAACGAAAGCAGGACCTGAGACGACAGCTGCACTTTGCATTATTGCAATAATAATTATGTTGTGTTACTTTCCAGCAGCAGAAAAGGACTGATAGTCTGCACCAATTTACACTGGGATCCTCTCATTTTCAGACTAACAAAAGCTTGTGGCAGCAGAATAATTTGAGAGATGCTATAAAAAATTTTTTTCTTTAAATCCTAGTTTTGAGAAAGAAAGAAGAGGAAATACCCTGACATCAAAGATCATTTAACACATACTGACCTGCCCGACAGTGGACGAGTCGCACATGGCTGTTGTGTATTGCCTGTCCAGCTCGGGTGCATTGTCATTCAGGTCTAATGTCTCTATTGCGACCAGAACTCTGGACACCTGGCTGGGATTGTCTGAAAAGGCAAATCAGAGAGAAACAGATTACAGCAGAGTGTTCAGAGATGCACACACAGCTGTATATGGAAAATTATATGAATACAGTGTGTACACAGACAGAGGGGCAAGTTTGTACTCCATTAATTCCATTAAATTGCCCTCACAGGCGAGATCAAGCATTTCAGTCTTTGTCCAAAAACTTCAACAGCACTCAGATCACATTAGCGAGGACGCAATTGGCTGAATATACAGTAGTACATTCAGTTTCATTTGGCTTGTGTTACAGCTCACAGAGTCCCAGCTGGAGTACAACTGATGCTTCCATAGCAGTCAGATTTTTCCACATCAAACTGTTCCATTCTTAGCCAAAGCATCTCACAGAGTCAAGTGTGTGTGTGTGTGTGTGTGTGTGTTTTTGTGTGTGTGTGTGTGTGTGTGTGTGTGTGTGTGTGTGTTTCTAAGAAAGAGAGTGAGTTAGCAGAGGAGGGATGTAGAAAGCAGTCAATCTGCATGCAGTTACACAAGGGCACAGTTTAAATGGATTGGCAGAGGGTCTCCCACACCCCATTCACATGGATATACACACACACTCAGACATGAAGTTCTCACAGACACGCTTGAAAAGCATGGAGTCATAGTCTGAGCCGAACATTCACCAGCACATTTTAGGCTACTCTTGTGTAGGAGACAATCCGGGCTCAGCAGCACACATCTTCACTCATTTATCTGAGCAGGCAACCCTGCAACACAGCTTGGGTCACACTTTCTGTGACATATACACACACACTCCCACACCATGTTTTCAAACCTAGAGCTGCAACACTGTGTCATGGATGACAGCAATTGGTTCTCATCGTTGAAAAGCTGAAAATGAGCTCTTGCTGTTATGTCACTGGGTGAGTTGGCCTGCCCGTGGCCATGGCAGAGCTCCTACTGTGCTTTATGTCAACACAGCCTCCAACAGCCTGTTTATTAGATAGAGCTCATTATTCAAGACGGGCACTCACTGTGCTGCCTCCATGGTCCTACCAACACTGCTGCCACAAGGAGCCGCCCTGAGTAGATCTTAAGTAAAGATTAACTTTGTCCAGAGCAAGCCTTGGCAGGAAAACAACTTCCCCTCCTTGCACGCATTGACCACTGGACAGCAATACTTTCACTTTTACACCAACCAGTGTGATTGATTTTTTTTTTTAGAGCTGAAAAGAGCATCCAAATAATAACTTGTCACCTGCCAAAAATGGATACTGTAACCTTGCTACCGGGATTTAGCAGGAGGCTGGTGTTATCAGAAGGAGACATCATTTGTCATCACCCTTGAAAACACACGTGACCATAAAGATTCGTATGACTGTTTTCTGATCTGCCACCTGTGTGATTAGGGTTCGGTTTGGTTTGGTTTAGGCACAAAAACTGACTAAGAAAAAAATCATGGTTTTGGTTAAAAGAAAATAACTTTGGTTGGTAGGAAGTGCGATGCAAACATTGTGGCCTCTGTTGTCAAAGTCAGATGCTAAAATGTCATCACACTACTTCATCTTCCTCCTCTCAGAGTCATAATTTGCAGAGGTAAGATTAAACCGAGGTTGTTTTCAGCATCTGAATAAACAATCAGGACCTTCCTTGTCAACCAATAACTACCCCTGCTGAAGGGCATTTTAAGAATAGGTGATAGGTTTAGGCTTTTTTTTTTTCTTATTTCCAACACATAACAAAAACAAGTCCAACATACCTGAGCCACACTGTTGCACTGGGTGACATTCTGCTTCATTACAATGAAAATGGTGAAGGCACTGCAGTTTATTTTGGGTCAGTCCCACATACACTGTGCCTACTGCCATAAATACTCACTGCAGAACCGCATGTGTGTCAATCCATGGCTGAAAACAGTCACCAGGAAATACACTATTTACTCCGGACACTGTAGTGTTTGGATAAAACACTACAGTGTTTTTAAAACACTACAGCCGTTTTAAAATATTATTTAGCTTTTTACTAGCTTTAGCTTATTTACTATTTATTCATGACCCTTTTATTTATTAGGAACCAGTGGGCTTTGGAAGGAGTACCACAGGCAGGTTAGTCAGGAAGTATTGAGAGATGAACTTGTTGTGCACTGTTAGTTTGATTTTTTCATGGGATTGTAGATCCTTAACCAAATCACGTGGTAGCACCACCATTAGTCTTTAAACAAAACCACTTCACCTGTTTTGCTTCTCGTTGCTTGTCATTTTAGACTGTGCTCTCCAGCACCACCAGTGTCAAGGCCACAACTACTAAGATGAATGGATGCACTTGGCAGGTTCAACACTGATGTTTCTTGCTTTATTAAAATAAAGCATCTGCATTTTTAAGTTCCAAGGTTTATTTTTGACCTTTTAAACAGCAGTTAACAAAATTTAAAAGCTCCAGATTCATCTAATAAATGGACCCGTGATTGTCCTGACATCTGCACTATCGTTCTCTTCTAGTATCTTTCCTGACTGAAATATTACCTGTGAATCGCCTCAGTGTTTGCCTTACTCTGAAACTGAAAGGTGTTTACTGCTCTCCTCTGCAATCAGAGCGCGCCTGTAAAGCAATGCTTGTCCTCGATTTGTTGCTTTGATTCTTTGTTTCCTCTCGAATCCTTATGAGAACGGCTCTATCGCAGAATGAGATAACTCACACAATACAGAACAACTGATTCTCAGGAAGCGCTGTAACAAACTATTTGTGGGGTCAAACAACATTCCCCTCATGGCTTGATGACTTGAGAGCTAAGCCGCTTAGTGAACTGCATCACACACTGGACACTGCGCTTTTCAGACACTACACAATATACAGTTTAAACTCCCATAAACTAGTGGGTGCAGGTGTGAGAGGTGGCAATGGTTGGTTTCATTTCCGCTAATAAAAGGAAAATCCCAGTGAACAAACTCTAATGACGTCTCAGTTGTACAGTACAAAGAGGGACCTCTGACCTCTCTGGGTTGCAATGACAGTAATATTATGCCAGTGCTCGCGTTCTCGGTCAAGTTCCATGGCTGTGGTGATGAGGCCGGTGTCTGGGGTGATACGAAACAGAGCCTCTGGGTCTGACTGAGGATCAATGGAGAACCTGGAGAAGAGAAAATATGGAGGAAGCAGAGAGATAAATGTGTTGAGAGGAGGAAGGTGAATGAAAGTGAACTGAGGAAGGGGGAAGAGAGAAGTATAAAAAAGAAGGAGTGGAGGGAAGAAGCAAGCAGAGGTGGCAGCGGGGTACAAAGTGAAAGAAGCAGACGGGGCAAATGTGTGAGGGAGCGATAAGGAAGTCAGCTTTCTAATGGCCAAAGAATTAATGTAGGGAGATTATCGTAACTGATAGGAGCTCTTTTGAAGTGTGACCGATTATCTAAATATCTCTATGGATATATGAAGTATCATTCCTCCCCACAAGCTCACTCTTAGCACTTTTGCCAGTGCTAATTGGGACATGGTTTTCTGTGATTGTTACAGACAAATCATTCGCCTTCCTTCTTGAACTATGTGAGACAAAACCTACAACAAACACCAGTGAAAGTATGGAACCAAACTTCTGTGGTTGCCAGACGGCAACCACAGAAGTTATTTACTTGGTTAGCTCTTATCTGTTGTGTTTTGCTCCTTTTAGTTGAAGAGCAGGATATGTGTGTGCGTGTGTGTATCCCTAGTTAAAAATACATGTGCTTGTGATTTAAAAATCAATGTAAAATACATGCCAATTCCTAATAAACCTTAAATGAGCTGAGAAACCTAACTCTCAGGACCATTAAATACATGATTTTTCATTTAGCAGTGAAATTCTTGTGTTGTAGATGAAAACAACAAACGTCTTCCTGTTTCCTGGAAATGAAAAGCCTATTTTGATGCTTCAAGATCTTATGAATTGAGTTTTTTATACAACATAAATAACACAATGACACAATGGCTGTGTTTTTCCTTTTGAATATCCAAACGTAGAGTGTAACATTTTGTTTATTTAGGTTTCATGTCTGTGAGTAAACGTAACATCAGGAAAGAGACCTATTACTTCACCTGATGTTATTGGTCAGACCAGTATCAGGGTCCACAGCGCTGACCCGGCCCACTGTGCAGGCTGGCGGGCAGTTCTCAGATACATCCATGTGATATCGAGCCCGGGAGAACCTCGGCGGCTCATCTGCATCCAGCACTGCTACTCTGATGGAGGCCCGGTCCTTGAAGGGGCCTCGACGCAGGAAGCGAGGGTCCACTATGGGGTTGAGAACTTCCACAGAGAAAGAGTAAGAACTCCGGCTCTCATAGTCTACAGCCTGAGGAGGACAACAGAAGAGGATGAGCTGGTAGGATTAAAGATACTTAATGTAGAAGTAATCATTCAAGGTTGAAATATACACTTACTGTGAAATGAGTAATGATGACACATTTTATTAGTAAGAAATTATGCAAATGTCACTGTTACAAACATCAGAGCCAATAATCTGTTTTGTGCTTTCATTTGGTCCAATTTTAACACTAAATTCTCCACAGATGACTGCTAAATTACATATCAAAAGCAGAGAGCTGGCAAAAAAAATGAATTATTCCCACAGATAACAGCTCGCAGAGGCTAGAGAACGCTCGCATCCACAATCAGCTGAGGAAGATTCGGAGTAAATAACACCATGGTTACCTTACATGTTGTGACGCTTCGATTTTTGAAGTGATACTTTGAAAGTTGTTGTGGGTGGATGTTTGGATCGTGGGTTTTGTGTGAAGTAGGAAAAGACATTCATGAGGTGTTGATGTTACAGCATTGCCAATGAGGTTCCCGATGCTCAAAGAATTCAAAGGATTCTCGAGAGCTCCAACACTGAAGTAACTACATGTTTGGGTGTTGCTTTGACATTGCTCAAAGTTGATATTGGGATATTCTTGATATTCTTAGACTGGAGGATATTTAACTGTAGGGTTTACTGCCGGGATACTGAATGCTGGTCGTGCGTCCGTGGGAGTTGTATAAGATTAGCGCTGCTTTCTACATGCAGCAGATGGATGTAAGAATTTGGGACTTCAGGTTGCAGTGAACGCTTCATCTAGCTTCGGCATTGTTTCGGTGCTGCAGTGCTGGCAACACACCTGGACCTTTGTTGTATTGTTACAAACGTGTTGGGGTCATTTCAGACGTGGTGAATCACTGTGGGAGTGAAACGTGGACAAACTTGTTTCTGTGAAAGAGTTGCTTTCAGAGGTAGAGCAGATGGTGCACTGCGCTGACAAATAATTTCCACAAATAATAGACTTTCGTATTATAAAAATTGAAAACAAAACCACGCTCCTGTTGCACACCACCTCTATCACCATGGCAACTCTACTATCACCACAGAGGCTTTTACCTATGAAGAACGTTAAAAATTCCTTTGTATCCTTGCATCTACACAGGTAGAGGAGATTACATTTGGGATAGGGGCTCGGGCCCCAGAGAGTGTTAGTTACAGAGAAGTTATGAAGCCTATTTGTCTGAGGTGTCCGTGCGATTGCGTGCCGCACTCCCACCAGCTGTCCAGCTCTGAAGTGATGAGGCTCTGATCGGGTTTGCAGAAATGATTGTTAGCGAGTTCAGAGGCACACACAGGTAATCACACACGTCTACTGTCTCTCACACACACACACTGACATAAACATGCTGCTGATTAAATCTGGAGAAAGCAACATGTTTGTGTCTGGTTCAAAATACCTGTTTGCCGTATTAGCACTTGTGTGTGTGTGTGTGTGTGTGTGTGTGTGTGTGTGTGTGTGTGTGTGTGTGTGTGGGCTTGTGTGCAAGTACAAGTGGTTCTCTGGAGCCAGTGCGTCTTCAGATCGTCTGTCAGTATGTGTGTGTCCTTAAAGTAAGTGTGCATATGAATCATCTCAGTGTGATTGGCACAGAGAACCATGTTGGACAGAGGATAAATAGGCTCCCTGGCTATGCAGAATATTCACTGTCAGATTCAAACAGGAAAAAAAAAAATCATTCTGAGGATCCCAGCGGCAGTGGGAATATTGATATCCTCTCACTCACGCTCTCCTCCTTTCTTTCTGATCTCTTTTTCTGTTTCTTCTTCTCTTTTCTTCCTCCTCTCTGAGCCGTAAACCAGAGTAAACTGCTTTACAGAAAATCTGCAGTTTTAGAAAGGGGTGAAGATTGATTAAAAATTATGCACAGAAAAGGGCGAATGAAAGACATCAAAACGCAAGCAATTTGGGGAACATCTCTGCAGAAAAAACAAATAAACAAGAAGAACCGACGGAGCTTGTGAGACGAAGTGCGTGTGCAGAGGGAGGTTTAGCCGCGTAGACAGAGGGAAAAGGTTCTCTGACGGGGCCCCCATTACAGGAAGAGAGGGAGACAATCTGTCTGAGCAGGAGAGGTGTCACTTATACTGTGAGCACACACTCATCACCCCCCCTGCCCACCCTCCCTCCATCCAGCACTCCATCACTCTGCTTGCCTTTCCTTCGCTACCTCATACACTGCATCACCCACTCCCCCACCCTTCCTTTTTTTTTTTTGTTTTTCTTCTGCAAAGTGTGTGTGCCACACTACGCCAGCTCTGACAAACCACAGCGCACACACACTCATCTTTCTCACTCATTCGCCCTTACAGGAAGCACTTATCACACAGTGACCCAACTGCTTTCTCCTCCGTATGTTTTGGTGTCTTTCTGTCTCATGCACGTGTGGGTGAACTCCTCGCATGTGCTCTGCTGGCTCATGTAGACCTCGCTCACACGCACACCAAAAAGACTAAACCCTCAACCCACCCCAGCTGACAACCTCACTGTCAGCTAATTCCGGGGTTCAGAGCTGTCTGAACTGCTAGCTTAACGTTAGCTTGGCGGTAGCAGAGTGAGAGAGCAGGGGATATGAATGAGTGGCAACGAAGTTGTAAATTTGCCACACACACACACTGTAACACTGATCAAGACTATAAAATAACTTGCTTACAATTAGTCGAGGCAGATGTATTTACACTCCCACGAGCCACAGAGCCTGCTGCGTAGTTTCAGGGGCAGAGTTTCTCTGGGTACGTCATTAATTTTTCACACATTTTTGGCAGGTCTAGAGGACTGAAACACTCAACCTTCTCTGGAAAAAGGAAAATAGCTTCTGTTGCACTGAACACCATGAAATGGGATCAGGATCAATAGATAATGTGATACTGTACATGTAACCACACTCTCTTCTGGTGGCATCTATCCACCTCTCCTTTACACATCTTCTGTCACAGAAACTCATGCTGTGAAAAACGTGTGCATGCACATGCTAAAATTACAGTTGATTATTTGCTTTGACAGTTAAGAGAAAGTTAATCAAGGACAACTTTCATTACTGATTAAATGTTTAAGTGATTCATCAAGCAAAAATGCCAAAAAAAACTCTGTGTTATATTTAATTATAACTTGAATGTCTTTCTGCTTTGGACTGTTGCTTGGACCCAACAAGCAATTTGAAGAATTAATCTTGGGCTCTGGATATTTGTGATTTGAGATTTGGCATTTTTTTACTATTTTCTGACCTTTTACAGATATAAACGATTCATCCAATTATCATAATCAACACATTAATTGAAAATAATCATTATTTGCAGTGCTTGAACATGCATACACACTCCCTTATCTCTAGTTAATGTTGCCCTCTTCTGCCCACACACACCCACACACACACACCCACATGCTCTACAAGTGTAACCTTCTCCTGTCCTGCGATGCGATGCACCCACAGTCCTTTTTGAAATTCAAATGACTCTATACAATTTCCCTTTTAAATTCGCTTCACAGTTAGCAGAAATTAATTAGCTAACCTGCATGCTAGACTGGCAATACATAATACATCTCTGTTCAAAGAGGCCGACCCATATGCATATACGCTTGACTGAGAAAGAGTGTGTGAGCATGCTTTACAGTAAATGTACATGACTGCCGGGTGAGGCTTTAAGGCACAGAGGTGGTGCTTCTGACTTTTCTGGAAAATAAATATTTTGGACATGTGTGTGAAATCAAGTGAACACATACACACTTGTGCTCACCTACGAGTGTGTGTACGGTCTGTGGCGTACACCCTTGTGTGTGTGTGTGTTCAGCGCCCCGCTGTCCTTGGCAGCTAGAGCTCTTTCCTGATTTCGTGCATTCTAAATCAAGATCATACATCACATTTGTCTGATGACAAACGCAGCTTTGGACATTTCTGCCAACAAGCACAACTGTAGAGATGAGAGAACAAAGACGCTTCTAAATCTCCCTTTTGACTTTGTTCTTCCTCTGCTGCCTTCCCTTCCCTCTGTCACTTGTGCCTTGTCTTCTGTCTCTGTTTTATTTCACTCTCAGATGTCCTGCGTCTTCCTTTTTTTTCCAGTGTATGAGCAAGACATTGGTCTCCCTCTCTCTCTCTCTCTTTCCCTTTCTCTTGCCATCTCTCTCTCTCTCTTTCCCCTCAGAGGAGATTAACACAATCTCTCCTCCGCGTGAGAAAACAAACACAGATAATCCTGGGCGCGCTGCTGGCGTGTGACCGAGGATTAGCCAGCCGTTTTAAGTGAGAGCATATGGAAATAATAACGGCAAACTGACACATGCGCGAGCTAGCTTGTCCCCCAGGTAAGAGGAATGAAAGGCGCACAAATAGCAGGCTTACACAGCTCACAGCACCCAGAAAACATACCTCAAAAGGAAACCTCCTGAATCGGGATACCGCCGGATTCGTATTAATGATGTTGTGACATGCCTAGTGTTGCGTCTAGTGATCCGACTTTGTTATATACATGCTATTAAATACAGTATATGTGTGTAATGAGGTGCTAGAAAATCGGGGCATTATCCGAGTTTGTTTTTAAAGTTTTTGGGGGTTTTGTTTTTTTTTTTTTGCATCAGTTGTTAAAAATACTCTAAGACACTGAGCCCTTGCCTGATTTGCATGTAAAGTATCAGCCAACGACAAGATTTCTGTCCTTTCCTTTTCCTCTAAACGCTCCTCATCATAGAAGTTCTTCAGATTTTGATTGAAACCTTCACCAGCAGCCACCAGCTAAAGCTCCTGTTGGCTTGAATGTTAGCCTCTTGCCATTAGGGGGCACTGCTGCCGAGCAATGTCAAGAAGCCACCGTTCTGGAGAGTGTTATGCTAATTCTTCAATTACCTGCTACTTACACTGTGGCCTTGCTTACATGCTGTATCAAAAATCTATTAGCAGAAATATGTACATTCATTAACAGCAATATGTAATAAATAAATAACTGGAGTGGAGTAGAAATGATTGGCCAGAGAGCAAAGAAGAAGAGAATAAAAGACTATAAAAGCATATAGAAGAGAAACTAGAAAGAGCAAATCTGTTTAAAATGAACAGATGAGTACTCCATTTGTGGGTTAGTATGTGGCTGATGTGTGCATCTATCTGGATGTATGTGTGCGTCTTTCTGTGTATCTTCTCGTGTGTGTGTGTGTGTGTGAGTGTGTGTGAATGTGAATGAGGCAGACCTGGGCTGAGTCAGAGCCACAGACAAACAACACACACTGTCTGACATGGCCTCCAGACACAAAACAGAGCGAGGGCGAGATAGGGCAGGGAGGGCCTGCGAGGCTGTGTGTGTGTGTGTGTTTGCATTTACTTGCATTTTAGCTTGTAAGTCTCGCCCAGTGTATCTGGACGTGTGGGGAGATCAGAGTGAGCGAGGGTAATAAAATGCAGAGAGACATCAGCAGATGATGAGAGAGGGGGTTGAGGGTGGGGGTGAGGTAATGGAGGGAGGGTGATAGAGGAAGAGAGAATGGGTGAAGGAGAGAAATCTTTTTATTGCTGGGGGTCTCTGTGGGACTGACAGTAAATAAGCAGTGATAAGCAGCAGGCAGCTTCAGTCGGCACCCAGTCTTCCAGGCTTTTAATGACCCAGCTTCTCCTGCATGTCCCTGCCTAACCCTCGCCTTTCCAGGGGTTTACCGTGTTCTCTTCCTCCCCCTGCTCATCGGCACATCATCTGCAGTCTTCCTCGCCTTAAACTGTCTGATTCTCTCCATCTGCCTTCCTCTCCTTCTCCTCCTAGCTGCATTTTGTCATCACATATTCTCTCTCTGTCTCATCTCCTTCTCTCAACTCTACATATCCCTAATCTGCTATCAACCCCCCACCACCACCACCACCACAGGCCCAGTCTCCCACCCACCTCCCATCTGACACGTCGTTCTGAGGTAAAGACGAACGCAGCCGTGCAGCATCCTCCTCCGTCCTTAAACAAGCAATCGCTTTTCCCTCATTCCCCACAGTTTAAACACAGGGAGCTGCAAGGTCAAGTGTGTTATATTGATGTGCCTCTGTATATATCTCTCTGTGGTTTATTGTTGCTTGTGTAGGTGTGCATCTCCATTCTGTGTATCAGTGTGTGTGTGTGTGAGAGAGATCTGAGATCAACGGTTAAAGAGATTCAGCCCACAGCAGCGAGATGACCAGCAAGGTCAAGGCCGACTCTGTGGCAACACAAATTGTTCCACTTGGAAATCCTTCCTTCTCCGGGGGCGCACAGATCATCTGGATCCCCTGTTAAAATTCTTCACAGTTTGAAAGTCGTCTGACTCCAGAAAATCAACACTGGCTCATGTGAATCAATATTAACTCAACCTAAACATATGCACATATGTGTATATGCTCATATGTACAAACAAAAAGCAACGCAAAAAAAGGTTGTTGTACTTATATTTCTTTTCTTTTTTTTTTTGTTTAACGAAGTGGAAACTGAGGGGGAGCTTAGCACTAATTTTAGGCTTCATTTATTTTAATTCTATTAGCCTTGTAGCCTATCTTACATGTTTTTCATTAGTTTCCCTGAAAGGCTAAATCCCTTTTTACTTATTCATTTGAAGAGTTTACAGTAGCACACCTACCTTTCCACAAAATCCCAATATTGCTCAGGCTTCAGCTGCAGTAGCCTGGGATTGCTGTGAAACGGTGCTTTAAAGAACCTGAAAATATTCAATAAATGTTCCACGTTTTTTTTTTTTTTTTTTCATTCAGAATGAATCACCATGTAAACTTCTGACTCTTCAGTTTGGTTTAATATTTCACCCGTAGCAGTGATCCTGAATCTAATCTGTTCCTCTTTCTCTTTTGGTGCCTTTGTGGAGGGATTAAAGCAACACAAACAGTATGAAGGAGGCCATGCTGAAATACTAATTGTACGTTTTGTTTTGTGTGGCTGAATCCAGTGGGAGGAATACTGTGGGTGGGAGGTGTTTACTGTATTTGTTTACATGCAATTTTTCCCGCCCGTTTCGCCAGTCGCCCAGCACATGGCGAACTGATCGATTCTCCTTTTGCACACAGCAGGTTGCTCTTTTTTTCTCTTCCTTCCCCGTTCTCTCTCCTTCACTCCGCTTGTTGCTGCCATGCTGCCTCCCTCCCTATGTCTAAAGGATTTTTTTCCCTTCATTTTTGCTCTTTTTAATTATTTATTTTTTCATTTTAACTGCTTGTCTTTCTGGATGAGTATTTCTGCCTCCCTGTGCCTCTCAGTCTCTAGCTGTGCTAATTTCTCTCTATGGCTGTCAGTGATTTCGCAGCTCTTGCTGTCTCTGCATCTCTCTTCCCTTTGCATGTCTCTCTCTCTCTGGTTCCTTCATACTTTTACTCCTTTGTTACGCTGCACTCTCGGCTGTCACTGCTGTCTCAGGACCTCATTTTAACACTCCTCCCTCACCTCTCCCATCTTCTATCTCTGTCTTCATCCCTACTCCTTCCCCTCATTCCTGGGTCCTCACCCTCTGTTTCTTTTTTTTCTTGCATCTCTTGCTGTAACTATTCCTCTCCCTGCCTCTCTGCTTCTCTTCAAAGAAGCTCATACCAGGCTTGGAAATCCTGCTCCACACACCACCTCCAGGTGCAGATTGTTTTTAACAAATCCTACAAACCCAAGGTAGCACACGCACGCACGCACGCACGCACGCACGCACGCACGCACGCACGCATGGCTACATGACTGTGAGGCACGCATGGCTACATGACTGTGAGAATGCACACACAAATTTGTGCAGGCAGGTGCTCACCTTTACAAACACACATTTTTGAATACAAATAGCAATATCTTTGACAGATTTGCCAAATTGCTGTTATTTTGTGCAGATTGTCTTTATTCTCTGAAAACGTGGTGTTTCCAAAATGGCTACATTTCAGAAACTTCAGGAGCACGTTTGTTGAGTTTTCAAAGGATTTTATTGGCATATGACTTTGGGGGCTTTCTTTTTTCAACTACAAGTTTCTTGAAAAATTTTTGAAGATATAGATGTCGCACTGCACCAAGGCGAGGTAAAATTATGAGTGTCTGCTAACTTAACAGTAACCTAGCAGGTCTAATGGATGACCGAGTCCATCCAGCCAGACAAATTAAGGCAGACACGTCAGCCTCATCATGATACATCTACTGCATGTACAAGCATTCATATGTGTGAGCACACACAATCTACTCCTGCATATGTATGATATATATTAGCTTGTGTGGTGCACAGAATACACAACAAGCACATAAGCACACACTCTCAATGAGTGACATGCCATACATCAGAGAAGTGGCTGGCAGCATCACAGGAGGCACCTGTATTTTTACTGAAGTGTCTGAAGCACTCCTGAAGGGCTCCTTTGAAATTAAAGCATCATATCTCAGACATTCTTCCCACACAGGGGCCTCCTCCTCCCCATTAAGCCCACATTACATGTGAGTGCCTGGGCCCTTGTCCTTCTCCTGAGACAGACATGTATGTATTTTAACATGTCACGGCTGTAATGAGTGGGTGTCAGCACTCATCGCCCCCACCGTGCACACACATCTTCATTAGAATGTGGTTATTCAGGATGACAGGCTGCTTAGGGGATGACCGTTTGAAATTGAAATCATCTAGTATTACACTAAAGGGAACTATTAGCCAACTGCACTCAGATCGGAAAGGCAGAGCCTCACTGAACCTTCTGCACATGCACATGCAAATGCTCTGCACTGAAAATCTTTTTTTGACTGCTGAAAGGCAGCAGTGGTCAAAACACCTCAACAGTGGTCAAAACATGTTTGCTGCAAATTAGGCTCAGCTCAGCCACTGCAAACATTTGCATTCTGGTGCGTCATTCTTTGACTGAGTTTTCCAATAGGATGTTTCGTTATGTTTGCTGTAAACAGATGAAAACATCAATAGAAAGGAAGTTGGTTTACAGCCAGTGAATTGAGCGGGAAATTCGGTTGTCAGAAACCCATAAAACACTCTCATCTGTACGAGTCAGATGAGTAGAGAAGATAAGAATAGCAAATAATACAGAACACCGATCACATGTTTAAAAATTCTCACTGAAACGGCTCCTGAGAGATGAGTCATGGAAAATCTTATAGGCTTGTATAGCGTCTTTTTGTATTTCCAGGTAATTCCAGGTTAATGGGCTTTGGCAACATGTTGTTAGCTGTGCTTTGACTCATAGACAAAACAATACTCCTCTCAAAAAACCTGCCCACGTTACCTGTGTCATCTCCTCTCCTCCCCCTCATCATCTGTTCTCTCTCTATCCTCTTGTGTCCTTCTCCCCTTTACCCTTTCAAACCAGCACCTTTCTATTTATGCTCTCACCCCTCCCTCATCTAACTGTCCTCTCCTCCTCTGCCTTTATCTGTGGTGACATCAAAACGACCCTTCCCTCATCTTCTTCCTCCCTTGTCAACCCCTCCTTCGATCTGTCCATCCCTCCATCTCTGCCATCTTTCCCTCACCTTGTTGAGCGTGATGACAGCCTCTTGGTTCACCCCAGTGATGTTGAACGTGTCCCCGGTCTCCCCCTCCAGTATGGTATAGTCCAGCTTGGCATTCTCGCCAAGGTCGGCGTCTGTAGCTGAAATACGCCCGATCTCGGCACCCGGAATGGCCAGCTCGGACACGGAGAAGGACCACATACCTGGGAGAGATGCACAAAGGGACATATTATGGAAGTAGTCTCCATCGTTCATTAGCACTGATACGCTTTTGAACTGTTTTCAAATTGCTTTTCTCCACCTGTGCTGAGAGCCTATATTTACAATATTTCATTCAGACGAGGCGCCATTTAATTTAGCAGGAGAGAGAGGATGAAGGAGAGAGATTAAAGAAGAGAACAGCAGAGTGCGTGTTTGAGAGCTCAGCACAGAGATATTATTAAAAGCCAGGTAAAACAGCGGCCACAAAAACCTGCCATTAAAAGCAACTAAATTAAAAGAGGCACGGATTAAAAAGAAAGAAGAAGGAACAGAGGAGATGGAGAAAAAGCAAAAGATTACAGTAAGAGAAGCTGCTCCAGCTCCTTCAAAACGTCTGAACATGATGACATGCGCTAACTACTCATCATAAACATCAACTTTTTAGCCGCACAGTCGTCCATTCCTTCCTCCTGCTAACAAGTACCAAGATAACAGGCTCTTTGATGTGCGCTGCCATCGTGTTTGAACATGCCCATTTTACTTTCAGCGCTGCTGCCATTAAAGAGGCATATTATGAGTCCTTTTGCTGGCTTTGCAGTTTGTATTATAGGGACATACAGTACATTTCTCTCATGATTCACCTGATGCACCTTCTGATGGAGCACCGCACAAAACGCGGTGCATCACCGAACTCACATTACTGCATAAAAGCACACACACACACACACACACATATAAATTCAAATATCCACCTACCACTTTATTTCATCCTAACACACACACACAGCAGCCACCGGCAGCACTGACAAGACTAAGTAGGGTAGGAAAGATAGAAATTGAATGAGGGAAAAGGTAAGTTATCACTATTTGGCTCACACACACACAGAACAGACAGGCTCATTCAAACAGAGCTGTTATCTGCTCAGCTAAAGCTAAGGGAACCAGATAGACCTGTAAACGAGAGAGAGAGGGAGAGAGAGAACAACATCGCACAAACACATTGAGATGACAGAATAAAAGATAGCCAGCACTTCAACCAGACAGTATCTGGGCTAACACACAGGCAGAAGAATTCTGTAAATCTGACAAACATCACAGCGAGACAGAATGTGAGGTTAGTTCACTTTGTGGCTCAGTATTATAGTTCAGACATCAAAGTGGCATCGGCGACCGAAGTTATCACTCAGGGTGTTTGATTCTTGTCTTCTGTAGTGTACGCTTCCCCACTAGTAATGACTGATATTGCAATTTTAAAAACACACAGGGGGGTTTCTCTCTCCAACAGGTCTATTAACCTCAACAACACAACAGGTTGGCTGTCACTGCCTTCAAAAACCACCCATATGACCGTTTGATCCGGGACTCCCACTGGCAAGACAATTTTGTCAATACCTTCCAAAACACAGATAATTCTTTTATCAATTGATAGACAATTTGTCTTGTCTTCTAAACTGCAAACCCTATGGCAGGGTTATAGTTAAGTTTAAGAAATGAAAACCAGGGCAGCAGCTTGGATTACAGAAATACTGAGACCCTGAGTCCAAGTCAACAAATACTGAGTCTAAAAATACTGGAATCAGCAAAACAAATCCACCATGTGTAAGTCTGAAGCTACAGTGAGGGCATGACATCAGCTTTCTCAGTGGTACAGAAGCTATAGCCCCTGACTAAACTTCCACACAAGGTCAGGTGTTGTTATGGTTAAAAGAAACCAACGTTGATTGTGGGAGACAGGATGCAAACAGGGTTCTCCAGATCAAAGTCAGACGCTTTGCGCACCCAACCATCCACCCTGACTTCTTCCATAGAACTGGATTTATGCAGGAGTCAAACAGTCAATATCTATGGTGTTGGTTTTGATTTATATCTCAGTGTCAATATCACAGCAGGTTGTATCAGGCTATATTCCCCACAGCAACTATGTTTTCAGTCTTTCATTAACTTTGTGATACAGAGCGGCAGTGGAAGTGGAGTTACATCTAATCGTTCACTATATTAGAGAGCGGTGATCACGGTGAGAAGAGGGTTTGCAGGGGAGGATGTTTTTGTTAGATGTGTGTTACTGAAAAGGAGGAGGAGTTTTCTTGCAGTCCCCCGTGTTGTATCCCTGTAGCACTACCACCAGTTGCAGTGTAGCCACAGGTCGTAGCTACAATAGCTAAATGGGTAGGCTCTGTAGCTCCACTGTAACCCCCTAACACACAACCTATAACAATGCCGAGCTACAATATTCACACGGCCACAGGAGGTCACGACCAATCAATGCTGTCCTTTATCTGATGAGGACATAGAGGACAGTTTCTCAGTCTGGCCCTAATTTCATTTCATTTAGGATGAATTAGCTGTGATGCTCATAAAGATTAAAGGTAAATACCAAAAGGTCATTCATTACGTGCTGGACAACCGCTTTTTAAAATATTACATGCTGAGTTAAAAAGAGCATTTGAATTATTGAGCGTGTGGATCAATATTATGATCTATACTGTCACAGATTCTGAAAATTGGCAAAGTAGTACAACTCATGTTTTACAACAATCGCTTTTTTTTCCTTCCCTACTATCTCAAATAAATTTGCTTCTTTGCCTGGAAGTCACTCCCAGTTATCGACGTTGTCTGTACAGAGGAAGGACTCTCTTTTTCTGCAGGAACTGAACATCATTAGCCACGGCATCGCCCTCACTATGAAGACATCCATCTGGGAGATAAGCTAGTTGGTGGTGTTTCAAACTGAGCCGATCAGAAGACGGAAATGTGACCTTCCATTACAAATCAAAACAATGCACCACTATGCAGCAAAGAAGCGTAGGAACTGAAGAAGGGAAAAAAAAAACTGTATCTCCAGAACATTTTTCTCAGCTGACAAACAGAAGTTATGAACTGATGAGTCAACATGTTACTGCTGTGGTAATATTTGCATGGACAACTCTAAAAACAGAACAGCCAAGATGGATTTGAAGAGATTAGAACAAATTCTTTCTTGATCAAGGCGAAACCACAGTGAATCAAATAGTGTCACATTTTTCAATAAGCCGCCTTTTATAATAAAATGGTTTCCCAGCTATGGT
The DNA here is from genome assembly GCA_037833715.1 of Toxotes lorentzi. Lineage (NCBI taxonomy): Eukaryota > Metazoa > Chordata > Actinopteri > Toxotidae > Toxotes > Toxotes lorentzi. Next base: position 4,780,249 of record JBBMJY010000006.1, read on the forward strand.
CTCTGCATTTACCTTATTGGCTTCTATTAACTGCTGTTTAACTGTCTGAGAGGAATTCTGCCCTGAAATAAATACTATGCAAATCAAATTTATTATTTGTTTATTACTGCTTTCCTTGTGTGGCAAGCCAGTGTAATGGCTGAGATTTTTTTTGCCAGCTGATTCTCGATGGAGATTACATAACAACGCCAGTGACACAAATTCACCACTGACATTCAAATGAGATTTGTTTTTCATAGTTAAATAAGTGGCGAGCTGCTAGCTAGCACCACAGCATTTTCTCTGCACGCATTACAAGCAGTAACTGTGACAGTAGCATTAAGCTCACTGCTGGCCTTACGGCTCTAAAGGGCCATGAATTGGCCCCATTACCATATGCTGCTCTCCAGGCTGCTCTTTACCCACCTCTTTTTTTTTTTTTTTTTTACTTTACTTCATATACCTCCTGGTGAACAACTGCTTCCTTGCTTCCTCCCCCTCCTCGTGCAATTTACTCAAGGTGCTCTGCGAGATGATGTGGAGTGTTTCACATTGTCTAAAAGTGTAATGTACAGGATGTAATGGCTGGTTTCAACTTATATACTAATGGCTACTTTTTGAAAAGGAGAAAAGGTAAGACTCATAGTTTGTATGCATGTATTTCTATGTATTCATCACTCTCTACATACCGGAATGAATGTTATTATATCATTATGGCTCTAAAAGCTAGTTTCTTATACTTAATTATTATTAAGTTATAATTAAGTATATCTTATACTCCTTCAACATCCACTCTTCCAATATAATTTCCTAGCAACTAAAGCATAATAAGTTATTTATAGTTAAGTTTAGAAACCCACATGATTGAGGTTTGGTAAACTCATGGTCTTAATATCAAAAAAGTCAACAGTGACTTGAAGCATGCACAGGACATGTCCACGTTATTAACATTTAACCAAAACTACAATCTGTGACCTCAGGCCATGACCTCAACCCCATCCAGCACCTTTGGGATGAATTAGGGTCCTGACTGTGATCCAGGCCTAATCAAAAACCATCAGTGCCTGACATTACTAATGCTCTTGTGCCTGAATGGGAGCAAATCCCTGCAGATCAAGTGGAGGACATTCATAGAAGGCTGGAGGTTGTTTCAGCACCATAATAATGCCCATAATAGTTTTGGAATTAGATGTTCATCACATATGGGTATAATTCTTGGGTGTCTACATACTTAGGTGTATTTATTGTATTATCTGCTATAAGAATACATTACTGGGTTCATATGACATGATGAAACATAAAGTGTTGAGTGTCACACAACAATACTTAAAGTAAATATATTCCGCTGCTGACAGAGTATACCAACGCCCACATGGTCCTGCAGGGGCCTGCCCACTGAAAGGGACAGCGTGTGCCAATGAATAAATGCTAAATGCCAGTTTATGTGGTGTGACTACCATGCCTACCATCTGGGACAGACATAGCACCAGAAGGCTGAGACGAAGACAACTCGAACATAAACAGGCCTGTTGCTAATGAGACAGCAAATTAGGAAAGTTATTTACAAGCCAGAGACTGTGGTTTCTATTGATCTGTGCTATTGCATGGTGAAGAGGGGACAACGCACACCAACATCGCACCACAGCCCCCGTCAGGAGCTCTTTCTCTCGTGCACATCAACGGAGGAAAACGCTCCAGCCTCTCTCTCTCCCTCTGTCTCTCCCTCTCATACGCTCTTGTCGCACACAGGGAGTGCTCACGAGGAGAGTGACAAAGGGGGTGTGATGCTGGCAGAGTAGGCTATACCTAGTCATTATCAGCTTTCTGCTCACTCAGGAGAGCAGCTGGCAACACAAGTCATACATCATTTCCACCTGTGATGGACTGGGGGGAAACTAAAAAGAAGGGTATCCAGCAGGGAGGTGTGTGAATGAGGATAGTGAAAAGGTGAGTGGCAGGGAGAGAATCCCAGCTCATTCAGCGCATAAAGAACCTCAGAAAGCAGCACAGGTCCCAGATAAAATCACACATCGGGACGAAAGCAGAGAGCGGCTGGGATCTGTCCTCCGCCTTTGTTCACGCAGGTAAAGCCATTAGAGCGGACTGTGAGGAAACAGCATGGGCACACTGGTTCTAGGCTTCGTGTCTCACTAATATAGGTGCTCCCTACTGAGATGGCCATAACTGTGCCAGGGAGAGAAGATCAAACACCCTCCTGTGCTTTATTTTGGTGCTACTTCACAGACAAGAAGATACTCTCTTCACGTCTTTTTCTCCTAGGCCATATCAGCCTGTTCTGATTCCCCATGACTGTTGTCAAACTAAGTTCAAAAAGGGAGCTGTGGTGATCGGATGAATGGGGCCACATTGGCAGGGGGATTAGTTGGAAATGAAGTGAAAAGACGGACGGTGAGTGTTAATTAGGGAAGGTGTAGTTTAATACAGGTTTCAAAGTGCAGAAAAAGCACTTAAATTGACAAACTGCTGGGTGGAGAGCTCAGGGGACTGAGGATAATCTGACAGAAGAGGGAGTGACTGCAAAAAGGACAGATAAATGTGAAATGAAAGACACAACACGACAGGGACAGAGAAGGTGGGAAGAGAGAAATGCAAAGGGTGAAAATCCAGCAGGGAACGGGGCATGTGACTCCACCACATCTTATCTGAAGCCGAGGCAGCATGTCTCTTGTGATGCCGGTGGTGGAGGTGGAAGGCGTCGAGTTAGGGGAGTCATTAAAAAAATGTCTAGCTGGCTAAAGCGCACGCACTGGTTTTGAAAATAGCCTGAATAAAATCTGCATCCATTTAGGGGGGAGTCCGTCACACAGACACTCATACTCAAGAGGGCTTAACGGAAAAGGCCGGAGAGACAGAAGGGAGGATCAAGGCGGGGAAGAGTGTGATTCAGGCAACATCAAGAGTGTTACAGACAGAGAGAGGGAGTGATAGCTGAGGCAGGGGTGGAGAGATGAAAACAGAGCTGCTATCTATGCAAAATTTTTATTCCTCCCAAGCCACAACAGGGTTAGATGAAACTGCATGCAGCAAGAGTGGAAGTGACGCCTTCCATCTCGGTGCTAATGGGGTTAATAATGAAACAGTGTAGATCTTTTCCTTCACAGGCTCCAGGGCAAAACGGTATAAAACACTGCATGTTGCTGTTTAACTTGCCTTGTGTTTGGAGGTAGACCATTAGGCATAACCGAGCTCTGCTCTAATGCCATATGGAGTAGGAGTAAATGGCAGGGTGTGCCTGAGTGTGTGTGTTTGTATATGTGTGTGTGTCCATTAGTCCATTAGTATGTGAATGCCTGCACTTGCATGCTGGCGTGGGCGCACCCAGGTGCCTAAGTGCGTACAGCGCTGAACAATGGCGACTCCGCCGCCCTGTGTCAATCCTGAATCAACTCTGGGTCCTTTCAGGGCAGGATAAAGAAAAGCAGATAAGCACTGGCACCTCATATAATGGAGTTTTCTCCAGCAGCTTCAGTGGAATTTTTTTTTTTCCCCCAAAACTATATATTCTTTTTAAATGAAATCCAGCTGCAAGGTTATGTAGAAAATGCAAACATCAGCTCCAGCTTACCCAGGATATCCAGTGGCTAAAAAGCTTTACAGTGACTGACTGGAGCTTAGTGACAAAATGATAAAATGACGAAGTGGCAGGCTGGATGGCTGGTTGGCTGAAAGACTGACTGATGTGACTGAGAGAAGGGAGAGGAGAGTTTGCGGCTGGCTCAAACCAGTTAGACTCGCCGGTGACATTCGCTTCTACCTGCGAGATATTGTGAGAGAGGAGAGAAACAGAGAAATGTAAGGCGAGCGCTCAAGGGAAGAAAAAAAATGGGAGAAATACGACACGGGCTGAGAGCGAACGAAGGAGGGCCGTGAGTGAGAAGGAGAGAGAGAGAGAGAGAGAGAGAGAGAGAGAGAGAGAGAGAGAGAAGGATGTGACTGAGAGCAATGTCTCCAGCAGTGATTTTACTGTCTATTGAAGCAGAAAGCACTGAACTTTAGATGAAATATTAATACAGAGCAAGAAACAGAGGGATAGAGAAAATAAAAGGATAAAAAGCACGCTGGTATTAGCCACCTCCATTTTAATTAGTTTCTCCTTTCATTTCATTTCCTCCATCTCTTATTTGGGCTCTGAAGATGTAAAACTTAATTAGGGAATAACAATTATTGGAAATTATTGCCTATTATCTAATTGTCTAGGTTATCACCGTAATCATTATTACTCTTTTGCAACTACAACCGAGCATTAGAGCCAGATGAAATTAGTCAAACTGTTTTAGGAATCAAACGCTCAATTTTCCCCCAGAACGTGCTGGTGCAGAGCAGAAAAATCCAGAGGTTGGGTTTAATTAACACAAGGTGTTGTTCCAGCCTGAAGGCAGGCTGCACACTGGACATGGATGTACCAGGATGAGAGACGCTTCTTCCCGAGATAAAAAGTGTCAATTTGTGACAACACTGTGAATTCTTAAAGAAGGACACACTGGAAAAGAGGAGAAAAAAAAAGAACCCAAGAAGACCTAAATCGGATATTTTTGCGGGCTTGTTTGTGCAAAGTGATTTATAGTGATCACATACATTATGTAAGGCCATGTGGGTATAGGAAATGCAATCAGGGCCCGTATTTACTCACTGGCCCTGAATGAAGTCCTACTCCTACCTCGGAGTGAAAGAGCCTGTGCTGTCCAGTGTTGATTTCCTTAATGAAAACTAACATGAAGAATATCTGTCAATCACCTTTTCTTCACAACAAAACTATGACGATCTAAACAATAACGTGAAATAGAAATGGACAAGTTATGGCGCAGAGCTTTATTCAACAGCCTGCATCTGTGGAATCACACACTCTGGCTCCTCATAAGTAAAACAGTTTCCTTCACTGTTCAGGAGATGATTTAGCCACTTTACCTGTTGTCTGTCAGTAACTTTATTTTATGTTGCCTGCTCTTGGAAGAAACACATATACTAAATTAATCTACAGTCCACTGAGAATTAGACAACAGGCAGCAACATTTATTAAAAAATAAGATAATGTAACTGTCAAATGCTGTGAAGGTAACGTTAACATTTCTTTCAGTCGGCCATCTTTACTGTTGCTATCAGGAAGAGTGAGTAAGTTCCAGGATTAATGTCTGAGGTCCATCTAAACCATCCTCTAGATGTTTGCTAAACAAAGATCATAGTACTGATGTTATGGAACGATACAGTATCTTCTCTCAGACTAAACCCAGAAAATAAAGAGTATGTTAGTGAACAGGTGAGTGAATCCAGCTCCTGAATGTCTCACTGCTCTGCAGTGAACAGCACAGGCAGCTGCAGGAACAACTGTACTAGATCAGCTCAGAGAGAGCGGCTCTGTTCAAACAGACAGAGTTTGGAAATTCTGACTGGATTTACTGAGGTGAGTCAGGCTGTACTACCTGACATGGACACCTTGTGAGAGACACCTTGGCATCACTACTACACCACGGTAACTGTACACAAAGATGGATGTAGCCTCGAAATGTACTGAAGACATAAAAATTAAAAATGTATGACAAAAATGAGCTGCCCGGTTAGCAGATGGTAGAGCACGAGACTCACTCTCTCAGGGTCGTGGGTCTGAGCCCCACTCTGGGTGGCACCTCCTCCCATGGGCCCACCACCTGTGGGAGGTGCCGTAGGACTTCGGTGCATTGTGGACTGGGCAGCAGTCGCCCCTGCGACCTGGGCTTGGACCCAGATGATGACATGACATGATGAAAACGAGACGAACATGTCGCTGAGGAAAAGTAAACTAACAAATATGAAAGAACTTAACTTTTCCTCAAAAGACTAAAAATAAATCAAAACCAGCTGCCAACATTAACAACTGTACTGTATTTAATTAATATTTGCAGTTAACGGTTTCTCTTAATAATCTCACTGTCATCAATTAATATCCCTCCTCCCGCTGAATGGGCCTGTATCAGTTTGACAGGTTAGGACATGGAGCTCTCCTTTAGACCCTCACAGATACAAGCTGCTGTTGAGAACATTGATGAAAATGCTTTTACTCGTCTATTCGAACTAAAAACGCTTCACTCTGAGTCCAGTTACAACTCATCTCCTACCCGCATGATGTACCAGAGAAGCTCTGTGAAGCACCGAGAATAGAATTTATGATGGTAAAGGATGATTGAAACAACAGTGGTCTCATCTAAAAACAGTACCTACAATGCATTGCTGTTACAGTGACAGGTCTCAACATAACTTGTAAAAAGAACTAGAAGAGAACTGGTTCTTGAACTACCCAGGAGAGTGAAGTCAAACTGGTGTTTTATTGCAAACATAATTTTGTGCATTTTAAAATAACAGTTGATGATGGCAGCAGATGTTGTTAACACTATGAATATAAATTTACAGACTGTAAGCTGAATAAATATGTCATTTGCATTAATACAGATAATATATTTTAAGCAGTTTATGTGTAACAGATTACTTTTGGAAACTAGCCTTCCCCGCTCTGGCGTTTAGTGTGTTTTATGCAAAGCAGTGCACTCCGCATTCATGCACTAAAGCAAAATGGGCCTGGTGAGAATTGAACCCGTAATTGCAAGTGCAGCAGTTACAACGTGGTAAACCACATGGGAGCATCCGTGCAGTTCTGGAAAAAAAACAATGACAGTGCAGGTGCACAGATTCAACAATGTTGGTGGAGAGAAAAACATCAGTTACAGAAAGATATATACAGACATATTTATTTGAAACCAAGAGCATGGATGTTTCCTTTCCTGCTTCAAGTCAGAACAACAATGAATAGTTTGGAGCTGTGATAACAGTTTGTTTACTCCTCCAAGCGACTTTATGAGGTTAAGTTCAGGACAGACCTTCTGTCTTCCTCGTCTATACCCTTGTTTTTCTTGCCATCCCTTCCTTCCTCGTCAAATTCTTACTCCAAATCATGACATTTTTTTTCATCCACAACAAACAACCAGTCACTCCAGTTTAACTGTAACCCTTTTAAACAGCAGGAAGCCACAGATTCCTACAAGGCCACGGGTCCATCTTGGCATCACATCTGTCTCTCTGCATCCCCCAAAATCAATCTATTTACCCAATAATGAAGGGCATTTTTAATGATCTATAAGAATGTCGCAAAGAATCGGAGGAGCGCTCAGTTTGGCTTTGCCAGCCTTTATGTGTAAGGTATGGGAGTGCAGGGCTGAGGCCATTCATTCTGCACCCCTGCAGCAGAGTAGTTTACCCACTGCAAGTATTCTGACAGAGACCGTATAGTGGATGAAAGTACTTAGAATATCTGGAAAGAGATGATGTGCTGGCCCATTTCCAGCTGTGCTTTGAGGAGCCCAGGGAGAGCGGGGTCAAGAGTGTGGAGAAGGCAGGAGGGGGGATGGCAAAGACCTCAGGGAGCATGTTCAGTTGGCTGCTCAGGGATCCTCAGAGGGTTAGGTGCGGATTGTACATGTTCAGCCAAGTGCACATTAGTGTAGTTCCTCAGTGGTAGGGGATAAGGGATTTTAAAAGACTCTCAGAAAGTGTTCTTCTAACTTCTTTCCACGGATCCATTTTGATGAGCTCGAGTTTGAAGCAGGATTTGTGCTTGTGTATACCAACAGGCTAACTGAGAGAGAGAACAAAAAAAAACACACACACACACACCCAAACACACAGTGATGTGAGACAGCCAGCAACGGCCCGCCACACCCCGTTGAGGATGTGCCGCTCACAGTCCAGCGACTCCATTCATCAAGCTCGACAGAAAGAAAGAGAGGGCGCGAGAGAGGAAAGGAAAAAAGAAGGAGTAAACAGAGGCTGAGAGGTGAAAGGTAACGTTGCAAGACAACGGCAGAGGGATTGAGAGCTGGGCCACGACAGCAGGTAAAGGTAGGTAAGCACAAAACAGACAGGAAGCGAGGAAGGAGTGATAGAAGGAAAGGAAAAGAGAGAAAGGTTTTAGACACTGCCGGGACCGTTCCCATTAACATGGAAATCACCCCCCCCACACACACCCACACACACACACACACACACTCTCCATGGCTCACTGATGGCTTGGCAAAAAGAGAATGGCTTTAGCTCCTATTATTCTGCGTGAGGGGGCACACTGCCAGGTCAGATGAAAAAGTTAACACAAAAAAATAAAAAATTGTCAAGACAGTCTTTTTGCACCCTGTCTCCCTGCCTTTCCTCCATGTTTTCTATATATATATATATATATATATATATATATATATATATATATAGAAAGGGGTGGAGGGCTTGCTGGAGAGGGTGCGATGGGTCCACCTCCCTTCCAGAGATGTCCCAGAAACAGGAACGGG